>CP032248.1:37541950-38183067 GCA_005610355.1 Gossypioides kirkii
AGGATATTATTACGTCTGTAACAAATGATGCCCCGTATATAGAC
Source organism: Gossypioides kirkii (assembly GCA_005610355.1). Taxonomy (NCBI): domain Eukaryota; kingdom Viridiplantae; phylum Streptophyta; class Magnoliopsida; order Malvales; family Malvaceae; genus Gossypioides; species Gossypioides kirkii. The sequence goes on from CP032248.1 coordinate 37,541,995, forward strand.
AAAGATGAAGATGCAGTAGTAGAATGCTCTTTCCGTTCGTTAGAATTTGTCAATGCCACATTTATTGGAGAGGGAAGTAAAATTCTTGAACCTAAATTGTCACAAACAACGAAGATGGGGTTGCATTTGATGATTGGAAAGGAGTATTACCAGGAAAAGGGCTCGGGAGATATCTTCGAGGAATAGTTAGCGCGCCGTCGCCATTTGAAAAGCGGGACCATTTCGGGCTAGGGTACAAGCCAGATGTGAAAGAAAAAAAGAAAGAGATAGAGCGAAAACGAGAGATAAGAAGAGCACGACAAACCAGGGAAGAAATCAGTTGGAGACCGATGACCTTCCCTCACATTTCGAAAACTTTCATTTCTGGTGGGCTAAGGCTTGAGGAGGAAAAAGTTGCAAAACTTGTGATGGAATTGAACATAAATGCTGTTCCGAAGAAGCTGAAGAAAGGAGTTCGCTTCAGATCTGTCTGTATGCACCTGGGAGTAATTTGGATAACTAGGTAGAGAGGAGCTCCCCGTAGCTTTTAGGAACATTTCAAAGTAATACTCGTTACACCTCTATCATTCTATGCCCGGGAATGATAGAAATCTTTTATAAAAGGGGATTTGAGTTTTTATCCATTATCTTAAATGAAGATGCATTTTGACAACTATCTCTTTATTTTTTTCCTCTCAATTCTAAATAAATCATTTGCCTGTAAAAAATAAATCAATCTTGAACACATACACCCATAATCATACCATACAAACATTCTTTAAATTATTTTGTTCATTAGGCCATTCTCATTCTTTACAGATCTTGGGATATCAGTAATATGAGTTACACTGACTCCGAACCTCATTTCGAACAAGATATGTGTCTAGAAGAATCTCAGAACTCCGAAGATGACTAGGATAGTAATATATCTCCTGAATTGCTACAAATGATGGAACAAGAGGAAAAACAAATTTTGCCTCACAAAGAAGCGATTGAAACTGTAAGCATAGGAGAGGGAGAGGAAAATAAGGAAGTGAAAATTGGAACCAGCATCTCGATGAAAACACGAAGAGATCTTATTGAGCTGCTAGGAGAATTCAAAGACGTCTTCGCCTGGTCCTACCAAGACATGCCGGGGCTAAACACCGACATCGTGGTTCACAAGCTCCCAATAAAGGAAGAATGCAAGCCCGTCCAATAAAAGCTTCGTAGAATGCGACCTGATGTGTTGCTTAAAATAAAAGAAGAGGTCCGAAAATAGTTCGACGCGGGTTTCCTCCGAGTGGTTGAATATTCGAAATGGGTTGCTAATATAGTTCCTGTCCCCAAGAAAGATGGTAAAGCACGTATGTGCATAGATTACCGGGATTTAAATAAGGCCAGCCCAAAAGATAACTTTCCGCTGCCTCACATCGATGCCCTGGTAGATAACACAGCGGGGCATGCCTTTTTCTCCTTCATGGATGGTTTCTCCGGATATAACCAAATAAAGATGGACCCTACAGACATGGCGAAAACTACTTTTGTCACAATGTGGGGAACATTCTGTTATAAGGTAATGCCATTCGGACTCAAAAACACAGGGGCGACATAACAAAGAGCCATGGTGACATTGTTTCATGATATGATGCACAAAGAAATCGAGGTCTATGTTGATGACATGATCGCTAAGTCTCGAACCGAGGAGGAACATATAATGGTCTTGAGAAAGTTATTCTTGAGATTAAGGAAGTTCCAGCTAAAATTGAATCCTGCCAAATGCACTTTGGGGATACTTCTGGCAAATTGTTGGTTTTATGGTCAACCAAAAGGGAATCGAGATAGACCCAGACAAGGTTAAAGCCATACAAGAGTTACCCCCACCTCTTACGCAAAAGAGGTTCGAGGTTTTCTTGGGAGGTTGAATTATATTGCTCGATTTATCTCGTAATTAACGGATAAATGTGACCTTATATTTCGCCTTCTTAGAAAGCATAACCCAGGCGTTTGGGATGACCAGTGCCAAAGAACTTTCGATAAAGTTAAGCAGTATTTGTCTGATGCTCTGGTACTAGTACCACCAATCCCCCAACAAACCATTAATCTTGTACTTAACGGTTTTTGAGAATTCTATGGGATGTGTCTTGGGTCAATACGACGAGACGGGAAGGAAAGAAAGAGCCATATACTATCTCAGTAAGAAATTTACTGACTGTGAAACAAGATACTCTCCAATAGAAAAACTATGCTGTGCACTGGTCTGGACTACCCGAAGGTTGCGACGATACATGCTATACCACACTACATGGTTAATCTCGAAACTAGATCCTCTAAAGTACATGATGGAGTCAACCGCGCTAAATAGGAGAATGGCTAGATGACAGATCCTGTTGTCGAAATTTGATATCGTTTATGTAAGCCAAAAGGCAATTAAAGGAAGTGCAATCGCAGACTTCCTAGCCAGTAGGGCTTTGGAGGACTATGAGCTGATAGATTTTGACTTTCCAAATGAGGATCTGATGTATGTCGCAACTACCGAAAAGGAGACAATGACCAAGCATTCGTGGCGATTAAACTTCGATGGCGCTTCAAATGCTATGGGCAACAGGATCGGTGCAGTTTTAGTGTCACCAGAAGGAGACCATTATCCCTTCACCAGTAAGCTTAACTTTGATTGCATAAATAATATGGCAGAATATGAGGCATGTGTCATGGGGGTCCAAGCAGCCATGGATCGGGGGATCAAGGTCTTAGAAATCTATGGAGATTCAGAATTGGTAATCTACCAGCTCAAAGGGGAATGGGAGACGAGGGACTCAAATTAATTAAATATTAAAATATGGTCCTCGAACTGATCAAAGAATTTGATGAGGTCACGTTCAGATACCTCCCACGCGAGGAAAACCAAATGGCTGATGCTTTGGCTACTCTAGCTTCGATGATAAAAGTAAATAGGCTAGAGGATATGAAGCCCATTCGAATGAGTATTTATGAAACTCCAGCCCATTGCTGTAATGTCGAAGAAGAAGAAGGAAAAGAGGGGTATCCTTGGTACCAAAACATTCTCCAATATGTAAAAGACCGAAAATACCCCGAAGGAGCTACTGAAAATGACAAAAGGACATTGAGAAGGCTTGCGAACGAGTACGTCCTAGATGGAGAGATCCTGTACAAGAGAAGAAAGGATCAAATGTTATTGAGATGTGTGGATTCAATCGAGGCTAAGAAGATCTTAGAAGAGGTCCATGAAGGGATTTGTGGAACACATGCCAATGGATTCAAAATGGCAAGGCAGATCATGAGATTTAGGTACTATTGGTCGACTATGGAGACTGATTGTATCAATTATGCTAAGAAATGCCACAAATGCTAGATTTACGGAGATAAAATCCACGTGCCACCTTCACCTCTGCACGTCATGACATCTCCGTGACCTTTTTCTATATGAGGCATGGATGTTATTGGACCAATTTCACCAAAGGCCTCTAATGGACATAGATTCATTTTTGTGGTTATCGACTACTTCACCAAGTGGGTAGAAGCTACCTCTTATGCTAATGTTACAAAGTCTGCAGTCAGCAAGTTCCTGAAAAAGGAGATCATATGTCGATATGGAATGCCAGAAAAGATCATATCAGATAATGCACTAAACTTGAACAACAGCACAATATCGGAGCTCTGTGAGCAATTCAAGATCAGACACCATAATTCGTCCCCATATCGCCCAAAGATGAATGGAGCAGTAGAAGCGGCGAATAAAAACATCAAGAAGATTATCGCAAAAATGACAGAAACCTAAAGGGATTGGCATGAGAAATTACCATTCGCTCTCCTTGCTTATAGAACTTCTGTCAGAACGTCTACTGGGGCGACGTCGTTCTCACTAGTATATGGAATGGAGGCTGTTTTACCCATCGAAGTAGAGATTCCTTCCCTTCGAGTCTTGTCAGAGTTGAATTTGGATGAAGCAGAATGGGTCCAAGCCAGATACGATCAATTAAATTGATTGAAGAGAAGAGATTAAGGGCTATCCGTCATGGTCAAATGTACCAAAAACGGATGATGCGTGCTTACAACAAGAAAGTTCACCCAGAGAATTCCATGAGGGAAATCTAGTCTTGAAAAAGATACTTCCGATACACAAAGACTCTCGAGGAAAATGGATGCCCAATTGGGAGGGGCCGTACGTGGTAAAAAGGGTCTTCTCTGGAGGAGCCTTAATTTTGACTGAAATGGATGGCAAAGAGCTATACAACTCGGTGAATGCAGATTCGGTGAAGATATATTATGTATAAAAAAATGGAGAGGTCAAGATGAAAACCCGTAGATAGGGCATCCTGAAAACCAAAGGGGTTTTGAGTTGAAAACCCGGAAAGGGCGGCTCAAATGCAAAAACAAGGGCAACCAATTGTTCCTTCAAAAGGGCCGAAAGGGAAATATTTTACATCTTGGGGCATCGACGAAGTAATTCCAGGACCTCCAGAAACATATCAAGCAAAAGATGATCTTTGGATCAGGGAAACTCATATCTGATATCTTAGTCTAATACTGCTCTTTTGTCATTGTTTGTTCTTTGTAAATATTTGATATCATAGCCATTAAATCTCCAAATTTAAATACAATCCCATTCTTTCCCATATTGTCTAAGTATTTTCATATTAAGATGATGGATAAAAGGTCATGAAAGAAAACAAGGATTCATGAGAACTATTTTAGGAAATTCCTAAAGACACGAGAACCCTAAACAACTGCCAGTTGAAAGGATTAAAATCTGGAAGGAGCGATTTGAATGATGAATTTCCCGAGTCGAATTCAAGGAAACGACAAGAGATGGCTTCAAAACAAAAAAAGACTAATCTTTGGAAAATTTAAAACATTAAATCATGTACATTCATTCTAAGAATAGGAGCATTTTTCACTCACTCCAAGCATGACATCCTAAACGTATCTGGCCTACGTAAAGGCCCATTTGAGCATATCCTACAGGTCAGCACCATGACACACAATAGGAAAGATCTAGGATCACAACGGCGGATCCAGTACCATGAAGATTCGAATGGAAAGGTTTAGGTCGTTACAACGAACCCGATACCTTAGAAGCATGAAAGATCGAACCACCGACGATGAATCCTCTACCTGGAGATCATGGTGGATCAGACCAACATCATTTTCTATCCTCTTGAAATTGAAGTAAGCTGGATAACAAGCCTTCGTCCCTCAGAAATTGAAGTAAGAGTAAAATGAAACCACAACATCATTTTCCTATCCTCTTGAAATTGAAGTAAAGCTGGATAACAAGTCTTCGTCCCTCAAAATTGAAGAAAGAGTAAAATGAAGCACCAACATCATTTTCCTATCCTCTTGAAATTGAAGTAAAGCTGGATAGCAAGCCTTCGTCCCTCGAAATTGAATGAAGTAAGAGTAAAATGAAGCACCAACATCATTTTCCTATCCTCTTGAAATTGAAAGTAAAGCTGGATAACAAGCCTTCGTCCCTCAGAAATTGAAGTAAGAGTAAAATGAAGCACCAACATCATTTTCCTATCCTCTTGAAATTGAAGTAAAGCTGGATAACAAGCCTTCGTCCTCAGAAATTGAAGTAAGAGTAAAATGAAGCACCAACATCATTTTCCTATCCTCTTGAAATTGAAGTAAAGCTGGATAACAAGCCTTCGTTCCTCAGAAATGAAGTAGGAGTAGAATGAAGCACCAACATCATTTTCCTATCCTCTTGAAATTGAAGTAAAGCTGGATAACAAGCCTTCGTCCCTCAGAAATTGAAGTAAGAGTAGAATGAAGCACCAACATCATTTTCCTATCCTCTTGAAATTGAAGTAAAGCTGGATAACAAGCCTTCGTCCCTCAGATTGAAGAAGTAAGAGTAAAATGAAGCACCAACATCATTTCCTATCCTCTTGAAATTGAAAGTAAAGCTGGATAACAAGCCTTCGTCCCTCAGAAATTGAAGTAAGAGTAAAATGAAGCACCAACATCATTTTCCTATCCTCTTGAAATTGAAGTAAAGCTGGATAACAAGCCTTCGTCCCTCAGAAATTGAAGTAAGAGTAAAATGAAGCACCAACATCATTTTCCTATCCTCTTGAAATTGAAGTAGAGCTGGATATCAAATCGTTCCTCTCTGAAATTGAAGTAAGAGCAAGATAAAACCCCGACATCACATACCCTACTTTTGAGGATGCAGCAAGTCAGATAGCAGACCCTTTTTTTTCGCAGTCGCAGGGGATTGGAATAGAGCATCAAGTCAAGTGTCGTCAATATGGAGCAGTCAACAATAGAGCGAGAATACAACAAAAGTTAGACAAAATTGGGCCTCATTCTGGTCTTTGCTCTATTCCTGTTGCACAGAAATGAGCAAAGAGGAGCAGCTGTTGAAGCCCAATTTTAACCGGGTTTGGGCCTTTGGTTTAATTAAAGTTTAAATGGGTTTTAAATTTATTTTAAATTTAAATTTACTCATTTAAATTTACTTTAAATTTAAGTTTAATCAAATTTAAAATGATATTAAACAAAAAATTAAAATTAAAGTCCATTTACAATGTCCAAAACAAAGGCCCAATTGGCCCAACTCATCTACACCCCAAACCCATTACATTTAGCCCAATTAACCCAACTAAACAGTAGCCCAAAGCAGAGAAAAATCTGCCCACTTGTGCTGTTGCCACCTCAAGCTTGGCCAATGGGAGTTCGCCACATCAGCAGCCAACTTGCTCCTGCCACAGTCGGCTGCCAACTGCTCCTAACCGCCACTATTGAGCACCTGCAAAAGAAAGAAAGATTAGAAATACATTTAATTGTAAGAAACAAAAGAAGATCATTGTACACTTGGCTATAAAAGCCGAATTGATTTCGTTGTAAAGGGGTTACAAATCCTTCTTGAAAAATCAATATAGTTGCGAATTTGTTACATCCCCAAAAAAAAATACAAAATACAAAAATATTGGAAATCAAAACAAGACTAGATCGTATCAAGCAGAAGCAGCGAGCACTATCAAGATACAAGGCCTTGAACACTCGCAAGGTACACTGAATGCATGTTGTTTATTTGTCTGTTCATTGTTTTTTGCTATAAATGAGATGCATAACCCCCCTTTTAACCTAACATTATTGATACTTATTATCCCATTGATATTAGGACGTTTTGATAGTAAAGAATGCTAATAATAATTTAGATTGCCTTAATAATAATAGTATTAATATTAATTATAACACTGATAATATTAAGGACTTTAATGACTATCTTAAATACCAATAAATATAGCAATAATTGTTTTAATATAATATTTATTAAAAAAGGGAACTCGAAAGGGTTAGAGTCACTCCCTTTTGATCGGCCACCAACGCCGGAGTCGTACCGCCACTGTCCACCGGCCGCCGCTGATCCTGCCTTGATATGCGCGTACTTACAAAAAAGAAGAGGAACTTAGCATTTTACAAACACTAAGTGGATCCAAATACTATTTAAAAAGAAACAACAAAGATCCAAACTTTTACAACAAATTTGGAGAAGTAAATGGCCGAATATTTTTTTGAAAGATCGAATCGGTTGTGGTTTTTTTTTAAAAAGGGAAGATTTAAATTTCTAAAAAATCAGATATGATCTTTTAAAGTAAAAGATCAAAAGAAAAGAATAAAAAAAGAAAAGAAAAAGGGTGGCTTTTGGTTTACCTGGACGACGGGGCGTGAGAGGAGGAAAGCATGCACGGTGACGGTTGATGGTGGTGCGTGATGGCTACGAACGGTGAGAAGACCTGCGATGGAAGTGCGTGACAGGGAGCGTCGACGATGCGCCTCACGCGCGACTTTGGTGGCTGCCGGAGCTCGGCCTGAGCATGGCCGGAGCATGGCCGGCCAAGGAAGGGGGGATGAGAGAGTTGAGAGAAAAATGAGAGAGGGGAGGGGTAAATTTTAAGAAATGGGAATGAAATTAAAAAAAAACTAAAAAATGAAATTTATAGTACCCACAGACCCGACCCGACCCGACCCGACCCGATCCGACCCGAACCCGCTCTGGGATCCGCGTGTTTTCGCTTAATGGTCTATTTGTGCGTTTGGTCCTTCCACTTTTTTATTTGTTTCAATTTAGTCCTTTTTGCATTTTTTAATTATTTGCAATTCTGCTCGATAATTTAATTGGTTTTAATTTAATCCTTTGACTGTTTGACTGCACCAGAGGTCGCCACGTGTCACTTTTGGCTTATTTGTGCTTTAGTCTTGTCTTTTTTAATTTGTTTTAATTTAATCCTCAAATCAACTTTTGCTTAATTACAAAATTGACCCAGGAATTTTTTGAGATTTTTAAATTAGTCCTTTGACTTTTGGATGCCTGTAGGGCTGCCACGTGTCACCCTTTTTTGGTGTTTTATTATTTTGTAGGTCCCTGGACTGTCTGAAAATATTCCATTTTACCCCTAAACTTTCCAAAATTTTATGTTAATCCCGGTTTCATCAAAAATTACCATTTTACCCCTGAACTTTCCAAAATTCCATTTTTTAACCCCAGTTTCATCAAAAATTACCATTTTATACCGCGAACTTTCCAAAATTCCATTTTTTTAACCCCAATTCATCAAAAATTACCATTTTACCCCGAACTTTCCAAAATTCCATTATAAACACCGATTTACCAAAAATTACCATTTTACCCCCGAACTTTCCAAGATTCCATTTTTAACCCCGATTTTACCAAAAATTACCATTTTGCCCCCGGCATCTAAAAGTCCCGTTTTCAACCTCGATTTTGTCGTTTCTTGTTCCTTACCAATGTTTGCATTTATTTGCACCCGCATTTTATATTTTCGCATATTATTTATCTGCTTATTATATTGCTTCGTATTTAACTTCTCTTATTAATCGTTTTTTTGTTTTAAACTTACGCATCCATTTATAAGTTATTTTTAAAAAAATCGAGGCAATATTCCGTTCGAGCGTAAACTTTGAAAAATCACGCCCTAACGTGTCGTGTGTGATTTCTTCGTATAATTCATGCAAATTGGATATCCGTTTTTCAAAAAGTTTTCCAAAACTATTCTTCAATCTTATATGTTTACAAAGGATTTTAAGACCAAAAAAAAAAACAATGTTCTTTCATGTGAAAACCTCGAAACACCATGCCCTAACGTGCTGGGTGTGAATTTCGTATAATTCACGCGATAGAATACTCTCTTTAAAATTTCCCGAAATGTCTTTCAATTTTGAAGCTCCGAGAATATGGTGCCCAAATGTGTTGGACACGACTTTAGTTCTCATAGAGGCTCGGAATACGGGGACAAATGTTCTTAAAAGATTTATTTAAAAAATGCACGAAACCTTTCAAAATAAACATCGCATTTTAAACTTTACTCAAGTTTTCACTGTTTTCATAAAACAAAACCCGAAAATAATCATGTGGTACCAATTTTGGGCGTATGAGGGTGCTAATCCTTCCTCATGTGTAATCGACTCCCAAACCCTTTTTTCCTGGATTTCGTAGACCGACATTTTTAACATTTTAAACGTTTTGAGGTGACTCAATCACACCCAAATAAAAAGATTGGTGGCGACTCCCTTTTTATTCCTTTTTCAAAATTTTAAAATAATTTTTCGAAATTCCGTTTTCGAGGTGGTTTAGACAAAAGGAAACGAAAATACTAGAAGAAGAAATTGAAGAACTAATACTAAATATTCAAAATAATAAATAAAAGACGAAATTTAAAAGTGGAAGATGAACGAGTAAACCGATGGGTATGATGGATAGAAGGATAAGTGTCCAATTGAACCCTTTGAGATTTAAATTCCAACAAACTCAATTAATGGCTCTAATCAACCCTCCAAAAAATAATTCTTGGCAAATTGAAGGGTGAAGAATGTATTCCCACGACTCCTTGAAGAAAATCTAGAAGAAAATCACTTCTAAAAATCACAATAAAGAAATCTTGCACAAGAAACAAACTCCCAGAGTTAAAAACTTTGTTCATGAAATAATCTCCCCTTAATAAAAAAAGAAGAAGTCTTTATATTGGCTAGCTAAATAAATTTAAATAAAACTTTTAAGTATGCTAGAACTCTAGTTAATCTAAACAAGAAGTAGTTTAAACTAATCTTTCTTATTGACATAAAACTCAAATAACTTAAACTACTTAATGATTATTAAAAATTCAAAAAAATAAAACAATAAGAGCAGATAAATATAATATTGAGCTCATATATAATAAAATTTAAGCCCACAAACAAAACCCAATATGATTTAAACTCGAGTTAAAAGCTCAAAACTCGTAATTTCTGTCATAATCACATCCAGAAATTCTTCCCATGCAGTCTTTATTAAAACGGTCATAAGTTGATCTCTCGAACTCGAAATCGAGTGATTCAAAAGTGCGTTTCAAAGATAAGAGATAGATCTTCAAACATCATGCAGACATCTAAATCCAGAAATGTTTTGATCCCATCCAAAAATTCATCGCAAGTTTGCTGATTTCCCAAACTTGAAAATTGGAAGCTTCGGTGAATGGAACTTAATAAATTTCACCCCATCCGTGCTCGTATCAAGAAATTAGTAAGTTAGAATATCCTATACTTGGTATTGAAGACCATGGAGTAGTATAGTCTAATATACTTAGTGATGTGATGGAATTAAGTAAAGTGTGTAATTGAATTATCGACTAATGAAATAAAGTACATCAATGTTAGTAGAGGAAGGTATTGAATAATGGAGAAGGTCCAAAAATAAATAAATAAATAAATTATAAAATAATAAAATAAAATATATAGTATTGTATTATGAGATATAAATTTGAGGTATTGACTAAATTGTGAAAAAGTGATGGGATTAAAGTGTGAATATTCAAAAGTAAAGAGGTTAAAGTATAAATTCGAAAAGTTGAAGGACTAAAAGTGCAAATAATTGAAAGCAAAAGGAAATAAATGGAAATATAAAATCTGATCAGGGGCAAAATGATCATTTAACAAAATAATAATAAATAAATAATTTTGAGAAAAATTACCAAAATATCATTGGATACATGGAGGAATTATGATCATTAATTTACTTAGTATAAAATATGGGCCATTGTATTATAATCATGATGTTGAAGATATTTGATGATATTTTATAATTATTTAATTAGATAATATTACTTTATTAATATTTAAATAAAATATTTTATTAATATTTTATTATAAAATTGCTAGTATAAAAGGAGAAAAAGAGGAAGAAAAAAAAAGAGAGGGGAAGATCATCCTTCCAACGTGGATGAGAGGGTGAGAAAGGAAGTTTTCCTTTTTTACAATTTAGTCCTTTGGCATGAAAATTCACTTTTTACCCAAAATTTTTGAAAATTTCCTTAGACATTAAGAGAAAAAAATGAAGTAGAGATTCTAGAGAATATTTTCATCAACTTAAAAGCAAGAAAATAGTAGATGAAAGTGGAGAAAATGAGAAGAAAAAGGAAGGAAAGTGATGAAGATGAGACATGAATGGAAATGAAGAAGAAATGAAGAAATTATTGACAAAGGAGGTAAGTTTCATACTAAACCTACTTGTATTACAATAGAATGAGTTAAATATGTTATGAGTGAGATGTATGAAACATGTATTTAATCTAAATACTAGAAATAGAAAGTATTTGATGTAGAATAGAGACTTAAAACACTAAATTGGTAAGAGAGGATGTGATTTGTATTGTGAAAAGTACTAAGATTAAGAAATGAATATGTACTATACACATAAAAATAAGTTACTAAATTATATAGTAGTCAAAAGTATAGTAATTATTTGTGATTGAATGAAAGATAGTGTAAAGAACCATGGAAAATAAAATATTTTCATTAAAACAATTTGGATAGCAACTGTGACTTAACTTTGAAAATTCAAAAAAAAATCATATAAATTTAGTTAGAGGTTGAATTAAATATGTAATTAAATCTTATTGAGTCTAGTTTCGTACGGAAGAAACGTTGAAAGAAACGGAATTGTATATTTTGAGATATATTAGTTTTTGAAAAATCATCAAAAATTGTAAAAACAATTATTAGGGTCTAAAATTTAGTTTTTTAAATTCTTAATGAGTATATTTTCAAGAGAGGCAAACGTAAACATCATTCGAACCCTGTACTAATAGATAATTAGTTTTTAGTATAGAAAGGTCGAAATTGTCATGCAACAGAGCAAGGGCAAATTTGAAGAATTTCTATATGGATTGACTAAAGTAGAAATTCTGAAAGTTTTATGGTAAAATTTGCAACTCAATATATAAATAATTTAGTGACTATGACTTAAGTGGACAGCTTTGATTATGAACACATAAGTAAATAGTGAAATTGTAAATAATGTTACATATAAGCATGGTATATACTAAAAGCTAAAGATTCTAAATATATATATATATATATATAAAGGATGTGGAATGGAGAAGAGGAGGAGGAGGAGGAAAAATATATATAGTTTGAAATGTTTCGAAATGGTTATAAGTGATTGAATAATTAATATATGTATGTTTAAATGAATTGATAATAAAAAGTGAATACTTGTTAATTGATGTAATATTGAAATCTTTTGTTAAAAGTTTATGAAGAATTAAATTAATTAACACAATTTAGAAATAAACATGAAATATACATAAAGTAGATAAACTACTTTTAAAAGTGCAAGTCCTCCAATGATCTTATTTATAAAACTTTAATATTTGTGTTAATTTTATAAAATTTACAATTTGGTCATTGATCCATTGTGGATGTTTTAATGAGTTCCTTTAACTCATAATTAGTTCTATCGTAAATTCAATATTTACTAAAATGAGTTTATGATCTACATTAATTACATAATATGATCAATTGATCTGAAATTTTCGATAGTTGCTCCGGCAACGAATGTGACATCCCGATGCCTTGACTCGACGATTAGGTTAGGTATGAGGGTGCTTTGATATAAGTGGAGGCTTATGCTCTAAAGATGATCGAGCTTATAGGCGGTATGTTGGGTACATGACTTGTGTATGACATGGTTTTTCTAGCAATAGTAGAATTCATAGTTCAATTAAAGAGTTAATGATATCCTCTCATTGGCATTGTGTGGATTGACAAATATGGAACGTGACCACGGGTTGCTTGTTCTCGAATGAGCAATTTATCACAGTCATTTGTAGACAGTGATCATATTAATCATTAAGAAGACACAATGGTGACAATGAGATAAAATAGGATTGTATTAAGTGAACGAATTTAACGCAAAGGAATCAAGGATATCATATGAGGGAAACACACACATGACAAGGTCATCGGACAAAGTAGTTGGATGAATTGCTTTCATAAAGAGTATACAATAAGGAGTTTTTAATCATGGTACATCTTGTGGACTAACTCCATGATTAAGTAATTGCAAATTATCAAAACGGTGCTTGTGGGCATAAGTGCAATTACTAAAGCCTAACGGCACGTTTGGTTCACTGAAATGGATAAGGTTGTAATGTAATAGAGATGTAATGGAACAGAGTTGTAATGGAATAGAGTTGTAATCAATAATTCAATTGTTTGGTAGAATATAATGGAATACAACTGTAATAGTATTCTTGTGTTTGGTTGAATGGAGTAGATGTTGTAATAGCATAAGGAAAAAGATTTAAATGATCAAAGTATCCTTAGTAGAATATTTTAAGGTAGATGATTATTGTTATTGTTATTAAATTTTAATAAGATTATTATTAAATATATTTTATTAAAAAATAATAAATGATTTGATCATATTTTAACATAATTATTATTAAATACAATTTAATAAAATAATATATGATTTAATAACATTCATAATATAATAATTATTATTATTAAATACAATTTAATAAAATATATATGATTTAATAACATTCATAATATAATAATTATTAAAACATGAATTAATAAAAATTATAATATAGAATATTATAAAAATAATATATACCTACTTTATTATTTTTAAATTGCAATACATTATTTTAAAAAAATAATATATAACCTATTGTAATAGTATTTTGTGACATTCTATCATGTCATTATACCATCCAAAGTTACCAAAACATCACCAACACAACCATGATTTTTAATGGTTAGAAAGAAATCTTATCATCCATTCTAATCGCATAGAAGAAGGTAGACAAAAGAAAATGAGCATTTGCATTAGATGGTCTGGAATTTTGCTCAAACAACGATAGCGTTCATCCTCAGTTAATCCTTCTACTTCACATAAGGTCAGATATAATTTTAGAACACTTCCTTGAATGATTATTTCTAACTTTTGTTGAATTAGAACTTCGGAGGCAATGCTCCTACTTATTTCAAGGCCAACAGTCCATAAATTTTCCCCTAATAACGTAGCAGCATCAGTAAATGAAGTAGAAGAAATTTGTTCACTTGCGTCGAAAAAAATTCTTCTTTGAAAACGTAGAATCATCTTGGTTTCTAGATGGTTGCGGTTGTGTAGCTGAGAGATCCATCTCATTTACAGAAACATCAGCTAAACATCCATAGTAATCGTTTCTTTCTTCATAGTATATATAGTAGCTATATCCTCAGCATCTATTTCTTCAATAATATCAGTGGCTGTTTGAGCATCTTTCCCGGTGGCACGATCTTTTACGTAGATGGCAATAAGTTGGTCATAATAAGGAAAATTACGATGTCTGAGTTGACCGTCTTCTTTATGACTCTATAAAAAATGGAGAAATCCATATTAGATATAAGTTTGGTCAAAACAAGATAATAAAGACATGAAATAATTCTTACACTTATATACGAGTTCCACACAGCATCTTCAACAACAACAAACTGCATATGCTCGTCCCAACCAAAGTCGCTATTGTCTTTTCCATTGAGGATGTCATAAATGATTGTCCAATCTATTTTCAATGTCCTAATCCTCGATTCAAGATTAGGCTTAGCCTTCAACATAGTATACGGTAAAACTTTTTCTAACATTCTTTCCAGCTTATTTAAATAATCGGCCTTGAACCCCGTATCTGCGTTAAAGGTTCCAACATTGTGCAAGTCGACCAGACAAGCAACCAACGCAATATCTTCTTCTGGAACCCATTTCTTTTTGGTTCCTCGAGAATTTTGGGAAGAAGCACTTGATTGTGAAAAGCCTGACATAGCTATCTTAAGAAAAAATCACAAATTAAAATTAAGTTCGATATTACGAATCAAAAGATCAACACTTTATAAAATTATAACACATGAAGAATCAAAAGAAAATAAATTAAATTTGTAATCCAACAAGTCTATTACAATACATAAAGACAATTCAAATACCACCAAATTTTCATAAACTAGATACATGAAATAAAATAAACAAATTAACCTTCTACTATGCTTTAATAAACCTAACTAATTTCTAGATGTTTGCCATTCATAGAACATTTGATTGGCTAGTTCCATCCTCCGAGTAGCCCATGCATCCGATCGATGAATATTTACGATATTTGATTCATCGTCATCTATCACATTACTAGGTAATTCTTCTTTCAACCTCGCTTCAATAGGATCAAGACTCACAAAATAGAATGGACTCCTAAGTATTCCCCATCTAAGTTTTAATAACCCAAAGCATATTTCAATAACATTGCTTGCTGAAGCATGTTTCATATTGAAAAATTATTCTGGAGTACTTGGTTGGTAACCCTAACGCCACTCATTCAAATGATATCTTAGTCCTCTAAAAGGCGCAAGAAATCCCTCACAATTTGTGTAACCAACATCAACTAGATAATAACAACCTATAAAAAAAGGAAAAAAAACTAATTATTATGGTTAATTTTCCCAAAAAAGTATGATCATAAAAATTAATTCAAATTCCTCCAATTCTGCACTTTACCATAAGAAACCTTTAGTCCATGTCTCCTACTAATGGCATCTCAAAGAACCCGTCCATCAACAACAATACCTTCCCAACCAGGAAAAACATAAACAAAAAACATATTAGGTGTACAAACACCTAACATATTTGTCGCTATGTCACCTTTTCGCGTTTGATATATAGGTTTATCAACTGTTGGAACCTTAATTTTGATGTGGGCTCTATCTAAAGCACCTAAGAAATTCTACATCACATGTATAAAACCTCGGGTTAGGATACTATATTTAAATCTAAATCAACTAAATTATGTACAAGCTATATATGAAACTCACTCTAATACCTTGAACCATTTCCATCTTGGGTCTGTAGAATAAGCCGTAATTAGCTCTGTCTTTTTAAATAGCACATCTTGTAAACGTATGACAGCATTTAAAACATTGTGAAATGATCTTCTAACGGTTTTCCCGGACCTATTAAAGTGATGCTTGATAACTCTGTTTTTAAGGTGATGAAAAATGATATGTAAAAACATTGCCACTTGCTTAAGAACAAGCATGTTCCTTGACGACTTCAATCTTCCTAAAGTTTGCAACATCTCACCTATTTTAAAAAATAATAATTCTATTCATCCTAACTTGTTCAATACAGGTCTCATCACTAGTATATACAAGTCTTTTTACATAATCTCGTTTTGCATAAAAATCTAAAATATATGATCTAATCCTTGGTCTATATGTATGTAAGCTATAGACGGCACCCAATGAAACAAAGAACCAACTCGTAACTGTACACATTTGCAACCATACTATCACAACAAGACCAATCATGCTGCAAAACGAGTCATTACTAGATATTAAATATTTATATATCTTCAAATCAAAGTAAAGGGATCATATTTCTTCAATACTAATATCAATAATAGTAAAACAAAATCAAATAGCACCATACATTAAAGAAATAAATTTATTTTTTCTAAAAATTTAACCCCTCATTTTTTGAGCGTCAATCGTGCTATGACTTTGGGTCCAATTCTTGCCAATTAGAGTAACACTAACAATGTGACAGCTTTCATTTATACCAAACAAAAAGAAAAAGATGATTTTATTTTTTAAAATAATAGTTCATGTTTTTAGTTTGGAAAAGTGGTGAAGAATAATTGGGAAAATGGAATCTTTTAGGTGGTGTTGAAGTTTTCCTTGAAATGTTAAATGAAATTCTAGAAATTAATAAATGGTTTTTAGTCTACTTAATAAGATTAGCCCACCAAAGAAAGAAAAGGCAAAATATATGTTCAGCTTGCTATATTATATTCAGCTTCTACTCTGTCAATATGAGAATTGCTCTTTAGGAAAATGGCATATATATTCAGCTTCTACCATGTCAACCCTCATGCGGTCTCAATGCCCCATGTATTCTCTCACCTTATGTTGCACATATTTCCCATTCTACCCCTTTTACGTGTCGATCTGAGTCATTAGCAATTATGTAGTAATAATTATTCGAATACCATCATACAATCACATGGAATACCATCATTTTTCTTTTTTACAAAGTTTGAATATGTATCATCAAAATAGTAGATGAGAGCTGCTTCAAACAAATTTTGTTCTACCACCATATATATCCAACAATTTATTGGTTAAATTACAGTTGATCTCAATTCAGATAAGGAAAAATGAAAACAAATAGATTAAAAATGCAAAACATATTATAACAAGAATGCAACACGTCCCGATGATAAACTTACAAAAATTACAGAAATTACAAAGCAAAATTATATCTTCAAAGCACACAATCAAACTTACCTACAAAATAAAAGCAAATCATATTAATAGATTGGATGAAAAGACTTACCATGAAACATAAAACATATTAAAATTGGAAAACATGAAAATATTGTAATATGAAGTGAATGGCTTCGTTTTCGAACATTGAAACACTTGAAATTGGGAATTTACTTTTAGAAGAAAACCTAAAATGAAAGTCACACTGCAGTGAAGAGATTAGGTAAGCCTCGATTTACTGTTTCCAAACCTCAATCCGTTTCTTATGTGTTAATTTATTTTATATGAATTTAAACCCCCTTTGGTCTCATCTACTAATATTTTCATCATAATATTATATAAAAAAATTTTGTAAGTTCGACACCTAATTCAACTTATAATAAACAACTGCAAGATGAAAAGGAAAATTAAGAAGATAAATCAAATTTAAGAAATGGAATTAGAAAGCAAATAATTTGTCACAGTAAATATTTATTTTTCAAAAGGTTAAACTGATGGGAAAAGCTCGTTAAGTCTGAAGGGTAATGCATAGATTCATCATTCCTAACATCTTATTTGTAAAAGCTAAACTTTTTCCACCAGTTCAATCCAATGTCCTTTCTGCTTTCATCATTTTCTCGATAAAGTACTGTTAAATCAAAGAATAAAGCAACCAAAGCAACAACTGTTGTATGAGACATGAAGATCACAACCATTATGTCACTGAAATGCATTTCATTAGGAAAGAAAATTGTTCAGTTGCTAATAAACAGGGAGTGATTAATTTATTAGAAAATTGTTCAATGTGGAGCATCATATCTATACATATATACCTAGGTTGGCATGTGTTGGACAATGTCAGACATGGATATTTCAAGGAAGCCTAATATAAATTTTGTTTTGAAACCATTCAAGTTACAGAACTGGAGAAAGCTAAGACCAGCAAAAAAAAAAAAAAGCTGTAGAGAACACAATATACAGCTACCACAATTGGTAATGATACAAAAGCTGAAAAAGGCTCCAATTGGCAAGAGCCCATTGCCAAATATACCACCTCAAGCACTAGAATAAATGCATAAAATGCATTCACATAAAACCAAACCAGCCCCAAATGGGTGTGATGACAAAAAAATAACTTTATCTTTTTTCTCTTATAAGTCCAAATACAGAAGATTTAGCACTAAAGTAAGCTACAACAATCCTTGAAAAAATAGTACATTGGAAGCTTGGAGACTCTTGCAAAGTCTATGATCCTTTTTTGTCAGACTAATCAACCAAAACTTCTTCTTTTTTTAATATGGAAACACAACAAGCAGAACATAAGGACAAATGAAATTAAAAGAGTTCATCCCAAGACAGACATAAAATTAAAATTTTGCATAGTCAAAACATTTCTATTAAGTTCCTTTAAAGCAACAAATATTTTAAAAATTATATACAAATTCCCCATGCAACGAAGCATGACACAAAAATGTAAACCAAGTGTGAGACCAACTTTTTAAATGTTTTTCTATCCAATTACATGCTATTTTACTATTGTGGTGTCATTTTGTGTTTGCATCCATGAAAGAACTTGCAATTGCAAATGCCAGTTTATTATATCTACATATGTGCTGTTCAAAAGGGATCTATTTTTGAATATTTAAGGTTAAATTTAAACAGATAAGAGTTCCAAGAATAGAGTATAAAAACAAAGACCAAGTTGCCAACATTTGCTCAAGAAATGTATGAAAAAGTTAAACACCCTGTCTTGTATGAATAAGCTTTTTAATCATAGCCACACAAAGCATAAAAGTTTCACCAGCTATATATGTTGAAAGAAAGGGGGATTGAAAAGAAAATAAAAATTGTATGAAACCACCATGTTAAAAGAAAAAAAAAGGAAATTTTGAGCTGATAAATAGTGAATAAGAGAAAAAGGATGAAATCATTTGGATTTGTATGGTAATTATGGCATTGAAGATTCTTCAATTCATGCATCCAACATAGGATTGACTCAATCATTCCCAGCCTAATTGATGCACAGAATATTTCATTTAGGCACAATTTGCTTTGATGGTTTTACAATTTTCTTTGCTAGTTTATATCCAAAAACGAAAGGGGAAAATAAAAGGTGAAAGAACTGAAAGAAATTTAACTAACAAAATAAAAAAATGAATCAAAGACCATCACTTGCCATAAATAAAGAGGTTCGACTCGAAGGAAGATGAAGATGACGAATGAATGCTCGATTTTTTGTCGATTAAGAAGCTTATTCCTAAGGTTCACTTTGGGGATAAATGTCGAGGAAGAAATCTGAAGTGAAAGTGAAGATGTAGAAGAGAGACAGGCTATTTTGGTCCAAAAAGGGAAAAATCTTATTACCATTGGTTTTGAATAGTTAATTCAAACCCTTAGCCACTGAATTGCTATTACAGGTCGTATTATAATAGAGTTTGATTCCATTCAGCTCGTAATAGACTATTACCTTAAATCAAATAATTGTTTATAGTAGGCCAATTGAATAGGGTTAGAATGCATAGGCTATTTCATCCAACCAAACATGCTATAATTGTATATGTTTGATTGGTCCCTCCGCTTGCTCAACAAAAGCTCGATCGGACTACATTGAATAAGAAGAAAATTCTAAGACTTTAGAAATAATTTAATTGAGTCGATTTATTCGATGTGAAATTAAATTAGACGGTCGTGAGAATTGTTCAACTAGAGAATTTGATTAAAAATTTTCTTGAAAAATTAATTTAGAAAATCTAAGTGATTTTTGGAAATTTAATTTTGATCAAGTAAAATTAAATTAATCAAATTAATTAAAATTAATATGATATTTTTAAAAATTAATTTTCAAGTCAGATAATTGGCCCAATGGGTAATTGAGTCATTATTTTAAGAACACACACTTGAATTCATTAAAAAGTTGTAGAGAAAAAATTCTCTGAAAAGATTATTTCAAAAAATCTTTAGATATACCTTTTGATTTACAACTTGACCCAAAACTTTAGAGAAATTGCGAAATTACCCCACTGATACTTTTTTGAAAATTTTTTTATTAGAAGCGAGCCCACACTCGACAAACGTGAACGTGAAGATAGCGGAGAAGACTAATCAGTCGAAGTGCTCATCCTAGATGAATCGAAAAGGTACAATTTTGGTTAAGTGTTTATTACTTTAGATATCACAACCAAAGATCTTATTTTGAAAAAAATTTTAAAACTCTAATTTTTCCTAAATTTATTTTTCGCTGCATTTTTAAACCTTTTTTCTAACAGTTTTCTTGAATATTCTATGATGACCCACTCTCCTCTTCTTATAACTGGTATATATAGATCTTAGAATGCCTGAAAAACCTAAAAATTGTGTTTTTCTAGGTGTATTAAGCGCGAATTGCGAAATCCACATGGTCTGGCACACGCCCATGTGTGAGGGTCCAGCCTGTGTGGCCCTTGTATCTTACTCTGATTTTCTGGTTTTCGCTCGTTTTTCACCCATTTTGCTCTCAAATGCTCTCCTAAGTATAGAAATATGAATTTAAAATATTAGGAGCATAAAATTCATTATTTTACATCGAATAATCATCCAAAACACATTAAGAACAAGATTAAAACATGTTTCTTTTGACACTTATCAAACTCTCCGTATCATGTATATGTAATTCATAGCATATCCAAATGACATGTTCAAGTTTAAATTCATGTACTAAACCACATCAAACATACCTAATCCATACACTATATATTACATACCAAACCTTTCATACACTCCAAATTTGTCACAACATCATACATACCATACGAATTAGAAAGTTTCCATTTCATTAACACCTTAAGTCTATATACATGCCATAATCGTGACTCAAAATGATAAAAAAAAAAAAGCTATCGATTCAGTGATAGGATAATGTGAGCTTCAAAATGATCTAGTTTGATGAGATCCGCACGGTGGCGACCTACAAGGGAAAAGGAAAACAAACTAGGTAACCATATAGGATGCTTAGTAAGTTCATAGGCATTAAAAAAAACTTACCTCATCTTTTATCTAAATACAATAAGCAGCATTAACTTGACATAGTTTGGCTAAACATGGCAAAGCAAAGCATCAATAAGGTGAGTATTAATATGTAATCAAGCCATATGACAACTCAATCACTTATCATACCAATTCTTGTCATTTTATATAACTATTTCCAGATTCATTCATTCATTCAAGGGATAATGTAATCACATACATATTCATGATATTTTTCCAATACATTATTCGAGTTCAATTCAACATTTCTTCAAATGAACATCAAGATCATTAATTCTCATTTCATATTTATCATTTCACATAAACTATTTCACCTGATGAACCCTGGTAAAAGGACTTGGATACATAAGTAACTACACCACACCAGTTGCTCGTCCAAGTTGAATATATATTGACACATCTAAATGCTTATCCAAGCTAAATATACATACATGTCAGGTTACCCGTCCAGACTAAACCTTTAAAACGACATCAGGTTTCTCGTCCGAGCTAAACCTGTGTTATATGTATTTGCGAGTCCGCAATAAATGCTGGATCTCGGTAACATTTGTAATCAATCTCATACAAGTGCACACAAAACCCTATTGGCATGTCAATCATATCATAACCTTTACTAAGTTCAAATGAGTATCTATTACACATATTAACATTACTTTTCAATTTAGTCCAAATCTCACCATTTGAACAAATTTACAACCAATCACCTTTATAATTACAATTCAAATACACAACAATCTATATAAATAAAAAAATCATACGAATTTACTTGGCCAAAACAACAAAATGTTGTATCTTCAAGGACTAATCGACTATTTTGGCTTTTCCTCAATTATTACTGGTTTTATCCAATTCTTGATCTATACAATTATTTCATCCAATCCATCAATATCAAACATTTATACAATATGCTATGACATGAGTGAACCTATACAATCTTATTTTTTGATACCCCTAAAGTTTTACTTTTTATTCAATTTAATCTCTAAAATCGAAATAATAGTATTTTTCAATTTTAAGCCTCATTTTAAAATACAACTTTATTCATATTCATTACAAACCCTCTAATTTATATTTATATTGAAATTTCACCTCAAATTCACATTTTATTCACTTTAGTCCTTATGTACATAACTATCAATTAAACATTACAATCTAGTCTTTTTTTTTCATAATCCAAGCTTAAAATCTATCAATTAACATCAATTTCTTCAAGAAATAAACAGTAATAACTTTCAAAAACTTTAACAGTTTTGTAAATGGACTTACTAAATCGAACTCTCATGACCTCAAAAACATAAGACTTATAATAATAATAATAATAAAAGACTTGGAAAAGCTTACCAATTAGGGACCAATTTCTTTGAGTTAAAAAATGGTCTTTCCCTTAGGTTTTCATGTTCAACGGTGGAGAAAGAAATAAAAAATGACAATTTTGCACTATCTCACCTTTATATACTTGGTTTAAATCTTAATTCATTAAACCTTAATAAATCTTAATCACAATTAATCAAAATTAGTGGATGTTAACATCATCATCCACTATTTGATGTAACAAAATGGCTTATTTACTATTTTGAATCTTTAACTAATTAAAAATCTACAGTGATAGAATTTTTACAATTTAATCCCTGCATCTAAACTAACTATTAATTCAACAAAATTAATGGACTAAACTTTAATATATTTTTATACCAACTTCATACCCGGCTTACGAAAATGAAGTTTCGAAACCATGTTTTTAGCACCATTGAAAATAAAACTCTTACAAACTTTCTCACTTACCTTTTTTCATTTGCTAGTAAACAAAGCCATGGACCACATGGGCCAAATTCCTATTAATTTTGTCCTATATAACACTGCCACACAGACAAAAAAATTTACACCAATAATAAATTCAAAATCTAAACAAAAGTTTCAATACAACAAAAACAAACAAGAACCCAAACTAGAGTTAACTCAACATTGGCACAAAACTGGTAAAGTAAGGCATATGCCATTTTTTATAATTAATTAGGGGTTTACGTCGGTTTTAAAAATATTTAGAGGAATAGACTTTTTTGGGGAAAGTGCGCCTAGAACGGTCAAAAATTTGACCGTCGGGCCCAACAGTAAAAAACAAACCTATAAATACCCCTCCTCTTCATTTTTCTCTCTCCACTCTCTAAACTCTCTCAAACTCTCTCAAATACACAATCAATTTTTTTTTTATTTTCTCATTTTAATTATTTTTTATGTTTTCAAATAAACAAACAACTTTTTAACTCAATTTTTAAAAAATGGCCGTTCCTGCTCTTACTTCTGTACTTCAATCCGAAATTTCGTATATTTCTTATGCCCAATTAGCAATGGTAATATGAAAAATTAAATTTTGTTAATTTAAATATTTTTAAATTTATTTTTATTAATTTTAATATATTTTGCGAACAGACTGATGATCGTGTTTTGGAGGGCTTCAAACATAATATAGGAAAGCCTCCGATCCTTGAAATTTGTAGCCACTTGAAAGTGGCTAGATTTTTACATGCATCTCACATGTTTGGAGGCTGCAAACTTGATGTCCAACTAATCAACGAGTTGGTGGAGAGATAGAAGCTCGAAACACACTTTTCACCTTCCATGCGGCGAGTGTATAATCACACTCGAGGACGTAGCGCTGCAGCTCGATCTGCAGGTGGACGGACCAGTTGTCACAGGAGCATCCTTCATTGCTGGTAAAGTGGCCCTCTACAAGAACCTGTTGGGGAAGATCTCGGACCAGTTCGACTGTGGTCGGATCTCGATGAACTAGTTAAAGAAGAATTTTGACATGCTTCTTGAATATGCAACGGAGGAGGTCATACAACAATACACCCGAGTGTACCTTCTTATGTTAATCGAGGGCATTTTAATTCCCAATAAATCTTGTAATTTGATGCACGTAAGGTGGCTTCTACATATGGTGTACTTTGAGGAGTGCGAAAAATTCAGTTGGGGATCTATCGTACTCACGACGTTATATCGAGAGATGTGTCGGGTCACGACTCCGCACACTGCATCGATCGGTGGCTATCTGCTACTGCTGTAGTCTTGGGCTTGGTGGTGACTACCATTTTTACATCCCAAGGTGACCAACCCATACATTTTTCATTGGTGACAAGGTAAACATCATTTCTTAACAAATACGTAGTATTTAAAGTATTTTTTATACGCTTCGACTAACACATCGCTTGTACAGGTGGAACCATGGGTCGAGCTACATGGAAGTACCCGATGAGTTAGAAGATATTAGGCTTTTGTTAGATCAATGCTCAGAACACGAGGTTAGTTACTTATTCTTTCAAACTTATATTGATTATTTTTATGATTGGTTATAAAAATTCATACATAATGATATTTATAAATTTCCTTTTCAGTTTGAGTGGATGTTGTACATCGACATCGATGTCATTTCTTGCATACCGTTAAAAGTGTTAACCAACAGGCAGATGTGGGACGCAAAGGTGTGGATGGGTCCATCCAACAGTCATAATGGGTCCATCATCTGCTCCGACAAAAAATGTGTCGCCTGTGTCCACGACATATCCTCTTCCGGTTCAATTCCCTCCACTTATTCTAGTTCAATTAACTAACCACATGTATTATTCACAAGCATCACTGCACTATGGAGCATCGCCGCACATGGTCGGTTCTTTAGTTTATGCAGGTGCCTATTTCGTGCCACAGACATCTCCCACATACTACACCTCAATGCAGATGTCGATGCCGATGCCGATGTTGGGACAGACGCTGACTTATGCACCGTCACAAACGACGATACCAACACAGATGCTGACCTAGATGTCAGCCCAACAGTCGATGACGGGTACCTTTTCGACATACCCGATACTTCATGGTTACAGCCCTATAGTGGGTCAAACACCATGCGCATCGTTGTTTTACATTGATGGATAATCGTCGCAACGGTCAAACGAGAGAGTGGCAGATACACAATGGCAAGCGAGGATGACGACTCAATCGACGGACAAAAAAATAATGACGCTGCTCAGAGGGTCGAGGTAAGGCCGTATTCAGTTGATGACTACGAGGAAGTCTACAAGCTCATACTTCCGGATATACCTTCAGATGCAACTCAAGTTGCACCTTTAGCTCCACCTCTAGATTACCTTGCGATTGTATGGCTCGTGGTACGCAAAAATCCTCCACACGACCGTCATCCACCGCCTTGCGGCACACATTCATCTCCTCGACGACCCGATTGATTCGAGCCGATTGATTGATGTGTTTTTTAATTTTGTGATGTAAAAAAATATTTTATTAATAAATAAATTGATATTTTTTATTCATACAATACATTTGTGTTTATAAATTTTACAATGTAAAGAAATAAATAAATAAATAAGTAAATATGTAAATAAATAAATAACTAAGTAAATAAGTAAATAAATAACTAAATAAATAAAATAAGTAAATAATACATAAATAATAATAATTAATTAATTAATTAATTAACAAAATAATTAATTAATTAATTAATTAAAATATTTTTAAATTTTACGGAAAGCTCGTCCAGCTAGACGCGTTTTCTGGAAAGCTCGTCGTACTAAACAAACTTTTCTTACACATGTACTGGACGTACTTTCCCCAAAAACTACTTATTCCTCTAATATTTTTTAAAAACGATATAAACCCCTAATTATTTTTTAAAAATGACATATTCTTCTTAAAAAACCCACAAAACCCATAACAAACAAACCCTAACATGGCACAATCTATGGAAAATAACGCATGAACCATGTTTCAAAACTATTTTTGGTTGTATCTGTGTTGGTTTAATGATTAAGGTGTTCATCGCTTCAAGTGTAAGTTGGATTTGAGTCGCGCTAGTCGCATTACTGTTAGAGTTTTATCCTCCTTTTATAATTCACCAAAAAAAACTATTTTCAACCAACATTTGCACAAAACACGGATCAAAGTTGTATAAAAAAGTAATCATTAATAAAAATATATATCAAAATTAAGCATAATATTACCGTAGAGGATTACATGGAAAAAGTTTAGGTGGATTGCCGACGGTGCAATCCGTTAGAGGATGATAGAAAATTTAACGGCAATTACTAATTTGTAAATTTCTTTTATCTAGAGTGATTAAAATAAAAAATATATAGTGATCAAAATATGACAAATTCTATTTTAAAGTGGTTATGAGTATAACTTACCTTACTTTTTTTTTTTTTTTAATAAAAGATGCGTTATACAACCTTGAATCAAATGGATACCTTACTTTTTTATAAAGCTACAAATACAATTTTAAATATATTTTTATTATTTTATAGTTTTACAAAAAATCTAGAAAAATATATACACGACCAAATTTAAACCCAAAATATAATAATTTTTCAATCAAATTCATATTTAATTTGTATACCAATTTTTTTTATAAATTTTATTGCATAAAAGTTTCACTCATGGTACATAATTCAATTAATTTTATTTAAAATAAAATAAATTAACATTTTGGAAAAAGAAAACAAATTAAATTTTAATTTTTCTCACTAACCACATAATAACTTTTTTTAACAATCTTATTATAAGTTCTGATCATATCTGCTCTTTTTGACATAATGTCTAGAACTACTCATAACTCCTCTTCAACCCATAACTCGAACACATATTCTCCTACATTGATAATAATATTTATATCAATCGAGCTAATACTCAATCGAGATAAATAGTAACATTTAAATTAACCAATTAATGGATCTTAAATTTCGACCCAACAAGCCCTACAACTAAGTCTACTTTTTGAAGAGTGAAAATGATGGATGCTTGTAAAACCACATATTTTAAGTCCCACCCTCAACCAAAACTTACAACTTCGTTTGGTTCACTGTAATGAAATAGAGTTGTAATGGAATAGAGTTGTAATTAGTAATTCAATTGTTTGATTGAATGGAAATATGTTGTACTAACATAAGGAAAAAGCTTAAATGACTAGAATACCTTTAACAGAATTTTTTTTTAAGTAGATGGTTATTGTAATTGTTATTAAATTTTAATTTTTTTCATTAATCAAATAATAATTTTTTTAACAATTTCACTACACGCTCTGATCATATATGTTCTTTTTGACACAATACCTAGAACTACCCATAACCCCTCCCCCAACCCATAACTCGATCCACATTCTTCTACATTGACAACAATGTCCATATCAATTGAACTAAAAATTCAATTGACATCAAATAATAACTTTTAAATTAACCAATTAATGAAACTTGAAATACCCTACAAGCCCTACAACTAACTCTACTTTTTGAAGAGTGAAAATGAGGTTGCTTGTAAAACAACATATTTTAATTCCCACTATCAACCAAAATTTAAATGCTTCTTGTTTTCTCTTCACTAGTTTAAGCACAGTTCATCTATGTTCATAACTCACAAGCTTGGAGAAACATACAAGTCCCTTCTTATCTTGCAGAGAGAATATCCAATGGAAGGCTACAAGAATTCTTCTAAACACATAGCAGTGTTGGCTTTCCCCTTTGGCACCCATGCTGTCCCTCTTCTCAACTTCATCTGTCAGCTATCAGATGCCTGTCCCGACATCATGTTTTCCTTCCTTAGCACCCAACAATCAAACAACTCAACTTTTCCCAAAAGTCTTGATAAAATTAAGCCTTTTAATGTGTGGGATGGATTACCTGAGGGGTATAGTATTAGGGGGAATCCTCATGAGCCTGTCGATCATTTCCTGAAGGCAGTTCCTGGGAATTTTATGAAGGCTATAGATGTTGTTGTGTCTGAAACTGGTAAACCAATTGATTGTTTGATAACAGATGCATTTTATGCATTTGGGGCTGATATCGCAGATGAGTTGAATATTCCTTGGGTGGCGCTTTGGTTGGCTGGCCCTAAGGCACTCTTCCTTCATGTCCACACCGATGTTATTCGCCACCATGTAGGAATTAATGGTAAGGATACTTATGCTTTCTAGCTTAACTGTTTTAAATATTTTCGTTTGTGATCGTATACATAATGTCTATAATTATTCATAACCTCTCCCCTACTCATAAATAAGAAAATAATACATTTTAATACACTCGAATCCACGTCTTTCTACATTGACAATAATGTAATGTCAATCGAACTAAAACTTAATCGAATTTAAGTTTAATTTTTGCATTAGGAAGATAGAGAGATGTTTTGGTTTGCTAGTTTAATATTTTTCTAGTTAAAAAGTTTTTAATCACTCTTTTGAGGTAGGTAGGCTATGCACTGTTTTTTTTTTTTTAGGAAATATTGATGATATTTATTAGGTTGCTGGGCATTAAATATCTTTAATATACAACAACAATTCAACTTTTGGTTAGAATTATACAACCACTGGTTGATTGCAACTTATATGATTTTAAATATTATTATACATTCATCTAGATCTATTTATGGATCGGATAACTCAGTTCAACTTGAAAGTTTGTCTGAAAAGTGAGAGGATTTTGGTAAAAATATAGAATTAAAAAATGAGTTTTGATAAAAAAAATAAAACTAGTTTAGAGAACGAGTCGAGTCTCGATAAGGTTTTTTTGGTTTAGGCCTAGCTTGACCTGAATTTGTAAAATGATAAAAAAATATATGTTCTTTTCCTACTATTTTCTTACTGTTTTCTCACTGTTTTGCTATCATTTCACTATTACATTGCTACTATTTTATTGTTATTATTTGGATATTGTATAATTTTTATTTTATTATTAATTTTGCCGCTATTTTATAGGCATGTTATTTAAGTATAAAGATTTTTTAAATTTTATTTTCAATTTATTGAGAAATATTTATTTTATTTTTTAGTATTTTTTATTTTATATTTTTAAAAATAATATAAAAAATTAATACGGACAGGCCAGACTCAAATTTTAATATTTTTATCCAGATCGAGTTTGGGCAAAATTTTAAGCCCATTTTTCAAACCAGACTCAGGCCTATCAAATGGGCCTAAAATTGTCAAGGTTCGACCCGACCCATGGACAAGTCTACGTTCATCTATATCTAATATTTTTCTAATCTTTAATTATAATTAAAAATTTTAATTTAATTATTATATTTTTGAAAAAAAAACTTAAATAAAAAAACAGAAAAAAAATTAACAAATAAAATAGGAATAACAACATAACTCTTAAAATGAAAACCTAACCATTTTTAATCTATGGATTCTCATTTTGAGAGTTCTCATTATAGTTGCCACTAATAAAATAATTTCAGATGAAAAAATTATTTCATGACAACCAAAACATAAATATTTAACACAGTTTTTTTTTCAATTTTAATCAAATTGATAATGTTGTCATTTATATGAATATTCATAAAGTTGCAGGCCCAGAAGACAAACCACTTGATTTTCTTCCTGAATTTGCTGGCATTCGTGCTGCTGACTTACCTAATGGAATAACCTCAGGAGACATTGATGCCCCCATGCCAGCATTGTTGCATAAAATGGGAGTGTCACTGTCACGCGCCACGGCAATTGCCGTAAATTCATACGAAGACTTAGATAATGCAGTGGTGAGCATGCTGAAATTAAGATTCAGTACGTTCCTCAACGTTGGTCCCCTCAATCTGCTATCAGTTTCCAGTTCCACAGTGGATGACTCGCATGGGTGCTTGGATTGGGTGAGCAAGCATGAGGCAGCATCGGTGGTATACATCAGCTTTGGAAGCATGATAACCCCACCACCCATGAGCTACAAGCATTATGTGAAGCCCTGGAGGAATGTGAGTTTCCGTATCTTTGGTCTTTGAGGGGAAATCCTGAGAAACAGCTGCCACTAGGATTCCTGGAAAGAACTGGCTCCAAAGGAAAGATAGTCCCATGGGCTCCTCAGAAACAATTATTGGAACATCCATCAGTTTGGGTTTTTGTAAGTCATGGCGGATGGAATTCAGTCCTGGAAAGTATTAATGGAGGTGTGCCTATGATCTGCAGGCCATTTTTTGGAGACCACCAATTGAACACTCGTTCTGTGGGCGTTGTATGGGGATTTGGGGTGGAGTTAGAAGGTGGAACATTGACAAAAGAAGGAGCAAAGAAAGGATTGAAGTTGATATTGTGCGGCCAAGAAGGGAAGAAAATGAGAGAGAAAATCAGAGTTCAAAAAGAGCTGATTCGCAAGGCTGTTGAACCCAATGGTAGCTCTATTGAAAATTTCAAAAACACTGGTGAAACTTGTCTCCAACACTTACCACCAAGTTGATTGAACCAAGAAACTCAAGTGGTAGGATAATAAAGTTGTTGGGATGTCGAGAATCAAAGATGAACATCATTTGAGGTTCTCTCCCAAAGCACATTTGGCTTCCTATTTGTGTCTGTTTTTTTCGGTGTAGTTTTGGTATCGTTTGCCAAATTGTTATCGTCCCTGTCTTTATCTAATTTAAATAAAATTGGTAAATGGTTTGAGCAAAAACCTCAAGGCTGGTAATTGTGGACCAAGCCTTACTCACATGTTGTGCTTGCTCTATAATCTGTCATATACTAGCAGTGATACTCATTTTGCTCTTCCTCCTGCAGATGTGGGAGACCCCATTACTACTACCATCATCATCATCATCATGAAAGAAAAAGAAAAGCAAAATCCTTTCTCAGGAGTATGATGCTGTGGACTTGAAAGAAACTGAAAAACAGAAGAAAAAAACATGATCAAAGCCCCCTGGATTTTTTTCCGAGGCTTTGGCTCTAATTCATACACTTTTCAGTCTAAAAACCCACCTTAAATCAAAATAATTAGCTTCAACGTGCAACATTAGTACCATTTGTCTCACAAGAGTACCTCAAGTAGAATCCTTAGAATTCACAGAACCAACGAGAAAATGAGAAGAAGAACAGAAGTCAATCCCAATGGCTTCTGCGCGTACCATTCTGCAGATCCATAATAGGGCTGGATCATTATATGAAATTTGCAATTTCCATCTGGAGTGGGATCTGTTTTTGTGATCATCGAAACATTCGGAAATTTGCAGGCTTCTTCAAGCTGGTTATTCTTCTGAAAGTAACTGTTAAAGGCAAAAGAAATGTTCCCCCTAGCATCTAGATTTCCGCAAGATGTCCCGTAACCAAGGCAAGTGCAGTCGGCAGAAGCACATGCGTAGCTCACACTTGGTTCCACTTGTGGATCATCAAGTCTGGCTGAAGGCTTCATCACACACCACTTCTTCTCCAAGTATTGTACACCTTTTGCAGGAATTAAAGCTCCCGAGTTTGTAGTACCAAGGTTCAGAGGGTATTTGGCCCGCCCATCAAACGTAAAGATCCCCCAGTGGCGTTCAAAATTTCCTGGAGCAATGCTTTTAGCATCCTCATCAATCAAGCTAAATAAATATGCATCTATCGGGCCAGGTCTCATTGGGGTTCCTCTCCCACCTGAAATATGAGACATAAAACCTTGATTGAACCGCCGAGCATACTCTGTGTTAGCATTTCGGTCTCCATCAGTGGGCCACCCAATCTCACCAACTATAATGGGCAAATCTGCAAATCCATTCTTTTGTAATGCATGTGCAAGGGTATCAAGGTTAGCGTCAAACATGTTGTAATATAATGTCCCACCATCACTTACTGGCGATGCATTGCCATCAAAGAATGCATACTCAACTGGGAAGTTGGGATCAGAATAGAGGCTTATAAAAGGATAGATGTTCACAGTGAAGGGTGCAGCACTAAGACTCAAGAAGTTGACAATTGTAAGCATGATGTCGTGGATGTCAGCACGGAAGTCCCCACCAGACGGAGAGCCATTTGTACTTTCATAAACATCAGCATTGAGGGGAACAGTGACTTTTACTTGGTTGTTATGCCCAGCTTTGACCAGCGCAGACTGGATGTTCCGAAGAGCAGGGAAGGTTATTCCAAGGTAGCTTCCATTATACGTCTCCAAGAAAGGTTCATTACCAACAGC
This sequence comes from Gossypioides kirkii, assembly GCA_005610355.1. Classification (NCBI taxonomy): domain Eukaryota; kingdom Viridiplantae; phylum Streptophyta; class Magnoliopsida; order Malvales; family Malvaceae; genus Gossypioides; species Gossypioides kirkii. Next base: position 37,574,481 of record CP032248.1, read on the forward strand.
TACATATCTGTAGGGAAAGCCGAAGCTAGAAATTTATGTCATGGTCCAACATCTTGATGTTTGCCAAAAGTTGTAAATACATCTTAAGGACTGTCGATATTTAAATGGTTAGGAAGGCAATAGTTATCATTAGACATGCAACAGTCCTTACCAAGTTTTATAATCAATTGTTTTGCCTCATGTAAATATGGCTAAAAGGCATTTAGTCATTTAAGAATTTCTTGTTAAAGAACTTCGTAACAAGTTTGGCTGCCACTTCTAGTAAAAGGCTTTGCACACGGGCCGAAACTTGCACCCCAAGTCTATTTATTTTATTAATATTTAATTATAGGATTAAATGAATAATTACTTGACAATCAAGTAGCTAATACTAAAATCATTGCACAAGCCACCTAGCATGGCAAGTAGCTAGGCCTTAGAAGGAAGTTTGCAAGCTTAGCATAGACATGTATTTGGCCAACCACCCAAGGGAGATTGTAACTTTGATTTTTTATCAGTAAAATACTCCAAGTGAGTGTTTTTTCTGTCATATTTGTTCTTTTTTACTTAATGTCTAAAACTATCCATAGCCCCTCCCAACCCATAAATAGGAAGATAACGTGCTTCGGCACACTCGAACCCACATCCTCCTACATTGGTAACAATGTTCATGCAAATCGAGCCAAGAGTCAATCGGCAGATTTCTTTTATTCTTAATCTTATTGAATTTTCAGGATTTTTGAAGGTCTCCAATCTCTTTGCGCCACAAGCCTTCTTATTGTTCAAGAAGCCTCTTTTGGCCTACCTAACTCTTAAGGATTCTCTTTTCTTCTTCTCTTGAATTCTTTTTGTTTTCAATTTTGAAATTTTTCTATTGAATTTTAATTGTACTCTTTGTTGAAATTTTAGAATTGAATTCAAAGTTCTTTGGTGCTTAAACTTCTCTTGCACTAAGTTGCTTAGGAAGCAAGAAAGTGTCTAAAACTTCTGAGTTGATTGTTCAGGCTTTCAAATTTTAAACCCTGAGTTTCCCCATCACTTTTTTAAGTACAATTGATAATTAAATTTTAGAAATTTTATTTCTATTTTGAAACAAAAGTCCTAATTGATTGTTTTGGTGGCTTAAAACCTTTTGCTACAAGTACTAGATTAACTACAAGTGTACTCATTCGTTTTACGGTCTAAAGCCAAATCTATTCAAGCCAAGGTGGTACTCAAGTTAATATTTCATATTTATCACACCTTTCATTTCTTTTATGAGTTTACATTTGGAATACTAGCAATATGTAAATCAGTGAACTAGATAACATCATCTCATTAAAAGCTCTTATTAAAAATAAATATAAATAAATACCTTATTTATAAACCTTGGGTTTTCATTACCCAAGTTGAAAAATTATATTCTGACGGGTTCAAACATTGTGACCCTCAATCCCTATTCTCATTATTATAAAAAAAAATTCAAATATGAATATTTTAAAGGCTAAAATATGTTATCAGTCCTTGAACTTATCCGAAACTTGAGATTTAACCCTTGCACTTTAAAAGTTAAATTTAAATCCTTCAACTTTTTCAATTCAATCGTTATCGTTATTTGTAATTTCTATCAAAATTTGTCAACTTAATATATTTATTTTTTGTCAATCATATATAATGTCATATGAGGGCACTATAATCAACAAACCAAAATAAACAAATTTTAACGGAAAATGGTAACAATGTTAATGATAGAATTGAGATTTTTAAATTAAAAAAAAAAAGTAAAAGAACTTAATGTTTAACTTTTAAATTACAAAAACTAAATTTCAAATTTTATTTAAATACAGGGACTAATAGAAACCTATTTTAAAAATAAAATTGAGTTACATCAGATGATAAGTAGTTCTCCACTTATTTGTGTCATTAAAAGCTTTTTTATTTAAAGTTTGTATTATCAGTTGTCAAATCCATTGAGAAAAATTAAAATTTATTGAAAACAAATTCAATATTTCATAAGAACACTCTGTTTTCTTCCTACACACGCAAGACAGCCTTGACCTGACTTCACCCCCACAAAATAATAATTGTTTGAATGGACTATAAGATTCGATGTATTTAATTTATTTTTTATTTCACGATATAATATTTAATCTCATCATCATTATTATTTTTACTATAATAGTAATTAAAAGCACCGACTATCCAATCCTACTTTAAGAGTAAATTTGAATAAACAGTAAAATACGATACCGTATGTTTAACTTACTTTTCATTTCACGTTACAGTATCTAATCTCATCGATACAGTTTTACACTAATTAACCGCAAGGAAACGCACCTCCCATCCAATCACACCTAAGAATATTGTTTCACAAGTACAAATAATACAAAACAACAGAAATCAAAAGCAGAGAAAAGTTTAAATTACAGATATGGCAACTAGAAGGGTCTCAACTCAACAGCATATATATAAACAAGTAATGTTCAAAGCTGAAATGAATTGATGAAGCAGCTAAGCAAGATGATGATAGCAAGTGAAAAAGAAAGAGAAAGCTGACCTAATGTTGACATTATTGGAAGTTATATGTTGGGTGACATTTTTGCAACCCATTTCTCAGCAGCCTTCATGCTGCCACCCACAATAGCGAGCATGTCATTTGGGATTCCCAGCATTACCTCAATCCCAGTCTTACCCAGAGACTTGAGTGTATCATAATCTGCATCAAACAGCTTCACTCTTTGAAACCCATTATCCCTCAGCAACCTTACTATAGTGTCTGGGGCAGAGGTGGGATGCCTGGGTTCCCCAGTTCACACCAATTCCACTCACACTCCACAACATCATAAACAAACATACTAACCCAATATTAACTCTATCTGCTACTCTAACCCACCCCATTTCTTCCTCTATGTCTACTCTGCTGGGAGATTCTACAAAATGGTTGGAAATGTTTTGATTCGAGGCCTAATATTGGCAAAACCTTCACCACAGAAACCAATATCAGGAAAATGAAGTCAAAACCATATTACTGATATGGGAAAGAAGAAGTGAAATCTACTACTAGTGCTTATACAGCTAATGGAAAAAGGCTCCGCTTATGGTTTAACCTTATTAAAGAACAAATATTTGCACTACAGTAGTAGGAACAGCTCAAAATCCCGGCAGGCAGAGATTCTATTGAAGTTAACAAAAAGGGAGAACAAACATTAATGGTAGGAAGCCGTGAGAATGAAACCCAGATTCATATTTGATAGCAGTAGAAAGGAAATCAGAAAAGTGGGAAGAAAGGGGGTCTAAAATGAAAATGTGATATTAAAAAGAAAGAAACAGGAGAGGCGATGCTGGCGGGCAGGCGGGCATGAAAAGCCATCTTTCCAGCCGTTGGAATGAGAACTAAGAAGAGGATTTAAGAATATAAGCCTCCACCACCGCGTGCCCCTCCTCTAAAAAGCGAAACACAGTAGGCCAGAGTGAGCGAGAAAGAGAAAAGCAAATAAAAAGGAAAGGATTGAGCAAAAAAAAAAAAAAGGTAAGCTAAACAAAGTAAAGGTGGGTAGTGGAACCTACATCTAGTTGTCATGTGAAATGTCAGACAAGCACGAAATCCAAAACCAATATGTCTTTTTTTGCAGTTACAAATTACAATACAAAATCACTGCCACAGTATTGGCTTTGGCACTGGCAGCTCTGGTTTGACGGGGACAGCACGCCCATCGTTTATTCAAGAGGTGAGAGAGACCTTATACTGCGCTTTAGATGGATGCGTTTAATTTTTTTATCTCGTATTATAATATTATTATAATAATTAATTTTATTATTATCATAATTTTTATATTAATTATAAATAAATATATAGTACATCTAAAGAGGTCAATAAGTGAGCAAATGGAATGCAATATTACTTTAGCTTTATTTGCTGACAGTTGCTGGGTTAAGAAAGCTAAACTATGCTATGTTGGGGTTGGGTTATGGTACAGCTTAAGCTCTTTCTTCGCTTATTTGGACCTCACAGATTCCACTTTTTCTTTCCTGCAATTGGGTTGCATTCGCGTACACTAATACACAATTGAAAAATAATTGTATAAAATTGCATGTCATTTTTTTTCAATAAAAAAATAATAAATTAAATTTTTTTATTTTCAGCTTTTTCTTCTTAATTCATAAATCTCTTTATTTTATTATTATATTTTATTTTTTTAATAAAATTCGTAGCATACAATTCTAACACTTATATTTAAGTTTATATTTTGATTACTTTGTATGGTTTAAGTTCTTTGGGATTGTTATGGAATTTATAATTTGTTTGAGATTCTTTTCGTTGAGTTCTTAGATATAATTAAATTGTTGTGAAATTGTTATATTTTATTTGTTTAGATTTTTCTTTAATTACTTTTGTTAATTTATTTATTGTTAATTATGAATAATTTTATTTAAGATTTTTTTTGTTTGATTTTATATGTTAGAGTGTATGATCTTGAAATAAAATAAAAAGGTAAAATAGGAGATTTATAGGACGAAAGATCATGTTGCACAAGTTGAATTTGTATGGGACTATACTTTTTCTATTAGACATCGATTATAACAGGGTTGTTTAACCCTTAAATAGATATAGTCGAACTCTTTTTATATTGCATGTTTTTCAACATAATGAATTTCTCTTATTTTACCAGTAATTTTTTCTCGATAAGGGTTTTCACGTAAAATTTATATGTTCTTGTTTTCTTTTTTATTGCTTTGCGATCATTTTAATTTTATTATCGATGTTTATTATAACAAATATTATTTTTAAAATTTTAATTTTAGCACATTCAAATTCAAATTTTTGCGAATTTAGATAGCAAACATATGATTGAAAATGTTAAATTTGATTATTATTTTTTTTTTTTGTAGATTCTGATATCTTATGGATAATGATATTTAATTCAAATTTCGATCATAATACTAAGCTAATAAATGAATTTATAATTTTTTGGCAGCTTGCAGGTTCAGATAATTAAAGAATGAGGATATTTGACCCACTATCATTCCTAATTCCTCGTATAAGATGACTTGGTATTTAAATTGAAGACTAATTTTTCACGATGACTACGCGAGAATTTTTTCCAAAACATTTTAGTGATTCTACCAATGGAGTTCTTACAACAGGTCATGTTCGATGAATTTGCTTCCAAAACAAACCCTATTGTTATCTTCAGGTATCTCACATGCTTCAACCTATGGAACTAGTTGCATGCAGGGTGGAACCAAAATTTTTTTAGGAGATCGAAATTAAATTGTAATTTTTACGATAGTAAAAATATAATTTTTAAAAGATTAAATTAAAATTTTATAATTTTTAAAGAGTCAAAATGTAATTTTATCTTTACTAATTTAAATTTTTAAAAATTTTAAAAAATTTAAAAAATTCATTTTAAGTAAACTAGAACCATTGCCAAGTCGCCTGAATTCGCCTTTGATTATATGCATCCAATGCATGAAGGCTTAACATGTGTCGGCCTCAAGTGCATTTCCTATGCCTGTTTTGGCAATCCAATTGCCACTAGAGCATATATTCCGTCAACATAGTACATCTATTTTTTTTTTCGATTGAGTTTTAGTTCGATTGGTACGGATGTTATTGTCAATACAGGAGGATGTGGGTTCAAGTGTATTAAAACGTATTATCTTCCTATTTATGAACTGAAGAGAGACTATGAATAATTTTAAGTATTGTATCAAAAAGAGAAAATATAATCAAAACTTATAATGAAAATATTCAAATATATATATATATATAATTACCATATCATCCGTATGTAGTTTGCACAATATCATGAGCAACTTAAATGAAAAATATATTTTCAAGAGTTTAATTAATTAATCATAATTAAACATAAAATTAGGTAAAAACACAGGCAAGATCATTAGATATTTGTGTCCGAATATCTATTAGTACCAATATACATACATACATACATGGAATCTCAGACTGTGAAATGGAAACACTCTTTTCTCTATCTCGCCTGTATCTATGCCATCCTCTACTTCCTCCACACCAATTTACTGCTCGACGACCGACCTATTCGCATCAAGAAGTTGCCTCATCTTCCTCTCAGGTTCCGCCACGATGGTACTTTCAAGATCCTCCAGGTCGCCGATATGCATTTCGGCTCTGGTCTTCTCTCCCGCTGCCGAGACGTGCTGCCCTCCCACTTCCATTACTGTTCCGATCTCAACACCACTCGATTTCTTAAAACCATGATTCAGCTTGAAAAACCTGACTTTGTTGCCTTTACGGGTACTTTGTCTTTCTTTCTTTCTTTAATTTATTTTTATTTTTACTTGATTATGCATAAGTTTTGATTTAAGCTTCATTTTGGAATGCTTTAGCAAAAAATTTATTAACTTAGAAAGTTTAAAAAGGAGCATTCATGAGCTCAGTTGAATTTAATTCAATTTCCCCGACTTGCTAACAAGTTTGTAAATGGATCTAAGAGTTGTTAATTTTTTCACCATCTAAGTGCTGAAATTGATGAGGAAATTTGTTAGTTGCTTTGTTTGGATTCAAACAAAACTCTTGATCTAAATATAGGATACAAATTTGCATTGGAAATGTTTTGAGATTTGGAAATCTCTAAGTTGTATTATTTTGGAATCTGACCAACTGTTGACTCTAAGTAGGATTCACATTTGAAGATGAAATTTCCTAGTGTAATGTTAATTCCATTTTCTTTAGGGTTGAAGCTAAGGATGAACATCTGTATAACAAGATTGGCATAATGAATATCTATGTTCTAACTTGATGGGAGTGTTAATAGCCTGTACATAGCTGATTTAAATAGCTAATTTGTGGGCTGATTTGAAGGGATTTAGAGAGATTTTATGTTCTTTCCTTTTTAGGCATACAATAGCTTCTATAAATTTTGACTTTGAGATGAATGCAAAACATAACTTTCTCTTAATCTCGTCTGTTTATACAAAAATTGAAATAATCACAATTCTTCAATCTAGTCATCTGAATTATTTATCCTTTTCAAAACTATTTATTTATGCCAATTTGTCAATTTTGATTCGATTTCTTCTTGATTTTGACCATTCTCTCTGTTTTGTCAGCATGTAATTTATTGTTTGAAGCTTAAAGGTTTGTGTTAAAGGAATAACTTAATTGTTAAAGTTGTGTGATCTAAATGTCACTTGTTAAAAAAATAAAATATAGAGGCAAAATAAGGGATCTATGGGAGTGAAGGACCGAGACACCATGCCACACAAGTTGAATCTATATAGAATTATACTACATTAATTAGAATAGGGTTTTTTTCAACATTTAAATAGATTTAGTATATTAGTTTTTCAACATTAGTGAAATTTTCCTGTGTCCGATTTTTCCCAAAAAGGTTTTCTATTTAAAATCTGTATTCTTATTTTCTTTTCTTATTGTTTTACAATCATTCTATCGCCATTATCGACCTTAGTTTTAACATTAATAATTGTTATATTTCTAAAAAGAAAGTCAGAATTAATGTAATAACGAACAAGCTTGTTTTCTCTGTCTTTTTCTCTTTTTATATAATGCCTACCTCTATTCGTAATCCTTTTAACCCCAAATTCATGTCTTGCTAACTGAGCTATGGCTCAATTTGCATTCTATTAAGTTTTTAGTTCTTCAAAGATGCTAATTTCATGTTTTCGGAAAAAGAAAGGGAAAGGAAAGTGGATGCAATAAACTCAGATGAAAGAAAATTTTATTTGTCGCGAACATACCAACTCAATCACATATGTAGTATAAATACCTTTCTCATATATGTTGAATCATTTTGTTGTTTAACCGTGCTCATGGTAATAAGAGACCTTCCTTGGTCGATGCTTAAAAACTTTTACTCTTTACCACTCTTTTTGGGTCATGTTAGTCCCTGAAAATCTACTTTGTATTCTTTAAACCAGGGGACAACATATTTGGTCCAAGCACTACTGATGCTGCTGAATCTCTACTAAAAGCCTTTGGTCCAGTAATGGAATCAGGAATCCCATGGGCAGCTGTATTAGGAAACCATGACCAAGAATCTTCGATGACTCGTGAAGAACTGATGTCTTTCATCTCACTAATGGATTACTCACTGTCACAAACTAATCCACCTTCTAAAGATATCAATAATGCCAACAGAGGCATGTTCTTAGATATTGATGGCTTTGGAAATTATAATCTCAGTGTTTATGGTGCTCCAGGTTCCCATTTGGCAAACACTAGTGTCCTCAACCTTTTCTTTCTTGATAGTGGAGACAGGGAGACGGTTCAAGGAGTTCGAACTTATGGATGGATTAAGGAATCTCAACTTAATTGGCTTCGCAGTGCTTCACAGGAACTTCAGGTAGCATAAACTAAGCAATGATTATGAAATGTTTTAAGCCACATAAAATGTTTTAAGCAATGATTATGAAATGTTCTTTTTTCTTTCCAATATAAAATGTTTTAAGCCATTAGAAATGATAAATGCCAAATATTATACATTAGTGACTTTCCTAGAACTCTTATCATATGCATATGTATTCCGTTGTTAATCCTGACCACCATTACTTGGCATGTTCTTACAATTTCTTAAAGGAGGTTCATTAGATTTAGATTTCAATAACATGCTGCAGTGGACTTACTAACAGGTTCAAAATCAAGAGGTCAATTATGTAATAAAAACTCAGCCTGTGGATCCGTCAGCAGCGCTGGCATTTTTCCACATTCCAGTTCCAGAGGTTCGGCAATTATACTACCAAAAGATTGTTGGTCGGTTTCGGGAGGGTGTGGCTTGTTCATCGGTGAACTCAGGGGTCTTAAAGACATTGGTCTCCATCAAAGATGTAAAAGCTGTTTTCATAGGCCACGATCATACTAATGACTTTTGCGGGAATTTAGAGGGAATATGGTTTTGTTATGGTGGAGGCTTTGGGTACCATGGCTATGGAAGAACTGGCTTGGCAAGGAGAGCTAGAGTCATATTGGCTGAACTTAGGAAGGGTGATAAGCAATGGATGGGAGTGGAGAGGATCAAGACATGGAAGCGTCTTGATGACGAGAATCTGAGCAAGATTGATGAGCAAGTCCTGTGGGAGTTGTCGCCATCTAGATAATTCTCTTTCCAAGTAGTAAGGTACTTCATATCTGTAACCAAATCATGTTGTAATATATCTGTAACAAGGTCAAGTTCTATACCAATAATCCGGTGTTAATTTGTGATTGTATTTGTTGATTATTGACTTAAGCTTAGCTTCTATAATTTGGAGTGATGCCTAGTCAATGTTATGCTTAAGTGTCTATCCAAGAGGATCACTTCTTGAAACATTTTCAAAATATATGTAGTGTTCCAATAGTTGCAAATGAAAAGTTATAAGTAAATAAAATTTATGTCACTTATTAATCAAAAGTGATGAGTTATGTTCAAAAGTTGTCACTTGGTTATTAACAAATAGTCATAATTATTTAAGTAGATATATATTGAATAATTATGTTTATTGTTAAATATGTAACTATCTATTTGGATAATTATATCCTTATGAAGAAACATGAGATCTTCAATAAATAGGAACGAAATTTTATTTGTATGACACATCAAAAATATAAAAATAAAGTTTCTTTCTATTCTCATATCATCTTTTATATTCAAAGATTGTTTTATAAAGAATTACTACAAAAAGTCTTTATAGAAATTGATTATCCTTGTTATGCTCCGCCCAATGCTTGGTAGATTGTTTCTGTCAACGCAAAACGTAGATAGTCATTAGGTTTCATTTTATCCTTGAGGTTTATTTTTCAATAACTCTTTTGCACACTATAATATAAGGGGTTGAATAGAACCTTAAAAAAAATGACATTGATACATATCTTGAAACCTTCGTTAATTTCTCATAAATTCATTTTTATCCTCACACACTAACAGTTAATAATAATTTTCCTAAGCCATCACCTATTTCCCTTTATTTAAGTTTACTTCAAGTCCTATATTTACTTTATTCTATTTACTTTTATATGATTGCTTCCTCTAACTCATATCTTTATTTATCAAACATATTGATAAATCATTAATCTACTAGAATTGATACTTAATTCAGTTAAATAATTTAGTGGGCTATTAATTTCTATTTTCTTAATTTAGTCACAATGTGTCTCGTTTTCAAAAGTTAAAAAAATTGTTTTATTTTAACACATCCAAGTGCGATAAAAAAGCTTAGTCTTTTTAGCTTTTTCGGTAAAAGGAGTATTATGTTAGTAAAAATTTTCGGTGAGAAAAATTTTGAAAACACAAACGGAACATAAACAACAACTCGAATAAAAAACGAAGAAATAGGATAAGGTTTTAAAGCATGTATCAAACCACTATCTTGGTTTTATTCGTCCCTACCTATACTCGGTGTGCAAATGAATTCAATTGCGATTTGCACTAACAAAATAGTCCACTAAGCACAGAGCAATGTATAACAAGAAAATCAATTTCTATAAAGATTTATTGCAGTAACTCTTTATAGAACAATCTAATATGAGCTTGTTGGTTTGATTTCCAAATGAAATCTCATTCTTATTTATAGGAAATTTCATGTCTCTTCGCCGAGACATTTTTCAATAGGTGTCTTTTTTGAATAATAATATCTTTAAAAACAGACATAATTATTCATCTAATATCTCTTGATTAAACATAACTAATCAAATAATATTATTTAAATAATCATTATTCTTTGTTAATAACAAAAAAGATATAACTTTTGATTAATTACACGTTTTCTTTTATAGTTATTGAAACATTATAAATATTGTTGAAAATGCAATCATTTTTTCAAGGAGACAACATTGACATGCTCCAAATGAATCATAATCAAGTTGATCTAGGTACCCTTACTTATATAACTTGGCTATCTGAGTCTCGCTGACATGACCAAGTTTGCAATGCTAGATATTGGTGTTAGATTGATCACCTTTCATAGCTTTCTTAATTGATATGTTGAAAAAATGCCTTTGTGGATTTAACAGGTATAATGCATTTTATAATAAGGCTCATCTGTATTGTATTTTGTTCAAAATGAATGAGGTTTAGTTTAACATTACTTTTTAAGAGTGTTTTTGAGTCAAAAGTACTTTTGATTGATTTATGTTTTTGGTAAAAAATGTGTTTTTGCAAAGCTCAAAAATATCTTATTTAACAATACTTTTATCTCAAAAATATTTTTTTATCCTAAAAATGCTTTGAGAAGTAATATTAAAGTAATCCTGAATAATCATAGTCTTTCATTTCAAACTTAAAATCATAATTTTCAATGAGGTATGACACCAAAATGATATTTCTTGAAAACCTTAGAATATAAATACATTCTTTTAATTTAAACTTTAAACTTGTAGATGATGAGTGCTTATTATGATGTATTTTAGGTCTTATTTTGCTTATTTTAGCCTCTCTTTTGTTAGTTCTTGTACGATGTTAGTTAAGTTTTAGCTTAGTACTGCGTTTTCTTATTTTATTTTCTTGATTTTGAGTTTTGCATGTTTTTAGCATATTTTTTTTTTGTTATTATTATCTTTAATTTTTTGAAGTAGTTTTTGTTAAACACAGAAATACAAAAGGAGTTCGATTACATCTATTTGAGGGTTAAATAATTTTATTATAATCAATATCTAATAGAAGAAGTATAATCCTATACAGATTCAACTTGTGTGACATGGTCTGTACCACCCACGATCGCAACTTCATTTCAATTTGGTGCTTAATGGGGATTTGTGACGGGTTTCGGCTCTTTATCCTTCACCCCCACAAATCTCACTATTCTACCTTTTTATTTTATTTCTTTAATAAATAACAATATTCGGATCACAAAACTCTAATTGTTTCATAGTCTTCTCCAACTTTTTAAGGAGGGATTTGTACCAAAGAAGTAAGTTGCGAAACTGAAAAGATGAAGCGGTGCGAGATGCATGAGAGTTGATTTCACTAGTGAGCCAAGCCAATGCCTTAGTGCTTGCCACATAGTTTATCTATTGAAACTACACAATTTTGATAAGTGCAACTCCATCTTTTCTACCTTGAACATGATTTAACATTAAAAAAAATGTCTTAAAAGCAATGTAATTCAAGAGATTTTTTTAAAAAAAGGGAGGTCAGCATAATTTTCTTTTAAAAAATATGTATTTTCATTGTTTTGCATACTTGTGTTTTCTATTTTGATTTATATTTTGTTATAATCGATGTTATTAATAGAAATGATTGTAAAGCAATAAGAAAGAGAAATAATAATACATAGAAAAAATTATTGAACTAATACTAGAAAAAAATTACAATCAATTCATTTCCCTTGAATAATTTCTACTATGTTTTTTTTAAAACTTAAGAGAAAAAAAATTACAATAAAATTACTGGAAAATGGGGAGGAAAACGAAAGGGATTTAGGAGATGTGATTTTGGTGGTGATTGTATAGTGAGAAAGTGAGGGGAAATTTTGAGAGTTACTGACGGAAGAATGAAAGTTGAAAGATGATAGATGAAGCAAAAAAAAAAAAGAAAAAGAAAAAGAACAATAAGAAAAGAAAAGATGTTGGGGATCGACCCGATTAAACAACAAACAATTAAAAATAACGGAAAATTTTGAGAAATTGAACACATAAATATAACGTGAAAAAAACTCCTCCGAAGAGGATAACAAATCACGAGCAAAGATAATTTTACTATAATGGCAAAAGAACGAAGAGTACAAAGATGAAGATAAAAAATTAAACCTCAAAAACTCAAAAACAAATAACCCTCAAAACGTAAACACAAAATTCTCCAAAAATGTTAGGAGTTTTGATCTCTAATGGTTGTATTTTCTAAGGTTGTAAAAGAGACTATTTATAGGCTAAATTCCTAGGTCAAATGATAATAAAATAAGCTAAACTAATCAGAGTTTGATTAAAACAAAAAAACAGAGTTTAACTAAAAGATTATTTCTCAAATTTGACTTGAAATATGAGTCATACTCAACAAATCTCCACCTTGACTCGTATTTTCACAACGTCATCTTTGCCAAAGCCCGCCACGGGCCTATCTTGAACTATGCAGGAAATTAATTAAGTCGAATATGTGCGTAGAAGTTGTAAGATTTTTAGCCTTCGACTTGTGCACTACCAAATCAAAATTAACCTGAGTCTAATTTTCACGAATATAATGCCCTAACTTTTCAAAACCTGCATCCAAAATAGAACCTCTCTTCAATGAAACGGTCATACATTTCTCCCTCTTATGTCCAAGTTACCTCCGCTCCAAACGAGTTGACTTCAACTCCGTAACGAACAAGGGACGTTCGATTTCACCGGTCACTATAGAACCTTCCAAAATATAAAGACTGTTAATCCTTTTAACAAAACGAGAGTCCCACAAGACATTTTAATGTCGTTTGACTCGATGTTGATTCTGCAACCTTTCAAGTCTAAAATACTCAAAGAGATAAGATTCTTTTGTAAATCAAGTACATACCTAACATTTGAGAGTGTCTTAATCGTCCCATCGTGCATCATAATTTTAACAATTTCAATACCGATTACCTTGCTGGATGAATCGTTTCCCATGCACACAACTCCACCTTCAACCGAACTGTATGTAGATAACCATTCTTTATTGGGACACATATGAAAAGAACATCCGAATCTAAGATCCACTCGGACGTAAACTCGGAGCTTTCGCTCGTTGACACTAATAAGAAATCATCACCACTTTCATTGGCTAAATTAGCACCAGTTATATCTTCCTCATTGCTCTCAACAACTCTTTTATTTTTCAGTTTGTAACAATCTGCTTTGATGTGACCTAAATTCTTACAATAACGACATCTTTTGTCTTGCTTCTTTGATGCTACCAAAATGGAAGCTTGCTTATCTACCTTGCTATCCAAACCAAACTCATTGTCGAGTTTGTCTTTGCTCAACAAATGACCCTTCACATTCTCAAATGAGAGATTATCTCTCCTATAAATCATGATTTCCCTGAAAGACTTGTATGAAAGGGGTAAAGAACACAATAATAACATAACTTGATCTTCATCATCAATCTTAACCTTAACATTCTTTAAATCATTCAAAAGCGTAATGAATTGACTGATGTGATCTCTAAGAAGCTCACCTTCATTCATGCGAAACGTATGTAACACCTTAATTTAACTTTAAGGACTTAATTGGATTAACTTGTGAATTTTGGGTGCTATTATGTAAATTTCGTGTGATTAGAGACCTAATTGAACTTTATGTGAAACTTTGTGGTCCATTTATGTTATTTTGGACTTAATTGCAAATCGGGCTAAATTTTTAGGTTATTATGGAAACCCTAGGGAACTTCGAGGACCTCTATGTAAATGTCCCTATTTCTTGAGTATATAAACACCCTTTTCCCCTTGGATGACCCTTCAACTTCTATTTGCTTGGTTTGCTCCTGCCGAAATTCTCCTTCCCTCTCCCTTATGCTTTTCCGACGAAGCTCCGTCCAAGTTCTTGTCGTCGTTCGTTCATTATACCGTTACCATCAAAATACTCCCCTTTATTTTGTGAATCAAACCCACACCCCGAATCTCCTTCTTCGATCGCCATTTACGAGAAATGATAAGTAACCCTCGATTTTCATTCGTTTCTCTATGCTCCGTTGTTCGTTCTGTCGTCGTTTGTGAAGGTGAGTCATTAAATCGTGTTGTGGTTGTTATGTTGGATACACTTTCGTGATAGTTCGACGAGCTAATGTTATTCGATGATGAGATGTAACGGCATCGTTAGGGTCTTCAAACTCTAGTTTCCTTTGTTACAAGTTAAGGAAAGTGGGTTCCTAATTACCTAAGCCCAAACCCTGAAACCAATACTCAAACCTTTAACCCAATCAAACCCTAAACCTAAACCAACTTTAAAACCTAAACCATTTGACCCAAGCCCAACCTGAACTGGCTTAACCCAAACCGAATCGACCCGACCCATTAACTTTGATCGACTTGACCCGTTGACTTTGATTGAATCGAACCGTTGACTTTGACCGACTATTGACCATTATCTTTTTTTCGTTGACCGTTGACTTTTTTCGAGAAACCTTACCCTATCGTTTTTCAACGTCTTGAGTCCGTTTTCGCAGTCCGTTTCATCAAATTCGAACTGAACCATTGAATTTGACCGACTATTGATCATTGACCGTTGACTTTTTTCGAGAAACCTTACCCTATCATTTTTCAACGTCTTGAGTCCGTTTTCGCAGTCTGTTTCATCAAATTCGAACCCGAAAGCCTCGTTTTAGCTATTTTACTCTTAATATTATACTTAGTTTATTAAGAGGTTTAATTTGGAAATCTAATGTGAGATATTTGTGTTTAGGTGATCACGAATCTGAGGCCGACAACTTACCACCTATGCAACCTGCTCTTGCACCAACTTCGAGAGTTACACATGAGTTATTTTGGTTTAGTGTTATATTTAGTGGTGGTTTAAGAATAGTTTCTGATGTAAAATTAATGTTCGTAGGTTCTAATCTCGTTAAACCCGATGCTAGATCTGTGCGTAGGAGACGACCTCCTCAACATTAGAGCTTCAGCTTTCTAGAGGTGTGTTTTTACTGTATTACATCCTATTGTATAATTACGTTTTGTGATATGTTATCGTGTGTTGACTTTAAGATATGATATCTATATGATGTTATTCTGTTTGTGAAAAATGGTATGATTATTATTTGAGCTTTGTTAAAGCATGTTGATATTATCATGCATGTTCATCGGAATGTGGTTAATTTAAAATGATGTGGTAATTATTCTGAGAACTCTGATACATATTTATATCATCATGAGATTGAGACTAAGATTGTGAAAAATGTGAAATCATACAATTGTTTGCTCATGGGTTGGGATTGTACGATGGAAGACGTGGTTATCACCCCTTCAAACGGCTGATAGTAAAACCACACTGCGATTGGTGACGATTGGTTGGGAAGGGGTTCTGGGGAACTTCTTCACTGTGTTGGTGTGTTGGAGTATGGGTGCATTGCATTATGCTTGAGATTGTATCATACTTTGTGGCTACATTATGTGTTATAATATTATTGTGATAATGTAATAGGATGTATGTACTTTAAAGACATATTGGGTTTTTTAGCTCATTTCGCTATAATTTTCCTTACAGATACTTGAGACTTAGGCGACTTGGTATCTGGAGAAGCTCTTATTATTTTTTATTTATTTCATTATATTTTATTATTTCGGTATAAGTCATTTTGGGATTTTCAATTATGTTATTATTTCTATTATTTTATTTGGGATTGTAAGTAACTTAAATTTGGGGTTAGTTTTATATTTGTTTATTTAAGTTTTATTAATTATGTAGTAGCTATATAACAATGAATGGTTGTGGTTTTTGAGATTATGTGAGGGTGAAATTACGTCAGTGACCCTTTGGATCCAGTCATATCTTCTAGGCCGGGTAAAGGGGATTACAACGTAAATAGATGTTGTTTCAACACTAAACGGTTAGTCAGAGACTTAGTCGCATAAAGAGTTTCTAGCCTTTTCCACATGATGGATGAGGTCTTCTCCATCAATACCTCCTGCAATACCCTATTCGTGAGGCACACCTAGATTGCAGACAGTGTCTTTTCATCAAACTCATTTCATTCTGGCTAATCTAGATTCTCGGGCTTTTTCCCGGTAACAACCTTTTTCAAGCCTATCTGAACTAGAATTGTCATCATCCGAACTTGCCACAAATTGAAATTTGTGACACCATCGAACTTCTCAATGTCAAGCCTTATTGTTTCCATCTCTGAACAGGTTGATATACGAAAACTGAACTAACTCTGATACCTCTTGTTGGAGATCGACCCGATTAAGCAACGAATAAGTAAAAATAGTAGAAGAAATTGAGAAATTGAACACACAAATTTAACGTGAAAATACCCCTCCGAAAAAAATAAAAAACCACAGGTAAAGATAATTTTACTATAATGACAAAAAAAAAAGAAGAGTACAAGAGATGGAGATAAAAAACTAAACCTCAAAAACCAAAAAACAAATAATCCTCAAAACGTAAACACAAAATTCTCAAAAAGTACTAGGAGTTCTAATCTCTAATGGGTGTTTTATAAGGTTGTAAAAGAGTCTATTTATAGGCTAAATTTTTAGGTCAAATAATAATAAAATAATCTAAACTAATCAGAGTTTGATTGAAACAAATAAAAAGAGTTTAAATGAAATATTGTTTCTCAAATTTGACTTGAAATATGAGTCATAATCAACAAAAGAAAAGGGGAAGAAAATGAAGGGGGAAAAAAAGAGAGGTACAATAGGATGTCACGTGACAGCATGGGATTGGTCAGCGCTATCATGATAAGTGCAAAAAGTAACATGTTTTAACTTTATTTTTAATGCTTATCTGATGTTAATTGTGAATTTTAGGTCCCTAATCCTCTAAAGTCATGTTTTAATGCTTAATAGAGCACTTTGGAGCAAAAGGAGCGAAAACCAGAGCGTTGGAGCAAGTTGCAGGAGCCACACAAGCTAAATCATTTCACACGACCGTGTGACCCACATGAACTGGACCATCCACACGGCCCAATCAAATTATTATTTCATATATGCAATATATATTTAATGCAATTAATAAAAGAATATTAGGATAAAATTTATAATTATTTAATTAGTGTTTGATCACTTTATATTTTAAGTAATAAATTTGGACAAGTTTTGTCCTAACCCTCAAGCATATTTATAAAAAATTTACAAACACTTTTTTTTGTGAATTATAAAAAGAGAGCAAAACCTTAACAACAACATAAGTGGAATTAAAAATTTGAACTTCACTGCCTATAGGTCCTGTAACATCCGTGTTTTTGAACCGGATTTGAGTGATAAAATAGAATTGAGAATTAGAAATGTTTAGTTGAAGTAAGGAAGGTTAGAAAATTTTAAGGATTAAATAGTAAAGGAGAGAAAATATGGGGGACTAAATAGTAAATTATCCAAATTAAATTTTGAGTCATCATGGAATTAGATTGATTAAGGAGTGGAAAAGAGTAATTTGGTGGAAGATATTTTGGAGGCAAAGTTTTGGGCCAAGGTGTAAAGTTGGAAGGTCTAGGGACTAAAAGTGTAATTTTACCATTTTTATTAAGTGAGATTTCTAGAGAATTTGAGAAAGGTTAAAAAACAATTAAAGGGAAAAAATATCAGCTCTTTTCATAGTTCAACCGTTCATGCCATTCTCTCTTCCATCCAACTTCTGATTTTATTACAAATAGGTCCTTCCATCATTTTTAAGCCCTCCAAGCTCCAAAATCTCCTATTTTCTTTGAAATTTCTGAAAGAAAAGTATATAAGGGGCTTATTAGACACCTCAAACTTCTTATAGAATTCATTTTGAGGTGTTAGAGAGCATAGGGACTAAATTGAAAAATTTTGAATTCAAGGATTAAGGTAAGAAATGGTTAAATTCTCATGACATACATATATTTTACTATTATTTAGCATGAAATTATTGAATTATAGCTTATAGCTTACATGTGTGTATGTGAAATTGAAGAGAAAGAGAAGAGAGGCAAGGATCAAATTGAAGACAAAAAAAGAGAATAGCAAAGAGTGAAAAAGAAGGAAATCAGCCTTTTTGTTGTAAGTA
Organism: Gossypioides kirkii; assembly: GCA_005610355.1. Taxonomy (NCBI): domain Eukaryota; kingdom Viridiplantae; phylum Streptophyta; class Magnoliopsida; order Malvales; family Malvaceae; genus Gossypioides; species Gossypioides kirkii. The sequence continues at coordinate 37,593,043 of CP032248.1, forward strand.
CTACAAGATTTTTGAATTATAGTTTAATTCCTCTAATGGTATGTGAATTATTAGCATAAAAATTGTTATATAGGTACCTAATTTGAATGTTTACAATGATAAAATGAAGGGATTAATGTGTGATTTAGTAAAATAGTTTGGACAGAACAGAGGATTAACTTCGAAAATTCATCAAAAATTGTATATAATGAGTTAAGGGTCGAATTATATATTTAATTAGCTTATTGAGTGTAGTTTCATATGGAAGAAACAGTGAATTAAAAGAAATTGTATATTTCGAGATAGACTAGTTTTTGTGTAACAAGGTCAGAGTAGGTTCGAGTTCCCATATTCTGACTTTGAAAAATCATAGAAAAATATAGAAAAACTATTAGAGACTTAAATTTATATGGTTAATTCCTTAATGAGTTTCTTTTCAATAGAAACACACGGGAACATAATTTGATCTCTGTACTAAAAGAGATAATTTTTAGTGAAGAAAGGTCGAAACTGTCAGGCAGCAGCGAAGGGGTAAATTGAAAGAATTTACTGTACAAATTGGCTAAAGTAAAAATTCTGGAAATTTTATGGTAAAAATATGATTGAGTCTAGTTTCAGAAACATCAAGTGGATTATAATTTCGAATTCTGTAGCTCGAGATATAAATAATTTAGTGACTGTGACGCAAGTGAATAGCTTTGAAAATATAAATGTGAAGTATTTGATGTTGTATTTATGTGAGATATATCATTTATGAGAAATGATGCTAATTGAGATTGTGCCCAAGTAGACAAATTAGAACCATTGTGATATTAGTGACATGCCATTAAGGAACACTAACACGCTCTCTGTTTAGCACGTCTCGTGCTCTCTGTTATTAGCATTGTGTGTGCTCTCTGATTAGCACTTTGTGTGCTCTCTGATTAGTACTTTGTGTACTCTCTGTTTAGTACTGTGTATGCTCTCTGTTGCCCAGCACTTATGTGCTCTCTATTAGTACTCTGGTACTTTTTATTTGTTCCGTATATCCTAACGGTTCTATAAAAGTGTACTATGGGCTAAACTACAGAAAGTGGATAAAAGTGTAAGTTGTGCCATTGTGGTAAGTTACAAGTTAGATGTAAGTAAGGCAAGAAGTTTATATGCATGAATACTTAAATGATCATTCATTACTTTTGTAGTGCTTACTAAGCCTTCACCGGCTTAACGCGTTTATTTTAACGCGTAGGTACAAAAGTTACAAGAAGTTGAAGTCAAGCTAAGGGACCTCTCATCACATCACATCACTATTGGAAGACTTCAGTTTAAGTACATTACTTTGGTAAAATGGCATGTACAAATGGTACTATCACTATTGGAAGACTTCAGTTTAGGTACATTACTTTGGTAAAATGGCATGTACAAATGGTACTATTATGTGTCTTCAGTGGATAGTTATAAATGTTGTTTTGGATTACTACGAGTTGATGAATTAAAATGATGAGTTTTGAATAAAATAATGAATTAAAATGATGAATTTTGAATAAAATAACTTTAAAACATATTGTTTAAAAGAAAATTTTCATTATACTCGTGTTAAATTCTCCGATACTATATGTAGTACTTCTATATCGGATTTATACGTGTGAACCGGGTATAAAGGTGTTACAGGTCCACTAAGTTGAACATCGATGGTGCACGCAATCCAGATTCAAGATTAACTTCCTCACCAGCAATGGCGAAAGATGAATACAGTAGATAGATTTGGGGGATTGGAAGAAATTTTGACAAATATAATGTTAAACAAAGAAAGTTAGAGACGATTTATAATGGCCTCCAATTGGATCCGCAAAATGGACTAGTATTACTGTCGAAACTAACTGTGCTCTAGTTATTGAAGCCCTTAAAGTGTAGACTATAAGGACAGTTGAATAAGATTTGATTCTAAAGATTCAACAACTTCGTAGAAGAAATTAGAAAGTGAAAATTCAATAGGTTTCGAGAGACAAATATTGCAACTCACACTCTGGCTGAGTTGATGAAATTCTCTTATGACTCCCACCTTTCCAAGACATACCTGCTCAAATAAAGAATGATGGACAGATTTCTGATGCTATTTTGTAATTGATGTTTCTCTTTTACCAAAAAAAAAAAGAGAATTACAAAGAAAATAACATTACACCAATAAAAAGTAAATGATAAATTCTATGCATTGCTACAAATAAATAATAGAAGGATCTTCTCAAAAACTAGAAAATCGAAATGATGAGTCCAACCCCAAAACCCAGGCAATAGGCAGGTGGTTTTTTGTCCTTTTGGTCATTGTTAATAGCCGTTCATAACAATGAGATTGAGAGCTCTTTTGTCTTGTTTCCATTTCACAAAGAAAAAACAAATCAGGAGATTAATAAAAAAAAAAAAAAAAACTAAGTGATAAATTCATGAATTTTCCTTTGTACAAATATTAGAGTATAGTTGAGGATAATATAAAGGGTAAATCAATCCAAAAACAAAAGAGAAAAGAAACTGGAATATCAATTTCTTAACATAATCAAACCTAAGGTTAAGCTGGATTCTTGAATAAAAGCTCAACCACCACTTCCAGGCCACAGTTTTCCTCTACTGCTTCTATGATATTGTCATCTCTTCTTTTCTGACATTAAGTTCAGCCAAAATTGAAAGTGAACATCATTTTACTGCAGAAAGGATATGCTGAAAATATATGACATATGGAAAGCAATGAAATCCTACAAACCGTATGAGCCCCGAACTACTGATGGATCTTAGCTTGTAACTATACTAGTTTATGCATTCCCATTGTCAGAGCTGCTACAGGCTTGATTAGGCAGGACAGCGTTCCCAAACTCTCCATCCACGCTCATCTGCTGGACTTCCTGAGGGGAGAGTATTTTGATGCATCGGACACAGTTGATAAACTCCCTGTAACGGAACAGATGTACAACTGTCACAAAAAACACTTATCTCAAATGTAGAGTATTAATTTTCATTTCATCAATCAGATCTAATGGCTCAGATCATGTTCATTGGAGCAAACAATGTAGAGTATTTGGCAAGAGCTATATATATTAAAAGAGAAGCAAAAGGGCTTACTCCCATGGGTCATCTCCTACTAGCAGAACATCATTCTCGTGATCGACATAGACTAGTTTCCAGCCTACTCTCCCTCGGTCTTCCAGCTGCCCCTCAATTCCAAACCTACGAGCCAAATCTTGTTTGAGCTCATCATAACCTGAATAACGAGTTATATCTATTGATCTTCCAACAGCTCCACGTTTGTAAACCTTGTAAAGGTAAATACATAAAATTAGAATCCTTGACGAATGAGAGGACAATTAAAATTATTTGTGATGTGTGCGGGTGACAAGTTGCACACATACTTTAGGGGACTAGGGTTCAAAAGGTAGGGATCACAGATAGAGAGCTAAACTTGATGTGATTGTTAATTTTAGAATAACAAACCTTGGTATATGTTCGCAATCTCTGAAATTGTGATGGAGGGGTCCATGCATTGCGGTTTATGAAGCCGCTATGGTTTATAGTGGGATCAATGGAGTTAAACGCCATATCTGGAACTCTATATGACTGGGAAACCATTGATGAAGAAAGTTCTTGCTGAGCATCTTTAGGGTTTTCATAGCTGGCAAGTATCCCTCCCGAAGAGAGGTGATTTGAAAAATCCTTCCCCAGTCCCATCATGCCTTTCGTCAACAAAGTGTTAGAATTCATGGGCATCTCAATTTGGCTATCCATATTATTGCCATACGAAACATTATTCCTTCGATATGCCTGAACTTCTCCGTCTTGACTTGTATCTCTCAAGAACAATGTTTGAGGGTTGTAAGACAGTGTGTTTTGGTGCAAATGAACATCACTTTGAGAAAGGCAAACTGAAGTTGTAGAAGATGATGTGTCCAAACAATCTGCATGTGCTGTAGCAACATTGATACAGTTCTGTGGGGCAAAAGAGCCTTGGTTTTGACTCCTGGAGATATTCAACAAGGGTTTAAAAAACTTTTGCTGCTGTTCTTTAACCATATTAGCCTTAGTTGACATTGTCTCCAAGGCATTAGGATTCAATACTGTGGCAGCAGACTGACTAATGTCATCTCCTAACCCTTTACTCCTGTGGACTCTGCTGTCTATCATTGGTTGAAGAACACTTGGACAGTTTGTAGATGGTGAAGTGGAGCATGATGGATTATCATCAGTAATCACAGAAGGTGCGGCTACAGCAGCAGACGTCATTACACTACCAACAGCTGTGGAGAACTGATTTGTTGCCGTAGTTTGGAAGGGACCTACAAGACCAGGAACTTCAGGTAGCATTCCAGTTTGTTGTTGCTGAAGTTTTGACTGCAGAGGCGGCTGAGAGAACAGAACATTTGCCTGGCTGTTATTTTTAGGCATCTGCTGTGGGGCAACATTAGATTGAGGTAGCAAGGTAGGTATGTTTTGAGGCATCTCTAACACTTGGCTAGCTGTCACAGAACTAGAGAAGCTTTGAGACGCATCTAACAGCTGCCTTTGTTGATCTTGGGGTTGGGCAATTTGACCAGGTTGCTGAAGTGCAGATTGCTGTGCCAAAAGCAACTGTTGTTGTTGCTGAAGTTTCTGCATCAGTTGAAACTGGACCTGGTTGTCAGGCACTTGTAAATGCTGGTCGAGTGGATCAGGCAGCTGGGAATGCATTAGGTTTTGCAGATGATTTGGGCCCACAAGATGCTGCTGCTGCAGGTTTTGAGGAAGACTTAGAGGGAGTTGATGAGTTGGATTAGATGTTTGCTGCTGATGAAGGATATTGTTACGTTGGACAAGGGCTTGAGGCTGCAAAACTTGACTAGAGGGTAGAGTCTGAGCAACCAAATTTTGCCTTGACTGCTGAGTCATGTCATTCAGCTGTTGCGGCTGAATAATGGATCCCAGTGAGTTCATTGTAGATGGTAGCTTTGGAACTTGATCAAGTTGCTGCACTTTCTGAGGTAGCCCATGAGATTTGAACTGTAAGTTGCTGGCTGAGGCATTTGTGGCGCTGAAAGGCCCATTTGGTGGGAAAGATCTGCTCCGTCGAAGTTTTGCATAGTAGACCCAGCCAGAGACTGCATGAAATTTGGCTGCATAGAGTTTGCCAGCAGAGGATTTTGCTGCATATTCATCCACTGGACCAAGCTAAGCCCCGGAAGCGCATCGGAATCCTTCATGCATATATCATCACCAAGCCAAGGCATTGTCCTCTTGAATAGATTATCTAAGTCGGAGTATTCATCAGCTGCAAAATTGGTAGGCAAGGTATGCAGCTAAACCATGTCAATAAATGAAGGATGAAAATTTAAAGAATCAAATCATCAGCATAACACACTTAGAGAGTGCGATATTTAATAGACCAAAAGATTAAAAGCAAAAATATCAATCAACATGGGAGAAAAGAAGGAACATATTCCTAGACCTGGCCCCAATCAATTTGCAGCACTCATTGCACAGTCGCAATCAGCAGATGCCATTTACTCCTAATCATTGCTACTCTACAGAAGGCCAAGTATGTGAGGGGAAAGAAGGCATACAAACAACCAATAGAAGGCAGCCAGGGTACTTTCGGGGAACAAAACTCCCTAAGTACATGAACATCTAATAAACTATTCTGGCATAAAAATAGAACTTGATTATGCAATGATAAGAGGCTATAAGATCTACTACCCGGCATTCCAGGTTGCCTAGGACGCTTAGATCTGAAGAATGGAGATGGACAGATGAAAAATGGAGCTGTAACTGGTTCAATTTCCCAAATGGATACTCGATTACGTCTTTCCCAAGCAGTTGACTCGTCCCAGCCAACCTATTGAGTTAAAAACATCATCACTAAAAGGAAAACACTTGTATTTCTATCATAAATATAATGAATACAAAAACTACAAATAGTTATGAAAAAATTACCTGCAAATTACGCCATTGTGAGTTTTTCCATCTTACAGGATCAATATCGCTGATTCCTGTAATTGTACCCATATACCTGAAGGAAAAAGAGTTATTTCCGCCATTTTTTCAACAAACAGACAAGTCAAAAGTTTCTGATCCAAGAAAGCAATCAGACTTCTTAATGCTCACGTCACATCTAAACCAAGGTTTACAATTTCCACGTTCAATATCAAGTAAGGCAAACAGCAATTTAAATGCTTAAACATCTCTATTTGAATTCGCCAACATAAGAGCAATAGTTAACAACCAGTTTTATAACTCAATATATGGCTAATTCAGAGATACTAAATAATAAAAAATGGACAAAGACTTGAAATACACTACCTTCTTGTTCCTGACTCTTCAGTTTCAAACATCATTCGAAAGCGCAAGCCAGGTGATATTTGATGGTTGTACACAGCTTTATCGTACTTGGCTAAAGGAATAACAAATTCAGATAGGCTAGCCCTAAAAAACAAAGATTATTTTAGAACCAAATAAGGGAAAGAAATCTCTTCAATTATATACTAATAAACTCTTTTGACAAGGCTGAACTTATTTAAATGTCAGAAAGTTATTGCTTGGACCTTGGGTTATAAAACACGGTAAAGGGGCTATTGTTTGCTGCTGCATGAGCAGCTGCAGCAAGGATGCCAATATGCATGCTATCACTAGACAGTACTGATGATGATAGATTGGCAGGTTGCCTGTTAGCACGCCTTATGCCCAAGAGAAGCTGCTGTGTTTCATCTCTGCTCACAAATTTTGAACATCATCATAAGAGTGATAAAACTGCCTTTGTTTTTTCTCTTTGGAAGGGAGCAGTAAAACCATAAAATTACGTGATTTGACAATGTTTCTGTAAATAAAGAGACATTTAACTTTGTGAAATCAGTAATTAAAAATAAAGATTCAAGCAGAACCATTACCATTACCTAATGAATAAAACTGAGTCACCAGCAAAAAGTCTCTTTCCACTAACAAATAGACTCCATCCTGTTGTAAGCAAGTGGCGCTTTGGTTTTCCTGAAATTAAAAACGAGGGGATGGAACTAAATAGATAATGTGTATAAAGCACAAGCAAAAGCAAAAGATTTATTAGTAATACTGTAATGGCAATCCATAGATACAACAAGTGAAAGTTCTCAAGGCAACAAAATGAACATACCACGATAGATATGGCGGAACTTCCAGACATTTTCATGCAGATCCCTGGCCACAAGTTCTTGAGCAGGTGGTTGCATCGAGAAATCCTGTCCAAAGAATCAGGAAAGGGATTAATATCTAAAGTTAACACAACCAACCTTCTAGATTAAGTAAAACTGCTTACAAGAGGAGGGAAAATCTTTTCAGCGGCACGTCGAGGAACAGAAAAACCTCCATGGGTGCTAGTATCACTTGCTGTCAACGTCTTACAGAAGAATTCGGGTTGTGGCTTATTTGACTTCAGAGAAAGATCTGATCTCAGTAACGCCTCCTTATCAAACTGCATAAAAATGTCAATAGGTTAAGTTCTTACATCCGCTTACATATTCAAAACTCTATGATATAAGATTCTTCTAGGCATTTAGGATTATAAGCTCTTTACAGAAGAAACGGGTTGGAGGGTCATCTGAGCATAGACTTCATCTGTCTCTGGGTCTGCCTGCCAAACCAATCAAGAAAAAGTGGAGAAACTGAATTTGAAATCTCTAATCAATATTTTTAAAAGGCAAAAAAACAAAAGAAAGGATGAATTAGGCAGCAGTACATGCAAGGTGACATTATGAAGGAGACATAATAGCTTAGAAGGAAGATTTGGGTAGTTCGGAATTTGAGCATCCACATCTTTCTTCATAGATGCTGCAACCTGAGATTGGGATTTTTATTGAAGTTAAGACACATATTTAACCAAGATAAAGATTAAATTTTAAAACAAACAAGTTCTTTCATGTTCCCTATCATCATGTAAATATATATTTCGGAATAATGCAACTTCTTACCATGATAAAATATCAACTACCTGCTTAGTTTCTACCAAACCAAGTTTTTAAAATCCCACGACAACAACACTCAGGAAATGAACGGGGTGCAACTGACAATGGAAATAGAAGAATAAAAGAGCTGCTGTAAATGCAGTGACAGTAGTATTGCTTTGAAACCAGTAGTATAACATAAGATACAAGTATGGTAATTCAACTACCTCTGGCACGATTCAACACCCAACCACTTGAGTAAAATTCTCACACGAGTTATTAATAAGCAAATAAAATTACCCATATTCAAATTTTTATATTTATTATAAAAGAGTTCATTCAATTCATTTTCAAGGAAAAAAAAAGTTAGAAAAAAATAGAAAAGGAAAAAAAATTGTTGTAGTTATTTAATGATCCAATTAATGTAAGAGAGTTGGTAATTAGTTTACCTGTTCACTGTGGCCTTGAGGGAAGTAGACAACATGGGTCCCAGCAGCTGGCAGGTTCACCAGCGGCCCAGCACACGCCTGCCATAGCTCCGGGTTGATGTGCCTCTCCTCCGGCGCTTCACCTGCATCATCACTCAAGCAACCATCTGTCAACTCGCTTTCCCCCATTTTTCACTCTTTCGCTGGTTGTTTTCCGTGGAAAATGAAAAAGAATAAACCTTATTTATCGATTTTAAAGTAGGGATTGATTGAGAGATTGAAGAAAATTAGACCTTTTTAGCATAAACAAAGTGAAAAGTCAAAACAAAGAAAATCAGGGAAGCTGACCTTCAGCCGAACCCGGAGCTGCCACGTTGGATGTAGATCCCACTCCGGCGGCCACCACCTTCATTGCTTTTTATTTTATTCCTTCAACTTTCAGACAAGAAACAAAATCTAAACATTTGAGCTACTCATCTCCGATTTGCTTGAAATATGGAATGAGTAAAAGACACTAAAAAAACCGTTGCTGGTTAGCTCAGATCAGCTTATTTAGTAAATTCAAACAGTAGAACTAGTAAAGATGAAATCTTAATTTCTCAAAGCAGCAAAAGAAAAACCATCAACAACAGAAACAAGAAGGATTCCGGTAAGATGGCTGGAAAAAAGGAGAAGAAGTAGCCCGCCGGGAAAACAGCAGACAAAGGAAGGGGGCTAGGAACAGTAATCTAAAATGGGTTTTGAGCTTTGAAGGAATGTAAAGTTGTTTAAGTTTGTCAAAGACTGAATGCTGCAATTTTCAACTACATAGAATGAAAATACCCACACATTTTCCTTCCTAATCCTTTGTTTTTGTTTTCCTTCTTGGTTCTCTCATCTCTCTCTCTCTATCCATCTGTATTTTCTTTATTTTTTATAGTAGGTAATAAAGTCCACTCATAGTCATCCATGTAAGTTTTTCAATTTTTTAATTTTAGTCCTCAATTTTTATACTTTACTAATTTGGTCCTGATTTTAGAGAATTCATACTTGAAAACTTTTCTCAACTTCTTCTCCTTCTTCTTCACCCTTGTTTCTGCCTTCCTTGTCATCGCCATCATAGCGTAGTTGTTCCCTCGCCTTCCGTGTCGAGTCTCGCTGCTAACGTTAGTCCAATTACAGTGGGGTCAAAATAACTCAATCATGGAGCCATCCATTTGGACCGTTAAGCTGAGAATCTATGACCCGAATCAGGATTTTGCGAGTCTCCATTGCAAGAGACTGCAAAAGCGAAAATATATAGAACCCACAGAAGAAAGAAAATCAAAGTACTGAAATCATGGCTTTCTTACGGGTTTGGATTTTCTTTTGCGCTTTTTTTTTTTTAATTTTATAGTTTTTTTTGAAAAATTGTATGTTTTTTAATTTTAATTTTTTTAGGTTTTTAAAAACTTTATTCAATTTTGATGTATATGTTAAAGTTTTATGTATAAATATTTATGTTTTTTATAATTTTTTGAGTTTTTTAAAACAATTATTTTAATGTTGATTGAGTATCAGCTTGTTGATATTGATATTCTTGCTAATCAATGACATGTTCTCTTAAAATAAATTTTTTTTCATTTATATTTTTTATAATTTATAAAATTTTAAATTAATAATGGTAAAGTTACACTTTGACTCAAAAATTATAAAAATTTGATGTATTCTTTTAAAAATTATAAAGATATAGACTATTGAAATAGTAAAATTTTATTTTTATTATCGTAAAAATATACAATTTAATTCCGGCCTCCAAAAAGAATTTTCTAACATCAACATAAAATTTTAACATGAATATTTTATGGTATTATCAAAAATTCAATTTTAACATAAATTTAAAAATTGGGGGAATTGAATTTCGGTAGATGAGGGTGAGATGGGAGAAGAGTAAAAGTCTTGTTTGAAAATAAAAAGATTTGATTTGGGTAAAAATGTAAAATATTATTGTTTGATATTTGATTTATTCGAATTATTCGAGTTATTCAAATTTGAAAATTCAACTTGATTTGAACTCGAAATTCGAAAAAAAATTCGAGTTGATTCGAATAACTCAATTCTTTTAATTCGAAATTCGATTTTTTTTATTTTTTCAAGTCGAATCGAGTTTTGCTCAACCCTAATATGGATAATTTTAATTATTGTATAAAAAAACAATCATCCTAAAAAAAATTTTATTTTTTATTATTTTTATATAAAATTATAATCAAAATATTAGACAATATAAAAGTTATAACTAAATTTATTATTCTATCAATTAAAAAAGTATCGCACCATCCTTAATTTAGTCACTTAACAGCCATGTGATTAAAGAATTATAATCTAAAAAACGTTGGTGATTAAATTATAACTTTCTTTTAATTAATTGATCGAAACAAAAATTTATACATACTTAAGTGATTATTGATATAATTTATCATATATAATCATTATTCTTTAATTAAACTTGGGACATTAAAAATTAAACGTGGTGTTAAATTTGAAGTAGTTCAATCTTACCGTAAAGTGCAATTAAAACAATAATCTTTTTTCTCGTAAGAACTTTGAGCCACATGTGAGAGAATAAGAGTTGAACACAACTCTTAAGCCTTTTGAGAGTGTTCATTGTAACACCTTTAAATTGAATCGACAACGGTCTCAATTAGGCATTGCTACAACCTTTACTTGGTGGCATGTTTAGTGAACACATTTACTATATTGTATCATATAACAATCAAAGTTTTTCTAACTATCGCTATTAAACAAATTATGTATTGTAATTAAACTTCGGCTTCACTATCGGGAAACAAATCAACTTTAATTCAAGCATGAGGTATCAATACCTTTAGGAAGGGTATAGGTACCCTTTAGCTAAAATGTATTGATACTCAGAGCTTGGGTATCAATACCAAGCTACCTTGTTTTTCTAATTTAGGTTTGACGTTCTTAAGTATTGATATACTCATGCCAAGTATTAATACTTGGGCATAAGGTATTGGTACTTAGAGTTCAAGTATTGATACCTAACTTTCTTGTTATACTAATTTGGCTATTGGCTTTACATCTATTGGTACCCCTGCTATGGGTATTGATACCTAGGTATAGTACAGCCCAAGTTACCCTATTCTAGGCTACATATCTTGCAAGAAAATTAACTCTAACTAAGGTGACACTCTAGAGTGTTTAAGCAAAACTCTAAATGATAATATGATAACCTGTAGCTCATTTTACTCAATCATCTTGCTATCTATTGAATAAGCTTACCAAAAGTCCTAATTTCAATCTAGAAATTATTAATAGTCTAATGGCAAGATAACTCAACGAGCTATACGGGGTAATGGTAATCATCTACACTTCACAGATCACAGAGCGTAGTCAATATATGATAATGGTACTCCAAGGATGCAAAACATCAATGGTAACTGTTAGAACTCCTGTGCGCAAATAATACTCTTAAGCATGAAAAGCAACTTGCACTATACAATAACATATAAAGACATAGTACTGTTATATCCTAAAACATGTCAATTATACCTGACTAATCTCCCAACATAGTTTACAAGGGCTTAATAAGAATTAACAACAGTAATATGTCTCTTTCATGTATCAGTATAAAGTTTAGATATAAGGTTATTTAATTTAAGACATTATTAATTAAGTCATTACTATAGTAAAGATAGTCTCACCTTTGACTTGCCATTGGCATAACAATGAATACTTGATAATCATTCTTGTTTACTATCTAATCACACAAACAACAATCATAACACCATATAATTTCCTTAACACAATTCTATTTATTTAAGATTCTACTAATTAAGCATTCATTATTAATTAAACAAACTTTTTCTAAATATTTTCATCATGACATATTCTATCTCATATAATTAGTTATTAACTATCAATTTAAGCTCATTTATCACCCTTCCTTTAAAATATTTTCATCTATTAATATAATTAACATATTCCAACATTTGTTCATCTATTTAAAGTTATCACTTAATTCACAGTTAAACCATTTTAGCATGTGAAACAAACATATAGGAAATCATGGAGCACACACCTTGGTTTAGCTACCAAAACACCAAGTCTTCCTCAACTAAGATTCAATCTAGCAACTTTGCTTTCCCTTTGCTTAAACCCTTACCATTCTTCACTTCTTTGGCTTCAAATGCATAACAACCAAAGTCATAAACTAAAGTTACTATGAAATGATCAAATATAGATATTCAAACATTAAACTTAACTCATGAATGCCAATAATGAACCTAAATTTTTCACCTATAATGACACTATTTTAACGGTGTCAAAAAATACGGTTTAAAAACTGAATTTATTAAATTGAGTAAGTCGAAATTTTGATTGAATAATTATGTGTCGATTTCGAAATTGAAAGGTCGAATAATTAATTATTATTAGATTGACTTAGCTAAAATTTTAATTGAGTAATTATGAATCCCAATGGTTGGAATGGGAGGTGAAAACAATCTCTGAAGTTGTAAATAGGCTGGAAAAGTAGTTAAGAACTGCTGGTTCCAGTTCCTTCCTGTCTGTAATCCATCTACTTGTGGAATCATTCAGCCCAATGGTTGAAAGATGGAAAACCGAGTGTTGTGTTCCTCATTAATGATCCATTACTTTAGGTAGTGTGCAAAAAGTTCACAATGTCTAGCAACGAGCTTTCAGAATTGACCCAGGGGGTCAAGTTTAATTTTTTTCAATTTAATCCTTTATAAATTTACACTATGGCCCTCCCAAAAATATAAGTAACCCCCCCAATGTTTAAGATTTTTGTAATTTTCTCCTTTGTATATATATATTATAGCCCCCTTAAAATGGTAAATTTTTAATTTAGGCCCTTTATAATTTATAAAATTTTAAATTAGTAATGGTAAAATTACACTTTGGCCCTCACAAAAATGATAAAAGTTTAATTTAACCTTTTCAAAATAATAAAGATATAGGCTATTAAAATGATGAAATTACATTTGTACTATCATAAAAATATACAATTTAATTCCGCCCCAAAAAAAATTTTCTAGCTCCGCCATAATATGTTTAAACTCAAAATAATCAAACCATATCAACTGAAGTCTAAAAGGTTTATTTTATACATGGCAATCAAATTTTCCAAACTAATAAGGATGGGGCAATGGTCTGAGCAAACCCAAGGAAGGTGAGTGATCATCGCATTAAGAATGAAACACCCCCTAACCCTAAACCGTCGTTGGAATAAGATTGCAGGGTATTACCAGACATATCGGACAACTTACAAATAAAAAATAAATAATTGATGAACATACTATAAAATAATCATAAAATTCCTTAATTGGACCCTCGAGGCTCAAAAAACGTATTAGAAGAGAATTGGGACTTGTTTTGGTGTTCCATAGACTTTTTGTAAAAAAATTTTCAAACGCGATATAACCCCTTTATAAACATCTAACCTTCCCTGCAATTTCAACCCGCAACAAAAACAATTTATACTCAAATTCATCTAAATCCTAATCATTTCATTAACATATTAATTCAATAATTAAACATTCTTAATATTATTCAAAATTACTAATAGCTTTATTTATTTTTCATTCAAACATAACGCCAAATTTTATAATATACTCTTTACCATTTTATTAAACTAATATCAAAATATAGTATACATATATATATATATATATATATATTTTTTTTTTTTTACAACCAACATTACGAGCATATACATGTAACCTATACAACACCTAGTACATGCCACTTTTACCAAGAGAGGAGAATTACATCACCGAGTTTATACCGAAGTCGGGATCAATCTGGATGCTGAACCAGGACCTTAATTTCTACTAACCTGCGCACGAAAACAACCGTACGCTGAGTATTTCAGACTCAGTGGTATTACTATAATTCAAATTATAAATAACCAAATAAATTTCACATAATCAATCATATAATACATGAACACATATTATCTTAATTTATACACCATTTTCATTCCATATCAATATCAATTAATTTAACCATTTCATTCTCATTTCTCAATTTCATCACATATTACTTTATATGCCTCAATTTTTATTTCTATTCAATTTTTCTTTTTCACATTGTTTACCCCTATTAACAAGACTCGGACCTTGAAGGATACACGGATCCAACCAAACACACCAAAATGGCACCCAGTGCCTCATCAGATAGTTCGAAGCAATAAAGTGACACCCAGTGTCTCATCGGCCTAGCCGAAGTAAAGTAGTACCCAGTACCTCATCGAATCTATCCGAAGTAAAATAATGACGCCCAATGTCTCATCGACTCAAGGTCGAAGTATCCCTGAACTCTTCCAATCCTATGGCATTCCAACTATATCCGACTCAGCCCGACTAGTTAATAGGGACTTTTAATTTACAATTCATATCACTTTCAATTCAAATTTCACTTATTAAATATAAATATCGAAATAAACATTAAATAATGAATAATTTAAATTATAGTAATACAAACCCGGATTTCGCGATTACTCCTCGATAACTTTCTCCTTTCCTTTTTGTGTCGATGCTTCGGGTTCTTTGCTAGCTACAAAAAAAAAAAAATAATTTACACTATTAATTACAACATTAATTTATAATAATAATTGAATTTCTATCCAATTTATACCTTAATTCCAATTTAATCCTAATTAACTTATTTATTTTTTCTAACTCAATTCATACTTTATTTTTATTCAATTTCCTTCCATATTCTACTTAACTATCTAATGTTCATAATAAAACTCTAATTTAAAATTTCTTTCAATTTAATCCCTCTATCACAAAACTTATAGCTTCTTTTACAATTTAATCCCTTTATCAATTCTAACTTGATATTCATTCAATTCAATCCCTAATTCACTATTTTGTTCAACATGAACTATGTTCAAAAACCTTAAAACTTCCAAGAACTCAACTTAATTTCATCAAAACTTTGTTCTAAAGCTTCTAAAACATCTAATTTAAGAGAAAAGTGCTTAATTGACTTACCACTTAAAGATTAAAGCTTCAAAATCCTAATTTTCCTTTTTCTTTTTTTTCCTTCTCTTTTCTTTCTCCCTGTTTCGTTTTAGCCTCTGTTCTTTTTTCTTTTGTTTCTTTCTTTTCTTTTCTTTAATCTTTTATATTATATATATATACATACACATTAATTAATAATAATAAAATAATACCAATTAAATAATATTTTATATTATTATATTTTAATATTAATTAATAATAAATTAAAATCAAAAAAATCTTTAGATTTTTCTCTGTTTGCCCGCTCAATTTATGTAATAGGCATAATTGCCATTTTAGTCCCTCTTTCTTTCTTTTAATCTATAATTAAACTTTCACCCTTTATTCAATTTAGTCCTTTTTATTAATTACTCTAAATTAAGTTAAATTCACCTAATCAAAGCTAAATTAAACACACTACTAAACTCATAATTACTCTTAATAATTATTTACGAACACGATTTACTAAGACGGAGGCCCTATAACTCACTTTTTTCGATGCTTGTGAATTTAGGTCATTACAAAGAAATTGTAAGCAATAAGGGTTGGCAAAGGCATAATCAATTCTCTCTTGAATAAGGCCCAAAAGGCTCTTAAGATTCTACCAAGTGAATCTCGACCCTTTAAAACTGAGATCAATCAAGTTATAGTGATTGAGGCAATCGTGAAATTCCATAATTCTAGTACGGGATGGCTAGAGGCCACCTAATTTCGTAGCTAGAGATGACTTCATTAAAATCCCCTGTCACAAGCCATGGTAAATTATGATTATTCGCCATAGCTTTAAGATTATGCCAAAGTAATTTACGTTTACCTAATCTAGGTTTAACATATATAGCAGATAAAAGCTACTGAGAGTAGGAAGAATGTACCTTCACAATGATATGGATCATTTGTTGGGTATTACATATTCGATCAATGTGACAGCATGCGAAAGCCACAGAAGCTAGATACCCCCTCAACACCCAATAACAATGGTATCAGCCTAGACATCAAATGGTAAGCTAATAGCAATGATAGGAACATTAGAGGTCCTTGCATTAGTTTCAAAAATAATCATCACTTATGTTGGCATACCATTTCCCTCACTGTCTTCACAAAGTCTAGATGGCGAGCCCCTTTACAATTATATACAGGAATCATCATCGGTTTTTGGTAAGGTGGAATCCCAAAAAAAATTTCTCGAGCCATTGGGTCTTTGTCAGACTCTAGGAGTGGGAGTCTTATTATTTCTAGCTTGTGCAACATCTCCTCTCTCCCTTGAATCTGGCATGGAGTCGCACTTAGTTTGAACTTTTCCCACATTTCATCACTTGGTTAATTAGGGTGTCGTTCATCAAGTAAATCCCCATTATCTCATTATGAAAGAATGATATCGGGATATACTTGATACAATTTAATTTGTGCTTTTATACTAGCTTTTAATATCACATGAGTTGTATGTGATTTTACACATTTAATATTTAATTAATTTTTTAAATATTGTATTTTAATTACAATAATTAGCATAAAAAATAATTTATTATTTGAATTATGGAATATAATTAAAATATATTAAAAGTTCAATTCAAATATTATTATAGAAAATTTTAAATAATAATTAAAACAATTTTAAGTGACATTTTTTTAGAATTCTATTTAAGTAATAATTCTATTTTATATTAATACAATTAGCACAATTTTAAAAAAATTACTATATTATAATCAACAAAATTTTTTTCTTATAATTTATGGTTAGAGCTCTATTAAATAATAACTCTATTAAAATTAGCGTAACTTTTTTAAATGTATATTTCTGTAAACTTTTTAACTAATAATTCTAAATTAAATATTATAATTATTTTTAATTATGAATTTAGTAATACGATGAAAAATAAAAAATATTCTTACCAAAGTTCCAAACTCGTGTTTTTATATTATATATATGTTATAGATATAGATATATGGAGTGAATATAACAATTATAATTTTTGTTATACAATATAAATATCATAATTAAATAATATATTTTTGTAATCACTATTTAGGGATGAGCAAAATTTAATTCAAAAAAATCGAAAAAATCAAATTTTGAATTACTCGAATCGAGTTATTCGATTTTTCAAGTCAACTTGAATAAGTAATTCGAGTTTTGAGTTCGAGTAGAGTTAAATTTTACAATTCAAATAAATCGAATAATTCGAATAACAAATGAGCGTAAATACTTATTTGGTCCTCTCAATTTTGGAAATGAGCAAATTGATTTTTCTCTCAACCAAATTACTTATTTGCATCCATTGGGGGTGTTATTCGGAATTCTGCAGGAGAATGGCTTTGGTGGTATACAATGAGTTTCGACATAAATACTGTTTTCAAAGTCGAAGCTCGAGCAATGTTGGAGGGACTTTTGTTGGCATGGGATAAGGGGTTTAGGTGAGTTGAAGTTGAGTGCGATAATGCGTTACTTGTTGATCTTCTTCTTCATGGAGGAGCTGGTAGAAGTAACTTTGTGGAATTGCGTTTATTGTAGCAACTCTTGAGTCGTAATTGAGAAATCCGCTTGCACCACATCTCACAAACACAAAATGGTGTTGCAGCTCATTTGGCTAGAAATGTGGAAAAAAGGGACGTTCTTCTTCATGTATTTGCGTCTCCTCTAAGCTCGATTATACCTATTTTATCTGCTGATTCTCAGTTCCTCATTATAGTTAATTCGTTAAATTCCTTTTGTAATTGCCTAGAGCTGTTTTTAACTACAAAAAAAAATTACAAAAAAAATCAAAATATTTTAAAATTCAAAATATTTATAAAATTCCAAAATTTATATATTTTTTAAAAATTATAAAATTTTTAAAAAAATCTAAACAATATATAAAAAATTAAAAATTAATTTTTTAATTAAATAAGTTAATTAATGATTCAAGTACTAAAATATCTTATTTTGCTTTGAATATTTTTTCAAATATATATGGTTTTAAATTTATGAAATTATTTATATTGTAATGAGATTTTAATTTGACATATTTAAATATTTAATTTAACTCAGTTCGACTCAACTTGAATTTTATTTCACTAAATTTATTAAAAAAATCAAATTAAAATATGACTGGTCAATTTGATTGTTTTGTACTTTTTTTTTTTAGTAATTTCATAATAGATTCAATTCATATATGTTTTTTGACACAATACTTATAACTATTTAAAATATTTAACTCGTAAATAAAAAATAATACTTTTTAATATACTCCAACCTACAAACCCGCATCAAGAATAATAATCATACGAATTAATGAAATAGTTAATTAAGCTTTTGTATCTCATATCATGGGTGGTTGTTTTACCGAAAGGTTTTTAGTTATTTGGGATTTAAAGGAGAAAAAAGGAAAGCAAAGAAATTAAATTCTTTAATAAGCAAAACCCTAGCCAGTTGCTATGGTTAAGACTGAGGGAAGAGGAGGTGAGGTTTATTTATTACTTAAGGATTAGGGATACATGCGTGTAGTAAAGCCTTCCCCTTCGCTCATAGCTTTGAAGCCTCGCCAAGTTGTACTTCTTTCCAACCCAACCATGAAAATGGAGGCTTCTGTTCCGTCCTTGACTTCCCACCAGAACTCTCTCCTCCTCCTCTCCGTTGCCCGATTTCTTCAAAGCAATTCCTTCTCTAAAACCCTCAAGAAGTTTCTCTCTGAAGCCCAAATCCAGGTATCTTCTTTTCTACTTTAGTTTTCTCTGTAGGTATATTCGAATGTGATTGCAGATGGGTTTTTTGGTGTTTGAGAACCGATAGAGTAAATCCATTTTTCTGCTCCTAAATGTAAAAGTACCTATTTTCTTTTAGATCTCAGTGATTGTAGTGGCTTATCAGGTTACAATAAACAAACCTACAAGCTCATAGGCATAAGCCATCTATTTCCCAATGCAAGGACGTTTGTCTTAATCCGCTACTCTGTTTCATCAATTTAATGATTCTTAGACTTAGCTAGTATTTTCCTGAGAGATTTGACCTTTTATTTACTGAATATATTTTAAGTTTATTTGCCCGCGGGGACTGCAAAATGGGCCAACGGTCAGGTATCATGTGCTTATGATCATTATTTAGGATGCTTTAACTGCAAAGAGAGTGGTTTCGTGCTGCACAAGCAGCTTCTCTCAAGTTTCTAGTGATCAGAAAATGGTTCTTCTGGGAAATGTCTACTGTATAGTTGGGTCTCACTCTCTGGCTTTAGTCTACCCCGGGGAAGTTAATTGTTTTTCCTTAAAAAGTGACATTTTGGATCTCAGACTGCAGGAAGTGTATACCATTCCCCCATTAATTGATAAAAACCGTAGAACCATAATAACTTGTGTTTTGAAAATAAAAAATAAAATTGTGCACTAGTTCTTTTTTCACCTGAACTATAATGTCGAGGATGGAAGCCAATAGTTAACTTAATTTTCCTAATTGTCTCAATTCTTGACATCAGTAGGTGAATCTCATCTTTTCCTGGAGCATTTGATATTTTTATTTTTGTAAGTTGGAAGGTCATATATAATAAAGCTTTCTCAGTGTCTCTGTATGTGTGTGGATCCTTTGTTTTGTGTTCTTGGAGCATATATAGTTTCCTCCATTAAGCAGAGAAGCTTGTTTCTGAAATACTGTAACTTTCCCTTCTTTGTCTGCCTTCTTCCTGCTTGTGTGTGTGTGTGTGCCAGTCACTTAATTGCATTATGAGTTTTTATTCATTCTCCCATGCAAAGTTTCTGTTAATTTGCTTGACTCTCAATAGTAATTTTCTTATTTATTTATCTTTGCAGAAAGATGCTTTGGCAGGTTCTTCCCTAGATTTGGAAGAAATGTGCTGCGAGTATCTGGCAAAGAGGTAGGATGAGATTTTTTTTTCTTGATTGATTAAACTTTTATTTATTAAGCGGGATACTCCCTTTCTCCATGAATATGAAGGATAAGGCCTGGCCATTGTTGCATGTTTAATAATTACTTTTGCCTTTACGCTTACTGATTTCATTGCAATTATGACTTAACATTAAACTTATGCATGTAATGACATTGAGAATGCATAAATATAATCGTACAGTTATCTGCATATGAACAGAAAAGTGCATATTGTCTTTTCTGTAGCTTTGTTTCACATGGTTTATAATTTCTCTTCTGGAGTGTAGTAAATTGTTATGATGCATGAGTCTCCTTAGTTTACCCTTTAATTCTTAAAAATTTTGATGGTGTCCTATATTAAGTGAAACTTCTAGAATGCCACTTATTTTGGAAAAACAGAGGCACAAATAACTGATGTGATGTTTGTTTTCTTTAACTTTCTGTCTTTCCAACCTTAACAGGTTTTATTTTGTCATTTCAATTCTTATTTTATTTTTTCATGTTTTATTCTCAATTTTCAACTTCTGTATTATGCAGTGATGGACAAGTCTGCGTTGCTTCTACAGTTGAAGTTGCTCCCAAGAAAACGAAGAAAAGAGGCAGTGAGAGTAGTATGGACGTTATAGGTGGTCAATCTGAAGTTGACGGTAAATCTGCCAACTCTAAGAAATTTGAGGAGCAAGTTTTCAAGGATGTCGCTAAGGAATCTGCTACTGATAAAACTAAGGATAAGAAAAAAAAGAAAAGCAAGTCAACGTCTGATTCTTTAATTGAAAGTGTTGGACAGCATGGTTCAGAGGACACGCAACATGCTGCTGTTACTTTGAATGCTAGTGACATATCATTGGAAGACAAGACTTCCAAATCTAAAAAGAAGAAAAAGAAGGATGATTCTGAAGATGTAGAGAAAGAAAAATCCACAGAGGAAAATAAGATCTCGAAGGTGGATTCAACGATCACAGATGATAAAGGTTCCAAGAAAAGGAAAAGGTTGGATTCTGAAGTACATGATTCTCAGCCTGTTGATAAAAATGCTATTGAAGACTCTAAACGGAGAAAGACAGCAGGTTCAGAGGAGCAATTAAATTCACTAGTGGGAGCTGATAAACAAGTCGGTAAAGAAAGTAAAGGAGAAAGTGGAGAGACTGATGTTGATGTTCTTCCCAAGAAGCCTGCTAAACAATTTCATGAGCAGGAAAATGGGAACACTGAGAAAAATGGAAAGCATTCTGAGCAAAAGAGCTCAAAGAAACAGCAAAATGGTTCAGTTCAGGTAAGTTTATGAATATCTTCTTTACTTGTTGAACATTTTTAGTAAATTATGTATTGAAGTAAAATTCTGACCTCAGTCTGCTTGTTTTCTTTCTTTGATTTAATATGATTTATGTCCAATTGAGTCTCCTTTGTCATGTAGAACCCTGGTTTTACATATTTTGCACGTGCAATCAATATGGAATGCAATTTTTTTAAGAAAACAACATCCATTTATCTGTATATTAAATCCCCATTTCTGAAGCAAAATTGGTAATTACAGAGACAGTAATTAAATCTTGCAGGTGTTCTTTCACCCTCTACTATACCTTGCTTATTGGTTTGTTACTAAGTCTGTCTTACAGGCTTATTGACTTATTCTGTAGTTAAACTTTGAGGTTCATAAAATGAAGGTGGATGCCACGACCCTAAAGATATTTTGCTTTTAAAATCTGGCATATGTTTGTAATTTAGATCTGACTTGTTGCTTCATGTTTGAATTTTCTACATCGTAAGTATGGCCTGTTATTAAAATTGTCTTTTACATGTTGAATATATTAATTCATCTAGCTGAAGCGTCAATCAATTTTAAGGAACACCATGCTCTGATCTTATATGACTCGGAAGGTGGTGTGAGGTCGGATATGGGTTATGTTGCTCGGACTCTTCATTTTTCTTGAAGTACGTGTGTCTTATACACTAATATGGGGGTATGACCTCCAAAGATCCTTCAAATACATGGAAAAACTTAAAAAAGACTAACCATACCCATGTTGGATACAGACCCGTACTGGACACTCACACCTAAGTTCAAGTAACATAGGATACAAGTATCCATTTGACATGGGTATTTTCAATTTTGTATATGCTTTTCCATGCATTTGGAAGGTCTATACTCAATACTCATGTTCAAAAATATGTTGAACATGGGTGTTGGACATGGGTACTTCAAGAAAATGAAGAATCGAAGCAATGTAGCTTCAATAAGGTGTTGCCAGCCTCTTTTTTTTCTCCTATACTGCATGAGTTTTAGTGTTCGGCTTTTTGTGTTAATTTCTGTTTATTTGACGTCTTTCCTGTGCCCTATTTCTCACTTTGGAGAGTGGTGTTTAGAATTGAAGGAGAATCAATTTTTGGTTCTCTTGAATGGTTCTTATTACAGCAATCAATTAATCTTTGATTCATAAGAGTTTTAATTTGAATCTTGTGTTATTGCAGTCAAAGAAACCATTTCAAAGAGTGAATGTGGATGAGGTAGAATTCGTTGATAGCAGGCTTGAAGATAATTCATACTGGGCAAAGGTATAAAGTACTTGCCCTGCTTTCTTTTTCTAATCTTATTTGGAACGAAGTTAGTAAAGAAAAATAAATAGAAGTTCTAAAGGAAAGGACAGGAAAAGATATTTCATTCCTTTTGTCAGATAACTAAATTAAGAGAAAGGAAAAGAGTGGATAGTTAACAACATTTGTTTGGTTAAGTTGTAGGAAGGAAAAGTATATTATATTTACAATGCTCCAATTATACCTTTCTAAAATGAAATATTTTATTTAATGAATGATCTTGAGATTGGAGGCTTTAAACAATTTTGAAAGTGAGAAAATTAATTTTGTTTAACCGAAAGGCTTTTTTTTTAATCCATAAAAGAATGCTTTCTTGAAGGTAATTTCATACAAAGAAATGTGTTTTTCAAAATTAATCTATTACTGAGGAAATTCAAGAATTGAAATATTTATATCAAGATAAAATTAACTATAAACTTGTTAAGTTTTAGCATTTTTCTACTATTCAATGTGCTTAATCATGTTCATCTGTTTCGTTTAATAAAAATCCCTTAATTAATCTCAAAATAAAAAAGACTCTATGCTTATATTAAATTTAAAAAATTACAGAAATCAAGTTACTGATTGATAAAAAAGATGAAAGAAAAAAAGAAGTTGACGATTGGATTTTTATAAGATTTAAAGGTCGTCTTAGTGGTTAAGCTGGAATACTATAAAAGTAGGTTTTGAAAAATAAAAATTATTATAATAAGGACAAAGAAGTAATTTTATATTTGAAATGAATTTACTTCCTTCTAACTGTTTACTCTAATTTGGGTCAACTGAAAAGTGACTTTTGAGGAAAGGGAGGGGTGCTTAGTTCATTCCACTTCCTTTATTTTTATTTAAATACAAAGGAAACGTTTTCTTACTTACCTTCCTTTCCTTTTGTTTCTCTCACCTCCAATCAATCCCAATGTATTTATTTTGATATTATATGTATATTTTTGGTCACTTGCAAAAATCCTTGTAGGATGGTGCTGAAACTGGATATGGTGCAAAAGCACAAGAAGTTCTAGGTCAAGTAAGAGGAAGGTAAGCGTAAATGTCTGAGATTTATGTATCTCTGGTACCCAATTCATATAATTGGAACTTACTGAACCTGTTCTTTATAAGCATAAGTAACGCATAAATAACGCAATATGTGAAGCCAAGACAAAGATTGTATTCTGTGTTAGCTTAAGTTGGATTTACCATGCTTCTTTCTGACTCCTTAGAAAACTGATATTTCTAGTTAGCTGGACTCCAGTATTAGTTTGTTACTTTAACAGGCTTGTCAATATTGGTTTGGGGTTTTGCTGGAGATTTTGTTAATTATCAGGATTTTGAACTTCCTCAAGTTTGCATAAGATTCTTAGATCGATCTTTCGAGGCTTAGGCTTTATCGTTTCCTTGCTACCCTCTCCCCTGTTTTCTCTCCATGATCTAAATATTTTCTAACATCTATTTCTGAGCTCGGAAAGTGGAATAAGTGGTGCTCTGGCCTCTGGATGCTGAACTTATACAATAGTGTACTCCTGAAAATAGTTAGATTTGCCAGGTCAAATTAGTCTGGTAATGGTTGATGTCAGTTTATTCTGGCCCATTCTCTGTCAAAGTGTTAATCTTTTACCAGAAATGGTTTGTATGTTTGTTTTACTGCGCTTTGGGTGGTTCTTGTATATGCTTAAGCAAAGATGGTGTCTAAAATACATATTTCTGATTGTAAAAAACAGGGATTTCCGGCATGAGAAGACCAAGAAGAAACGTGGATCATACAGGGGAGGGCAGATTGATCTGCAGTCGCACTCTATAAAATTCAATTACTCTGATGATGAGTAAATGTTGACTTTGGAAGTGGATGATCAGCACTGCAGTACCCTCTAACCCTTTCCATTCATTTGAGGAAATATGGAAATATACGAAGTGGAACTCAATGATAATATGCTTGTGTTCATCCATAGAGTCATCTGTGTTGGTTTTGTTAGGGTCAATCAGTTTCATGCGTCATCTCTAGTTCATTGAAATTATATTTATGTTTTGGTGTGTCTAGTTCATAAACATTTGACATATGCTTCTCTTAAGGCAAATTGCTGTTTTGTGTTGTTTTCTAGTGCAATTTTGGAATGAAATGAAGATACATGGTGCACTGTAGATGTGTATTTATCTTTTACTGGGTTTGGAGGAAAGGGAAGATAGAGAAAAAGAATGAATACAAATGGGTAAACTACCTTGGTTGTCACTCAACTTTTCGGGTTGTTTTGGTCATCCAATTTCAAAAACTTTTAATTTTATTATCAACGTTTTTAAATCTTAAAATTTTAGTCATCCACCTTTAAGGAAGTTAACGTGGGCTTATATTTCTTAGCTTAATAATAAATTTAATCTTTTAATGTTTATATATTTTATAAATTTGATCTAAAATTGAAATTTTTAATAAGTTTAGCCTATATAAGATTTGTCATTTAATTTTTAATATTATCATAAATTACATAAAATAGAAAACATTAAAAACCTTGAAGTTGGAGTCTTTCAAGACATCTTCATACAAAAGAGGCCATCTTTGTTTGGATAAGGGTTCCCAGCCATAAGCAATAGGAGCCCCATAACTCCCTCCACAGTCAAGGAGGAAAGGTCTGCCACATGACAACCGAATGACTCATAAATCATGTTTAGATTCCACGGATGCCCAAAAAGATGAAAAAGAAAAATTGGAACCTTATGAGAATGAAGAGCAAGCAAATCACCACAGGGGATGAAGCAATTTCGAGAGCTACATTCTTTATAATTTATTTTAGTTAATACTAATATACTTATGTGTGATTTTTTATTTGTACTTTATTTATACTTTTTAAATTAAAAAAAAAATCTTTATGATTTTGTATCCAACTTTTTTAAAAGTATTAAATTGACAAAATTTTTGAAACATTTTAAAATTAAGTTTCGGAATTGTTGTTTTGGCTAGAGTGGTCCATGGATTGGGTCGGATTTGGGTTGTGTTAAGTAAAAAATTTAAGCTCACTTTTTGGGTTTGGGCTTAGCTCGACCTGAAAAATGAGCTTAAAATTTTGTTCAATCTTGATTCGGATAAAAATGTTAAAACTCATGTCTGGTCCGCTCGTGTTAAATTTTTATATTATTTTTATATAAAAATAAATTTAAAAAACATGATACACTTAAATAACTCTAACATAAATGCAATTTAGTAAGCAAATACTTCTAAAATAATAGCAAAATTGATAATAAAACAAAAGTTATATAATATCCAAACAATAACAACAAAATAGTAGTAATATAATAGCGAAATGATAGCAAAACAATAAAAAAACTGTGGTAAATATAGTAAAAACAACAACAAAACAATAACAAAAAATAGTAGTAATATAATATCGAAATGATAGTAAAACAATGAAAAAACTGTGGTAAAATAGTAAAAACAACAATAATTTTTTTTGCAAATTTGAATCGGACAGGCCCAAGACCAAAAAAAGCTTCTATGAGACTTGACCCGTTTAAAAATAGGTTTTTTTTTGTTCAAACTCATTTTTCTAATCTATAAAGAAAATATTTTGGGGACTAATTAAAAAAAATGTGTTTAGCACATTTAACTCATAAACATTTGCTTTATCTCTAGACCTTTCTTCTACACAACAATGAAAAATCTTTGTTGTTAGTTTTATTAAGTTAGTCTTTTTGGTATTATTATTCTCATGTAAGGGTGAGTAAAATTCGATTCGATTAAAAAATTATTTTTTTTCGAATATCGAGTTATTAGAGTCAAATCGAATAAGTAATTCGAGTTTGAATCGAGTTGAATTTTGCAATTTGAATAACTCGGAATAATTCAAATAACATATTGGTGTAATACCCTTTTAGTCCCTGTCAAGTTTGAAAATGAGCAAATTGGTATCTCTCTCAACAAAAAATACAAAATAAAAAATTAAAAAATCAAAATATTTTTAAAATTTTCAAAATTTATATTTTTAGAAAATTATAAAAAATTTTAAAATATACAAAGAAAGTTAAAAAACTAAAAATTGTCTAGAATAATAATTTTAAAGACCTAAATAAGTTAATGAATGGTTTTAGTTTATCATACTAAAGTATATATATATATATATATATATATATTATTTTGTTTTGAATTTTGTTTTTCAAATATATATGGTTTCAAATTTATGTGTTCTAACATAAAATTAGTTATATTATAACAAAATTTTAATTTGATATATTTAATTTTTAATTTAACTCAAACAGTTCCACTCGATTCGACTTGACTCGAATTTCATTTCAATCGACTCGATTTGAATTTTTTTTAATTCGAATTAGAATGATGAAATAGGACTTGTCAATTCAATTAACTCAAAATTTTTTACTCGATTCGATCAAACGCTCATCCCTAATCCCAATGTACTTTTGGGCTTTTGAATAAGTTGTTGAGATAATGTGTACTATAGCTGATATTGTGCCTTGAATCGAGAACGTATATGAGGATGTATGCTATACTGTTACAATATCACCCATAATCTCATTAAAGAAACCCAACTATTATTGATATTCCTTGTATTATGTGTTACCCTATTGAGCTTAGGTTCTGATACTTGCATGTCTAGTTTAAGTTGAGAGTTGAAACAAAATTGATAAATTTTGTAAATATTTAAGATTAAATTTATAAAATAATTTAGGATTAGAATTAAAATAACAAATTTTTTAAACATTGAGGATTAATTTATTGAATATTTTAGATTTAAGATTAAATTGATATAATATGTAAATATTTGAGGGTTAAATTATTATTAGATCAATGAAAAATCTCATGTTAGACTTCGACTAAAATATTTAATTTTGAAAAAGTTGAATGACCAAATAAAAAAAATTTCATAATCAAGTGACCAAAATAGGATCAAATGCATAGTTAGATGAAGTTATATCTCAAAAAGAAAAAAAAAAATAGAGGTTATTAGGGGTGTTCAAACTTCGGTTAAAATTGAATTAAACGATCGAATCGATCTAACTCGATTAATCGATCAGTCAATCTAACTCGGTTAATCGATTGATTAACCGATCTAGTTCAGTTGGAAACCGGTTAAAGGTTTTTGAAATTTCAATTAACGGTTAATTCGATTCGAAATCGTGTTATTAACCGAACGTAATAAATAATATTAAATATTATATGTATTAGGTTATTACTAACTTAGTTAATTCGGTTATATGAATATTATCAATTTCTTTTTTGGATATATTTTATACTTATTTTAAGAAAAAAAAAATCATATAAATTTAATTAACTGATTAAATTAATTAAAATATTTTGATTTAATTAATTTTTTGAAAACAATTTAACTCAATTAACAGTTAAATAACTAAAAAATTCTATTAATATTAACCAAACAGATAACCATTTCAAGAAGCCTATAAGTTTATCTCGCAATTTAATAGAGTACAAGGACGATTGCATATTTAGCCCAAAGTGATAGAAAGACGATGACAAAGAGATGAGCACCACCTCCATAGTCTCTTCTCTTATTAGCTACACAAAGCGAGACAGAGAGTCCGGTAGAAGTTGTGTAGACTCAAATCCTCTGATTGAGCAAAGAAAAAACAAAGAAAAATACGTTTCTCATTAACAGATCTCATTGAATCCGACTCAAATGGACTTAATCCGTTGCACTTCCTGCTTCCAACGTTCTCCCACCCTCATCGCTCCAACATTCCGCCACCAAACCAGTCCAAAACCTAACTTCACTACAATATCCAACAACCATGCAACAGTATCAACGACTAGAATGGTGGTTAAAGCACGCGGAGGAGGAGCGGCTGACGCCGAAACTGCTTTGGTTGACAAACCTAAGGTTTTAAAGAGATTTCAGGTGTCTGAGGGTCATCCCGCTCCATTTGGTGCCACTATTCAAGACGGCGGCGTCAATTTTGCGATATATTCGGCCAATGCCATTTCCGCTACTCTCTGCCTCATTGCTTTCTCGGATTTGCAACAGGTTACTCAATTTTTCTTGTTAAAGTGCTTTATATTATGTTCAATAATCAGTATGTTAAACTTTGAAATGCATTTTGATATCATGTTCAGTATGTTACAGTGGCCTAAGGTTTATAATGCATTTTGATTCTCATCATTTTTAAAGCTTTTAAATGTTTAACCGTTGTATTTACTTGTTTATGCATATCTACTGTTCTCTTCTACGCGCAAAAAGCTAGCAGTAAAGGTAACAACCAAGATGAGCCTTATTCTCCTTTTGCGTTTTTCCGTTGAAGTTTGTTTCATTCTAGAATTGGCCGCTAAATAGAATTGGCTGTTTGAAAATAATTTCGTAGTTTGACATTTTAACACTCTAATCTTTGTTTCTAGTGAGTAATTTGGATAAAATAGTTGTTTTCGTATCCAGAATAGAGTTACGGAGCAGATACCACTTGATCCATTGGTTAATAAGACAGGAGATGTCTGGCATGTATTATTGAAAGGAAATTTTAAAGATATGCTATATGGATACATATTTGACGGGGAGCTTTCTCCTGAAATTGGTCATTACTATGATTCTACCAGGATTTTATTGGATCCGTATGCAAAGGTAAATAATGGCCTTTTATTTATAGTGACCAGGTTTCCTTTTATTTTCAGTTTGCTGTTTTTCTTGTGAAATGAAGGACTGATTTACTTGTCCCTTTTTAGGCAGTTATAAGCAGAGGGGAGTTTGGGGCTTTAGGGCCTGAAGATAATTGTTGGCCCCAAATGGCAGGAATGGTGCCTACTTCAGAAGATCAGGTACTTAGCTCGAATTTATTGCTGTGACTGCTTTGCCCATGTGACAGAAAATATAGTTATAATAGTGATGTTCTAGATGGCCTTTGTCTGGATCTTGCAAACAATTTCTCCTTAACATTTATTTCTCAAATTGTTGATGGTGGAGGGTAGTGTACTATCCAAGTATTCATTATTATTTCATTATATTCAATTTATGATATAAGTTTGCACGTAATGAAGCATGACTTACTCTGTTGCAATTTCACGATTAGATTACAATCCTCTCCTGTTTAGATTTACTTCAAAATATTGGTGAAGAAATGAAAACCTTTGAGGGAAAATTAAATAAGTAAAGAGCGATATTTGATATGTCTTCACCATCCCATAGAGTTTAAATCTCTAAATTGCATATTTTTCATATTTATCGCCTTTGAGGATTTCTTTTTAAAAATATGGATATGTTTCATTCCTTTTGTCATTTGCTCACTAATACCCAGATTTTGGAGTAAGAAGCCTCACTTTAGGTGTAATTATTAGTTTTAGCCCCTCTATTATATTGAAATATGGGATTTAATTCCTCTATTTTAGTTGACGTAATTTGGCCTATTTACTTTTATAATGTTATTAATAGTAGATCCAAATTGATAATTTTGTTAACTACTGTCGTTAAAGTGTTTAAAAGTATTATCTGTTAATTGTTAATAGTGTTATTAGTGTTAACAAATTCATGAAAATCCATGTCATTACTTGAACGATAGTGTTTAATAGTGTAATCAATTTGGATGTACTGATAACATTGTTAAAGTAGAGGGATCAAATTATGTCAAATTAAAGGGATTAAATCCTAAATTTCAGCATAGTGGAGGAATTGAAATCGTAATTAGATACTCACTTTAAAATAAGATAGGGGAGGAACAATCTTATGATAAAAGGAGAGTTCTTTATAATGAGAATCATAAGTGTTTAGATTTGTTAGAAATAGAGATGTATTTACAAAATCATACTGCCTTCAGGAAATATATATGCAGCAAGGAGAATGTGGCTTTTGACAATTTCTACATTAGCTCATAATGTAAGATGTTTTCTGAAACATCTTGATAATAATCACGACAAACTTAGACATCTTCCATCTATTTGAGAATTAATCTTAAACAATCATATGAATTTATTTTTACGACATGACATCAATAGACACCTCGAACTTTTGACACTTTTTTACATGCTCAAACTTTGGATACCTAGCTAGTCATAAGACTTTGTATCTTTAACTGAGTCTATAAAGAAGAGGACTTGAGCCATTCTATTTAATATTAATGCTGCTATGGATGTTATGAGCTCAACTAACTCTTTTTTCTTATCTACAAATTGTTAGGTTAGCTGTTAATTAAGTGATACAATAATGATAAATCCCAACAAATCAATAATCAGATCATAAATCTAATTTCTAAGATCATGCTAATTAGGTTAGCTGTTATTTAGTTAAACTGTTAATAAGCTGTCAACATTTCTTACTGTTAATAAGCTGTCAACATTTCTTTTGGCATCCTAATTATCATCAATATGCATAAATATACATGCATTCATATATTTATACATTGGAATGTAAAATCATTAGCTTCATTATTTATGAAAAATATTACAGGAAAATAGAACATTTTGAATTTGAAAGAAATATGACATCAAATTGTTATCGTTCTTTAAATGATTGTAAGGTTTGCACTTTGTCATGGTTTTTGAATGTTGAACTTAGTTTCATCCTCACCATGGGATACTATTTTATTTTCTTCTTTTTTTTACTTTTTATTCCTTGACCGTTTATTTGGTTATTTGATATTTCTAGTTTGATTGGGAAGGTGATTTACCTTTGAGACATCCAGAAAGAGATCTCATAATTTACGAAATGCATGTGCGTGGATATACAAGGCATGAATCTAGCGGGACAAAATTTCCTGGCACTTATCGTGTGTTGGAAAAGCTTGACCACTTGAAGGTAGAGCTTATAACATTGTATATAACAATTTGTGGTGCTGTCTCTGAAATGTTTTCTTTTTTCATTATAAGATGACATCAGATAGTGGTGAAGTAGTTGTCTTGCTTTACAAGTGACTTAGGCCTTGTTTGATAAATCGTTGAAAAAAATAAATTAGTTGAAAATTAATACTTTCAATGATTTAATTTTTGATACATGTTTGATAATTCAAAATAAAAATAATCCGATAGAATATTTTTTATACAAAAGTGTGAAAATAATAAGTAAATAAAAGTTATTTATCACTTAATGGAGAATATTTTTAAATTAAATTAATTTATTTTAATATTATATTATCTTATAAAAAAATTACATTTAAAATTTGACTTTTTTTAGAATAAGGTAAAATGATTAAAAATTAAAGATAATATGTAGATTATAATATTTTGTAATTTAAAACCTATTTATATAAAAAAAATCTAATTTTATTCCATAATTAATTTTGAGTAATATATCAAATAATATTATAACTTAAATTCAATACTTATCAATACTTAAATTTTCAGCTTATAAAGCACCTTAATCTATTCTTTGGTTCATGGCTATATGAAAGAACAAAGAGTTGTTTCTAAAAAAGGAAACAAAGTAGATTTTGATCAAACATCATAGATTATTTTGTGAAATTTTACTAGGAAAAATTGTCAACTATTTTTACATTAACACAAAAATTGATATAACTGCTGATACTATAGAAGATAAACAAGTTAGATGCACTAATTGATTGTTGTGTCCACCTATAATTTTTTTCTCTTCCTATTACTTGTATGAATATTAATGGATATAAGTGTACTTGTGTGCTTGTATTCTGGTGAGACTAATGCATCTACTAAAATTTTAACCATAAACATATTAGAATACAAAAACAAAAAAAAAGATAGGTTAGCAACACATACCACCTTTAAATTCTTTAAATGTTAAAGCATCTTAACCTAAAATAAGTTGAGACTTAAAATACTTGAAATTTTAAGTAATAAAATCTAAATTAATTAGGACTAGAAAGACTTTGTATTCAAAATGACTTGGCATGAAGTAACCTGAACTTGATGTTACTCAAATTGAACAACAGAATAGTTGCAACAAGATGTACATAATGACAAACCAAAACATGACAACTTGATAGGACCCATTCTTGAACGAAGTAAAATTGAAATGACTTGCCTACCTTGATTGTTCGCTGCATTGCTAGAACTAGGGTGGCCTATGTGGGTTTAGTTGGATTGTTGCTCCCCTGATAGAGTTTATTGATACCTTTTAGGTCATATTAAGGTGTAGTTAATTTTTGTTTTTATTTTTGTTGTCTTCTCTTGTACGTGTTCTTTAAATATGGAGTTGAGCTCTCTTTCTTGGTCCACCTTTTAACACCATTTAATTTATTCATAAGAAGGTTTTGTGTTTGTGTTGTATAAATGAGTTTAATTGTTTCGTTTTGTAAAAGTTGTAGCTTGTCGCCTTTTGGAATATGAAACAAACTTCACTAAATTACTTTGAAGGGAACCTTTGGTAGAATCTTGGCTTAGCTAAATAGTCAACTCTAAATGATTTTCAGACTTAGAGACATTTGAATTTTGAAAAATCGAGAGAGAGAAAGTGAGAAAAAAAAAAGAAAAAAAAAAGAGCTGTTTGGGGTTATTCTGTTTCAGCTATGAAAACAGAGAAGATGAGACAAAAATACGGAAGAAAACAGAGAGAAGAAGAGAGAATATACATTCTAATTCATCACTATTTATACTAGTAGACACATACAAAGAAGGAAAGTAAAAAATTATATACAGCCTAATTAGATGCTAGTCAATCCCTAAAATCTCTATATTAGTAATAATAATATTATTATTATGAACAGTTAAAGTTCAGACTAGAACCATAGATGAGGGTTTTGTCAAGACCATGATAGTCGGTACAATACTTTTACTGGTCGAATCGGTTGGTACATATTGTTTCGGTCCTAAATCCATACTAAGTAGTTTAAGGGTTTGTTTTGGTCAAAATTTCGACATGTTTCGACTATTTTGGTGTGTTTCTGTCAATATCGGTTTGCACCAACCCGTGTGGGTTGGTACGAGATTTTGATATTTTAAATAATCTTTTAATTATTTTTATCTTAACCATATTTGTTTTTTATAATTACCTTAAAATTAAAATACAATATTAGGTTATTGAACCTAATTAATAATTTTAAAATTTCTATTTGAATATATATATTTATGTAATTGAGATATATTGGTATGTAAATGTAATATATATTTGTTACGAGACTAAAGCTTAAATTATAAAATAATTTGAAAAATGTTAAAAAAAATCAATAAACTTGAAATGGTACAATGAAACACATTAGTATCTGGTATCACTAGTACCATAAGACAAAAATGGTACCCTGATGGGTAAGGTATTGACAACCTTGTCAAGATAAGTTAAGAAGCAATAAATGATTTTGATTTTAAACATTGGTCTAGACAATCATGTTGGTTTTGATACTCGACCACCTCCAATGCTTGATGAAGCTTATTTTAATATGGTTAGGACACATTCTATATATCCAAAGCAATTATTCTACAAGCATATGCTTTTGTGAAAGAAATTGTGCCTATTTCGTTTTACCAAGAACAGTTATATGAATTGTTTGTTCTTAAATGGAGTAAACATTTGACTACAAATTGTTTAGTTTCTTTGCCCAACCTGTTTGCTTAGTAACAAACACTGTATACTACTATGTGTTTATATCCTTCAAATACATTATTGAGATGATGAAATGAGATA
Source organism: Gossypioides kirkii (assembly GCA_005610355.1). Taxonomy (NCBI): domain Eukaryota; kingdom Viridiplantae; phylum Streptophyta; class Magnoliopsida; order Malvales; family Malvaceae; genus Gossypioides; species Gossypioides kirkii. The sequence continues at coordinate 37,627,303 of CP032248.1, forward strand.
ACAGAATAGTAATTATTTGCTTTGTTTATTTAAGTTATATATCCTTCAAATACATTATTGAGATGATGAAATGAGATAACAGAATAATAATCATTTGCTTTGTTTATTTACTATGTGTTTATATGGTTTGTAGGAACTTGGAGTCAACTGCATAGAATTAATGCCATGTCATGAATTCAATGAGTTGGAGTACTACAGCTACAATTCTGTTTTGGGTGACTATAAGTATGAGATTTCAACCTTTGATTCAGAGCTATTTTTGGTTATCATGCTAGTTTTAATTAAGTAGCAAAAGATTTTGAAAATTGGTTGCATCTAAACAAGCTTCTAGCTAACTCATTAGTCATGATAACTTTTTACTTTCGTCAAAGTTGCGCAGATGGTAGAAGACTATCAAATTTACTAGACTCCGTGATGCTAAAATAGGGTTGGGTATTCTATCTGCTTAGTGTTTGTTTAGAATGAAATTAGGGATATAGGATTTATCATTGCTGTTGGAATCTGGGCTAGGGTGTATGAATCACATAGATTGTTCAGTTTAGTTTGGATCTTAAAAGAGGGATAAAATTTGAGGTAAAAGGTGTTGGAATTTAATGGTACCTATAATACTAGGATGAGACAAGCTTGTGACTGGTATTATGTTTTGAACTGTATTTACAAGTTGTGGTTGTAGAAATGGGAAAAGAGACAAAATACCTAGCATAATTTATTTAAAGGAGGCAAAATGATAAATTTTGCTTTTAACATTTGCCTTTTTTGTCACTTTGGTCCTAATTCTTTTTTTAATAATTTTGGCTGTTAACCTGTAAAATTTATTTAGATAGCTTTTTTTAGATGAAAAAAGTTAATTGGAGTGTTAAAATTTTGATGGCATTGATGTGGGAGTTTGTGTGACAAGCCATGTATACTTTATAAAAATTAATAAAAAATATTAAAAAATTCAACAATTTTAAAAGTTCATAAAATTATTTAGAAAAGTTATTCATGTCAGCAGTGAAATACATGTAGACTCACATCAATGTCATTAAAGTTTTAACAGTTTAATTAAGTTAGCTATTTAGTATGAAGTTCTTGTCAGAAACAAGATCAAGGCAGAAACTCAACATTTTATAAGATTCTATGCTCAGTATTATAATATGAGTAAATTAGGCGACTTTCTTTTCTTTAATTCCCTCCCCTGTACATGTTTTGATTCTCATTTTCTCCAAAAAATTCTAGGTTTCATGTAAGAATCTGGATCCAATTTTAGGAATTCAAGGCCACAAAATACTGTGATCTGGCTTATCATTTCCAGATTTAATTTCAATGGGGGGTGTGAACGAACCTGTCTACTATGATTTGATCATTGTGTTATCTAAACAACTGTGGATACTTCTCCCTTAATTCATCACTCTCAAGTTCCATGTGGCCTCTTCAGTGGAGTGAGTTGCCATAACACTTTCATGAGGGCAATCACTTCATATGCTACAATTTTTTTCCTTCTATCTAGAATATTGATATAATTTCTCTTTGTAACTCATCTTTGATTTCTGTAGATTCATAATAACTAACAGTCAAATCTACTTTTTTCTCAAAGCACGGATGAAATGCATTATTAACTGATGAAAAATGAGGGTAGGCTATGCAACTTCACCAATACCGTGGAATTTCAAATGGACCAAGAAACCTAGGACTCTGCTTTCCTCTTTAATCTTGTGCCATGGCAGATTATCTGCATTTTGTAGATTTCTTCTCCGATTTATACATAAATCTTCTTTCATGTGTCTAAATATAGGAGTGACATGCCAAATTAATTGCTCTTTACAAATAAATCTTTTCTTTGTGGTGGTCTATGCTAAAAAATAAGACATTTTAGGGAAAAAAAATCAACAGCATTAGTCTTCTAAACAAGTCTGAGTAGTCCATAAAATTCAGAAGAGTTAAGTTTGCTAGAAAAACAAACAAATTCCCTGTGTAATTCTAAAATCTAAAATCTAAAATCCTAAGATTGGGTTATGTTATTTAATAGCTAAGAGACAATTCATAGGATGCTGGATTTTTTCAGTTTGCCAATTTCTTTTGCATCGGTCGAATAGTTTTGCATCTTAATTGATGAAGTTAAGTTTGAAAAGTTGTACTTTGGCAACATTTGTCCGGGTTAAAATTTCATGTTTGCAACTTCCTGTCATACTTACACATCAGTACCTTCTTGTCAAGGTTGAACTTTTGGGGATATTCAACAATCAACTATTTTTCCCCCATGATAAGGTATTCATCTTCTGCTATTCGTAGCTGTGGTCGTGATGCAATTAATGAATTCAAATTTCTTGTTAAAGAAGCACATAAACGCGGAATTGAGGTCAGAGCATAGCAGATTCCAATCTCAATAAGCAAATTCACTTGAGAAAATTTTAATTTTTTTACTAATTGAGTTTATTTGAATAGGTTATCATGGATGTTGTTTTCAATCACACAGCTGAAGGCAATGAGAAAGGTCTCAGTTTGTCATTTAGAGGTGTTGATAACTGTGTCTATTACATGCTGGCACCTAAGGTATAACTCTTCTGAAACTTTATATGACACAAACAAACGTATTGTACTATTGCAGTTGTATCCTCTGCCTCAAGAGGTTAATGAAATCTTTATAATAGTGTTATTGGCATGCCGCTCCTTTATCACAATATTACCATCTACATGCTGTGATATATTTTAATTTGTTCATAGTGAGTTGTTTGTTTTATTGACTAAGTATTTATCTTTAACTTACATGATGTCTGTCTTGTGATATTTTAATTGTGATGATGAATATTTCTATCTTCTACAACCATATTTAAGTTATGGTTGGGAACTCACTTTCCATATTGATCATGCATGTAAGATTTAGCACCAAATTTTCTAGTTTCCATTGGTGTCATAAGAATCTTAATCACAATTGAAATAAGAACAGGCTTCATTGATGGAATGGTTATAGATATAGGTTGGCTGCAAAAAGAGGCTTGGAAGACATATATGAACTAACTTAAGTAGTTGAGTAGGGTTTATAGCAAAGAAAAAAGAAAAAAAGGAAAACAGTATTGAATTATACCCAAAACTACGGCAGTAAGAGTTTCTAACTAGATATCTAGCGCCAATTGATCCTGCACACTACTATCTTTCTTACCTTATTATAATATCATTTTAGGTCAATGATCACTATGACTTCAATATCATTTGTATTGTTTCCAGGGAGAGTACTACAATTATTCAGGTTGTGGAAACACATTCAACTGTAACCATCCTGTGGTGCGTCAATTTATATTAGACTGCCTAAGGTAGATGACATGTTCCTATTTTATTGCTTGCTACTTCCTCATGTTGGTCTTACCTTTTTGGGCATATATGTTTCGGGTTTTTGTTCCTGGAAAATTTATTATTATGATAGTAATTACTTTCAAGTGGAAAAGAGAAATAGAAACAAAGATGAGTGATATGATAAACCGAAGGCCATACACTCTTTTGCATAAGTCATCAATAACACTCCCTCAACAAGTCTGGTTCGTTTATTTTATATACATCTAGCTTGTTACAAATATAAATCAATCTTGGACCTTCTAAAGGACTCGTAAGCATGAGCATTGACTGCCAGATTTATTAGTGTTTGTGCACTTCCCTTATGTTCAAATCTATGTCTAACTGAATCAAGATCAATTTTATTTGTGGTTCATTCAAGAAATCTTTGATTAAATGCAGTATGTATAGGCGCTCAGTTGTCACAAAGGAAATCTAGAGGTTGCAATGTCCAAATCCTTGCTCTTCTATCAGTTCTTTTAACCAAACTAATTCACGCATTGTTAGAGCCTTGGCACTCAGATTCAAAGTCTCCCCAATTGTTGTGTTCCGTATTTTCCATATCCCTCCTCATCAAGGATGCCAAATAAATTGAAAGTTAAGACTGGTCATCAATTGAATGAGTCATTTGTTGCTAGTTTAGTTAGTTTCTTCCCTTTTTCTTTCATCTTTAGAAGGATTAAATTTTTGTGGTTTAATTTTTCTCCTAGTTTCTCCGTCGTTAATGAGATAATTGGTTCTCTTGCTCCATTTTATTTCCACCGTTCTCAATTCTTCCTATACCCTTTTCCTACCAAACAAATTGTTTAATAGCAGCATTTTTCTAAAGAAAGTTATGCACAGATAAGAGTGAGCATAATTCTAGGATAAGAATAAGGTCATATTCCTTTATTGCCAGGTATGCCTGTAAGATTTCATTGCTTTTGTTTGTTTGAAGTTGCTTCTAGAAGACTTTTACACATTAGCATAACATATTCCCTACTATCTACTTACGCTCTTATTCTTCAAATTGTGATTGTTGTTCCTTTGAACTCTTCTTTCTTACGCAAGCTAAGGCTTGTATTTAAGTGCTATCCCTTTTATTGCCAATTTATTTGTAACAACCCCAATCATCTTGGAGATCCATGTGTTACTTGTTCACTTCATGCAACAGATATTGGGTAACAGAAATGCATGTCGATGGGTTTCGCTTTGATCTAGCTTCCATTATGACCAGGAGTAGCAGGTTAATCTAAACAAACAACTAATACACATTTACTTCTATTTGTGTTGGCTTTCTTCTCTTATGTGGTTTTCTTTGTGTTATGTTAATAGTCTTTGGGATTCAGTAAATGCATATGGAGATCCTTTAGAAGGTGACTTGATAACAACTGGTACCCCTCTCAGCAATCCCCCATTGATTGACATGATGAGTAATGATCCTGTACTTCATGGAGTGAAGGTATACATCTTAGATTTGTTTCCTTAATTCCGTTTGTTAACTTGTCTTTTCAATATGAGAATAATTATCTATTCTTCATGAAGATAGTTTTGAATCTCTTAGGATATCTTGGTACCATGGCTAAAGTCACCAGGGAAAGAATTTGCCACAGTATTAGGTTAAAATACATGGTTATTGAGACTAGTAATAATTAGTTGTTTCATAGGAATCAATTCTTATTCTTTTTTTTTTTTCGTTTGTCTTATTAATAGATTAACTATCAGAAATATAGTTAGTTTGGAAAGAATACAAATATTGAATGTTTAAATGAGTTGCACGTTGTTTAAGTATGGATAGAAAATTTCTTCTTAAAATTAAATTCTTCAGTAAGCTAATGCATTTTAAGTTTTCTGTGATTTTTTTCTACTTCTGAAATGATTTAAATACAATGTAGGATCTAATTAACTAAATTTATTCAAATTGCTACGAATGAGAAATTAGTTCTTTGACTCATGTAAAACTTCCAATTACTTCATATACACATATATTTGAATATGTGCACAAGTTCAGTGTAGAATAAATAGAACATCTTGAAACTTAAATTGTATTATCGTGGTATTTGCATTAGAATACAAGTACACTTTAGTTTATTTTCTTGTAAATGCTCCATGCTTCATATATAGTGATGCAGTTTAGTCTTTTCAGCCAATGCCTACAAAGAGTATAATTTATGCGGAGAAAATCATTTTCACAAGTAAAAAATCAAATTGGATATATATTTATGGAAAAAAAATCAGATTGGAACTAACTAAACAAGAACAATAACAGATGAAGTCTAATGTAATATAGGAAAGCTATAAAAACTAGAAAAGAGTAAGATTTGGAGATTGAGAAGGTTAAAAAAACATTGCTATGTTTTTTGTACTGGGGTGTGTTAGGATATGGGTGTGTTTAATTCTTTTCTTAGTTCTTCCATGTATTTGGAGGATCTTTTCAAGGTCATATCCCGTGACAGGCAATGCGTTGGACACTGATACTTTAAGAAAAAGAAAATGAAGAATCGAAGTAACGTAGATACTTAGGGCTGCTGTTGAGGTTTGCTGTAGGTTCCCAACAAGCACATTTTGTATGACCATGACCAATTTCATAGTAACAACAGATTTGGTTTATTTTGATTATTTTATCCATTACCCCTACTCCAACCAAATCCACACCCACCAGGTAGCATTAGGAGAAGACAGATTGCTCAATACACATTGAGATTGTTGAGTTTTCACATTAGCTTTAAAAGGAAGAACATTTAGCTGCTCATACACATTTAATTTCCATAAAATACTCGATAAGAAATCTTTCCTGAGATTATTTTTGCTTCCCCAAACTGTAAAACCCATTATATATGAATGATCTCCTTTCTAGAATACGAACCAGTCAAATAATCTAGAAGTTAATAGCTCGTTTATAGTGATTAACTAAACCAATTACAGACAAAGATGATGATAATGTCATAATAATAACAATAATAATACAATTACCTTGGATACAATAGAATCCTTAATCTGAAAAATTATTCTTGTATCCTCTCTCAACCAGTCTTTTTTGCTCAGTATTGCTTTTGAAAAAGAAAGCGACTCAACATAGTCACAACACAAACTGAAAAGATTTAGGAAGAAAGGGACTGGTAGGCTTTGATTCCATGTTAAGCCATTCAAATTGAAACCACTTGCAATAGACAGAGGGGTACAACATGATATAAGATCACAAGAAACCTAAGACTTATTATGTGTGGGATGATACCTATGAACATTAGCTAAGCCTATGAAATAGTTTAAGTAGAATGGTTTGGCAAAATGGTCAAACTGCCATTTATATTCATTTATTTACTTTTTATCTTACATTTTTGAGGCATTTATTTCCTTTCTCCACTGTTTCTCCTTTTTAATATATATATATATATATATTCATTTTCTCTGTGTTCTTGACATTACTTGAAGAGAAACTAACAAAAGTTGGTCTTACTTCCGTTTTAGCTTATAGCTGAAGCATGGGATGCAGGTGGCCTTTACCAAGTTGGCAGATTTCCTCACTGGGGTGTTGGTCAGAATGGAATGGGAAGGTGACTGGAGATTTAATAACACTGATGAATTTAACAATTTATAGCATTGTATTTTTCCCTTTTCCTTATTTATTCCCCTTTCCTTATTTGTTCTATATTAAGGAAAGCTCTCAGTGTTAGCATTTGAGGCTGATGCCTTACCTCTTTGCATTGAAAGATGCATTTTGTAGTCCAGTGCATGAACTTAGACCCTTATTATTAGCTTCCTCTCAGCTCTCAAAGTTTGAGATCTTATGGTTCTTGTTTCTACTTTAGGCATAAATGCTAGATTTATAATGTGCTAAGTTGGTCAAATACAATTTTCGGTTTTCCTAGTAGTTCTTTAGCTGATAAATGAACTCCTACTGACTACTAATTTTTACTTCCACACTCGGTTAATCTCGTAAACCATATTCAAGTGTCAATTCTTAATTTTCAGATGTTGACTTCACTACTTGCTTGGGATTCAAATATACTGAAATGAAAATAAATCTCAGTTACTTAAAAATCTGGGTTAATGCTAGTTTTATTTTTCCATATCCAAGCTTCTTTTTTCCTATCTTCCCCATGCACTGCAATTCCTAGTTGAGCTATTCAAATCAAGCTGACCTTTTTAGATGCATCTACATTTTATTTTATGGAAGTGGTTCTGTATTTATATGCATATTCCTTTCTGTTTCAGTATCGAGACATTGTACGACAGTTTATCAAGGGTACAGATGGGCTTTCTGGGGCTTTTGCTGAATGCCTTTGTGGAAGCCCAAACTTATATCAGGTTTGTCTTTTATGATCTGCCTCTTGAACACACAGCGCCAAACAGGTGATAGTTATGGTCTCATTATCTTTCTCATAAAAGATTTCCTATGTTTTATTTTTTTAAAAAAAAGAAAGAGAAAGGAGAGAATCATTTAGGTATTCAAATATAGAATTTTGATTTAAAATTTCCCGTCATAGAATCTTTGATAGTTATTGGCCATTTCTGGAGCATATCTTATCATACATTGTCTCGTATGTAATATTTTTGAACTCCAAACATTCATTCCTTTGCATCCTTGCCGTGTCTGTGAATCAGGAAGGAGGAAGGAAACCATGGAACAGTGTCAACTTTATATGTGCACATGATGGTTTTACTTTGGCTGATCTAGTTACCTATAACAACAAACACAACTTAGCAAATGGGGAAGACAACAATGATGGAGAAAGTCATAACTATAGCTGGAACTGTGGACAGGTAGATATTTTGGTTTAACTTTAAACTTGTGCTTTTGTTTGGTCTGAATTTCAAGGAGTATATGAAATTGGCATGGAGGATAGAATTTTTCCAGCTTGATGACTTGAACTGGAAACACTACCATTGCCTGTGCACTTGAATTGCAGACACTACCATTGCCAGCATCCATTAGATACATGTTATGATTAACTGACCTCAATGTTGTACAGACTGGACTGAACTGTCCAGTTCAATCAGGAATAGGCTGGTCCAGCCGCTCAAATACAATAATCTGACCGGAAAAACCGCTTTGACCATGATTTGTTTATGTTTTTTTCGAGTTTTTTATTTTCCTTTTTCCTCTCTTTTTTGAAATTTTAGGCTTGCTTCCAGATTTTCCTCTTCCTGTCGTCATTCTAATCAGCCAATGATCTCCCCCCTAAGCGTTTTCAACCTACAAGTGAAATCCAGCATAAAGATGTAAAGCTTTTCTTCTTCTTGAAGAAGAGCTCTTAAATCTCTAACGGCAAAAAAAGTCTTAAACCTTAAAGCTGTGAGTCATCAAAAGAAGAGAATGTTTTTGATTGAAGTTTTAAATGTTGGGTTTGGTACTAAAAGTAAAGATTTATGTTTATTGTAAAATTACAAGTGGTAGACAATGATGTTGAAACCGGACCAGCCATTACACCAGTTTAGAGCAAGGGAAAGAATCGGTTGACCCACTAACTAGTATGAACCAGTTGAACTGTGGTAAAAAACTGGTTGAGCCGATGGTTGAATCGGGTTATAAATATTTTTAATTTTTATGATTTTTTAATAATTTATTTAATTGAAACTGTATCTGTGGTTGGACTGGGAATCAGTGACTTGAATGGTTCGACCACCGGTCCGGTTCTAAAAACCATGGTGATAGATGAGGGGAGCCTTAACTTTGACTTACACCAGAGCAGAGGAAAATATTTACAAGAGAAAAGCTTTAACTAAGATTTTTGGAAGAAAAAAAGTTTATTTTAAAACGAAAAGTGACAGGAAAGGAGCCTTGACTTTTAATATTAGGTGTGAATGTTGAACCACCGGTTAAACCAGAAACTAAAGGCCTGATTGGTTCGATTACTGGTTTGGTTTTTGCAACATTCACCAAACTGGCTCATATACTTGATTTGCATGTTTTGATTTGCATCTTAAACTAGAATGGTAAGAAGGTAAATATGATAATATAGTTGTTTCTAGCGTTGCCTTTTCATCTTTACTACATACTTTTTATATTGAATTTTTGTCTGAACAGAAACAAAATTTGTTCTGGATTATGATGCTTCTTTCTTGCATGCATAGTTCCTAGTTCTTTCCCCATTTGTCAACTTTGCAAAAAAAAAAAAAGGTTAAAAGGTACCATGTCTGATGACCCCCCCCCTCGGAAAAGAAACAAAAAGAAGAAATATAATGCAAATGTCTGTTTCAGTACTTTTTCAATTCAAATTTTAGCTGACCAAATTCAGAACTTAAAGAAGTGACCATTTGCTTTACCAAAAATGGCCAAAGAGAAACAATTGCTTTTGATGATTTAAATTGCTTGAATAAGAAATATAGGGACTGAAAGCATGCTATTTCCATATGATTAACTCTTCTTATGCATTTGATTACTTGAGGACCCAGTGACAATGTTGACAATTAGATAGGTTGAGGAAAAGCTAAAGAAAAAAATGTGACTAGTGAAATTAACATTATTGTACCTTCATCGTAGTTGGTTAATTTGAAGTTCATCAAAATTGTGATTCTGCCATTGCAAATGCATGATTTGAATCTGTAACATTGTACTTTTTATCAACTAAGCTGTTGATCATCAAGCATCAAACCCATTCCTTGGGTCATTTGAAGAAGTCACCTTTACACTTGCAACCTCATGTCAAATTTTTTTCTGTAAATGCCATGCTTTTTATCCTGCTATCCAAATATTCTCTTTGGACTTTTCACTTTAATTTGCATTATTAACTTGGATACACAATGGTCATTTAGGAGGGGGAGTTTGCAAGTATTTCGGTAAAGAAACTGAGGAAACGCCAAATGCGGAATTTCTTCCTCTGCCTTATGGTTTCCCAAGTAAGGTTAAATCATTGTTATGCACATTGGATTATTTTGTCGCATGGGACTACAGTTACCTGTATTTATGTCAGAAGTAGACACTACAATTAAAGGAAATTACTGTAAGTTTCTCTCAGTTGGATATTTGTGGAATTCATTTTAACACAGATTACTAAATGCTACATGTTTTTTTTTTTTTTGATATGCATTCAAATACAATTTTTGCTTGCTTTAGGAAGCAAAAATGTAGTAAAAGTAACAACTAAAAGGCCTTAGTAGATGATGTTGGGTTCGAAAGAACCCACGCTCAACTTGCTCTTGGTCAAACTTGATGTTCATGAGCAGCTCCATTAAATCTTGTATATGTACTTATTTGTGAACTTCTTCATTGACTTGGTTATGAGCTCAATTGAAGGGGAGAGTAACATAAATACTATTAGATGATTTTTAAAGGATAGAACATGTATCATTCTTTACTAGTGATCCAAATTTAGAGTTAAGACTAAATGGCAATAACGGAGAGAGCCTTAGCAAATTCTAAACTTATCCAATGTAGGTTAGCAGCCTTGCAACACCCCTACCCTTTTAAGGCCCTTGCTAACAATTGAAACTAATATGTGAAACATGTGACAACAACAGAAGAAACAAACGACATAACTAATGGGAAAAACAATATGGGTTCTAATATCATGCTATGAATCTGATTGAACCCAATTGGAAACAAGTAAGAGCTTTTAACTAATTTCCATCCAGTCAATGGTTCAATTAGGTTAAAATAGTTTACTGTTCATTTGATTGCAATAAAACAATAGGGGCTTGATGATTGTTTAATTTTACTTCTAGGTCCTTTTTTATATTAAACCATTTTATCTGAAGTTGTGGGAGACAAAAGGCTGCAATTGGCCATCTATTCACCGCCCACTTAAAGCTAATATCACCTTTGAGGAAATTTTTGTTAGTATGACTAATACGACCCAAAATAAATTATAATAAAATACTTTTAGTGTCCTAGTTTGTCTGAGTAAGGCTGCAAAGATCGGGTTAAACTTTGGAGTCATTTTTTGTGTTACTTTTCACTAAAGTATTTATTCATGTATCTTGTGGTTGGGGTTTCATCATCTTTACTATGATCTTTATTTAACCAGGGTGTCCCAATGATTCACATGGGTGATGAATATGGTCACACAAAAGGGGGAACAACAACACATACTGCCATGATAATTATGTGATCCTCTAAACCCTCATTAGGTCCAAATTTATTGTTGATTTTGTTAATTAGTGCTGCGATGCAGATCAACTACTTTCGGTGGGATAAAAAGGAAGAGTCTTCATCTGATCTCTTCAGGTTCTTCTGTCTTGTGACCAAGTTCCGCCGGTGAGCACCTGTTTTGAGTGAGCATGCCCTCATAATTCCCTGTTCTGCATTTTGATTATTTGCTTTGTGTTGAAATCTTGAAGTGAAAGCGAGTCACTTGGCTTAAATGACTTCCCAACGGCAGAGAGGTTGCAGTGGCATGGTCATACTCCTGGAAAGCCAGACTGGTCTGACACAAGTCGTTTTGTTGCATTCACATTGGTACTTTAAACCTTCATGTCACATTTGTGATTTTTTTACTTTTATGCACTGGTATTTGTATCTGTGAGGATAAGGAATATATGATCTAGTGTAAGATATTACAATTAACAAGCTCCAGAAACATAGTAGTCTCATCTCTAGTTGACTGTCTGAACTGGAATTAGGTTGTTCCATTTTACAGCCCTGCTTGCTATAGAGCCCATTAACTTCCATGATGCAGTTTTAATGAAATATGTGGAAGTATAACCAACTAGGATTGCAATTTGATAACTTCATTTTTCTAGTGTATATGCTACAAGAACATGTTAACATACGTGCGGTAACCATAATTGCATATACAAGAATAAATGTAGATGCACAGAACATGCTGGACAATGTTTTGGGCACATGCTTAAAATAGGCAGGTTCATAGATAAGTTGGGGGGGGGGTTACTAGTCATGTTTTGTGATACTTTATGCCGTATTATTATTCTAGTGAGTGATGTTTACAAAATCAACTCAGTATAAAAGAACAGAAGTAAATGCTTTAGTAATTGAACTGTCCACTGATGTTGAATCCATTTCTACTGGTATCAAGTGGAGTCGAATATATAAGTATAAATATCAATTCCTAAATGATCAATCCGCAAGTCTTGATAACGACAGTTTAATAATCCAAATTTCTTGGGATTGAAAAAAAAATTCATTCATGTATGTAGACATGTAAATTTTGACTTGAATTTGAAAACCCAATTGGATCAACCTAAACCCAAACTCAACCCAACCTGATTTGATTGCAAAAAGGCAACAATTAACCCGAATTGATCCATGAAACAACCAACTTTTAACTAATCCCTAAAGAAGCTCCTAACCTTTACTCCATACCTAAACAAACCCATAACATAAATCGACCTTTCACTTTAACCTAGGGCATATACTGATAGAAATCAAAGGAAAAGAGCTTGTTTAAGTACAAAAGATGTAGAGGGGCTTATCTAAAGAATGTGGTAAAGGTCATGGGATTTTTTTCATATATATTTAGCCATCAAACACCTAGCAAAAAATTGACTTGCTTTTTCTTTTGGCCAGAGGAGTGACTTATGTAGTAATAGCAGGAGTTTAGGATAACCTTATGTAATAGCAGGAGTTTCACTATCTACAAAGTTTTGAGGGAAGTCAAATGTTGTTAATAGAATAGTGTATTGCCTCAAAATCTTTGGTGAGATCAACTAACTCGGTTCTGTTCTTGCTTATATTGCTGTTTGTTCGATAGGTTATTGAGAAATCTTTATTTACCTGTATCCGCAACTGCTTCTGTTCTTCTATTTTCCATTGCAGTACTTTGACTGGGTTATCATTTGCTTCTACCCAGATTGATTCTGTGAAGGGAGAAATCTATGTTGCTTTCAACACCAGTCATTTACCGGTTACAATTACATTGCCGGAGCGCCCAGGATATAGATGGGAGCCATTGGTGGATACTAGCAAGCCTGCACCATTTGATTTTCTATCCAATGAAGTCCCAGAAAGAGATTTGGCCATCAAACAATATTCTCATTTCCTTGATGCCAATCTATACCCTATGCTCAGTTATTCTTCAATTGTTCTGCTACTTTCACCAGATGAAAATGCTTAGTTTAAAAATCCTATTAACATTTTTCTAGCCAAAGCTTATACAACTGAAAATGACATGCATCTTGTATAAAATCTATGCATCAAACCATTGACATGAAGTAAAATTAGTCTCAGATCTATACAATATATTTCTAAAGTTTGCAGTAAATAATAGCTCTTGTTGATTGAAGAAGATACCTTGTTTTATATAGGTTACGATTTGTGCAGAAGAAAGCTGTTGCATTTTACTATATATTCCTTAGGTGAGGTATAGTAATAATGATATTTACATAAAATTCTCAAGATAGAAATTTAGTACTATTTGCTTGACATTTTGGATTGGTTATATATCTAACATACCAACTTTCAACTTACTACTTCGAGATGCATAAGGTTTTGATATATTAAACTATATAAGTTATGCATACATAGTCATTCACTTATTCAAGATTTAAATAAGTCACATTATAAACGTCACAAGAAAGTTAATCCATAAATGAATCTAGGATTTCTAATTTAGGTTTGGGCTAATGTAGTTTAGTCTAATGAGTGTTGAGCAGATGTGAATGACTTGTGCCAATGAAGTACCACAAAATTTTAGGACAACATTGATTTTTAGTTGGTAGTTTTTGACTTGTAATGTTTCTTTCTTAAAATACGTAACAAAATAATGTACTCAGACTAAGCAATAGATAATTGTATGCAGACTCTTTACAAGGTAAGAGTATAATGACATGGGAACCCAAATACTATGAAGAATATGAGGAGAGTCCCATTAGTTTTGAAGACTTGAATTGAAGATTAGGTAAGATAAAGTGAAATTTTGAATAGTGATATGATGTGCATTCAAAGTGAAGATAAAGGATTACATTGACTATCCAAAACACCTATTTAAGCAAAGAATCAGTTGATTTACTCAACAAGAGTAAGATGATATTGTGATTTTGAAATCTGCTAATTTGGGGAAGCTTTTATTTGAGGGTGTGAGAAATGAATTATGATGCAAAAAAGTAAGGTTTTGCTGTAACACTTCATACTCGACTCAATCGTCGGGTCCGAGCTACGGAATGTTACATTTATTATCGGAGCAAGTGATTTATCATTTGAAATTCAATTCAATAATTAATACATGCTATTAGGTTCAATGCATATTTACAACATGTTATATAATCATATTCGGGATTTAAACGAGCTTATGGAAGTTCTTTCGATAACTCGAGATTGTTTGAGTACGAATTATTGGGTTGGTGTTGCGACGTCAAGGGTATCACGTAGCGACTTCGACAAATAGTGAGTGTCGTCGCAATATCGAAGGTCTAAGGTGGCGACGTCACTCTCTGTTGATTTTACCTTTGCGACGTTACCTATTAATTTTACAACACTTGTTGAATATAAGATCATAACTTAATATACAAGGTTATTAAACATATCTAAGTTCATTTAGGCCTATGCTTGTACATATATACAATCTCAATTCATATGCCCATAATAGAATCCACATTTTTTTTCATTCAATATACCAAAATGTCAATATACTGCAACTTAACAAATATATGAACATTTGCATAACATAACCATTTAAACCTTATACTACTACATGATAACTTTAACAATTCATATGTTTCAATTCAATTTTGACATCTACAATTCAAGGTTCCTAAATGACCATTTAAATTACAAAACTGACTCAATTTTAGGTACATGCCATTTATTAGAACATAAAGGTTCTATACAAAATTTGTTGAGTTGAGAGCTGCAGGTTGGATGTTGAATCACTCCTCGGGACTACGAGATCTAATGATACCTACGCATGGAATAAACAAATTGTACACTAAGCAATAAAGCTTAGTGATACTCTCATGATTTAAGTCCATAATACAAAAGCATTAACATGTTAAAGATACAATCAATACATGATCAATTATCAACCATTTCAATTCACCTATTCATGTTTCATTTACCCAATTAATGTACAATCCCATTTTACAATTTACATACACATATTATCATGCTTTCAATAACAACTTTCATTTTATCTTTACGTGTAAACATGATATACCAATCTCATCAATATTTCATTTATCTAGTTCATATTTCATAGTCTTTATTTTACTCTGTTATCCTAGGTTGCTCGACAATGATAACTTTTAGAATTTTCATATTCTACCATCTCGGGTGGCCTGCCAATGATGATTTTCACTATTTTTATATTCTACCATCCCAGGTAGGACGAAAATGATGGCTTTCACTATTTGCATATTCTAACATCCTGGGTGGCTCGACAATGATGGCTTTCACTATTTGCATATTCTCATCATCCCGGGTGGCTTGAAAATGATGACTTTAAATCATTATATCGATGACTTTATGGCATGCCAACAAAAATTGACTCTACCTGAGACAATTATTAGGGCAACCAATGAATCAATATTCATCATAATTACACATCATAGTTTAGATTATGCTCGTTTATTCTATATTCAATTCAATCCAATTCTCGACATTCGATACCATCATGTATAAACCGAGTCATATGATAGTAATACTGTAACACCCCTACACCCAATTCACGCGTATATACCCGGTATAAGAGTATTACATACAGTGTCAGAGAATTAAAAATGAATATAATAAAATTTTCTTTCAAATAATGTGTAATTGAATCATTTTACTCAAAATATCACAAAATAATCAAGTATCATCAAAATAACATTTATAACCCATTCATTGAGGACATATAATTACCATTTGTACATGCCATTTCACACAAAATAAATATACCTTGCCTTGCAATCTTCCGATGTTGATGTGATTTGATGAGAGGCACCTAATCCAACCTTAGCTTCTCAGAGGTCTTATACCTACGCGTTGAAATAAACGCGTTAAGCCGGTGAAGGCTTAGTAAGTACTACAAGTGTCATTAATCATTCATCTTTTAATCACTCATTTCAAACTCATTCATATAATTGTTTATTCATGTAAAATACATACCTTTTATGTATATAATATTTAACTTATAGTAGTGTTATAAATTCATATATTCTTCCTCATTTCACATTTTATCCATTCCAATCTCTTAGCTTACTTAGTTTTATCATTCTTTGATTTCTTATACATATATTGTACTTACCTCAATGTCACAATTTGCATATTCTTTCTCTTTTTCACATTGTTTACCCTATTCACAAGGCTCGGACCTTGGCGGATACACGGATCCAACCAAACACTCCAGAATGGCACCCAGTGCCTCATTGGATAGTTCGAAGCAATAAAGTGACACCTAGTGTCTCATCGGCCTAGTCGAAGTAAAGTGGTACCCAGTACCTCATCGAATCTATTCGAAGTAAAATAATGACACCCAGTGTCTCATCGACTCAAGGTCGAAGTATCCCTGAACTCTTCCAATCCTATGACATGTCAACTATATCCGACTCAGCCCGACTAGTTAATAGGGATTTTCAATTTACAATTCATATCACTTTCAATTCCAATTTCACTTTCACTTTCAATTTTGATCACAAATCATTTAAATTCAATTCAAATATACATAGTCATGTATTTCTCACCTTTGTTTCCTCAAATAAATCCACAATTTCACCAATTAATCACACAATCAATCTTTATAATTAACCATATAATATTTCACACATATATTTTTCTCACATATTCATCATCATATACCTCTTACTTTTATTTTCACATTAATTTTCAAAGCTGTCCACTTGTGTCACAGTCACTAAATTATTTATATCTTTAGCTACGTAATTCGAAATTAATGTCCGCTTAATGTTTCTGAAAATAGGCTCACATATTTTTTGACCATAAAAATTTCAGAATTTTTACTTTAGTCAATTTGTACAGTAAATTCTTCTAATTTACCCCTTCTCTGCTACCTGACAGTTTCGACCTTTCTTCACTAAAAATTATTTATATTTTAGTACAGAGATCCAATAATGTTTTCGTCTATTTCTTTTGAAAATAGACTCATTAAGAATTCAACCATATAAATTTCAACCTCTAATAATATTTCTAAATTTTTCTATGATTTTTCAAAGTCAAAACAGGGGAACTCGAATCTACTCTAACCTTGTTACACTAAAACTAGTATATCTCAGAATGTAAAATTCCTTTTCTTTCAATGTTTCTTCCATATGAAACTAAATTCAATAAGATTTTATTACATATTTAATTCAACTCTTAAATATTTTTATATAATTTTTGGTGAATTTTCGAAGTTAGTCCTCTGTTCTGTCCAAACTGTTTTAATGGACATGCTTTCTTTTTCATGTCTCTTTACACTAAATTTCATTTAATCATACATAATTAACATTTATAATTAAACATTTCGTTTTATCATAATTAATCATATATGTAAAATTATAAACACTTTAACTTAATTAATTCTAAACCTTTTAATACTTGTAGTACTTACAACTCTTGTAGAAAGCTTCCTTTCCCTCTTTGATCCTCTGTTTTCCTTTCTCTTCAATTGAGTCCTTCTCCTTCTTTTCTTTCTCTTCAATTTCATACGAAATACATATATTCATATTAAAATCATTCTAACATATCATATCTATGTTTCTAAACCAAAACTAACATGTATTTAAAGGGGAGTTTAGCTTTCTTACCTTAATCACTTGTATTCAACACTAATTCCCATTTTCTTTCTCCTCCAAGACAAGTATGGATGCATTTCTTTTAACAATTGGATAGCTACTACACTTCTTTATTAATTTTATTCACTAATCTTGAAGAAATTTGGAAGAACTAGCTTAATTGGTTTGTATTTGATGAAAAAGGACTAATTTGTAAGAAAGCAAAAGTTGAAATGGTGGAAAAATGGTGGCTAACGTGAAGCACCATGGCTGATGGCTTTTATAGCCTTTTCATCATTTCTTTTCTTCACTTCTCTAGATTTTTCTATCAATTTCTCTTTATAAAAATATCTTTCTTTAATAATGGTAAAATTGCACTTTTAGTTCTTGGGCCTTCCAACTTTACACTTTGGCCCAAAACATTGCCTCCAAAAATATCTTCCACCAAATTACTCTTTTACCCCTCCTCAATCAATCTAATTCCCATGATGACTCATAATTCAATTTGGATAAATTGCTATTTAGTCATTCCTATTTTCTCACAATTTCTAATTAATCCTTATTTTTTCCTAATCTTCTTATTTTAACCACATATTCTAACTCTTACTCAACACTATTACTATTCCAACTCTGGTTTAAAAAATGCGGATGTTACAAATACGCTTACCTCAACATGAAATTTTGTAGCAATCATATATGTATGTATGCATATGTATCTGTGTTAATATATTGAACTCGAATCATAAAAGTACAAATCGAATTTCTCACTCATTTACGACTTTCGTCGTTCCCTTCTTTCACGATGGCTCGACGTCGTCTTTAGCTATGTTCGATAATTTAATTATGAAAAAGTGTTAGTTCACATCCCAATCACATTAAAATACATAGTCAATACATTTGCAATTTTCATTTTAGTCCTTATATTCAAGATATTGATTTTTTTCGTATTTAACATCGGATCAAAATCTGATTTCACATGCTTTCATTAGGAACCTTATACTTTCTATCTATATCATAATTTCATGAAAGCTTTCAATTTATTCAATTTAGTCCCAATATCACAAATTTATCTAACATGTTTAACTTAGTTTCTAACTTAGTCCTTACCAAAATCTAAGCTTACTAACAATCAATTTCTTCAAATCAAGCTCAAAATCATCAATTCCTTTGTAATGGAAACTTGTTAAATACTTAACAATTGAAGAAATTGATACATGAACTAGCTAAATCAAGCTCCCATGATAGTGAACCTATAAAAAATTTAAGAAAATAACTTAATTACCTTAGTGAATTGCATAGTCGAATGCTTGCTTAAAAGCTTTAAGCTTTTCTTTCTTTTAGAAGACTTGGATGGTGGGGGAAGAAGATGAATGATTTTAATTCATCTTTCCTCTTACAATTATATATAGTTAGATTAATTTTTAATTAAACTAGTTAATCATGATTAGTCATTAATTAAAATATATATTTACATTTCTTAATTATAAATCATGGCTAATGGAAATCATCATCATCATTCTCCACTAAAAGAAAAATGGTTTAATAACCATTTTGGTATTTGGATTATTACTAACTAGGTCCCTAAGCATTTTCTAAATTAAAATTCAATAGTAATTGAACTTTTATAATTTAGTTTCTGAGCTTTAATTAACAATTTTCTTGGTTAAATTACTTAATTGATCTTTAATATATTTTCATATTAACTTTTTATATCATTATATTTTATCTTTTCGGACTCGATTTACAGAAATGAAGTTCCGAAATTGAATTTCTCGACACCGCCTAAAATTCGATCGTTACAGCTGCAAATATAGGATTGGGCTTAAATCCTTCTTCCTTTGTAATGAGAAGGATCAATAACTATACCACCACTCTTTGATAGATTGAATTACTACTATTTGAAACCCAGGATGAGAGCCTTTATAAAATCCATATATGAAAGGCACTAAAAGCTATGCTCATAGGGAGGTAATCTTTACTATTTGCGCAAAAAATTCTCAAGCTAGAAGAGACCTAAACCACTAAAGAAGACAAGGCAACCATTTACAACTCTAAAGTCTTGTATGTCATATTTAATAGGATTGATCCACAAAAAGTTAGAAGGATATAAAGATGTGTATCAGTTAGAGAGGCTTGGAACATCCTAAAGATAGCTCCTGTTTGAACCTCTAGAGTAAATGTAAAAAATCTAAATGCTTACCACTAGGTTTTAAACTTTGTGCATGTTTTAATTTGAATATAATTTTGAATTTTGCTCTAGATTTTGTGAGACTATAAATAAGGCTCATACTTTGGATGAGATATATTTTGAAGAAAAACATGTTTGTAAGGTGTTAAAGTTCGAACCCTAGAAAGAGAGAGTTTGGTAGGAGTGAGAAAGGGGTTGATTCAGGTATGGTTTTTAAAGTTATCGTCTTATACATGCATAATTTCATGTTTATGGCATAATATTGAGTTGTTGAACATATTGATGGTGATTAAATGATTATGTTGTTAATGGGTATTTACTATTTATTTAAGAAATTGAAGAAGCAAAGAAATCAAGCAAGTGGAGGAGAAGATAGTGGGTTGACGTAAAAAAGAAGCTTCTCCATCATTTTGAGATTTTTTTTGGTTTGTAAGATTTTATGGAAATCTCTTAAATACACTTATCTTGTCTTTAAATTGATTTATTAATTTTGTAATGAGTATATTATTGTATGATAATATTTAAATGTAGGCTAGCATGTGGTTTTGGACATATATATGTAAAAATTTGAGTATATCAAATGATGTTTAAAACTTTGACTATTGTTATGAAAGTTACTTGATAAATAATTTTGTTTGAAGTTTTCTTATGGAGATGTAAATGAGAAAGTATCAAATTTTAAATTAGTGGCATATTATTATGATTCATGCTATTGGGTTATGCTATAGTGGTTAATGCCATGGATATTGTTTTTGAACTGTAAATTGGTTTCAAGCATAAATTACTAATAGTCTAAAATACTGAAATAAGGCCCTAGTAGCTTAGATAAATAGTTAAGATAAAATTGGCATGCCAATAGGGATGTCTGTTTCTAATTGGAAGGAGATGTTATTTCGACCATAATTTAACCTTCAAGTGTAGCACTTCGTTACATGCATCTTGTTACTTTTGGTCTTCAAAATTTAGCACTATGGCTCATTAATGTTATTGTGGTGTGTCTACTGGTTAGTCCCTAGTATCCGATTCTAATTTCTTTGAGCATACTAAGGGTTGAACTTAAAACTAATGTGATTTTTTGAACCTATACATCGATTATTGAAACTGAATATGAAATTTATTGATTTTGCCATGGTATGAATGGTTTCATAAGACTAGTAAGTGTTTTATATAACTATGTATGTATGATTCCTTTGAAACTAAAATGATTTTTGTTTTTTTTGAAATAAGAGTTGTATTTCATTACTTTGTTTTTAATTTGCTTAAATACTCTTTAGAATGATGTTCACACCATATTTAAGAGGTAAGTATAATGAGTATTTACATATTATCTTACTAAGCTTTATGCTTAACACGCCATTGTTCTTTGCGTGTAGGTTATCCAGTTGTGAAGCTCAATTTAGCGAAAGGATCACCATATTACACCATTGCGATCATTAGAGAGTATGCAACAATTGTATTTGTATTTTTCCACTTCTAGTGGCATGTACTAGAGAGTCTCATTTGGAATGAATATACATTTGTTTCATGCAACTACAAAATTGTAATGGATGTGGTAACTAATTCTATTTTGAGTGTGTTTTTGTTGGCCTTGAGCCAAAAATCTTATAACCCTTACATTGGTGGCATGTATGCACATGCTCTATCTCATTTCGAGATCCGACATGGATAGTTGTGAGTCTTTATAAGTTTGATATTATGAGTGTTATACTATGCTAAACATGATTTATGATGGTTTTGATAAGTTAGTATCCTTATTTAAGCATGTATCTTATGATAGTTATACATGTCATAGTCATTTCTTAAGTGAAGATGTTTTGGTTTTAGTTTTTAGTGTTTTAAAAGTGGCTTTGGGTCCTCAAAGCTTGTGCATTTATATTAGAATGTTTGGAGTCAAAATCGAGAGGGTGCTTTAGGTCAATTTTTTGCTCTAATGCCCGTGGTTTCGAAAAATGAGCCCAGGAGTATCGACACAAGTGTAATAGAATACCTCAATGAATAGTTAGGGCACTTGTATTGATAGTTGTATCAATACAACGTGTCAAGGGAGGATCTTTACACTGTTTAGGTGGTTTTAAGCCCTTCATGGCTTGTGTTAGGCCTCGAACACCTCCGAACCTTCTTTAACCTTTTCTAAATGCTTATAATATGATTTTTAAAGTACTAAAATTAAGATTTACCTATTTTTTTATGATTTTATAAAAAAATTAATAATAATTTTCTTAGATAAATTCAAATATTTTGTTTCAAAATTTTTTCAATGACTTCCCATCCATTCCAATTGTTGGGATTGGTGAAAAGTGTTACTACCTTGTTGACCAAGAACTTCAACAAAGTGTTCAAAAGGTGCTTTAGGAAGGGAAAGCCAAGTGAGAATAAAAGGAAGAATAAAGTGTCTTTTGTTGAACTAGATTTGAAAGGGAAAAGACAAGGGATTTAGTGTCACGAATGCGAAGAGTATGGTCATATCCTAGTAAAAATGTGCAAACACACTAAAGAAGAAGTCATTCAAAATTACTTAAAGTGATGAATCTAAAAATGATGATGGTGATGATGATCATGTAGGTAACTATGTTGCATTCTCATTTAAACTTAAGGGTGTGATGACTATTGTTGGAGCTCAATTTGTTCGAGCCCAACAAAATGAAAAAACCCAAACAAAAATATACTTTAAGTTAAATTTATTTAATTTAAAATGTCTTTTACAAAAAAACCAATAAAAAAAAACCAAATAAGCCCAGATCCTAAAACTAAACCCAAACCATAAAACTTAGCCTAATACTTAAACAAACCCAATTTCACAAACCCTAAAAAACTAAACAAACCCTAACCTTCTCTAATCTCCAGCTGCCGTCGCCAGCTCACCCATACAGCCACCACTGTCGTCGTCGTCGATTCCATTGGATCCAGACTCCACCTCGCACACGTCACCGAAAAATTCGGAAATTAGGTGTAAAAAAAGTGTTATAAATACGTTAGATTTAAATGTAAGTTTTGACAAGAATACACGGAAAAAATATATGAAATTAAAGGAAAAAGTCACAAAAAATTGAAAGGGCATCTTCTAGCAACCAAAATACGGGCAAACATTCGTGAATCTCAGTCAAGCAAGGTATTTTCATTTTTTTTTTCAAAACTTTGGCACTAATAACTTCTTTGTTTTTTAAAGCAAAAAAAGAAAAGAGACTCGATTTTTACTATGGGTGCTGTTCCATCTCCACCATCGCTGTGTCTATTTGTTGGGGGCTCATCGAAATTGGTTTTGGTGAAAAGGAGGCCAGATCTGAATTGATGGGGTCGAAAACATTGAGTTTTTTTTTTTTATCGAAAATCAGACCATCGTGGATGGTAGTCGAGAGTGACAGCGACGGTGGGAGGAATGGTGGAAGGCACCCCACCTATCATGGCTGATCGGCCTAAAGAGAAAAAAAATGGAAAGTTTGATTTTGAAAGTAAAATAATCTGTTTTGAGAAGGAAAAGGAAAAGATAAGGGAAATTTTAAAATTAAAGATTGAGTTTTGTTTTTAATGGAAAGAAAAAGATTTTTGTTTGTCATAATAGTAGAATACCCACGTGAAATGACAGTGTAAAGGGGAAGGGTTTCTTTTTAAAATTTGGGTTAATTTCCCATTGGAGCCCTCATGTTTATTTAAATGGTTTCAACCAGGACCTTTTGGCCTTTTTTTTATTATCAATTTGACCCTATGATTTCATTTGGTTTTTTTTAAATTTAATTTGCGTTTATCATTTTCTGTTTAAATTATCTAAATTATATATTAATCTGTTCTTGTGTATAAATTTTGCTTCCTTAAGTTATATATATATGGTTAATCTCTTTATATATAGTATAGTTATAAAATAATAATAATGATATAAAGAACATAAGAATAATAGATGAGAATAAGGAGAGAATTTGTATTGTATTCTATATATTTCATACCTTTTACAAGTAGCATACTCCACTATTTATATAGGGATATGGACTCTTTATATTCTAATACATAAATAGTAAAAAATAGTTACAAGAATATGAAAAGTTAAGGAAGATGGAAGGTTAAAGGTCAAGGGAGGTTAAGGAAGATGGAAGGTTAAAATTCAAGAGAGATGAAAGGTTGAACATCCATAATATTCATAACTCTCCCCCTTGGATGTTCATTGTATAAAGGATATGCCTAATTAAAAACCTTACTAGGAAAAACCTTGTGGGGCAAAAACCTAGTGAAGGAAAAAGAGTACATAATCCTTTGATACATTTTATATCACAACCAAATATATATATATGTAGTGTGAATTTACCCCCCCTCATGTAAGCATCACTTAAGATCTTTGAGACGGTGCAATCCAATGTTGAAAATTAATTTCTCAAATGTAGCAGTAGAGAGTGCCTTAGTAAAAAGATCTGCCAAATTCTCACTTGATCGAATCTGTTGAACATTGATATCTCCATTCTTTTGTAGATCATGAGTGAAGAAAAATTTTGGTGATATATGTTTTGTTCTATCACCCTTATATATCCTTCCTTAAGTTGTGCAATGCAAGCTGTATTATCTTCATAAAAAACTGTTGGAACTTCTTTTTCAGAGCATAAACCGCAATCTTTTCGTATGTGATGAATTACAAACCTTAGCCATACACATTCACGACTAGCCTCATGGATTGCCAAAATCTCAGCATGATTAGAAGAAGTAGCAGCAATTGTTTGTTTTCATAGAGCGCCATGAAATTGCAGTACCACCATATGTGAAAACATAACCAGTTTGTGATCAAGCATTGTGAGGATCAGATAAATACCCTGCATCTGCAAAACCAACTAATTCTGTTTTGGGTAGGTTAGGGAAAAATAAACCCATATCTCTTGTACCTTGAAGATAACGAAAAACATGCTTAACTCCATTCCAATGTCTTCGGGTTGGACAAGAGCTAAATCTTGCTAATAAGTTGACAGCAAATGATATATCAGGCCGTGTATGACTAGCAAGATGCATCAATGCACCAATATAACTCAAATATGGTACTTCAGGACCAAGAAAATCTTTATAATTTTCTCGAGGACGAAAAAGGTCTTTATTTACATTAAGTGACCTAACAACCATTGGGTGCTCAACGGATGTGCGTTATGCATGTAAAATCTTCTTAGCACTTTTTCTATATATGTTGTTTGATGCACAAGGATTCCATTCTTTAGGTGCTCAGTTTGTAACCCTAGACAAAATCTTGTCTTTCCAAGGTCTTTCATTTCAAATTCTTTCTTTAAGCACTCCATTGTCACTAAAATCTCTTAAGGAGTCCCAATAATATTTAGTTCATCAACATACACAGTTATTATAACAAATCCTAATCCAAATTTCTTTATAAAAATGCTTGGGGAAATAGGGTATCACTTATAGCCTTCCTTTAATAAGTATTCACTAAAGGCGATTATACCACATGCGCCCAGATTGTTTCAATCCATAAAGATATATGTTTAATTTGATTGAGTAATGTTCTCGAGAACCTGAATTAACTGCTTCTGGCAGATTAAAACCTTTTGAGAGTTTCATGTAAATGTTATTATCAAGTGGGCATATAAATAGGCTGTAACTACATCCATTAGGCGTAAATCAGACCCTTTTTTTATTGCCAGACTAATCAAGAACCGAAAAGTAGTTGCATCCACCACAGGAGAATATGTCTCTTCATAATCAATACTAGGCCTTTGTTAAAATCCTTGTGCAACTAGACGTGCTTTATATCTCACAATTTTTCCCTTTTCATTTCTCTTTCTCACAAAAACCCATTTATCTCCCACAGGTTTTACACCTTCAGGTGTACGAACTATATGTCCGAATACATCTCTCTTTGCAAGAGATTTTAATTCCGTCTTAATTGCTTCTTTCCATTTTGGCCAATAGTCTCTTTGTCTACATTCATCAATTGATATTGGTTCATGATCTATATTATCATTCAAAATATCTAGTGCTACATTACATGCAAATATGTCATCGACGTCGATTTGATTTCGGTTCCACTTAATTCTTGACATGACATAATTTGTTGATATCTCATCATTATCAGGTACCTGAGATTTTTCTTGGACTGTAGTCATAACTAAAATCTCTTCTGGAGATCCTTTTAAAGTAATTTCTTCCTCGATCTGACCATCTATTTTTGCTCCTTTTCTTTTTCGAGGATTTTTATCTTGGAACCGATTGGTCTACCATGCTTTAAACGTGCTTTAGACTCACTAGCAACTAGAGTTTGTCCTTCAGGGACATCAATTTTGATTGGAGCATTTACAACTGGTATATGTGATTTTGTCACTCTTTTTGGATCAGTAAATGCGTCTGGCAATTGATTTGCTAAACTTTGTAAATGAATTATCCTCTAATCCTCTAATTCACATTGTTGCGTACGAGGATCAAGATGTGACAATGATAATTCATTCCAATCTATTTCTTTTCCAACTATTTATTTCTCCCCCTAACATTGGGAAAACTGACTCATTAAAATGACAGTCAGCAAATCGAGCTGTAAATAAATTCCCATTGATGGCTCAAGATATTTAATTATTGATGGAGATTCATATCCAACATATATTCCTAACCTCCTTTGAGGACCCATCTTAGAGCGTTATGGTGGAGCAATCGGAACATATACAGCACATCCAAAAATTCTTAGATGGGAAATAATTTGGTTCTTGACCAAAAACCATTTGTAACGGGGAGAACTTATGATAACTTGTTGGCCTGACTCGAATTAGTGATGCTGCATGTAGTATGGCATGTCCCCAAGCAGAAATTTGAAGTTTGGACTTCATAAGTAATGGCCTTGAAATCAATTAAAGATGTTTGATTAATGATTCAGCTAGACCGTTTGTGTATGAACATGTGCTACAACATGTTCAACACTTATTCCAATAGACATACAAAAATCAGTAAAAGCTTGGGAAGTAAATTCACCAGCATTGTCAAGACGAATTGTCTTGATACGGAAATATGGAAAATGTGCGCGTAATTTGATCAATTGAGCAAGTAACCTCGCAAATGCCATGTTTCGAGTTGATAACAAGGATACATGTGACCATCTAGTTGAAGCATTGAGTAAAACCATAAAATATCTAAATGGTCCACATGGAGGGTGTATTGGTCCACATATATCAACTTGTATTCGTTCTAGAAAAGAGGTAGATTCATAATTTATCTTGGCTGGTGATGGCCGAATGATTAATTTGCCTTGAGAGCAAGCATCACATGAAAAATTATTAGCTTAAAGAATCTGCTGGTTCTTCAATGAATGTCCACATGAATTGTCAATAATTTTTCGCATCATAATTGAATCGGGATGGCCTAACTGGTCATGCCAAATGACAAAATCATCAATAAACTTCTGATTTATTATAGCATGTGTTTCAATTGTACTAATTCTTGTGTAGTACAAACCAGAGGAGAATGCAGACAATTTCTCCAAAATGATTTTATTTCTTGAATTATACTCGTAATTTGGAGATATTCATTACTCCCTTCACTTATTGTCTCAATATGATATCCATTATAGCGAATATCTTTAAAACACAACAAATTTCTTTGAGGCTTAGGTGAGTATAACGCATCATTAATTTGAAACTTTGTTCCTCTAGGCAACAATATATTTGCTCTTTCGGAGCCTTTTATGATTTTGGTACTACTAGATATAGTACTCACACTAGCTTTTTGCATTGTCAAATGAGAAAAATATTTCTTATTCTTAAGTATAGTATGAGTAGTTGCACTGTCTGCTAAGCATAAGTCTTCACCATTTATTGCTAATTGAATTTGAGAGGTATTCTATTCTTCAAAGAAAAACAAATAAATGTCACATAAATTTTCAAAATATTTAAAATATTTATAAATAGTTTAAAACATAATATAATAACCATGTTGCTTAAAAATTATTCTTTAAAACTATAATAATAAAATTAAAAGATCAATATCAATTATTCCCTTCAGGGTTGGTGAAGAAATCAGCAGCTTCCAAATGAGTTGTACCAGCGAAGCCATAATCATCTTTGCCATCTTCACAAACAAAATTTGTTTATATTTTCTTCCCTTTATACTTCAATGATTGTTGATATAATTCTACAAGATGCTTTGGTGTACGACAGGTACAAAACCAATGGTTTTTACCTCCACAACGATAACATAAACTTTCCACTTTCCCAGTTGTATTTTTATCATTCTTTCCATCCTTATGATCCCACTTCTGGTGGGTATTTCTGAAATGACCACCTCGTTCATGTCCACGTCCTCGATCGCGACCACGACCATGGCCACGACCATGTCCTCGACCACGACTACTAGTGTTGCCTTTAACCTTTCTATTATATGATGTTACATTCATTTCAAGGAATGGAGTAGAATCGGTTGGACGTGACTCATGATTTTTCATTAACAATTCATTATTTTGCTCAGCCACAAGAAGACAAGATATTAATTCAGAATATTTCTTAAAACCTTTTTCTCGATATTGTGTCTGCAGGACAACATTATTTGCATGAAATGTGGAGTATGTTTTTTCTAACATATCTTCATCAGTTATATTCTCTCCACATAATTTCAATTGAGAAGTGATTCGAAACATAGCCGAGTTATATTCACTCACAGATTTAAAATCTTGCAATCTCAAATGCAGCCAGTCATAACGAGCTTTAGGAAGTATTACGGTTTTCTGGTGGTCATATCTTTCTTTTAGACTATTCCAAAGGACAAGTGGATCTTTAACAGTCAAATATTCAGTTTTTAGTCCCTCGTGGAGGTGATGGTGAAGAAATATCATTGCTTTAGCCTTATCTTGACTAGATGCTTCATTTCCTTCAGTAATAGTTTCACCAAGACTTTTGCATCTAAATGTATTTCAGCATCTAAAATCCAGGATAAATAATTCTTTCCAATAATATCAAGAGCCACAAATTCAATTTGCAAGGTTCGACATTGATGGTATAACTACAATATAAATTTAATATAAATATAAGTAGTTCTTTAACAAACTTTCAAGTAAACATAAGTAATCCCTTAACAAAACTTGCAAGCATAATATAACAGAAAAATACGTAAATAATTATAACAATTTAATCATAAAATAAATTATAAATAATTTGGCTATGTTAGAAGTTTTAGCAAATTACAAGATTAGTGAAACCCTTGTAAAATCATAAGAACAATAATGATGAGCATCATGATAAAATGAACAAATTATAAAATAAGAACAATAATGATGAACATCGATAAAATATATCACATACATACCTGATCCAAACTAACGAAAAATGCAAGACTCTTGGATTGATGTAGCACTCAAGCTGATAACATGTTATAAAATAATAATA
The DNA here is from genome assembly GCA_005610355.1 of Gossypioides kirkii. Classification (NCBI taxonomy): domain Eukaryota; kingdom Viridiplantae; phylum Streptophyta; class Magnoliopsida; order Malvales; family Malvaceae; genus Gossypioides; species Gossypioides kirkii. The sequence continues at coordinate 37,656,700 of CP032248.1, forward strand.
ATGATATAAAGAACACAAGAATAATAGATGAGAATAAGGAGAGAATATGATCATATACATACTTTTAATAGATATCCATATATATAATAGAAGAAAGAGGATAGAGTATTGATAACTATAATGAAAAAAAAATAAAATATATAAAGTATAGGAAGAATGAGAATAGAGTACAAGGATATAATAGGAGATTGGAGATTCTAATATATAAATAGTAAAAAATAGTTACAAGTATAAAAAGTTAAGGAAGATGGAAGGTTAAGGTCAAGGGAGTTAAGGAAGATGGAAGGTTAAAGGTCAAGGGAGGTTAAGGAAGATGGAAGGTTAAAAGTCAAGAGAGAAGAAAGGTTGAATATCCAATATTCATAAAAAGTATGTATATTTATATTTTAATCTGTATGTTTGACTATTGATTTCTTTTATTTTTTAGTGTATCTTTAACTGTTTGCATTTTATTTGTTCAATTGACACGACTTAGAATACCTTTCCTATTTATTCGTATGTATATATTTTTAAACTGTATTTTTTGTGACATTATTTTTATTATTTGTTCTATCATTAAACATCAATCATGCTCATACTGTTTTTCTTTTTAAGAAATATTCGGATTTCGACAAAGTAAAATTTTTAAAATTAAGGCAATGTTATTATTTCGGAGATTTGAAAAGATCGTGTCCTAACTCACTGGGTGCGGTTCTTCTATCTTTGAACCGGGATAATTCAATATCATTTTGAAGTTTTAAATACAAGTTTTTTTTGAAAGTTCGGTATTTTTGAATATTTGAATTGTTATATCTTAACTTACTGGATGTGGTTTTTTCTCGATTAATTCGAAATAACGGGCTTTCTTCGGAAGCAAAATTTGTTTTCAAAATAAAATAAATTTGACATTCATGCATTTAAGGATCGCGATTTAAATTTTTCTCGAATTTTTAATTTTAATAAATAAGATTTCGAATAATCATTTAGGTACCAATTTTGGGCGTGTAAGGGTGCTAATCTTTCCTTATGCGTAACCGACTCCCAGACTCATTTTATGGTTTCAAAGACCAAAATTATTTTAATGACTTTTTAAAAAAAAAACTCGAAAGGTCACCCAATTACACCTATTTTAAAAAATTATTGGTGGCGACTCCATTTTTATTTTCTAAAATATAAATCAATACTTATTTTTGTTTTTTTCAAAAAATGGTTTCGACAGCTTGGCGACTCCACTGGGGACTAGAGAGAGTCAAGCCGTAAGTCGATTATTTTTTTATTTTTTTGTTGAAAATTTCAAATACGATTTAATTTAATTTGCGATCCTTTGCATTTTCATTTTTGTGATTTATATGTTGTTTGATAATTGCATGTTGATATTGTTATATGTCTTTGTTTCTGCATACATGCATTTGTTACAACACTGCTTAATTGGAAGTGAGAAGCTACTCTTTCGTGAGGTTTTCACCTCCGTGTAGGATAGTGAATCGCTTTCGGGATACATTCGTACTTATGTTTTTGTGAAGTTTTCACTTCCATGCAAACATACGGGAAATGTGTCCCCCTGAACCGAACTCGTCCGTATGAGCCTATAATGGGTGAGGATTGAGGAATCTGCTGGTTTGGGTACCGTTACTTTAGAACCGAAGCTACATATTATGAGCCCTAAGTGTCCACCCTAGGTAGAACTATACCGAGCCCTTAGAGACTACCTAGTAGATATGTAGGTTCTTTATTGTATATTTGTTGATACATTTTATGACTGTGGGTACTAACTTGTTTTTTTCCCTTATTTTGCATTGCATCCTCATATTTAAAAGGTATTGACTTGAGTTCAATTACTAGTAGGGAACTGGTCATGGAAAAAGGATATCTTGATGAGGTAAAAAACAATATGGTCGTGCGTATATGGTCAGAGGATAGATAACGTAAGAAGGGTGATAGTCTAGCTGAAGGCCATGTATCGGATTACTGAGATTTCACTCGGATCAGTGTGACTCAGAATAACTTGTAGGAGTTGAAAGAAATTTGGGATCAGTGGGATGATGGAATGAAGCAAATTTTCTACCGAGAATTTGAGGATCTACCATACTTACTAGAATTTAAGGTGTACAAGCGTCTCTTCTGAGGCCTTGCGCAGTACTAGAACCCGACTTATAGCTGTTTCACTTTTGGGAACATGGATATGGTACCTACCATTAAGGAATACACTGCTCTGTTTCGGTGCCCTAAAATTCAGGAAAGAAAGGTCTATTCGAGACCCGTTAATGTTCCAACTTTTCTTAGGAAGCTGATGAACATTACGGGAATGAGTGAGCAATGAGTTACAGCTCGAATTAAGGTGAAGGGTAACAACAAATGCGTCACTTGGAAAGGTTGATATATTTGCTCTTAGTTTGTATGGACTGGTTATATTTCCCAAGGCGTTGAGGCACATAGATGAGGCGATCACTGATTTATTTGATCGGCTCGATAAGGGGGTTACACCTATTCTAGCAATTTTGGCGTAAACTTTTAGGTCATTATGCATGCCGAAGAGAGGGAGAAGGGAGATTTATTAGATGCGCACCATTATTGATGTTATGGTTTCATAGTCACTTTTGGAAAGTTGAAAAAGTTCCTGGCCGAGTATTTTCTGTGAGTTATTCTCCTTTGAGGGAATTTGTTGCTAACAAAGATGAGAGGATATCTTTGAGGAAAAGTGAATGGCAATACTCCATAGTCTCCAAGACGAAGATATAGAATGGCGAGCACCGTGGTTCATTCCCGACGAAGTTATTTATCGATGCAGTGATTTCGATTGGGTTCCGTTGCTAGGGATATGGGAAGCTGTGGGATATGCTCCTTTGTTAGTAATGAGACAGTATCGATCAAGATAGTTTATCCCAACAACTCAGGGTTTGGCTTAGTGTGAATTTGTATACAATGGCGAGAAAAATACGAAAAGAGTTCGGGAGATATCAAATGCTTGGAATCAAGCCCATAAAATGAAGCCATTTACAGCAAATCCTATGAAAACCCAAGAGTATGACGATTGGAAGAGTAGGAGAGTCAATGATAACATCCCAGTGCCAAATCCCGATAATGTTCGCCCAGTTGAGGAATATTTGCAAGTAGTCCCATCGAAATTAGAGCTCATCAAGCAAGACTTTGAAAAAAAAAGTTTTGAATTGGGGAAAAAGATTGAAGCACTAGAAGAGGAAAAGATGCAGTTGGGTTTAGATGTTGACGGCCAAAAGTTAGAAGCTGATAAGCTAAGGAAAGGGAAGAGAAAGGTTGAGGAAGACTTCGATGATTTGAAGAAGGATTACAAGAAGCTTCGTCAGTTAATAAGAACTGCTGGGTTAGGCAAAACATCAGAATAGTGACAGCAAGAAATTCAAGAGGAAAGGGTTCAAGCAGATTTGTGGAATAAAAAATTTCAGGATGCTCAAGTCCAAAGAGATGCTATAAAAAACGAGTTGCTAGAGAGTTAAGTCGAGAAAGCTGAGATGAAGACCCAAATAATCGAGTTAGAAGAGTTTTTGCATATGCACCGCAGTCTTAACTCTGTGACAGAATTAAGGGCAAGTAAGATTGAGAATGAAGGATTAAAGAGAAGGTTGGAGAACTTGAAGCTTCATTGCAGGACTATGAGATTCGGATCGAGTTCCTCGAAAGAACTCTAGAGACAAGTAATGGGCAACTTTAACACTCTCAAAGGTAGATCAATGATCGAGGCCATATCATGAGGGAAGCATTAACACAAGTGAGAGAGGTGGCAGAATACTTGCAGAAGTTAGCTGTCCAGGCAGATGCTTTGAGCATAGAGTCTGAGTCAGTGTCTGATAAAGGCCAAAAGCTAGCATGTCTCCTTCAAAAGATTAAGACTTTGAGCATTAGGGTAAGGCCTTATTTAAATATCTTATGTAAAGACATTCATTTTCTAGTAAGGTTATTCTATCAGAAGTTGATTGAGAGTCAATACCTTTCTTGCATTTGCATTCATGCATTCATTACAGTTTTATACATTAAAAATTTTCAAGAAAAATATTGCTAATTAATTAAAATTTTTCTTCAAGTTACTCTAGAAAAGCCACTCCGTTACTATACTCGTGCTAAGACAAGAGCGATGGATCAACGATTGGAAAGGTTGGAGCAAATACAAAAGGAAATGCAGGATAAACTGCAGGAGCAATTAGCGAAGGTGCAGCAAGATATGAAGGACCAGATTATTGAGTCTCAGAATGAACTTATCAATAAGTTCACTCAATTATTGGCTGAGAGAGCTGAAAGAGGAAAGGGTATTGTAATGGACCCAAAGGAAGGGAGTGATGGTCCTCCTTGTCCTCCAAATGTTACCCCCACGTCGGCTCAAGTTTCACAAGAAACGGGTGGTCGAGGAGCATCTGTCACAATTAATCCACAATTGTGCTTGTTTGGCACACCAAAATCGGTAAACTACCAAACGGTTTTAGTTCTAACCCAGAAAATAACCCGGTCGACTTTATCATACCGGACTTAAATGAGATGATGGAAACAGAAAAAGCAAGAGTCGAACTTCCTAACCAGTTGGAAGAGCGCTGTAAATGGCTAGAGGAAAGGTTTAGAGCTTTAGAAGGAGAAGGGTGCTGTGGAATTGATGCTAAAGAGCTGAGTTTGGTCCCCAATTTGGTATTGCCCCCCAAGTTTAAAGTTCCAAAGTTTGAGAAATATAATGAGACAAGTTGTCCAGAGGCACATATCACCATGTTCTGCAGAAAGATGACCGGGTATGTCAATAATGATCAGCTGCTAATCCACTGTTTCTAGGACAGTCTGACGGGATCAGCTTCAAGGTGTTATAATCAATTGAGTCGTGCCAAGATCAATTCTTGGAAGGATTTGGCACAGGCTTTCATGAGATAATACGATCATATCATCGACATAGCTCCTGACAGGATTACGTTATAAAATGTTGAGAAAAGGTCGGGTGAAAGCTTCAGGCAGTATGCTCAAAGGTGGAGAGATATGGACACCCAAGTACAGCCACCATTTCTGAGAAAGAGACAACCATGTTCTTTGTCAGTACTTTGAAAGCACCGTATATCAATCATCTGCTCAGAAACGCTACTAAAAGTTTCTGACATGGTCATGTTGGGAGAAATGATTGAAAATACAATTCGAAGCGAAAAAATTGATGCCAGAGAAAGTACCAAAAGATTCGCTCCTAAAAGGACGGATAATGAGGTGACTAATATAAGCTTATACCGGATGAATGTTACAAAATCGATCATGGTAACCTAGTCTAAAGCCCCAACGACTAATTATCAAAGCAAATCCCCCTATTATTTAAAGCCAATATAACCCCTGTTTCCAAATTGGTACGACACAAATGCTCAATGTGACTACCATGCAGGAATAACTGGTCACTTCATCGAGAATTGCACTGCTTTCAAGAAACTGGTTGAAAGATTCATTAAGATGGGGATAATAAAGAGTGATAACTTCGTAGGACCTAGTATGGATGGGAATCCCTTGCCAAATTATCCCGATCAGGGGGTAAACGCAATAGTGGAAGAAAGGAGCAAGAGGATTAAGGATGATGTGGGGGAAGTCAAGTCTCCATTAAAGTGGGTTTGGCAACAAATGATCAACAGGGGTTTGATCATACAGGAGAGTAAAGACATGGTGATAGCAATTGAAAATTACTGTGAGTTTCATGCTGTAGAAAGGCATAAAATCAAAGGGTGTATTGAATTTCGTACCTTGGTACAGAAGTTGATGGATAATAAAATCAAATGATGTTTTTGCTTCTAAGAAAGGAGCACTAGGAAAGACTTATGAGGCCAACCTACCAGTGGTAATTATATCCAGGCCAGTGGGTGAGGTGGAGGTCAAATGACACCACGGGTCATCATTCAGAAACCCGTGGCATTTTTTTATAAAGATAATAAAAGGGTATCGTGGAGCTATAACTGTAGCGTAACGGTACCGAATGAAGGAGGATCAAATGTGGATGTAAGTTTTACAGATACAGAGAAGAAGGTTAATAAAAAAGCCTTGATGGATGAGCTTGGGAAAAGAGGAAATAACAAACTCAGGATGCGAGTAAATGAGCCAGTAACTGAAGAGAAAGCCAATGAATTTTTGAAATTCCTGAAGCATAGTGAGAACAATATGATAGAACAGTTACATAAGTAGGTTGATCGAGTATCAGTTTTAGCCATGCTATCAGGTTCGGAGGCCCACTGTAATGCGTTATTGAAAGTGCTGAACGAAACGTACGTGGCAGAGGATATTTCAGTAAACAAGTTAGACCGGCTAGTAAGTAACCTAAGTGCGGATAATTTCATTTTTTCAATGATGATGAAATACCTCCAAGGGGCATGGACTCAACAAATGCTCTCCACATTACGGTTCGGTGCAAATGGTACACTTTACCAGGTGTATTGATCGATAATGGCTCAGCCTTGAATGTGCTACCGCTGACAACACTGAATAGATTACCGATAGGCAGCTCCCACATGAAAGTATACCACAATATAGTGAGGGCTTTTGATGGAACAGAGAGACGAGTGATGGGAAGAATTGAGATTTCACTCCTGATTGGTCCAAACACGTACGAGATAGACTTTTTAGTGATGGACATTAAGTCCACCTACAATTGCTTGTTGGGAAGACCGTGGATTCATTCGGTAGGGGAAGTACTGTCATCCCTGCATCAAAAGTTAAAATTGGTAATAGAAAGTCGATTAATTACCATTAATGCTAAGGAGGAATCATTGCATCAGTGACTAGCGATGCACCTTACATAAGTACAGATGAGGAGGTCGTGTAGTGCTCATTTAGGTCATTGGAGTTTGTGAATGCTACCTTCGTGGCTAAAGGAGATAAGATTCTCACACCGAGGATATCGACGACCACCAAGATGGGGCTAGAAATGACAGTTGGAAAAGGTGCTTCACCTAGTAGAGGATTGGGGAGGTATCTTCAGGGAAGGATTACAGCGCCAATACTGGCAGAGAAGCGTGATTAGTTTGGTTTAGGATTTAAGCCAAACATGAAACAGAGAAAAGAAGAGTTACAGAAAAACAAGATAAGAGAAGGGCAAGAATAAGTGGGGAAAAGATTAAAAGCGAGCGAATGATCTTTCCTCATATATCAAGATCATTCGTGTCGGGAGGTATTATTAACCCTGAGAAAAGGTCGACAGAAAATAGGTTGGCAAGAATAATGGGAAATCTGTACATCAATGCTGTTTCTGAAGGAACGAGTAAGCAAAGAACAGGAATTCGCCCTTACGCCCTCGGAAGCGTTCTAGACAACTGGACTGCGGAAGAGCTCCCTGTAATTTTTAAGTCTTTTTCAGAGTAATTTTTAGAACACCTTTTTTTGCTTGGGATCTTTTTGTAAAGGGCATATGTTCATTGGCTTTTTATTTTCAATAAAAAAGATGCACTTTCTTTCACCAAATTGGCAAAAATTCTCATTATTCTTTTTATTCATCTAATATCATAATAAATATTCTTGAATTCCTTTATCTTTCAGATCTTTTGGTCCATATGACAGGTCCCTAGATATCAACGATATGAATAACATCGTTGTCGACTTGGAGCCTCATTTTGAGCAAGATGTGTGTTCAGAGGAATCTTATAATTTTGAAGAAACCCAAGATTGTAGTTTATCTCTTGATTTGTTATGGATGGTTGAGCAAGATGAGAAACAAATCCTACCTCACAAAGAATCTGTAGAAGTTGTGAGTTTAGGGGATGAAGTTGACAAAAGGAAGGTGAAGATTGGAACCTGTATCTCTGCAGAAACGAGATGAGATCTCATTGATCTGCTTCAAGAGTTTAAGGATGTGTTTGCATGGTCGTATTAGGATATGCCCGGTCTAAGCACTGATATCATGGTACACAAGCTCCCTATAAAAGAAGAATGTAAACTAGTCCAATAGAAGCTTCGAAGAATGAGACCAGATTTTCTCTTGAAGATAAAAAAGAGATCCGAAAATAGTTTGATGCCGGCTTCTTACGAGTGGTGGAATAATCAAAATGGGTGGCCAACATAGTGCCAGTTCTTAAAAAGACGGGAAAGTACGCATGTGTGTGGACTATCGGGACTTAAACAAGGCTAGTCCAAAAGATAATTTTTCGCTACCTCATATCGACACCTTGGTGGATAATAAAACAGGTCATTCCTTATTCTGTTTTATGGATGGTTTTTCTAGGTACAGCCAAATAAAGATACATCTAGAGGATATGGATAAAACTACATTCATCACCGTGTGGGGAACCTTTTGCTACAAGGTTATCCCATTTGGATTGAAAAATGCAGGGGCAACATATCAAAGGGCTATAGTAACTTTGTTTCATGACATGATGCACAAGAAATTGAGGTTTATATCGATGATATGATCGCAAAGTCTCAAATAGAAGAGGAACATGTGGAAGTTTTAAGAAAGTTGTTCCTAAGATTGAGAAAGTTCCAGTTGAAGTTGAACCTAAACAAATGTACTTTTGGGGCTACTCAGGCAAGTTGCTAGGCTTAGTGGCCAGCGGAAGGGGAGTTGAAATTGATCCCGATAAGGTCAAAGCTATACAAGAGTTACCACCATCACGTACTCAAAAGGTAGTCAGAGGGTTCCTAGGGAGGTTGAATTACATCTCTCAGTTCATCTCACAACTAACTGAGAAATGTGATCCTATCTTCCGTCTTCTCAAGAAGCACAACCCGGGAGTTTGGGATGATGAATGCCAAAAGACTTTTTACAAAGTCAAACAATATTTATCCAATGCTCCAGTTCTGATGCCTCCGAGTCTAGACAAACCTTTGATCCTATACTTGGCCGTATTCGAGAACTCTATGGGATGCATATTAGGCCAGCATGATGAGTTGACAAAGAAAGAAAGAGCAATCTATTATCTTAGCAAGAAATTCACGGAATGCGAGATAAGATATTCTCCAATTGAGAAATTATGTTATGCTCTGGTTTGGACTACCCGAAGGTTGAGGCAATACATGTTATATCATACAACTTGGTTGATTTCAAAATTGAATCCTCTCAAGTTTATTATGGGGTCAGCTGCACTGAATGGAAGGATGACCAGATGACAAATCTTACTTTTTGAGTTTGACATAATCCATGTGAACCAGAAGGCAATAAAAGGGAGTACAATAGCAGATTTTCTGGCCAGCAGAGTTCTCGAGGACTATGAGCCATTAGATTTTGATTTCTCAAATGAAGATCTAATGTATGTTGCAACCACAACAAAAGAAGTTTAAGAAGAGCAACCATGGAAAATATATTTTGACGGTGCTTCAAATGCTACTGGCAAAGAGATTGGGGCAGTTCTGGTATCCCCGGAAGGAGATTATTATCCCCTCGCAAGCAAGCTTGACTTCGATTGCACAAACAACATGGCTGAATATGAAGCATGTGTCATGGGTATTCGAGCAGCTGTTGAACGCAAGATCAAGATTCTGAAAGTGTATGGGGATTTTGCGTTGGTAATTTATCAACTCAAGGGAGAATGAGAAATGAGAGATTCCAAGTTAATGGATTATCGAAAATTAGTTTTCGAGCTAATTAAAGAGTTCAAGGACATCACCTTTTATTATCCCGCGAGAGGAAAATCAGATAACCGATATTTTGGCTTCTCTTGCTTCCATGATCATGGTCAATAAGCAAGAAGATATGAAACCCATTCAAATGAGTATTTACGAGGTTCCAGCTCATTGCTTTAACGTTGAAAGAGAAGAAAAGGATGATCACCCGTGGTACCAAAAATTTTGCAATATGTAAAAGACCGCAAGTACCTTGAACAAGCCACCGAAAATGAAAAAAGAATATTGAGAAGGCTTGCCATTGATTATGTCCTTGACGGGGATATTCTGTATAAAAAGAGAAAAGATAAAGTCCTGTTGAGGTATGTTGATTCTATTGAGACCAAGAAAATCTTAGAAGAAGTTCACGAAGGGGTTTGTGGAACACATGCCAATGATTTCACGATGGCCAAACAGATTATGAGATTTGGGTATTACTGGTCAACCATGGAAAGAGATTGCATTAAATATGCTAAGAAATGTCACAAGTGTCAAATTTACGGAGACAAAATTCATGTACCTCATTCAACTCTCCATGTTATGACTTCCTCATGGCCTTTTTCTATGTAGGGCATGGACGTCATCGGACCAATCTTGCCAAAAGCTTCTAATAAGCATAGGTTAATTTTTATGGTCATCGATTACTTCATTAAGTGGGTGGAAGCTGCTTCCTACGCTAGTGTCACGAGATTAACGGTCAGTAAATTCTTGAAGAAAGAAATTATATGTCGGTATGGAATGCCAGAGAAGATAATATCCGACAATGCTTTGAACCTTAATAATAGCATAATAGAAGAAGTCTGCAGTCAGTTCAAGATCAAGCACCATAATTCAGCACCGTATCGCCCAAAAATGAATGGAGCAGTAGAGACAGCTAATAAAAACATCAAGAAAATCATTGGGAAAATGATAGAGACTTACAAAGATTGACATGAGAAGTTATCATTTTCTCTCTACGCTTATAAAAAGTCTGTCAGAACTTCTATCGGGGCAATACCTTTCTCATTGGTATATGGAATGGAGGCAGTCTTACCCATTGAGGTCGAAATTCCTTCCCTCCGAGTCTTATCAGAAATAAAGTTAGATGAGGCAGAGTGGATCCAGTCAATATATGACCAACTAAACCTAATTTACGAGAAGAGGTTGAAAGCTATCCAACATGGCCAGATGTACCAGAAATGGATGATTCGGGCTTATGATAAAAAAGTTCGCCCTAAAGAATTCCATGATGGAGATCTAGTGTTGAAAAGGATCCTTCCTATGTAAAAAGATTTTCGAGGCAAATGGATGCCAAATTGGGAGGCCCATATGTGGTAAAGAAAGCTTTCTCTAGAGGAGCTTTGATTCTAGCTGAGATGGATGGCAAGGATTTGTCAAACCCCGTAAACTCAGATTCAGTAAAAAAATACTTCACCTAAAAAAAAGAGGTTGAGTTAAAAACCCAAAGGACGGCTCAAAAAAAAGGTAGGGCCGAGATGAAAACCCGCAAAGGGCATCTCGAAGCCTAAGGAGATTTGAACTGAAAACCCGAAAGGGCAGTTTAGATTTGGATCAAGGATCGGGCATGAAATGAGCTTCTTTCTCAAAAGTAACAAGATGGAGAGACGTTGCATCTTGGGCATCGACAGAGTGCAATAGTTTTCATGGGTACACATCAAGCTCAAAGTGGTTCTCATCAAGTTTACTCGAAGAAGTTCATACGTTGATATATAAGGCATCTGGTTTTATTTTCTTGTTGCTCACTTTAGCAATTCTTGATTAATGTTTGCTAGTTTTTTACCAACATTTGTTATTTTGGTTGATGTTTTGATTAATGTTTGATGTTTTCTCATTTATCTCCATTCAAACGCTATCGCCAATAAATTCAATCTTATCCATTTTTGTAACTCTTCTCAGAGCATTCTTTGCATTGAAATAATGGGTAATGGACTTGATGATATAAGGTATAAAAAGATTTCTGCATATTACTTTGGGAAATTTTAAATAGTACGGGGATCTGAAACAGGACCGTTAGTTGTAAATAACCGAATCTGAGGGTTGAAGGGATCTCGAAACGAATAAGTTCAGCTTACGATTATCTCTTTGAATTTCGTATCAAGAACGCCAGACTTGAAGGAAAGGCATGGTGACACATCGATGTTAGCACTTAGGCAAATGACGATCAGTGACGACCTAAGGGTTAAAACAATAAAAAACCATTTTTAAAATGACATCTTTGCATGTATATCAGCATCATTCATGTGCATTTAGATGGTAGCATTTGATTTATTCGAATCATAGAATCCTAGTTACATGGCCTAGATAGAGGCCCATAAAATAAGTTCTACAGGTCATATCCTCAGAGGATGGCGATAGAACGACAAATCTTTTACCCCTAAAGCTGTAGAGGTACAGATTGAAACCGCAATGGCAAATCTCGTACACCTAAAGGGGCAGAATGAAGCCGCAATGATAAATCTCATTCACCTAAAGCTGTAGAGGGGCAGATTGAAGTCACAAGGACAAATCTTATACTCCTAAAGCTGAAATGAAGTGAATTTACAACCTTCAATCTCTTACCCTAACCAGAAGGTAGATTGAAGACCATCCGATCTCTTACCACGATCATGAGGCAGATTGAAAACTATCCAATCTTTTACCCTAATCAGAGGGCAGATTGAAGACCATCCAATCTTTTACCCCGATCATAGGACAGATTGAAAACCATTCAATCTTTTACCCTAATCAGAGGGCAGATTGAAGACCGTCCAATCTCTTACCCCGATCATAGGGTAGATTGAAACAACTCAATCTTTTACCCCTAAAGTTATAAAGGGGTAAATTAAAGCTACAAAAGCAAATCCTATACCCCTAAAGTAATAAATGGGCAAATTAAAACTCACAATAGTAGACCTCGATCTTTATTGAAGATACAGAGAAGTACACCGAAAGATGAAGTTACGAGCACCAAATCCCCAAAGTGTTAGTGGATTGAATCAAAGACTACAATTGTAAACCTCAACCTCCCCAAATTTACAAGTGGAATTAAGTGAAGCTATAGTAGCAAATTTTGTCTCTTTGGAATCGACTTAAGGCAAGGTGAAATCTCAACACTAAATCCTGCCTTCCTAAAGTTGTAGAGAAGTGGATGCAGTGAGGATTGAACGTCCAATGAAGCAAAGGGTGATTTACTTGAAGAAGAAGGGCTAAAGAGACCGAATCCAGTGAGACCGGACAAAGATGGTCATCTTTTCTAGTCTTTGCTCTGTTCCTGTTACACAATAACGAGCAAAGAGGGGCAGCTGTTGGAGCCCAATTTTTCAGGGCCCAACAAAATTAAAAAACCCAAACAAAAACATACTTTAACTTAAATTTATTTAATTTAAAATGTCTTTTACAAAAAAATCAATAAAAAAAACTAAATAAGCCCAGATCCTAAAACTAAACCCAAACCCCAAAATCCAGCCTAATGCCTAAACAAACCCAATTTCATAAACCCTAAAAAAACTAAACAAACCCTAGACTTCTCTAGTCTCCAGTCGCCGTCGCCAGCTCACCCATGCCGCCACCACCGTCGTCGTTATCGATTCCGTCAAATCCGGACTCCACCTCGCTCATGTCACCGAAAAATCTGAAAATTAGGTGTAAAAAAGGTGTTATAAATACGTTAGATTTAAATGTAAGTTTTGACGAAAATACACAGAAAAAATATATGAAATTAAAGGAAAAAGTCACAAAAAATTGAAAGGGCATCTTCTAGCAACCAAAATACGGGCAAACATTCGAAAATCTCAGTCAAGTAAGGTATTTTCATTTTTTTTTTCAAAACTTTGGCACTAATAACTTCTTTGTTTTTTTAAAGCAAAAAAGGAAAAGAGACTCGATTTTTACCATTGGTGCTGTTCCATCTCTACCATCGTTGTGTCTATTCGTTGGAGGCTCATCAAAATTGGTTTTGGTGAAAAGAAGGCCAGATCTAGGTTGATGGGGTCGAAAACATTGAGTTTTTTTTGTTTATCAAAAATCTGACCACCGTGGATGGTGGTCGAGAGTGACAGCGACGGTGGGAGGAATGGTGGAAGGCACCCCACCTATCATGGCCGATCGGCCTAAAGAGAAAAAAATGAAAAGTTTGATTTTGAAAGTAAAATAATTCGTTTTGAGAAGGAAAAGGAAAAGATAAGGGAAATTTTAAAATTAAAGAATGGGTTTTGCTTTATAATGGAAAGAAAAATATTTTTGTTTGTCATAATAGTAGAATACCCACGTGAAATGACAGTGTAAAGGGAAAGGGTTTCTTTTTAAAATTTGGGTTAATTTCCCATTGGAGCCCTCCTGTTTATTTAAATGGTTTCAACTAGGACCTTTTGGCCTTTTTGTTATTATCAATTTGACCCTATGATTTCATTTATTTTTTTAAATTTAATTTACGTTTTATCCATTTATGTTTAAATTATCTAAATTATATATTAATCGGTTCTTGTGTATACATTTTGCTTCCTTAAGTTATATATATATGGTTAATCTCTTTATATATAGTATGTATATTTATATTTTAATCTGTATGTTTGACTATTGAATTTTTTTTTTTATTTTTTAGTGTATCTTTAACTGTTTGCATTTTATTTGTTCAATTGACATGACTTAGAATACCTTTCCTATTTATTCGTATGTATATATTCTTAAACTATTTTTTTTCTGACAATATTTTTATTATTTGTTCTATCATTAAACATCAATCATGCTCATACGGTTTTCTTTTGAAGAAATATTCGGATTTCAACAAAGTAAAATTTTTAAAATTAAGGCAATGTTATTATTTCAGGAATTTGAAAAGATCGTGTCCTAACTCACTGGGTGCGGTTCTTCTTTCTTTGAACCTGGATAATTCAATATCCTTTTGAAGTTTTAAATACAAGTTTTTTTTTTAAAGTTCTCTATTTTCGAATATTAGAATTGTTATGTTCTAACTTACTGGATGTGGCTTTTTCTCAATTAATTCGAAATAACGGGCTTTCTTCGAAAGCAAAATTTGTTTTCAAATAAAATAAATTTGACATTCATGCATTTAAGGATCACGATTTAAATTTTTTTCGAATTTTTAATTTTCAACAAATAAGATTTCGAATAATCGTTTAGGTACCAATTTTGGGTTTGTAAGGGTGCTAATCCTTCCTTATGCGTAATTGACTCCCGAACTCGTTTATGATTTCAAAGACCAAAATTATTTTAATAATTTTTTTAAAAAAATCTCGAAAGGTGACCCAATTACACCTGTTTTAAAAAATTATTGGTGGCGACTCCATTTTCATTTTCTAAAATATAAATCAAGACTTATTTTTTTTTCAAAAAATGGTTTCGATAACTATAGAAGATATTTTTAGTAGCTGACAATGATAGTGATGATGATGTGAATACACAATTGGCTAAATCCTATAAAGGAGGAGGAGAGTTGTAACACCCCAAATGCAATGAACGATACTATTTTGGAAACAGATATAGTAAAATCTTGAGAAAATTGGAAACTGAGTGTATTAAATGAAGCTTCATTATTCGGGCTCAGCAAAGTATTCCATAAGAGTAATCATATGATCTTTGGTTGGTGTGGCAGACTTTTGCTGGGCATTCATCAAACTAGTAATAGTCGATTGTTGAGCCAAGGCAGCTTGACTTCTAAACATGTTTGCTAGTTTGTCTAGAATCGCTTTGGTAGTCTTACAACTCTCTAGTTGCTTATAAAGGGTGTTGGTCATGTTTGTCAACTTATAGCAAAGAGTTGACTCTTCAGATCCTCCCAGCGTTTTCGAGCCTCAACTTGAGTGGTCGGCAGGCACTTATTATCAAGAACTGTTTTAAGTTTCTCACATCTTAGGACAATCATCAGGTTCTTTCTTAGGACAATCATCAAGTTCCTTTTCCATTTCTTATAGTTATTTCAGTTCAGTTTGTTCTCATTGGGTATATTCAACAAGGGAGTGTGTGCCATTTTCTAAATGAAAATAAAACATTCATTCATTAATATATTTGTATTAAGCAAATATTTGAAAACACTTTGCAACATTACGATATGCATTAAGATGATGCATGCGTCTTACATTAAACCTTGAAAACATTTGTAAGTTGTTGCAATGATAATTCCCACACTCATTTAATCAAGCCACTATGGAGAGATCATGATCAACTAGTAAGAGCATAGATGAAATTTCCATCCAACTAGCACATGAACTTAATTCCTGAGGCATTCACACATGCTAATAATCGTTTAACGTTTGACCATCATTCTAACTTAAGTAGAGCTCCGTGGGAAGTTACTTAACTAGAAGATCTTCAGTGTATAACCATCAACTCAACACCAATCGCATCATGTACCATAAATGAGTCATCGTGGGATAATCTTACCGAGTAACATGTCATGACTAGTTGTCCTCTTTGAAGAAAGAACTTATTGTCACATTGCATGATAAAACCTACCATAGGGTTGGTCCAATTATCATACGATTACAAGACATTTCTACTTGCTTTCAAGATACCTCCTCAGTGATGTCCACATGATAATCCTACAGTGGGGTAGTTAAATTATCATGGCATCACAAGAGACCATTGATGGAGGTCGTAGGTCTTGTTTAGGGACATTCCTCCACTCAATATTTCAAAAACATCTAAGGTTTTTAGTTTCCGATTTCATAATAAATGATCAATATATGCATGACAAGTACAAGTGACATTCTTTCCTAAACTATATGACATGCTTATCATACATATGCATGAACATAAATTCGCATTCAAATAAATATCATCATGCTTACCAAATAAATAAAAGCATAAAAAATTAAATGACCTTGACCAGCAAAAGTTTCCATGATTACATCTTAGAAAAAAAATTAAACTTCACACCACCAAAGCATACTTTAGATCTTCTAGTTTTCCACCATAGGCTTCTGCTACGACACCAGTTCATGTTTCCGTCGCCGTCGTCTTTCCATCACTGTTTTTGTGTTATCGTCGTTGAATCATCATCGACGACCGTTGTTGGATTGTCTCAGGTCATTATTGAACCGCCACTATCGAACATCACCATCGGACCATTGGTAGCCTCTTGTTATCAGATCACTGTCGGTCTATTGTCGGTTTGTTGGGTTGGGTTTGAGTTGTCTCGATCAGTCTGGATGTGTCTCAGTTCTTCAGATTCCATCAAAAATTATAAGTTACATAAATCCTAAATTCGTTCCTGGCTCACATATTTTATTCTAAAATAATAAATTAAACCCTGCATGGAGATGATAGTCTATAATCCAAATTATACATACATAAGAAATTAATAAAATTACATTTAATTTTTTAGGAATCACAACTTTAACAAAATTATTTTATCATACATAATAATAAAATAATAGCATATATTCATTCACATACATTCCTTTAAACATACATACAATTACAAGATTTTCGCATCTTATCAAAATTAATCACACATGAAGGAGAGAAAATTTCGGTATCGATTTATATACTATAAACATAGCACAACTTGGATTTGATACCAATTGTTGGAAAAAATTTGGTTCAGAAACGCTTTTCTTGCACAGTGGAAAATAAAAATTTTAAACACCGAGCTAATTTGTGACATTTATAGTAATAAACCTTTTATCGAAAGTGTACTTATGTTTTCGACTAAATGGATCCTTATCGTTCCCGACTTTCAATCGAACGATCTTTTCCACTATTCTCGTACCACGAATTACTTTGATTGTGGGCTCGAACGATTTGAATCAAATACAAAACCATAAATAGTTTTCTTTACTTTCAGTGTGAAAGCAAAATTCTCTCTAAATAGAAACCGATAGAATTGTTATTCTTAAAAATAAAATTAATACTTAGAGAATAAACTATCATTATTTTAGAGCAGAATAGCAATATCTCAAAACTTTTGTCTTTAACTCTAATGGTGCCATCTATTTATAAGGAGAAGAAGTGAAACCCTTATTGAATTTTAGAAGTTTATTTCGATTGAAAAACAAACTCATAGTCTAAATAGGAGTAGGTGGGGCGACAACCCTAGTTAAAAAACCTAGGATTTCTCATCCCTCTCTTTAAGCATGAGGGTTTTTGGATCTCTCCCATATCGGGTCGAATTTCAAATACTTCCTGAACTTTTAATCCGGTACTTTATAATTTGATCCAATCTAATATTTATTTTTCTATTTCCCCAAACAAATATCTTAAATTAATTTTTCAAATCAATTTTAGTTCTATTAAAATCATGGTGACTTTACCGTAAAAAAATCTAAGAGAAAATATATTTAATTTTTTTACATTCAACAGATTCACAATGACCAAATAATTATAAACTCATTTAGTCATGAAGTCATTCCACTATAGTATCGTGATAGGGTTCTTCCCAAGGACATTCCATTATGAAAGCAACTCAACCAGTGCTCGTCCAATGACCTTGTCATAAGTGTGTTACCCTCATAGGATATCCTTAATCTCTTTGGGATAAATTCGTTCTCCCAATATGATCATATTTTATCTTATGAAAACCATTACATCTTCCTTCATGAAAAGTCAATTACTATCAAATAATAATCAAGTCATTCATCACAAAGACGAATGACCCGTGGCCACATTTACTTTTCATCAACCATTAATGCCAATGAGAGGATATCTTTTACCCATATCTCAGGCTATGAGTTCTACTGTTGTTGATAACGCTACATACTACAGAAGTCGTATACCTAATAACTCTAGAATATAGAGTTATCTTTAACACTTCTAGATTAGTAATTCATGCAAATTTTGAATGTTTAATAACAAATTTTAGAGTTTTTGTTATAACTTTGTCTTGTTTAATGATACTAAGATAAATCTGCTAATTTGATCATTTTATACACTAAAGCACATGATTTTTGAAGTTTTTGAGATAGTTGATGCACTGGATCATTCTTGAAGCACACATTTTGATGTCAATGCTATAGCATTTCCACAAGATATGCCATGTAAAAGAGGGCTGATACACAGTCATCTTTGGATGCCCAATTAAAGGCTTATTGGACTTTGAAATTTATCTTGACCCAACTCAAAAATTGGGTCAACAAAATGGACAACCTGCTAAAAAGATAGGAGCCAAAATCGTCCACTAAGGAGGAGAAGGCCCAATCGTCCGTAAAGGTTCCAAATCAGCTACTCAAGACTTGATAAAGCATTAAAAATTAGCCACAAAATTCCCACATGTGACCTTCCAACTCTGCTCCTCTTTTCAAGCTTTCTCTCCCATGAATCAAACAAGAATCAAGTACAAATTTCAAAGTCATCCACTCACTTTCCTTAAAGCAAGGGCTGGCCACATGCTATTCACTTATTTCACTCATCCTTCTCTCACCATCTCTTCTCCCATTCTTCTTCCTTTCACTTCCCATTTGAGAGAGCAACATAAGAGTTTGAGAGAAGCATTTTAGAAGTTCTTTGAGCAACAAAATTGGGCATTCTTGAAGGCAATTGTGCAAAGGAGCAAAGCAGAAAGGAGGAGGAGGAAAATGAGCACAAGCTGAGCTACAAAGAAACATTGGATTTGTTTTCTAGTTTCTTTCCTTTTTTACTTTGATCTAAATTGATGAACATGATTGCTAAATATTATTTTGCTTTTAATTTGATTAAAATGACTTAATTTTGTTGTTGTTAGATTGATTGGATTCTTTTAGCTTAGATTGTTAAAATTCTGTTAATGATTTATGTTCCTTGGTTGCTTATTCATTCAAATAAAATCATGAACATGCTATTCATTCATTATAAATGTAAGAAAGCAATGAAATTAATTATTTAATCAAAACAAGATTGTAATTAATTGACATAATATCTGAATGGTGCATGTTTGATCTTTTTATGATATATTAGGTCAAATTAGTGATAATATCAAAAGAAATTTAATACCTTGCATAACCTAAGATTAATGTGATTAAATTATTTCAGTATAGAAATATCATTGTTACCTGACTTAATATGATGTCAGCTTATGAAAATTATTAAGTTGATTGAACATAGAAATATGCTAGAAAAACTTAATAATTAAATAAGTGTGATTTCATGGGTTGATAAATAGTCGAGTTGCCATGGATTTCTTTGCTAGCATCATTAACACTGTTTTAATAATTTCGTGTTTATATCTTTCATAGTAATTAAAACTTGTAAATTGCTGCTTAATATTTCGTGTTTATATCTTTCATTCATTTTTAGCATAGTTTAATTTTTAGTTAAGTTAATTAGTTAGTTCAATGTATCCCTAATTATTTCTATCACCTATTAGTCTTTATTTTCACAATTGTTGTCTTCTATATACAGTCCATATGGAGACGATAACTCTATACTTACTACTTTATTACTTGTTGACGACTGTGTACACTTGTACATCATTCGAATATTTCATGAAAATACCCAACACACAAACTTTTAGTTCCTTATCTATTTGAACTCAAGCTTTTATTTACATCAAAGTATACAAGTTACACATACATAGTCTGTCACCCACCCAGTACTAAGGTATGCCACACTTTAAATGTCACAAGTGAATAAATCCAAAATAGATTCAATATCTATTCTTCTTAGATCCAGTCCGATGTACTATCAATCCAATTAGTCACATCTATACCTTTATCTTTTGGGAGTCATCGCTCCGATTCTCAAGACAAGGTATCTTTCTAATTGGATTTGATAGATGGTGATCACGCCTCGACGTGCGTGTGTTGCAGCTTGTAAATATGCAATTAATATAACAATTGAAATGTTGTATCTACAAGTATACATGTCAAACTGTAATATAGTTTTAGTGTTTACAACAGAACACTAGGAAGTATTTTGAGGATCGTACCCAAAAAAAGTTTGATTAAATTAAATTAAAATTCACAAACTAATAAGTCTAAACCGTAATAGCATACTAATTATATTACGACATGCAATTAATAAGAAGATACGAAAGAACATAAAATAAAAACTAAAACTAACAATCGAAATTCAATCAATTTAAGTGGACATAGGATTAACTCCCTAAACCCTTAGCCAATCACTCTCACTTTCGCTCGTCAATCTTCCTAAGGTTTTTAGTTCATGACCATTCTAGATACAAATCTCCCTAATCAAATTTTAAACATCCAAAAGAAAGTAAAAATAAGAAAAAGGGAAAAAAGAAATCTAGATATGTTGATAATTTGTTGAAGTGTAATCTGAAAAACCCGTAAAAAATATGTTAATTGTAAGACGATAGAATCAAGAGCAAAACTACCCAGATAAATTGTTGAATAAAAGAAACTGAAACTTAAATTGAAGCAAATAAATGTTGAACAAAGAAATTCCAATTTAAAACCTTAATAAATTAACAAGTGAAAAGAAGCTCTCTAGTTAAGTCCTAAGTACTAATATTTATAGTCCTCCTATTAAATGATCAAATTAAGTTAATTGAGTGCATTGAAGCGCATTATCTCAAACTCGAATCTTCTAAAATGAACATAATTTTTTTATCACTGAAACTAATTTTGAATTATAATAGGTTGTTGAAAAGAAATAATTTACTCTAAAAGAAAATGTAATAAATAAGATAGGCAGAGTTTACAGAAACGCCCCTATTGTATTTGTGATTTTAATATTTTATAGGGCTAGAAACGGGAACTGAAGTTCTAATTAAAATGGTATACATATAAAATAAGAAAAAAAAGGCACTAAAATTTTATATAAAATAAAAGAAAAAGGCACTACCGCTTTCTACACTTCTATTTTGGAAGACTCTAGAGATTTCTCTAGAGTGTCAGAAATTTCTTGATCCCTCAAGTTTTATACCCTCCAAATTCTCAACTATTTTAGGAATGATTTGTTGAAAGAGGAAGAGAACAGAAAATGGGTTTGATTGGGAAGTTGAAGCGAAAGGACATCGACCAAGTTAACGACGACTTCTCCGATTTCTCGCTTTCGTCGCCGGCTACCAAGATTCGTCGTCTGGATGCTGATTTGCCCCCTATAATTGAGGAAGACTCCCTCCCTGAGAATCACGAAAAGGCCATCGTTCTCTTTAACCCAAACCACTTCTTCTTCATGACACACCTCCCTTGTCTTCCCCTCCTTCTACCCTCTCCTTCTCTGTCGATTCTCACCTCCTCTCCGGCTTTAAGAGTACGTTTCCTATGATTCCATTTCCGGTTTTTCGCTATTTCGATTTTACGGTATTTTTCTAGTTCTGATTTTGGACTTTTGTTGTGCAGACCAAATTCTACGGGCAGCTGACATGAAATCGGCCGAAACTGAAGAGAGCAAGGTGGAAAACGAAGGATGTCTAGCAGTTGTTCCATGGGTTCCCTCTCAGATTGCTTCAGTAGAAAGTAGAGATAGCGAACAGCAAGTTCCAGCGTTGATGGAAACTGATGAAATGGATGTTGAAGAGAACTGTAGCAACAATGGAAGTATGCAGGAAGAGCATGGGTATGGATTGGATGGGTTGAAGCCAATAGAGGCCCCCCATAACTGGGCGCAGCAGCAACATTGCATGCTTCCCCAGCCTCCTCAAAACCTTTTTACTCCAATCACATGGTCTGATTGATAACTTGGGAGTAGTGGGGATTATAGTGTTGCCTTTTCCTTTTATAAATGGTTTTGTCGTGTAATGTTAGGGGTTAAGAAATGAGATGGACAGAGCCTGAGTAAGAGGTGAGGGGGTTTTCCTCTTTTGCTTGCCTGCTTCATTCAACGATTTTGAGGGGCATAAATGCTTGAAACCTTTCCTCTCTACTGGGTGGGATGTATCTTCTCCTCTTATGGTCATTCAAGCTTCTACTCTTATATGGTAATTGAAGCTGAAGTTATTTGCCTTTTGTTTTAACAACTGCTCTGTTTCAGTCCTTAGCATTACCATGGTATGTATTGGATGTTAAGTAGATTTTGCTTTTGAACAAAACCAACAATGGGATAATATTAAATTAATCAGTGAGTGATACATCTCTGTATCTCAGAAAACAAAACAAAATATACTGTTGATTTGAATATCAGATTTTGCATCTACATGTGTCGTATAAATTGCTTGCCATGGTATATGATATGCATTCTTCTGCTTGCCATTCTGATTATGCTCATGAGTGTGAGGATCTTGGATTTAGATCCAAGAGATTGGTGGAGCCGTGGCCTTTTGTTTCTAAAGATTCCCCAAAAGTGTTCTTTGATATGACCAAGTAATGGCTATTATCAGACCTGGTTTCATTTTGAAAATCATAACTTTGGGGTAATGAACTGGTTTCATTGCGAGCTAGTAGAGTGGGGAGCTAGCGAGGAGATGCCGTTCCTTCCTTCTGGGTCACTCGGATGGATCGAATTTTGTGATATATTCTATAACAATTGTCGAAGAAGAGTACTTTTTTGAGATGAGCATACACAGATAGACCATGTGCTTTAAGACTTGTGAAGTTTTATTTTCATCAACTACTTAATTATTTCAATTTCTTATAATTTAACTAACAATTACCCACAACACGTCACTAGCCTATAAACTTTATATTAGATATCTTTTTCGACCTAAACATTCGACAATAATTTAAGTAAATGAGAAAAAAAATCTAGACCAAATTTGATAACAATTAGAAGTAGAATTTCAATAAAATTAAATTGTAATTTTTAAACAATACTTTAATGTAATCATATTAATATGTTAAAAAAAATTATCATTTAATTTCAAATTTTTAAATTTAATTTTTTTAATTGATTTTAAGTTGATTTCATACTTAGTTCATATTTTTTAATATATTAAATAACAAATAATAATAACTATACATTGAAAAGTCATCTGAAAATTTTCGAGTTGTTTATTAAGACATGATTTTTTAACCCATCAATTTTTTTTAAAATTAAAATATTTTAGATTTCATTTAATTTTTCATCTCTATTAACTATTAAATTCGTACTGCTTATCAAAACATTCCAAAATAAATGAAAAAGTTAACGTATATCAATTTTATTGACATGATTGGATTGCGACATTAACAATTAATTAATTAACTTTTTCATTTAACAATTAATTAATTAATTTTTTATTTATTTTACGATGATTTGATAAATAATATAAATTTAAAAAACTAAAAGAGAAGAAAATTTAAATAATTGTTATTAAGCTATTATTACAATTAGCTCATTCCATTGCATTCCAACCAACCAAATAATTGTTATATTTTTATATTATATTACAAATTTATACCATACCCATGGAATAGATTTTCATTATTAACAACATTCCATTCTAGCTAACATGCCAGAAGTGTTTTACTCTCCCTCCTATCCATCAAGACTTCACTCCCCAAATGTGTTCACTATCTCCCCAAAAACGTCTCATCTTTCCCCTATTATCCCTTGCCTCCTCTCCCTCATCTACATGAATACCAAGCGAGGACTACCCGTAATCCCTTCTCAAGTTTTCCTTTTTCGATAAATGATAAGCAGCAGTTTAAAAAATGCATTCAGTAAACAGAAGGAAATTCGCAAATGTTATTCCCATACAAGGTGAATTAGTTTATGAGATTATCATAAAGCAGACAATGGAAATGATGCATGGCCTTCTCAACATTTGGCGCATACCTTCCAGTACTAAATGCAGGTGATTCAATACCCTTCTGAACACCTTCACACAGTCTAATGTCTTCCATCTGCGTATTTTCCTTGGTTATTAAACAGGTTTTGGAGGTTGCAAGATTAACAGTAAATTTTGAGCATACAAACAAAACCAGAGATTATTTGCTAGTACCTGAACTTTTTCACTATCCACGAGACTTCTCTCAATGAAAGCTTTGTCATCCTAAGGCCAAAACAAGTGCCCGGTTAAATAGTAACCATATTACCAATACATGAAAAACGAAATGAGTTACAGAATACATGCCGCACAGAAATTCTTCTCTGTTATAAAATAGAAAAATGGACACACTGCAACTATGGCTAACAAGTAGACAACATCAATATTATGCAAGAGGAACTTTCAAACCCGGTTAATGTCAGCATCGCACACACACATGCACTTTGAACTGCCCAACATACATAAACACAACATTTGAGAGACTAGTTCGTATGAAACCAAGCATAAGTCATTACCTATCATTAACCTTGTATGCTCTAAAACTTACGCAAAAAATAGAAGCATGTATCGAGTTTATGTGCAGAATTCAGAGCTCAAGACAGAGAGGTACAGTAAAAGATTTTTGTGGTATATATACCTTCATTACTCTTCACATAGACATATTCTTTGGATTTAATATTTGCCATCCAAAAGTTGAAGGAGCTTTACACCCTAAACCATTCAGTGATAACCAACACTAGATAGTTTCAAGAAAGTTCAATTCGGAATTAGAACAATTCTCAAGGTGCCTTGTTTATAAATGTTACTTTTAGTTTCTATAATCTATATTATTAACAACAGTTAAGTTATTGAGCCTCCGAAGATTATATGCTGCCAATCTAATGACAAGAAGCTGCATGGTTTCTTTATGCAGGATAATATCAAAGCCGTGATCAAAACAGTCTTTTAAACAAAATATTTTCATAATTCACAGCTTTACGTGCAGAATCTTTCACATTTTAAACAAACGCTTAATTATTTTCACCAATACAAAATCAGATTTGTTTTTTGACAAAACGAAATCAAATATTTGATACAGGGAAAAGAGACAATTATGTACATGCATGTGTGACTGAGGGCAGGTGAACAATGGTTGATGCAATCATCATTCTCCTATGTATTGTGCATTAAGAAGCACATAGACATGGTTGCAGAATGATACTCAGTATCTGTAATCAAAAGGCTACTATTTTTTTTATCCGGGATAATATGGTGCATGCATTAGATGATTGTTTTACTCAGTATTACAGTATCCTTCCTTTCATCATCACTGAACAAATAACAGCAACATCAGGAAATATGTCATCCTTCGCCTAGCCCTGGAAGACTGCAACCAACATTCATATGTCTCAAAAACAGACAGGTTTCCCACCAGTTATCTCCCATAGATGATTAGAAGTGCCCAACCTTGCTTTTGATAGAAGAACTTGGGAGTGGAAAGGCTTCTGTCTTTCTAAAAGTTATCAACCTCAAATCTCAAGTCTTCAACTAGGAAAATTGATCCATTGCCAAGTGTGAAAAGTTTTGCTTTTTTGCTGCCTGTGTGAATCCTGTATTCTTCAGGAGATACAACAGGTTATATGCTTTCAACCTTGTAGTTGCCTGTAAGTATGCAGGAGTTCCTCTAATTTCTGGTAGGCTCACTGCTCAAACTGTCTGTGATGCTTAATCCACAGATTAATAAAAGGAAATAGCTGGGCATCTAAGAGGCAACTATTCTATGCAGGTCATTTACAGCTCATCCAGTTTAAAAAGTTTAAAAACATGACAGTGATTGCTTATATCCTAAAACACTTATGGGCCCTTTCTCTTTTTTTTTTTTTTTTCAGTTCTGAGTCCATATGAATTGCTTGTGTTCATGCATATCCTAGAAGAACTTGTTTCTAGCAAGCTAACGTGCCAACTATATGTAGGGAGAATTGTCATCTGCAGAATGTGTGACAGGCAAGGCTTTATGGGTGATTTCAAAGTCTGGAAGTTTACTAGTGTTTATACATGGACCAGTAGATGGAAGAAGCAGACTCCTTTAAGATGAACATAAACAGCATTTTCTTCTTCCATTTACTGTTGTTACAAGAACCAACATAGAGAAAATCCAGACCTGCTGCATCTTGTCCACACTATTCCTCTGTCTTGTATATTACAAGTGAAAGCATAAAAAAGAAGGCATTGCTATTCAAGGCTAGTAACTAAACATGTCAGATCAGGTTTGTCTTATGTATTTGACTAACAACATGGGAAGAATCCCAAAACATGCCGTAAACAAGATTTATCCTCTTTTTACATGTTTCTTTAATCGTTGCAAGTGTCATAATTTACCTTGCTCAAAGTATCTAGCTTATAGGTACAAAAAAAAATTTATTCACTTGCTTACTACCATGCATTGTGAATACTATGTCTTCACATGTTTGATATTCTAAAACTACAATGAGCATATAATACCATATAATAAACAAAATTACCTTAAAAGAAGCTTCAAGAAATAGTTGAACACTACAAGGCATTTCCTTGGTCCCAATGGGATTGCCAGATTGGTGTCCATCCAAGGTCCATACCTACAAGACCAATAGAAAAATATATATTACTGGAATGAGTGGAAAGACAAAAGGCAAGTGATAAAATGTGAATGGACATAAAGACCTGTTAATCATGAAATTTGGATAAATGAAAGCATAAAAAGCTTTTGATCCAAGCCGATCATCTTCCTTCTCTTTAGAGCCACTTTCAGCACTTTGGACGCTAACCTTTTCAAATATCTATTCATAAACAATTATCACTGTTACACTGTGACACAATATAAAAAAACAGTAAATCAGAAACATGACATGTTTAAGCAAGTCCGTATTACATTACAAGCCAAACAAATAGCATTTTAATCTTAAATATAACTAGCAGAAAGGTCACACCGAAGCATACTGAGGTGGTATATGAATCAAGTGAAAGACCAGATGCAAGGCCTTTGTGTGCAAATGGCACATGGTAACCACCATCCAAGTAGTTGTCGCAGAATACCTGCAAGTAAAAGAAACAAAATACAGCTAGCCATCTCCATGTATGCTCAGCAAGCTTTGGACAACAATCATGTAATCATTAACATGGAGAACTATGCAATTTAATATTCAAGACAACATAATGTCGTTAGTACTAGTGATAATAATAATAAATGCTTTATCAGAAGACAAAGCATACGGACAGCATCATTAAAGCTACAAGGAAACTCCATATATCATTTAGGTATTATCATAAAAGGCTAAGAGCAAGAAATTAAATTGAAGGAGCTTCCATTAACCACAGAGACGCACCTTCCAGTTACAATCAATGATGTACTCACGTCGACAAACATAAGTTAGTGTGGTATCAACTCCATTAAGGCTCAATAATTCAGAGGAGCTACCAAGCCATTCACTTGCAACGTTGTCAGTATCCATATAGTCCTTTTGTAATATCTCATTGTCCATATTAAGAAGAACAAATGGTCCCCAAGTAGCAACTTTTATAGGTACAAGTCCAAAATCCTATCATCAATTGCAACAAATATCCACAGAGTTATTTAATTGGAAAATATCACACAAGAAAAAGAAAGATTGCTGTTGTACTAACAAAAAGGCAAACAATTATGCTAAAGTACTTGATGGAATACATTTATGGAGAAGTCCTCTATTCCTGAAATTCTAGTCGCTTTACGAAGTTCTCCATTTAAACCATATGTCCACCCCTGCAGAAAATATTGGATTTGGATTATATCTAGTGCATAAACTGGTTGGCATCTTAGTAGTAAATAGTAAGTAAAGAAGAGTTTAATCAAAGTACAGTGATTTTCAAGTCATAATTGGAACATCGGAACAGCACAAATGGTGCAAGGATGTCACTTACAAAAAAGATGTTGTTCATTCAAGAGAGGAAACGTTATTTTGCCACAAATTAATTTGTGAGGATTTTCCACTTTAAGTGGAATATTTGGATGTTTAAAGTATCATCTGTTGATAAAAGCAACTTGAACAATAATCAACAAAAATAACATAAAATGGAAAAGGGAAAAGGAAATTTGAGGGAAACATCATAAGGTCCCAATTGCAGATTAGGATGAAGTTTCACATCGAGACAGAAATAAAAGAAGCTAAAACAATTTAAGGTAAAAACATGGAAAAATCAGGATGTTGATTTAAGTCAATCACAAAAGAGACAAACAGATTTACATGGTAAGGGCATGTAAAACAAGACGTTTTCCCACTTCCAGACATAAGAAGAGAGGCATGATGTCTACAAACATTGTGAAAAGCAGCTATTTTGCCATTATCATCCCTGCAAACCACAAACTCTACATTTCCCAGTCTGCATGAACACAAGAAAACTTCAATCCTTCTTACACGTGAGAAAAATTTGATCCTATTTCATTTGCTCTTCCCTTAAATTTCCCAAGGACCACAAGATAGTATCAGTACTATTTCAAAGTAATCTTATCCAAATTATGGTTTCAGTGGGTATATTATTACAAAATTAGATAAATGAGTGGGACCTGCCGCTGAAGAAATCACGGGGTTCTTGTATCTGTTCAGTATACCCTGAAAGATGAAAAAAAAACAGAATCAAAATTCAATATAAGTAAAGAATCATGGAATATTATGCAACAAGGTGTGAATATACTAACCAACAGCCTGCCAACCCCTGTAGAACACACGATCGAGTTCAAAAGCATAAAACGAGGGATCAGTATACCAGGAGGAGGGGGGAGTGACGGCTTTCTCTATGGGGATTTTGGGATCAAATTCACGCACTATTTTGTGAGCTTCGTGACTCCAACTACATGATACTGAGATTGCTCTTGCTCTTGGATTATTGTTATGATTAATCTGGAAATTGGTTTGGAAGAGAGAGAGCCGAGTCAAGGGTTTCAGTTGCAGTGTCATCTCTGTTTCCACTCGATGACTCACTGAGTTGCGGATATTCCTACTTCTTAACTCTATATCCAATTGCCTTGTCTCACTACCATTACTGTGCATAAAAATAATTAAAAGCCGGCAGCCACATGTAAATCATATATGTAAGTTAAATAATCAAAATCATCATATAGTAATTTAAAGAAGCATTTTAGGAAGTTAATTCTATATCATACCAAAACTCAGATTGAGTCTTAGCTCAACTAATATAAATATTGTTGTCAATGTAGTAAGATTATATAAGTTAAAAAAAATGTTTTATGGATTAAAATTAAACATGATTATGGATCAGGTCAAGGTAATGCAAAAATTTAGGCTCGTTTTCTAGGTTCAAGCCCGAAAAATGAGTAAAATTTTGTCCAAATCCGGACCAAATAAAAAAAATACTAAACTCGAGTCCATCCCGAGCCGCTCCACCCGTATTAATTTTTTTATATTATTTTTTATATAAAACAAATTTAAAAATATAATACATCAAATACACTACAAATATCAAAATAAATATTTCTCAACAAATTGAAAATACATTAAAAAAAAGTTTTTATACTTAAATAAGGCTTAGGTAGTTTCAAAGTTTAATATTACATTAGTTGAACTTGATACTTTTTTTTAATTTGATACTAAAACTCTTTTATACCCAATTTGGTACCTAAACTTTTATTGACCCAATTTGGTACCTGAACTTGATTTTTTTTTCTAATTTGGTATCTAAGTTTATTAAATATTATAAAAATTACTCAAAATAATAACGGTGTTGAATTTTTTTATTATGCTACAAAAATATTATCAATTTTAGAGAAAAATCAAGTTAAAAATAGGCATTGAGCTATGCTTAACGAATTAATATTAAAAAAAATTAGATACCAAATTAGAGAAAAGAGTCAAGTTTAGGTACCAAATTGAACCCCAAAAATTTAAGTACCAACTTAAAAAAAATGTCAAGATTAGGTAACAAATTAGGAAAAAATGTCAAGTTTGAGTACCAAATTGGACCAAAAAGAACTTTAGGTACCAAATTAGTAAAAAGTGTCAAGTTCAGGTACCAAATGTTATATTAAGCTTAGCTTCAAAATTAATAATAAAAAAAGAGTTATACTATCCAAATAATATCAACAAAATAGTAGCAATATAATAGCAAAATAATTGCAAAACTACACGAAAGTAGTAGCAAAACAGTAGCAAACAAGAATGAAAAATTAAGCAAATTCGAGTCAGCCCTTGACCAAAAAAGCTTACTTGAGACCTGTCTTATTTAAAAAACAGGTCTTATATTTTGTCCAAACCCATTTTTCGAATTTATATTTTTACTCAAATCCTTCTACTTTTCGAACGTGTGGTTCAACTCATGATGAGATCTAATTGAAGCAAGCACCTACAGAAAAATATTAGGAGACCAAAAAATGCAATTAATATTCAAAGTAAATTAAAAAAATAGAGAAAAATATAGCTAATGTCAAGAGCAATTAACATCCCGTAGAAATAGATTTTTTTACACTTTTTCCTCTGTAAAAATCTTTTTATTTGATTAAAATTGAATTATAGATCAATTGGTATGTAGGGATGTAAATCGAGCTTGAACGAATAAATTTCTGTTCGTGTTCGTTTGTTGATTTTTGAAGTTGTTCATGTTCGTTAAAAATAACCCAAAAAATAATAATAAATTTTTTAAATTAAAATTTATTTTAATTTAAAAATATCCAAATTCACAAGCCCAATTTTCAAAGTCCCAAGTGACCTGAACCCAAACACAAAGCCCAATTACACCCAAGCCCAAATGACCCATTTTTACAAAAAATTTTCAAAAAACCCTAATCTAGCAAGTTGCTGCTGCCGCCCTTGCCTTGCCCACTCAGATGCTGCCCTGTCAGCACCTCCACCAGCTGCTCACCAGTCAATTGCCACCACCGCCACTGCTGAAGTTTGCCCTGCAAAGAAGAAATGATAACAATTTAAGTTGTAAAAGACAAAATACCATAATTGTATAATTGATTATAAGGACCGAATTCAATTCATTTTGTAAGGTTACAGACCATTTTGAAATAAAAAAAAAAGACCAGCATTCGAAATACATACAAACAGTCTTGAAATCAATACATAAGGCATTCGAAATTGAATAGAGAATACACTGACAGAGGTAATAAAGAAGCATAAAGTTAGATTGCAAAACAATACTTGTTCTGAAGGTATACAATTCATTTATTGTGTATTTGCTATTTCGAAGCATTTTCTATTTAAGTATATATATTAATATATTTAATATTTATTTATTATATATGAATATTCTTATTAATTACTATTTATTATTAGCTACGAAATTCAAAACGTTTTTAATGAAAGAGAAGTCAAAGGTCATACCTGGATCTGAAGGGCCACCGTTGATTCGGACGGAGTTCTTCCATTTGCGAGGGATTTTGATGCCCTATTTTCCATCAAAAAATTGTATTAATAAATAGAACAAAAAGGGCAGCGGATTTCGAAAGGAAAACACGTTAAAATCGTCAAAATTTCATCCCTTTTTTCAGATCTGAAATAATCAAACCAGAACTTAGGTTTTTTTTTTGTTTAAAAGAAATAAAAAGAATAACAGTAAAAAGAAAATAAAAATAGATTCTAAAAGCAAGAAAAGTAAAATCGAGACTGTTCTTTTTGTTTTTTGAAAATCCGACTCCGATTTTTAAAGGTTTTTGTAAAAAAAATCTAAAAATAAAACTTAAACTTTTTTAAAAGACAAATCATGGTTCGATCTAGTTAGATCTGAACCCAGATTTGCGTTTTTTTTAAAAAGAGGTTTTTCTTACTTGGGTCGTCGTCGAAGGCGACGCGTGACAGTGATGGACGGTGGCCCGCAATGATCGGCGAGGACAGGGACGGAGGATCGGCGTCTAGAGTTTGGCCGGCCCTATAAAGCCTTGAAAGGGTTTTTTAAAGAGATGAGAGATTTTTTTTTAGAGAGGGTGTAAAGTGATTTTTTTTGGAATAAAGGGGTATTTATAGGACACCAAAACGGCGTTGTTTTGTCCTTGATGCCTAGGCCTCAAAACGACGTCGTTTTAGCCCTATCCGACTTGAATTCAACTCGACTCGCTCCAAGATCCGCGTGTTTACAGTTAATGGGTTATTTACCCATTCGGTCTTTCCTTTTTTTTTAAATTTACAATCAGGTCCTTGCACCCTTTTTATTCTTTTCTAAATTTGCTCGGTGATTTTATTTCCTTTTCAATTTAGTCCTTTGAGTTCAGAATGCACGAGAAGCTGCCAAGTGGCATTTAGGTTATTTGCATATTAAGCCCATATTTTCTTTGAAAATTACATTTTGACCCCCAAACTTTTCTAAAATTTCATTTTAACCCCCAAACTTTCCAAAAATCATATTTTGACCCTCAAACTTTTCAAAAATTACATTTTGACTCTAAACTTTTTTAAAATTACATTTTAACCCTAAACTTTTCTATAATTACATTTTAACCACCCGAACTTTTTTAAAATTACATTTTAACCTTTATACTTTTCAAAAATCACATTTTAACCTCTAAACTCTTCCAAAATTACATTTTAACCCTTAAACTTCTCTAAAATCATGTTTTAACTCGTATACTTTCTCAAAATCACATTTTGATCGCAAACTTCTCCAAAATCACATTTAACCTCAAACTTTCCTAAAATTACATTTTTATCCCAAACTTTTTTCTAAAATTACGTTTTAACCATGTATTCTCCGAAACTTCATTTTCGACCCCGTTTTTTTCTTTTTCAATTTTTGTACATAAAATTTAATTATTTTTTATTTTCTTCGCCTCTTTAATTAATCTTGTTTTCTAATTTCGTTTCACACATTTTTTGTACTTCATATATTATTAATCCCATGCTTAATTTTTGCATTTATTTATCTACTTAATTATTATTTAATTTTTCCATTATTTGCACATTCATGTTTAATTTACGCACTCATCTTTAAATTAAATTTGCTTTCTGATTTTCTCTAAAAAAATACGAATATTTTAAAATCGAGGCAATATTCTTTTATTTCGGGTTTTGAAAAATTGTGCCTTAACTTATAAGCGCGATTTTTCTTCAAACGAAATAATCGAATACCCTTTTCAAGGTTTGAAATTGGCAACGAGGGAATGCTCGTTATTTCGGATCTCGAAACGTTATGTCCTAACTCATTGGACGTGACTTTCTTCCTCGATCATTTCGAAATAACGAGACTTCCTCACGAAATTTGATTTTCCTTCTTAAACGTGTACATCAAATAAATCATGCATTCAAGGATCATATTTTAAACTTCACTCGAGATTTCAAGTTTTTGACAAAAAAGACCCGAAAATAATCGATGTGGTACCAATTTTGGGCGTGTGAGGGTGCTAATCCCTTCCTCACACGTAACTGACTCCCGAATCCGTTTTCTGGATTTAGAAGACCAAAATATTTTTCAAAACGGATTTTAAACGTTTTATGGTGATTCATCACACACCGAATAAAAAGATTGATGGAGACTCCCATTTTTCGATTTTTAAAATATTTTTCGAGACTTCTTCTTTTTAGAATTAAAAACGTTTCAACAGCTTGGCGACTACGCTAGAGACTTTAAAAATAAAATAGAGTCAAGCCAAAAGTCAATTATTTCCGGGTCTTTTGTTAAAATTTTTAAACACTCGATTTTGTTTAATATACGATCCTTTGCATTTTGTGTGATGTTATATTATGTCGATACTTGCTAGTATAAGTTTGCATTCATATGCATCTGTTACTATCCCTTTAAGTGGAAGCAGAAAACTACTCCTTCGTGATGTTTTCACCTCCGTGTAGAATAGTGGATCGCTTTCGAGATTACATCCGTACCCATGTTTTCGTGAAGTTTTCACTTCCGTGCAAACATGTGAAAAATGTGTCCCCCTAAATCGAACTCATTCGTACGAGCCTATAATGGTTGAGGATCAAGGAATCTGCTGGTTTGGGTACCCTTTACTCTAGAGACTAAACCACATATAATGAACCATAAGTACTTGCCTTAGAAGGAGTTATACCGAATCTTTTAGTAACTATCCAAGACAAGTTCTTAGGTTCTTTTTTTTACACCTGTATATTGGTATTAATGTATTTTGCTAACTTGTTATGTTTTGTTTCTTTTGCTTGCATTGCATCATCATAAAAGGAAAAAGGTATCGATTCAAACTTAATTACTGATAAGAGAATTGATCATGGAGAACATGTATCTTGATAAGGTGAAGGATAACATGGTTATGCGTATGTGGTCGGAGGAAAATCAACGCTAGAAAGGTGATAGCTTAGCAGAAGGGCATGAATCTGACTTTTGAGATTACACCAGAATTAGTACAACTTAGAATAATGTGCAAGAGTTGAAAGAAATATTAGACCAATGGGATAATGACATGAAGCAAACCTTATTCCACTAGTACGGAGATTTACCATACTTACTCGAGGTAAAAGTAGATAAGGGTCTCTTCTGAGCTTTGACACAACACTGGAACCCGGCCTACAGTTGTTTCACTTTTGGCAATGTAGACATGACACTTACGGTAAAGAAATACACCACTTTACTCCGTTGTCCGAAGTGGCTGATAGAGCTTACTCAAGAGCTCCTAGTGTCCTGACTTTTATCAAGAGATTAACAAACATCACTGGCATGAGTGAGCAATGGGTCGCAGCTCAGGTTAAGGTTAAAGGCGACAATAAATGCATTACGTGTAAGAGTTTGCGAGACTTGATCCTGGCTCACCCTGATGCAAAGAAAAAGATTGACATCCTAGCTCTAAGTATATACGAGTTAGTCATTTTTCTCAAGGCTTTGGGACATATGGAAGATACGATTACAGATTTGTTCGATAGGTTGAATAAAAAGGTTACACCAGTCCCGACAATATTGGCTGAAACTTTCAGATCGTTAAATGCGTATAGAAGAGAATGAGAGGGACGGTTTATCGGCTGCGCACCATTATTGATAGTATGGTTCCACAGTCACTTTTGAAAGACAAAAAAAGTCTATTATTAGTACCTTTTAAAGATTATTCTTTTTTGAAAGAGTTTGTAGCTACGCAAAGATAAGGAAACTTCTCGGAGGAAAAATGGATGGCAATACTTCAAAGTCTCTGAGACGAGGAGGTAGAATGGTAGGCACCATGGTTTGTTACTGATAATATCCTGTATCGATGTGGAGACTTCGATTGAGTTCCGTTGGCTAGGATTTGAGGAGCTGTAGGATTTGCACCTTTATTGGTTTCAAGATAGTACAGGTCGAGACAATTCATACCAGCAACCCAAAGATTAGCGTAGTATGAATTCGCATATAGGGGAGAGAATAATAAGAAGAGAATTCGAGATATTTCAAATGCATGGAACCAAGTATGGAGGATGAAAGTGTTCGGCACAAACCCCATGACAACTACAGAATATGATTGGTGGAGGAATAGAATGATCAATGATAACATTCCTGTACCAAACCCAGAAGTTGTTCGCCCAATTGAGGAGCACTTGTAGGTTGTCTCGACAGAACTAAAAATTATCAAACAAGATTTTGAGAGAAAGAATTCTGAAATGGAAAAAATGATAGAAAAATTGGAAGTTTAAAAGGTACTTTTCGGATTAGATGTTGATGTTCAGAAATTAGAAGCAGAAAAATTGAGAAAAGGGAAGAACAAGGCTGAAGAATTTCTCGATAGCTTGAAGAAAGGCTACAAGAAACTTCGTTTGTCGATGATGACTGCTGGTTTGGGTAAAACGTCAAAACAATGGCAACGGGAAATCCGTGAAGAAAAGAATAGAACGAATCAGTGGAAGAACAAGTTTCAAGATGCCTAGGTTCGAGAAAATGCCATGAAGAGTAGCTTGTTGGAAAGTCAAGCCGAGATAACTGAGTTAAAGACCCGAATAAAAGAGTTAGAGGAATCCCTATATAGACATCGTAGTCAAAATTCGATGGTAGAGCTGAAAGCAAATCGAGTCGAGATTGAGAGTTTGAATAAGAGGGTGGAAGAATTGGAAGTCACGTTGCAGAGTAGTGAGATACGAATCGAGGTTCTTGAGAGGACAATGGAAACAAATGAATGGCACCTTCAGCATACTCGAAGGCAAGTTCAAGACATGGGATTATGTTATGGGCGAAGCTCTGAATCAAATGCGGGGAGTAACTGATCATTTGCAAACACTAGCAGTCGAAGCGGATATGTTAAGTGTGTAGTATGAGACAAAGTCAAATCGGGGTTAGAAGTTAGCTGAACTTCCCAAGAAAATTAAAACTTTGAGCATTAAGGCAAAACTGTTTATGTAAATCTGCTTTATGTAAACGAACTTGTTATCTAGTGAAGTTTTCTAATAGAAATTGAATTATAAGTCAATACCTTTCTTTTGCATACATTCGTTCGCATCACATCTTCATATATTTTAGCATGACAATTCTGACTAATTAAAACTTTAACAGTTACATTAGTAATCATTGAAAATCCACATCATTATAACACTCGTAAAAAAACCAAAGCCATGGAACAAAGGCTAGAGCAAATCCAAAAAGAGATGCAGGAATAAATGCAAGAACAGTTATAGAAACAAATGACAATGATGTATAGGGAGATGAAAAATTAGTTCATGGAAGTACAAAGAAATTTGATGAATGAATTGGCCCAAATGAGGCAAAGCGGAGCTGACAAAGGAAAAGGTCCTGCAACAAACCCAGTCGAGAAAGACGAAGATCCTATTAATCTCCCAGGTTTTACACCCTCTCATAACCAAGCTCCATAGGAGGCACAAACATAAGAGGCGACCGTTACTATAAGGGCACAACAATAGGCCACTGGTACATCAAAGCCAGCTAATCCAGTAGGATTAGGATCTAACCTTGAAGATAATGCTGTAAATTTGGGTGTTCCGGACTTCAATGAGATGATGAGAGCAAATCTTCCTAGACAAATGAAAAAAAATATAAGCAATTAGAGGAAAAGATTGAGGCGATGCAAGAAACTGAAAACTCCCACGGGATAGACACTAAAGAGTTAAGCCTGGTCCCAGATTTGGTACTCCCTCTCAAGTTCAAAGTCCTAGAGTTCGAGAAGTATAATGGAACAAGCTGTCTTGAAACTCACCTTACCATGTTTTGTAGGAAAAGACAGGGTATGTTCATAACGACCAACTGCTCATTCACTGTTTTCAAGATAGTCTGGTAGGGACGACAGTTAGGTGGTATAACCAGTTAAGTCGGGCGAAGATTCATTCATGAAGGGATCTAGCTCAGACTTTCTTAAAGCAATATGGCCATGTAACAGATATAACTCTTAACCGACTTACACTGCAAAACATGGAGAAAAGATCGAATGAGAGTTTCAAATA
Source organism: Gossypioides kirkii (assembly GCA_005610355.1). NCBI lineage: Eukaryota > Viridiplantae > Streptophyta > Magnoliopsida > Malvales > Malvaceae > Gossypioides > Gossypioides kirkii. The sequence continues at coordinate 37,694,122 of CP032248.1, forward strand.
GTATGCACAGAGGTGGAGAGATGTGACAACTCAGGTATAGCCACCATTAACAGAAAAATAAACAACGATATTGTTTGTTAATACTCTCAAGGCACCTTATCTTAATCATCTGCTAGGAAATGCAACCAAAAGTTTCTCTGATATGGTTATATCAGGGGAGATGATCGAAAATGCAATTAAAAATGGCAAGATAGAGGCTGGAGAGAACACCAAAAGGCTTGCTCCTAGAAGGAGGGATAATGTAGTAAATAACGTAAGTGTATACAAGCCAAACTACACAAAGACATTCATGACGGGACAGCCTAAAGTCCCGACAAGTAATTATCAAAATGCTCCAAAACAAGAGTTGAGCCCGAGACCAAATAGGGAAAAAATTCAGTACACTCCTATTCCTATGTCATATGGAGAACTTTATTAAAGACTATATGACGAGCATTTAGTATCCCCACACCATGTAAGGCCATACAAGCTCACATTTTCAGGTTAGTACGATGCAAAATCTCGGTGTGAATATCATGTAGGAGTAGAGGGGTATTCAATTAAAAATTACCCTGCCTTCAAGAGGCGAGTTGAAGGACTTATTCGGGAGGGAATCGTGAGATTTGATGAACCAACGAGGCCAAACATAGCTGGGAACCCCTTGCCCAATCACCCAGACCAAAGAGTAAACGCAATAGCTGAGGAAAGAAGTCAGAAAATCAAATTGAATGTCGAAGAAGTCAGGTCTCCGCTCAAGTGGGTATGACATCAGATGGTCAATGCGGGACTAGTCACGAAAGAAAGGAGAAACATAGTAGTAAAGATTCACAAGTACTACGAATTTTATGCCATTGAAGGGCATAAGATTCAGGACTGTGCCGAATTCAAAGCTTTGCTTGTACAAACATTGATGGATAATAGAGAGTTGGAATTTTTCGAGGAAAGAAAGGAGGTTAAGGACATTTACGCCTCCGAAGAGAGAGCGATAAAGGCCTATGGGATTAATCGCCCACTGGTAATTATTTCTAAGCCCATAAACAGCACCAAGGAAGTAAATAACACCGCACATCATCATACAATAACCAACGGAGTTTCCTTATAAAGATAGTAAAAGAGTCCCGTGAAATTACAATTGCAACGTAATAATGCCAAGGGAGGAAGAACTCGGAAAGGATGTGAGTCTTGTTACTCACAGTGGAAAAAGTTATGACCTTAGTGAGTAGGGAGAAAGAGATAAACAAGGGAAAGGCAGTAATGGTTGAGCCAGAGGAAGAAATAATTAGCAATCCCGAAGCACCCACGAATAAGCATGTATCAGATAAAGAGGCAAAAGAGTTTTTGAAGTTCCTGAGACATAAAAAATATAGTGTAATGGAACAGTTGCACAGGCAGCTTGCTCGGATATCGATTTTAACCTTGCTCTTAAGCTTAAAGGCCCATCGAAGCGTACTAATGAAGGTGCTAATGAGACATATGTAGCAAATGATATTTCTGTTAGTAAGTTGGATCGATTAGTCAATAACATGAGTGCCGATAACTTTATTTTCTTCAGTGATGATGAGATACCAACTGGAGGAATGGGATCTACAAAAGCCTTACACATTACCACCCGTTGCAGGGGTACACATTACTCGGAGTACTTATAGATAGCGGCTCGGCTCTGAATGTTCTACCATTGGCTACCCTGCAGAGATTACCAATTGATAGCTCTCACATGAAGGGATGTAATAATATAGTTAGAGCATTCGATGGGACTATCGAAATATCTTTTCAGATTGGACCGAATACATACGAGGTGGATTTTCTAGTGATGGATATCAAGCTCACCTATAACTGTTTGTTGGGAATACCATGGATTCATTCAGCTGGGGCAGTACCCTCTTCGCTGCATCAGAAGCTGAAAATGATAAATGAGGGACGGTTAATCACGATCAATGCTGAGGAAGAAATTATTGCATCTGTAACAAGTAACGCACCTTTTCATTGCCTAACATCGACATCTCAGTAGATAATACAACAAGCCATTCCCTATTTTCATTCATGGATGGTTTCTCTAGGTATAACCAGATATGGATGGATCCTGAAGTTATGGATAAAACCACATTTGTCACACTGTGGGGAACATTCTGCTATAAGGTGATGCCTTTTGGACTCAAAAATACGGGGGAAACTTATCAAAGAGCTATGGTAACTTTGTTTCATGACATGATGCATAAAGAAATTGAAGTTTATGTCGACGATATGATTGCGAAGTCCCGAATAGAGGAAGAGCATGTAAAGATCTTGATTGTGAGGCTAAGAAAGTATCAACTAAAGCTAAACCCAGCCAAGTGCACTTTCGGAGCCACTTCAGGAAAGCTGTTAGGCTTTGTGGTTAGCAAAAAGGGGATTGAAATTGATCCAGATAAAGTCAAAGCCATACAGGAGTTACCACCACCTAGTACGCAAAAAGAAGTTCGAGGGTTCTTAGGAAGATTAAATTACATTACTTGGTTCATTTCACAGTTGACTGAGAAATGTGATCCAATCTTCCGTCTGCTTAGGAAAAAACATAACCCAAGTGTGTGGAATGATGAATGGCAAGAAACTTTTGATAAAGTCAAGGATTACTTATCCAATGCTCTTGTCTTGGTCCCTTCAATTCCTAATAAACCATTGATCCTGTACTTGGCAGTCTTTGAAAATTCTATGAAATGCGTAAGAGGCCAACACGATGAGTCTGAAAAGAAGGAAAGGGCGATATATTATCTTAGCAAGAAATTCATCGATTGTGAGACTCGATACTCGTCAATTGAAAAATTATGCTGTGCTCGAGTTTGGACCACGCGAAGATTAAAACAATACATGTTGTATAACACAGCTTGGTTAATCTCAAAATTAGATCCTCTGAAATATATGATGGAGTCAGCGTATTGAATGGAAGATTGGCTAGGTGGAAAATCCTACTGTCTAAGTTCGACATAGTCTATGTTAATCAAAAGGAAGTAAAAGGGAGTGCAATAGCAGACTTTCTAGCTAGTAGGGCTTTAGAAGACTATGAGCCAATAAAATTTGATTTTCCAAACGATGACTTGATGTATGTTGCAACCATTGAAAAGGGAACCACAGTAGAACATCCTTGGAGATTGAATTTTGACGAAGCTTCAAATGTCACGGGTAATGGAGTTGGGGCAGTCTTGGTATCACCAGAAGGAGACCATTATCCTTTCACTAGTAAACTTGATTTTGATTGCACAAATAACATGGCAGAATACGAAGCATGTATCATGGGAATCCGTGCAGCCATAGAATGGGGAATCAAAGTTTCGAAATATATGGAGACTCCGCACTAGTAGTCTATCAACTCAAAGGAGAATGGGAAACGAGAGATTCCAAGCTAATTGATTACCGAAAGTTAGTTCTCGAGTTAACCAAGGAGTTTGATGATGTCACATTCCATTATCTCCCACGAGAAGAAAATCAGATGGCTAATGCTCTTGCCACTTTGGCCTCGATGATTAAGGTAAACAGACTAGAAGATATAAAACCTATTCAAATGAGCATTTATGAGGCTCCGGCTCATTGTTATGATGTTGAAGAAGAAGAAGAAGAAAGGGATGATCGCCCATGGTACCAAGATATTCTTCAGTATGTAAGAGATCGCAGGTACCTCGAGCAAGCTTCTAAAAATGAAAAGAGGACATTGAGAAGACTCGCTAATGAATATGTCCTAGATGGGGAAATCTTGTACAAAAGGAGAAAGGATGAGGTGTTGCTAAGATGTGTCGACGTAGTTGAATCTAGAAGGATCTTAGAAGAAGTTCACGAAGGCATTTGTGGGACACACGTCAATGGTTTCATAATATCTAAGCAAATAATGAGATTTGGGTATTACTAGTCCACCATGGAAGGCGATTGCATCAATTATGGTAAGAGGTACCATAAATGTCAGATCTATGGAGATAAGATTCATGTACCCCCATCACACCTTCATGTTATGACTTCTCCTTGGTCATTTTTTATGTAGGGCATGCATGTCATTGGGTCAATTTCTCCAAAGTCTTCTAATAGTCATACATTTATCTTCGTGGTTATCGACTACTTCATCAAATGGGTAGAAGCAACTTCTTACACCAACGTCACTAAGTTTACGGTTATTAAGTTCTTGAAAAAGGAGATCATCTGTCGATATGGGATGCCGAAAAGGATCATAGCCGACAATGCCTTGAATTTTAACAATAGCACAACAGTGAAAAGTTTGCAAGCAATTCAAAATCAATCATCACAATTCATCTCCCTATCGCCTAAAGATGAATGGAGCTGTAGAGGTAACTAATAAAAACATCAAGAAGATCGTTGCAAAAATGACTGAGACCTACAAAGACTGGCACGAAAAACTACCATTTGCCCTCTTTGCTTACAGAACTTCAATAAAAACTTTTGCTGCAGCAGCCCTGCCTTGCCCACTCAGATGCTGCCACAGTCAGCACCGCCACCAGCTGCTCACCAGTCAAGTTGCCACCATCGCCACTATTGAAGTCTGCCTTGCAAAGAAGAAATGACAACAATTTAAGTTGTAAAAGACAAAATACCATGATTGTATAATCGGTTATAAGAACCGAATTCAATTCATTTTGTAAGGTTACAGACCATTTTGAAATAAAAAAACAGACCACCACTCGAAATACATACAAACAGTCTTGAAATCAATACAGAAGGCATTCGAAATTGAATAGAGAATACACAGACAGAGGTAATAGAGAAGCATAAAGTCAAATTGCAAAGCAATACTTGTTCGAAGGTATACAACACATTTATTATGTATTTGCTATTTCGAAGCATTTTCTATTTAAGTATATATATATATTAATATATTTAATGTTTATTTATTATATATGAATATACTTATTAATTACTATTTATTATTAGCTACGAAATTCAAAACGTTTTTAATGAAAGAGGAAGTCAAAGGTCATACCTGGATTTGAAGGGCCACCGTTGATTCGGACGGAGTTCCTCTGTTTGCGAGGGATTTCGATGTCCTATTTTCCATCAAAAAAATGTATTAATAAAATAAAACAAAAAGGGCAGCGGATTTCGAAAGGAAAACACGTTAAAATCGTCAAAATTTCATCCTTTTTTCGAATCTGAAATGATCAAACCAGAACTTAGGGTTTTTTTATTTAAAAAGAAATAAAAAGAATAACAAAAATAAAGTAAAAAGAAAATAAAAATAGATTCTAAGAACAAGAAAAGTAAATCGAGACTGTTCTTTTTGTTTTTTAAAAATCCGACTCCGATTTAAAGGTTTTTGTAAAAAAAATCTAAAAATAAAACTTAAACTTTTTTAAAAGACAAATCTGGGTTTGATCTAGTTGGATCTGAACCCAAATCTGAGTTTTTTTTAAAAAGGAGGTTTTTCTTACTTGGACCGCCGTCGAAGACGGCGCGTGACAGTGGCAGATAGTAGTTGGCAATGGCTGGCGAGGACGGGGACGGAGGATCGACATCTGGAGTTTGGCTGGCCCTATAAAGCCTTGAGAGGGTTTTTTGAAGAGAGGAGAGGTTTTTTTTAGAGAGGGTGTAAAGTGATTTTTTTTTTGTAATAAGAGGGGTATTTATAGGGCACCAAAACAACGTCGTTTTGGCCTTGATGCCTAGACCCCAAAACGACGTTGTTTTGCCAAACCTGCTCTATGATCCGCGTGTTTTCAGTTAATGGGTTATTTATCTATTCAGTCATTCTTTTTTTTAAAATTTACAATCAGGTCCTTGCGCCCTATTCTTTTCTAAATTTACCCAGTGATTTTATTTCCTTTTCAATTTAGTCCTTTGACTTCAGAATGCATGAGAAGTTGCCACATGGCATTTTTTTGAGTTATTTGCATATTAAGCCCCTAATTTCTTTAAAAATTATATTTTAACCCCTAAACTTTTCCAAATTTCATTTTAACCCTTAACTTTCCAAAAATCACATTTTAACCTTAAACTTTTGCAAAATTACATTTTAACCCCTAAACTTTTCTAAAATTGCATTTCAACCTTAACCTTTTCCAAAATTGCATTTTAACCCCTAAACTTCTCCGAAATTACATTTTAACCCTTAAACTCTTCCAAAATTACATTTTAACCCTTAAACTTCTCCAAAATCACGTTTTGACCCCTAAACTTTTCCAAAATCACATTTTGATCGCAAACTTCTCCAAAATCACATTTTAACCCCAAACTTTCCCAAAATTACATTTTTACCCCTAAATTTTTTCTAAAATTACATTTTAACCTTATATTCTTCAAAACTTCATTTTTGACCCCGTTTTTTCCTTTTTCTTTGATTTTTGTACATAAAATTTAATTATTTTTTATTTTCTTCACCTTTTTAATTAATTCTATTTTTTTTTATTTCGTTTCACTTTTTTTCGTACTTCGTATATTATTAATCCAATGCTTAATTTTTGCATTTACTTATATGCTTAATTATTATTTAATTTTTCCATTATTTACATATTCATGTTTAATTTACGCACTCATCTTTAAATTAAATTTGCTTTTTGATTTTCTCTAAAAAAATACGAATATTTTAAAATCGAGGCAATATTCCTTTATTTTGGGTTTTGAAAATTTGTGCCTTAACTTACTAAGTGCGATTTTTTCTTCAAACCGGAATAATCGAATACCCTTTTCAAGGTTGAAATTGGCAACGAAGGAATGCTCGTTATTTCGAATCTCAAAACGTTATGTCCTAACTCATTGGACGTGACTTTCTTCCTCGATCATTTCGAAATAACGAGACTTCCTCACGAAATTTGATTTTCCTTAAACGTGTACATCAAATAAATCATGCATTCAATGATCATATTTTAAACTTCACTCGAGATTTCAAGTTTTTAACAAATAAGACCCGAAAATAATCGATGTGGTACCAATTTTGGGCGTGTGAGGGTGCTAATCCTTCCTCAAACGTAACCGACTCCCGAACTCGTTTTCTAGATTTTGAAGACCAAAATATTTTTCAAAACGGATTTTAAACGTTTTGTGGTGATCCAATCACACCAAATAAAAAACTTGGTGACGACTCTCATTTTCGGTTTTTAAAATATTTTTCGAGACTTCTTCTTTTTAGAAAAAAAAATGTTTCGACACCATTTAAATAAAAAATTAAAAAAAATGTATATTTAAATTATGTGACGATGACATAGAAGCCAACTGTGAGCTCTGTCCAACACTTAATGGCTGCTAACGAAAAGTGACCAAATTGTTGTCAATCGATAACGTCCGTGGCCTAATTGTTAGAATTGAAACATCGATGACCAAAACATAAACTTAAACAAAGATATGAAACTATTTTTGTAGTTTACCCAAAAATAAAACAAGTAAACGAATTAGACACATGACAACAAATATTAGCATACATATTTTATATCAGCAAATGTTTGGCAAACAAGACATTACACATTTATATACAGAGCACTCAATGTCAACCTAAACTTCAACCCACATACATGATACATACGTGCGGTTCATCATTCATAATCGCGTTCATGCATACAGATACCACCCAAAAACAGCAAAGCAAACATATATTCTAAGCGGTAGAAAGAAACCAAAGTTTCCTCATTTGGTCAATTACGTACGAGGCGAGAAGAGTCGGCGTGGAGACAACCACCCCATGTAGCGAGGCGAAGCGAGACCCTCGATGGACCTATGTTCCGATATCATGATGAACCCCTCTCTCTCCCCCCGCCGGCCACCTATTTTGCCATCGAAGGTCCCACACTTCACCAACTTCCCCACCCATGATTGTTTCTTTCGGGGGCTTTGCCCGGCTTTCATTTTCTCACACAGGTACTCCTTAACCTCCTGCAAGCTCTGCTCAAACACCTCCATGGGTGGTGAAACCAGGGGGTTTCCTTCCACGCAAAGCTTCTGGAGCTTCTTCAAGCAGCCAATGGAATCAGGTAAACTTGTTATTTTGTTGTAACTGACGTCCAATTCCACAAGGGAAAGGAGAAGGCCGAGGGAATAGGGTAAGTTTTCAAGGCACTGAAAGTTTTGGCTTACGTTGAGAACCTCTAGGCTGATCAAGTTCTCCATGTCGTCGGGAAGAAACCTGAGGCAATTAAGGCGTGCATCCAAAACTCGTAGGGATGTGAGGTGAGAGACGGATTGAGGCAAGAAAACCAACTTGTTTGAGTTGACTGACAGTTTCTTGAGGTTGATGAGCTCAAATCCAATAGTGTCTGGCAGCACTCTAAGCTGGTTGAAGTTAGCATTCAAATGTTCTAAGGACTTGCAGTTCTCAATAGTTTTAGGGAGAGTTTGGAGAAGGTTGCTGGAGACGTTGAGAATCTTGAGCTTAGACAGACAACCAATGGAGTTTGGGAGAAACTTAAGCTGATTGGAGTGCACATCCAAGGCCACCACGTTCAGTAACCTGGCCGCCATTGACTCTGGTATGCTCTGTCAATTAATTTACATAACTCAATCATGCCCGTAGAGAACCATGCAGGAAGATGTGGGTTGAAGTAGTTCAACTCATTATTTTTTTATTTATAGATTGAAGTAGAATTATGAATAATTATGTGAAAAGAACAAATATAGGTAGAAATCATAATAAAATTATTAAAATAAAAATGTTAAAATAATTAATAAATTAATTGAGGTTGTACTAGTTTCGTACAACTCAAACACTTACGTCACCCCCATTTTGTTTTAATAAGCTGACTTTAAAGCTATGAATCGGTCAATTTAATTAACTAATTGAACCAATTGCTATAAAGGTAATAAAACCTATACAAAGCTGACACTGTTGAGGAATTGAATCTCACAACAATATTAAATATTGATACAAAAATATCAAATTAATTAAATTAAAACTGATATAATAAAACCAAAACCATCAATATTCATAACGTACGCCAGAGGACGGTTGACCAAAAAAAAAGGTACGCCAGAGTACGGTTGACCAAAAAAAAAGGTACGCCAGGGTACATCATATAGTATATCATAAGCTCCCGCAGTTGATGCAAAATTTTATGTTTATTTTTCAAGTCCGAAAGCAAGTTTTTTATATAAAAAATAAATAAAAATTGTTGGATAAATTTCACATCCAGTCCTTGTAGTATTTGATTCGTTATATTCACCCCATCATTTTATACGACTATCAACAGTGGGCTTAGAATATCCATAAAAAAGAAACAATGGGTTTAAGATCAATACGGTAGTCACTCATGCAGGTCTAACACATATCCTATTATAAAGTCAACAAGTGTTTTCTGAATAAAGATTCACTTGCATGGTGATGCAAATCCATATAGATCGACGAACTGTTTGCAGAAAAACTACATATCAGCCTTCGCTGGCCGGGTTGTGGGTTGGTATGGAAACCGAGTTGAGGTGAATACCATAACAAGTATATTAAACAATATCAAACAATAGTTTCGATTGAGGGAAGATTTGTAAAGATTTAAGTGGGTTTTAGGGTGAGGTATACAAAACGATTTCATTCACTTCCCTCCACCTTCCTTGAATTGCGTTGTGAACAGAAAAATATTGGATGAAAGTATGAGGAAATGAAAAGAAAAGAAGATAGATGGAAAGGAATATACCTGAAGATTATTATTGGAGAGGTCTAAGTTGGAAATGGTAGCCAAGTTTAGAGAAGGAATTGGAAAGGAATGGAGTGACATGCCACTCATATCCACAATCTCAACCCTAACCTTTCCTTCCTCCGTATATCTTCTCCTGCTTCCATGATCGCCTTTCTTTTTACTCATCTCCATGAATGTCACTTGCTGCTGCTGCTGCTCGCACATCATTTTAATTCACATCATCCAAACCAAAGAAGAGAGAAAAGAGCGAAAGGGAATTTGGGTTTTGGTTTTGATGAAAATGGTTATATAATAATATGTATATACATATAAAAGTACAAGGGGAAGGTACGGAGTAGAAATTAGGAGAGGTGACGTTGGTGAAGAAAGAGAGCGGCGTTTGGATTAGGGTTATGGAGATATTGATGGGTTGCGTGGCCATCTCTCTCACTTTATAAAGTCAACCCTCTTCGCCTGCCCGCCAATCGCGCTCTTCTCTCATTCTCCTTATTTATTCCTTATATATACTTCATTCAAATCCCATTTCTGTATTTTTTTAACATTTTACAATATGCTTATAGAGATGTTATTTTATGGATCTTTATTATCATATCATTCATGATTATTTTTTAATTATTTAATAATATTTCAATAATTTTTTCATGCAATTGACACATAATTTTGATAAATTTTTTATCTCGAATTTTGAACCCTAAACCATAAACTCCGAATTTGAACTTAAACTTTAAACCTTAAACCAAAAACCTTAAACCTTAAATGAGTTTAAGTTCGTGGTTTAGGATTTGGGTTTAAGTTTGAAATTCAATGTTTAGAGTTCAAGATCAAGGTTAAATGTTTGGGGTTTTAGATTCATAGTTTAGGGTTAAAAACTATGTGTCAATAATATGAAAAAAATTATTGAAATGTCATTAAATAATTTAAAATTGACCATGGATGATGTGTTGGGAAGGGTCCATAAAATAGTTTTTTTATCGCTATAGAATACTTGTTAACTCTTAATTCTCTTCTAGAGTCTAAAAACTTGACATGACTCTTTTTTAAAAGATATAGTAAAAAGGCTAGTATTTGACCATGTGCTTTTGTTATTCCCCAAGTAGCTTTAAAATTTGACATGACTTTTTTTTTAATTTTTTAAATATTGTACTATATTTTTATAGAACACTTGTCAATCCTTAAAACTTGTTTACGGAGCTTAAAACTCCATTAGAAATGAACCAAATATTATTTCATAGTAAAATTATAAAATCATTAAAAATGACACTGTCGAAACCACCTCGAAAACGGAGTTTCGAAAAAATATTTTAAATTTTGGAAAAATGGGAGTCGCCACCAATCTTTTATTTGGGTGTGATTGGTTCACCACAAAACGTTTTAAAAACACGTTTAAAAAAAGTTGGTCTTCGAAATCCAGACTAGCAGGTTCAGGAGTCGGTTACGTATGAGGAAGGATTAGCACCCTCATACACCCGAAATTGGTACCACATGATTATTTTCGAGTCTTATTTGTAAACTTTGAAAGTTCGAATAAAATTTAAAATTCGATCCTTGAATGCATGAGCTACTTTTTAAAGGAAGTCAATTTTGTTTGGAAATCTCGCTATTTCAAAGTGATCGAGGAAGAAAGTTGCGTCCAATGAGTTAGGACACAACATTTCGAGATCCAGAAATAACGAGCTTTCCTTTGTAAAATGTTTTAAAATTTGAAGAAGGATATTTGATTACTTCGATTTGAAGAAAAGTTGCACCTAGTGAGTTAAGTTACACCTTTTCATAACCGAAGATAAGGAAATATTGCCTCGATTAAGGATATTCGATTATTTCGGTTTAAAGAAAAATCGCACCTAGTAAGTTAAGGCACAAAATTTCAAAACTCGAAATAAAAGAATATTGTCTCGATTTTAAATTTTTTTATGAAAAACGATTCTGAAAACGTTTATGCGAGTTTAATGAGCAATTATTGACGGATATAAAATATCACGAAGTAAAGTAACTAAGCAAATGAAACAAACACGATATACAAGTGCATAATGCTTAAAGTTAAATGCAAATATTAATAATAAAAAATGATGCAATCGGGATTGAAAACGAGACTTTTTGGATTTCCGAGGGAAAAATAGTAATTTTTGGTAAAATCGAGGTTAAAAATGAAATTTTGGAAAATTAGGGGGTGAAATGGTAATTTTTGATGAATTCGAGGTTAAAAATGGAATTTTGGAAAGTTTAGGGGTAAAATGGTAATTTTTGGTGAAATCGGGGTCAAAAAAGGGATTTTGGAAAGTTTGGGGGTAAAATGTTAATTTTGGGTGAAATTAAGGTTAAAATGGGATTTTGGAAAGTTCGAGGGTAAAATGGTAATTTTTAGAAGTTTTGGGGTCAAAATATAATTTTGGGAAGTTTAGGGACCTAGAGAGTAATAAAACCAAAGAATGGGTGACACGTGGCAGCCTCACAGGCATCCAGAAGTTAAAAGACTAATTTGTAAATCTTGAAAAATTCTTGGGCCAATTTTATAATAAAATAAAAGTTGATTTAAGGATTAAATTAAAATAAATTAAAAATAACAGGGACTAAATGCATAAATATACCAGGTTAGTGACACGTGGTAGCTTCTGGTGCATTCAAAATGTCAAGGGACTAAATTGAAAAGCATTTAAAATTACTAGGCCAAATTAAAAAATAATTTAAAGTACAAAAAGGACTAAATTAAAACAAATAAAAATGCAGAAGGACCAAAGTAGTAAATATCCCCAAAATAGAACACGCGGATCCTCCTGGTTCGGGTCGGGTCGGTCCATGGATATTATAAATGTCATTTTAAGTTCTTTTTTTTTGCCTTCCCCTTTTTCAGAAAATCCTCATTTTCTCTCTATCCTCTCAACAGACCCACGCTGACCGCCCCTTCAGCTAGCTCCGATCACTGTACCCCGCGCGTGAGGACGCATCACCGACGCTTTCGGCCACGCATTTCATTACCGGTCACTCGTCCGACCACGCACGCTCGCTCACGCGTCGGCGTCCAATCGGTCTTCAGGTAAGAGGATCGTCCCTTTTTTCTCTCTTTTTCTTTCTATTCTTCTTTTTTTAAACCTTTCTTCAACCTTTGAACCCCCCCTTTTTGTTCTTCAATCAAACCCAGATCTAGTTTTAAACCAAATCTGGAAATTTTCAAAAACTTTCCCTTTTTCTTTAAAACCTTTTGATTTCTCTTTTAAAAAATTTTCTCTGTTCGTTTGTTAGAAATGCTTGAATTTTATTTTTGTTTAATCTATTTCCATGTTCTTTGCAGGTCCAAGATTAACGAAGCACGGGCGGCGTTTGGGGTGGATTATGGGCGACGGTGGTGGACTCTAGTGGCTACGGTGGCTCCCTCTGACGACGACGGCATCAAGCTAAAAGGGCGTGACCTTTCCTCTCTTTCTCTGAGTAACTTTAATGTTTGAACTTTGAATCTATTCGGCTACTGGATGTGGGTATTCAAATACTGTATGTGAGTTTATTCTGCTACTGCATTAATATTAAAGATGGGTTTGTATTTGGATTTCGAGAACAGGGTTTGTAACCCTTTACAATGAATTCAATTTGGCTTTTATAGCCAATTTTACAATCATGTTGTTTTGTTTTACACCATTTAATGCCAGTCTTAATCTTCCCTTTCTTTTTACAGGTGCAAAGCAGTGGCGGTTGGGAGCAGTTTGAAGAAGGTGGCTGTAGCAGAAGCAGAAGCAACTTGCTTGGAGATGACCCTAGTGGTGGTGCTGACATGTCGCCTTCTAGTGGCTGAGATGGAGGTGGTAGCACAAGTGGGAGGTTTGGGACATTAGGTGTAATTGGGTCATTAGGCTAGCACATTTGGGCCGGTTGCTTAATTGGGTTTGGGTTAAGTTATTTTGGGCTTAGGTTTTGGGTCTAATTTGGGTTATGTAATTTGGACATTTGTAAACATTTTGGACATTGGATATCTAATTTATAATAAATTTAAATTTTATGCAAATTTAAATTCAAAATAAATCTAATTTAAAACTAAATTTATCTCATTGGGCCCGGATAAATTGGGCTTCAACAGCTGCCCCTCTTTACTTGTTGCTGTGTAACAGGAACAGAGCAAAGACCCAAAAGGTTGCTCAATTTGTCGAGTCCAATCTCTTTGACACTCTATCTTCAACTGGTCTGCCTTTCGTTTTATCAGTCGTTCAATCTTCACTGCATCCGTCTTTCCACTTCTTTGATGTGGTGGTTCCATCCTGCTTTAAGGTGATCTTCAAAAAGTCAAAATTTGCTACTATGACTTCACCTCATTCTCTCGAAATTTCAAAGAGATTGGAATTTGTAATCGTAGTCTTTGAGTCCAATTCCGCTAGTTTGCTGACTTCGATCTGCTTCTCAGTGTCTCATCAGGAAGCTGGGTTCGAAGATTGGCTCGCGTTGAGCGTTGAGTTGGTATTCTTCTCTGTATCTCATCAGGAAGATGACTGCCTCGCTTGTTTTAATTCGCTTCTCTGAATCTCCTCAAGAAGACAAATTTGGTCTACTTCTCTGTATCTCATCAGGAAGCTAACCATTTTATTGCTTCGACCTGCTTCTCTGTGTCTCATCAGGAAGCTGGGTTCGAAGATTTGCTCGCGTTTGCGCGTTGAGTTGGTATTCTTCTCTGTACCCCATCAGGAAGATGACTGCCTCGGTTGTTTTAATTCGCTTCTCTGGATCTCCTCAGGAAGATAAATTTGGTTCACTTCTTTGTATCTCATCAAGAAGCTAACCGTTTTATTGCTTCGACCTGCTTCTCAGTGTCTCATCGGGAAGCTGGGTTCGAAGATTTGCTCGCGTTTGAGCGTTGAGTTGGTATTCTTCTCTGTATCTCATCAAGAAGATTATCGCCTCACTGTTTTGTTGAACTACTCCGTGATTGGAGTAAGGTCGATTGATGGTAATCTGCCCCAAACTTGGGGTAAAGGATCAAATGACTGTAATCTGTCAGAAAAAATGGTTGTCCTTATAACTTCACGAGATCCGTCATGAATTTGTTATTTCTAGTCTTACTTCAGGGTGTCGAGACCTATAAAATATGCTCAAATGGGCCTCTAGGTGGGCTAGTTTGTCTAGGATGCTATGCTCAAAATGAGTTGAAATGCTCCTAACTATATGTGTGCATGATTAATGTTTTATTTATTAGTCAGGCCGGTTTGGTCTATTGCCCATCCAAATTTTGTCATTGATGTGTCGATCTATCTTCTTCTATGCTGATCTTGAATTGCTCATTTTTAGGTTTGTTTTCCCACTGGTGATCCTGTTTCGGACCCCTATAATTTTTGCAAATTTCCAGAGTAATGCTCATGAATCTTTGTATGATTTATCGGTTCATTACTCGTCATTTAAATGCGAAATGCTTGCACAAAATTGTGTGGAAACAAGGTTGTATTTGAAAATTGTATTAACAAGGGAATCAAAGGAAACAACATTAATAAAAAATGGCTAAGTATACAAGAAAGGGCAGTTTAATTATCCTGAATATCGCCAAAAATGAGCTACTCTTGCATCGACTCGCTGAGAATCCCCTTTAGCCCAGACGTATGTCTAGAAGACCTGGAGTGCTTTATTGATGCTTCAAGTTGTAACTTTTTCTATTTCCTCGACCTGTTTTTTGGTTTGAGCTGCCCTTTGTGGGTTTTCGACTCAAAATTCTCTTGGTTCTAAGATGCCCTTTGCGGGGTTTCATCGTGAACCATTTTTTTCTTTTTTTTTTGAATAGAGACGCCCTTTGTGGCTTTTCATCTCAAATCTTTTTTTAGGCGAAGTATTTCTTCACCGAATCTGAATTGACGGGGTTATACAGTTCCTTGCCATCCATTTCTGTTAAGATGAGAGCTCCTCCCGAGAAAGCTTTCTTTACTACATAAGGTCCTTCCCAATTGGGCATCCATTTTCCACGAAAATCTTTGTGTATGGGGAGTATCTTCTTCAAAACCAAATCTCCCACATGGGACTCCTAGGGCGGACCTTCTTGTCATAAGCTCGCATCATCCTTTTTTGGTACATTTGGCCGTGACGGATGGCGTTTAATCCTTTTTCCTCGATCAAATTCAACTGATCATATCGAGCTTGGATCCATTCAGCCTCATCTAATTAGAGCTGAGTTAGGACTCTGAGAGAAGGTATTTCAACCTCAATAGGTAAGTTCGCCTCCATACCGTATGCCAACGAGAACGGTGTTGCCCCAGTAAAAGTTCTGACCGAAGTTCTGTAGGCGAAGAGGGTAAAGGACAGTTTTTCGTGCCAATCTCTGTAAGTTTCGGTCATCTTTGCCACGATTTTCTTGATATTTTTATTGGTCGTTTCTATGGCTCCATTCATTTTTGGGCGGTAAGGAGAGGAATTATGATGCTTGATTTTGAATTGTTCGCAAACTTCTGCAGTCGTGCTATTGTTCAAGTTCAAGGCATTGTCGGATATAATCCTCTCTGACATCCCATACCAACATATAATCTCCTTTTTCAGGAACTTGCTGACTGCAGACTTAGTAACGTTGGCATACGAAGCTGCCTCTACCCATTTGGTGAAATAGTAGATCACCACAAAGATGAATCTATGCCCATTGGAAGCTTTCGGAGAAATTAGTCCAATGACATCCATGCCCCACATAGAGAAGGCTTAGGGGGAAGTCATGACATGGAGATGCGATAGAGGTACATTAATCTTATCTCCATATATCTGGCATTTATGGCATTTTCTGGCATAGTTGATGTAATCACTCTCCATGGTAGACCAGTAATACCTGAATCTCATTATTTGTCTGGCCATCGTGAAACCGTTGGCATGTGTCCCACAAATTCCTTCGTGAACTTCCTCTAAGATCTTCTTGGCTTCCACTACGTCGACACATCTCAGTAGTACCTAGTCTTTCCTCTTTTTGTACAACATTTCCCCGTCTAAGACATATTCACTAGCAAGTCTTCTCAATGTTCTCTTTTCGTTATTCGAGGCTTGCTCGGGGTATTTTCGATCTCTTACAAATTGAAGGATGTCCTGGTACCATGGGTGATCATCCTTTTCTACTTCTTCCTCTACCTCAATATCACAATAATAAGTGGAAGTTTTATAGATACTCATCTGAATGGGCTTCACATCTTCTGGCCTACTTACTTTGATCATTAAGGCCAAAGTGGCGAGGGCATCAGCCATTTGATTTTTCTCTCGTGGGAGATAATGAAATGTGACATCATCGAACTCCGTAATCAACTCGAGAACTAGCTTGCGGTAATCCATTAGCCTAGCATCTCTTGTTTTCCCACTCTCTTTTGAGTTGATAAATTACCAATGCAGAGTCTCCATAAAACCTCCAGAGTTTTAATTCCCCACGCTATGGCCGCACGAATTCCTGTGATGCACGCTTCGTATTCAGCCATGTTGTTAGTGCAATCGAAATCAAGTTTGCTGGTAAAAGGGTAATGGTCTCCCTTTGGTGATACCAAGACTGCTCCAACCCCGTTACCCATGGCGTTTGAAGCTCCATCAAAATTTAAAATTCACGGTTGCTCCCTCGTGGTTGCCTCTTTAGCTGTTGCAACATACATTAAATCTTCATTCGGGAAATCGAAGTTTATCGGCTCATAATCCTCTAAAGCTCTACTAGCTAGGAAGTCTGCTATCGCACTCCCTTTTACTGCCTTCTGATTGACATAGACAATGTCAAATTCTGATAGCAAGATTTGCCATCGAGCTAGCCTTCCATTTAATGCAGCTGACTCCATTAGGTACTTCAAAGGATCTAATTTCGAGATTAACCAAGTAGTATGGTAGAGCATGTATTGTCTTAATCTACGTGTAGTCCAGACCAATGCACAACATAATTTCTCAATAGGCGAATACCGAATCTCGCAATCGGTAAATTTCTTACTCAAATAATATATCGCCCTCTCTTTTTTTTCGGATTCATCATTCTGGCCTAACACGCATCCTATGGAATTCTCAAAGACTGTCAAGTACAGGATCAAAGGCTTGTTTGGAATTGGAGGGACTAAGATAGGAGCTTTGGACAAATATTCTTTGACCTTATTGAAAGTTTCTTGGCACTCAGCATCCCACACACCTGGGTTACGCTTTCTAAGTAAGCAAAAGATAGGGTTACACTTCTTAGTCAATTGTGAGATGAACCGAGCAATGTAATTTAATCTTCCTAAAAATCCCCGAACTTCTTTTTGCGTGCTGGGTGGTGGTAACTCCTGTATGGCTTTGACTTTATCCGGGTCGATTTCAATTCCTCTTTTACTGACCATAAAGCCTAACAGTTTTCCTGACGTAGCCTTGAAAGTACACTTAGCCGGGTTTAGCTTTAATTAATATTTCCTTAACGTTACAAATAACTTCCTCAGGATTCTTACATGCTCCTCCTTTGTTTGGGATTTTGTTATCATGTCATCGACATAAACTTTAATTTCCTTGTGCATCATGTCATGGAACAGGGTTATCATAGCTCTCTGATAAGTTGCCCCTACATTTTTAAGTCCAAAGGGCATCACCTTGTAGCAAAACGTTCCCCATAGCGTGACGAATGTGGTTTTGATCATGTCTTCAGGGTCCATCTTGATCTGATTATATCCAGAGAAACCATCCATGAATGAGAACAAAGAATACCCTGCTGTGTTATCGACCAAAGTGTCGATGTGAGGCAAGAGAAAATTATCTTTTGGGCTAGCTTTATTTAAGTCTCGATAATCCACACACATTCGCACCTTTCTATCCTTTTTAGGAACAGGGACTATATTAGCTACCCATTCGGAATATTTAACTACCAGGAGAAAACCGGCGTCAAATTGTTTCTTGACTTCCTCTTTTATTTTTAATAACACATCCGGTCTCATTCTTCGAAGCTTTTGCTGCACAGGTCTACATCCTTCTTTTATAGAGAGCTTGTGTACCAGAATATCAATGCTCAACCCGGGCATATCTTGGTATGACCGTGCAAAGATGTCTTGGAACTTTTTGAGCAACTTGATGAGATTCCTTTTAGTTTCCGCAGAGATGCATGTCCTAATTTTTACTTCGTTCTTTTCGTCTTCGCTCCCCAAATTAATCATTTCTATAGGGTCCGAATGAAGCAGGATTTGTTTTTCTTCATGCCCTATCATCCTTAGTAGATCCGGAGAGAGATCACAATCTTGATTTTCTTCAAAGCTCTGAAGTTCTTCCAGACACATGTCTTGCTCAAAGTGAGGTTCTAAGTTAGCGTCAGAGTTACTCATATTATTGATATTTGAGGACCTGTCGAGGGATAAAAAGAAGGTCCAAAGAACAAAATAAATTTATAAAAGAATGATTATGTGGTATGTATAGTATGTATGCATTGAAAGGATGATTAGTCATATTTGTTAGTTATGTACGAGTGATTTATTAAGCTGAATCAAAAAATAAAAAAATAATTTTAGGAAAAGAATATAAGATAGGAAATGCATTTTCCATTTAAAATAACTAAGTAATAAACGTGGGCCTTTTACAAAAGATCCATACTACTTTCAGGCCTAAAGCAATAGGTGTTTTCGAGCATTACTCTGAGGAAATTTTAAAAATTACAGGAAGTTCCTCCACGGTTCAATTGTCCAGGGTGCTTCTAGGTGCACACGGACCAATCCTTGATAAACTCCCTTCCCTGTCTTCTTCCGATATAGCATTGATGCTCAAGTCCCTCATAATGCTCCCTTCAGTACCAATGGTTACTTGCTTTTTACCTTGCTCTTCGTTCTGATTAATTATTTCTCCCAAAATAAAAGTCTCATAAATGCGTGGGAAAATCATGGGTTCCCACGAGAGTTCCCTTCCAGATAGTCTGGCCTTCCTCCTCTCTTGCCTATTTTCAATCTCTTTCCTTTTCTGTTTCGCATCTGGCTTATACCCTAGGCCGTAGCGATCCCGCTTTTCCATCAAGGTCGGCACATTAGTTCTCCCCTAGAGGTATTTCCTGAGTTCGTTTCCAGAGACAGCTCCCTTCCCAAGCATCATCCGCAGGCCCATTCTAGTAGTCAATAATATTACCGGCACAAGCATCTTACTTCCTTCCGAAATGAAGGTCGCATTTACAAATTCCAGTGAACGGAACGAGCATTCTAAAGCCTCTTCGTCCATTCCCACATAAGGTGAATCGCTTGTTACAGAGGCAATTATTTCTTCCTCAGCATTGATGGTAATTAACCTCCCTTCATTCACTAGCTTCACCTTCTGATGCAGAGAGGAAGGTACTGCTCCGGCCAAGTGAATCTATGGCCTCCCCAACAAGCAGTTATAGGTAGGCCTAATATCCATCACTAAGAAATCTACTTCGTACGTGTTCGGCCCAATTTACAGAGGTATTTCAATTTTTCCGATTACCTTCCTTTTCGTCTCGTCGAATGCTCTTACTATGTTATTGCATCTCTTCAAATGAGAGCTATCGATCGGTAATCTTTGGAGTGTAGCTAGTGGTAGCACATTCAATGCTGACCCGTTGTCTATAAGTACTCCCGGTAGCGTGTACCCTTTACAACGGGTGGTGATGTGCAGGGCTTTGATCGATCCCATCCTCCCGGACGGGATCTCATCATCGCTGAAGAAGATAAAATTATCTGCACTAATGTTATTAACTAAGGTCCAACTTACATGCCGATATGTCATTGGTCACGTAAGTCTCGTTAAGCACCTTCATTAATGCATCGCGGTGCGCTTCTGAGCTTAGGAGCAATAATAAGATCGATATTTGTGCAGGCTGTTTATGGAGCTGTTCAACCATACTGTATTTACTGTGCCTTAAGAATTTCAAAAACTCTTTCGCCTCCTTTTCAGATACAGGCTCATTGGTGGATCCCTCAAGCCTGGTGGCTATCTCTTTTTCGGGCTCGCACATTATCGCTTTCCCTCTATTGATCTTTTTTGTTTTTTCTACTGAGTCATAAATTTTGCCACTCCGGGTAATCAAGTTTACATCCTCCCTAGGCTTCCCTTCTTTAGGTATGGTCACATTGTAGTTGTAATTCTATGGAACCTTCTTGCTATCATTGTAAGGGAAGGTTGCAGGTCTTTGTATGATAATACAAGGCGTCGTCTGTCCTCTGGCTGCGTCTTTTATCAGTTTATAAATGATCACCTTTGGGTGATTGACCGATCCCTCCTCGAAAGCACAAACATCATTGACTTCTTTTCTTTTTCGAAAAATTCTAGCTCTTGATTGTCCATTAATGTTTACAGCAGGGCTTTGAGCTCGTCACAATCTTGGATTTCATGCCCTTTAATGGCATGAAACTCACAGTTAGCCTCCATCATCATATCCTTCTTATCCTTCACAATCATCCTTACTTTGACCATTTGTTGCCCTACCCATCGTAGCGGAGACCTAATTTCTTCCACTTTTCTTTTAACTTTTCGTGCTCCTTCCTCCAGCACAGCATTTACCCCTTGATTCGAATGATTCGGCAGAGGGTTCCCAGCTACATTGGGCCTAGCTGGGTCTTCCAATTTCACGACCTCGAATCTTATGAGTTCCTCGACTCCCCTTTTGAAAGCCGGGTAATTTTTATTGAGTGGCCTTTCTCATCTACGTGGTACTCACAATGAGCATTCGCATCATACCAGGCCGGGAACGGTGGTTCATACGGTTTCACCGTTTGAGGAGCTACCTCATGGGGTCATACAGTAACTTGTAGAGTTCTCCGTACGACACCGAAAGTGGAGTGTATTGCATTCTTTCTCTATTTGGCCTAACACTCGGTTTTCGCCCTCGGGGTGTTTGATAATTGACTGCTGGTGCTTTAGGTTGACTTGCTACGTTGGGTTTGGCACCACTAGGTCGATACACACTTGCGTTGTTGACCTCATTATCCCTTCTTCTAAGGACAGGTCTTCTAGCATTTTCTCTAGCTTCAATTTTGCCGGCTTTGATTGCATTCTCAATCATCTCTCCTAAGACGACCATATCGACGAAGCTCTTGGTGGCGTTTCGTAGTAAATGGTTAAGATAGAGGTCTTTAAGGGTATTGACAAACAGCATCGTCGTCTCTTTATCTGTCAATGGTGGCTGTACTTGTGTTGTCATTTCTCGCCACCGCTGCGCGTACTGTCTAAAACTTTCGTTTGACCTCTTCTCCATGTTCTATAGCGTGAGCCGATCGGGGGCTATCTCAGTCACATGACCGTATTGTTTCAAGAAAGCTTGTGCTAAGTCTTTCCATGAATGAACTTTCGTTCGGCTCAGTTGGTTTTATCATCTGACCGCTGACCCGGCCAAGCTATCTTGAAAATAGTGAATCAATAATTGATCGTTGTGAACATGCCCTACCATCTTTCTACAGAACATGGTTAGATGAGTTTCTGGGTAGCTCGTTCCGTTATATTTTTTGAATTTAGGAACTTTGAACTTAGAAGGGAGAACCAAGTCCGGAACCAGACTCAACTCTTTGGCATCCACTCCGTAAGAATTTTCAATTCCTTGCATTGCCTGGATTTTCTCCTCCAATAGCCTATACTTTTCCTCCATTTGCCTAAGGAGATCCTCCTTCATCATCTCATCAAAGTTTGGGACACCCAGATTTGTAACATTATCTTCTGGATTTAATCCAGATCCGACTACATAATTAGCAGGTCCCGACGTGCCTGTGGTCTGTTGTTGTGGTCTAATGGTGACATGGGCTTCTCTTGCCAGCATTTCATGTGATACCGGGTTATGTATTGGTGTAAAGCCCGGAGGAACACTTGGGTCTTCGTCATCTTCAACAGCAGGGCTTTTCCCTTTGTCAGCCACGCTCTGTTTAACTTGCGCTAATTCAGTCATCAAACTCTCTTGTACCTCCAAAAATTGGTTCTTTATTTCCCTACACATTGTTGCCATTTGTTCTTGCATTTGATCTTGTAGTTCTTTCTGGATTTGTTCAACCCTTTGTTCCATGGCCTTTATCTTTTTGCGGGTATGATAATAATGAGAATTTTCAATGATGATTGGTGCTAACTGGATTATTTTATTTTAATTAGTTAGTATTGTCAAAAAAAATGCAAAATGTAATGCGAATAAGATGCATGCATGCAAAAGAAAGGTATTAACTTATAATTCACTTTCCATTTTAGAAAACTTCATTTGGATAACAAGTTCCTTAACATAAAGTAAATTACATAAATGGCTTTGCTTTGATGCTCAGAACCTTGACTTTCTTAAGGAGTTCTGCTAGTTTTTGCCCTCATTTTATTTTCGTCTCGTATTGTATGCTTAACTCTTCTGCTTCAACTTCTAGTGTTTGCACATGCTCAGCTACTCCGTGAATTTGGTTTAAGGCTTCGCCCATAACATAATCCCTTTCTCAGACTTCCTTCTGAGCTTGTTGAAGATGCCAATCATTTGTCTCCAACGTTCTTTCCAAAATCTCAGTTCGTATTTCACTATTCTGCAAAGTGGCTTCTAACTCTTCCACCCTCTTATTAAATCTCTCGATCTCAGCTCGACTTGCCTTTAACTCTATCACGGAATTTCGGCTGCGATGCCTGTACAAGGATTCCTTCAATTCTCGTACTCGAGCTTTTAATTCAGTCACCTCAGCTTGACTTTCCATAAGGCTACTCTTCATAGCATTTTCTTGGACCTGGGCATCTTGAAACTTGTTTTTCCAATGACTTGTTTTATTCTTCTCTTCGCAGATTTCTTGCTGCCATTGCTCTGACGTCTTACCTAACCCGGCAGTCCTCATCGATAAGCGAAGCTTCTTGTAGTCCTTTTTCAAACTGCTGAGGTCTTCTTCAGCCTTATTCTTTCCTTTTCTTAATTTTTCCGTTTCTAGCTTCTGAACATCAACATCCAATCCAAAAAGCACCTTCTCTTCTTCCAGTTTTCTATCATTTTTTCCATCTCAACATTCTTCCTCTCGAAATCCTGTTTAATTATCTCTAGTTCAGTCGGGACCATCTGCAGGTGTTCTTCAATTGGGCGAACAATCTCCGGGTTCGACACAGAAATGTTGTCGTTGATCTTTCTATTTCTCCACCACTCGTATTCCGCAATCATCATGGGATTGGCACCAAATGCTTTCATTTTTCGGACCTGATTCCACACATTTGAAATTTCCCAGATTCTCTTCTTATTGTTCTCTCCCCGGTACGCGAATTCACACTAAGCTAATCCTTGAGTCGCGGGTATGAACTGTCTCGATCGGTATTATCTTGAAACCATCAAAGGTGCATATCCTGTGGCTCCCCATATTCTTGCTAATAGGAGCCAGTCGAAATCTCCACATCGATACAGTATTTCGTTAGGAATAAGCCACGGTGCTCGCCATTCTATATCTTCGTCTTTAAGGCTCTGGAGTATGGCCATCCACTTTTCTTCTGAGAAATTTTCTTGTCTTTGCGAAGCTATGAAGTCTTTCAATGGGGAGTAATCCTTAGACAGGTACTGATAGGAGACCTTTTCAGTTTTCCAAAAGTGACTATGAAACCATACCATCAATAGTGGTGCACAAGCAACAAATCGTCCTTCTCCCTCCTTTCTGCACGTATTTAAGGACCTGAAGGTTTCAGCCAGTATAGTCGGGACGGGTGTAACTCTTTTACTCAATCGATGAAACAAGTCTATCACCGCATCTTCTATATGCCTCAAAGCCTTTGGAAAAATAACCAACCCATAGATACTCAAAGCCAGGATGTCAATTTTCTTCTTTGCATCAGGATGAGCCAGTATCAAATCCTGTAGACTTTTCCATGTGATGCACTTGTTATCGCCTTTGACTTTAACTCGAGCTGTAACCCACTGTTCGCTCATGCCTGTGATGTTTATCAATCTTTTGACAATGGTCGGGAGATTTTTGGACAACGTAGTATACTCCTCTATCGTAGGTGTCATATCTATATTCTCGAAAGTGAAGCAACTGTAGGCTGAGTTCC
Source organism: Gossypioides kirkii (assembly GCA_005610355.1). Lineage (NCBI taxonomy): Eukaryota > Viridiplantae > Streptophyta > Magnoliopsida > Malvales > Malvaceae > Gossypioides > Gossypioides kirkii. Next base: position 37,718,568 of record CP032248.1, read on the forward strand.
AATGCTGTGTTAATGCTCGAAAGAGGAATTTGTCTACTTTAACTTCGAACAAATATGACAAATCTCCGTATTCTTGGTAAAAGATCTGTCTCATGCTATTATCCCAACTGTCCCATATCTCTTTCAATTCTAGTACATTGTTTTGAGCCGTACTGATCCTGGTGTAATCCCAAAGTTCTGACTCGTATCCTTCCGTTAAGCTATCTCCCTTTTGGTGTTGAGTCTCCTCCGACCACATGCGCACGACCATATTGTCCTCCACTTTATCTAGGTACTTGTTTTCCATGATCGATTCTCTTATTGGTAATCGAACTTTTAGTCTATACCTTTCCTTTATATGATGATGAAATGCAATGCAAAAAGAAGATAAAATAAACAAGTTAGCAGAACACAACAATATCAATATACAGATATAAAGCACAGAACCTAAGAGTTTGTCTCGGAAGGTTGCTAAGAGGTCAAGCATAACTCCTTCTAAGGTGTGTCCTTACGACTCACTATATGTGATTTTAGGCTTTAAAGTAAGGGTACCCAAACCAACACATTCCTCGATCCTCACCCATTACAGGCTCATACGGAAGAGTTCGGTTTAGGGGGACGTATTTCCCACATGTTTGCACGGAAGTGAAAACTTCACGAAAATAAGGGTACTTTGTAATCCCGAAAGCAATCTACTATCCTATAAGGAGGTGAAGACCTCACGAAGGAGTAGTTTTTCGTTTCCACTTAAAAGGGTCATATCATATGCAAATGTATGCAAATTTACACTAGCAACCTCACATAAAATGTTGCACAAAGAATGTCGAAGATCATATATTAAATAAAAATCGAAACTTTAAAAGTTTTCAAAAAGACTGAAAATAATCAAATTTGGCTTGACTCTCGTTTATTTTTAAAATAAGTCTCCAGTGGAGTCGCCAGCTGTCGAAACCAACTCGAAAATGGAGTTTCAAAAAAATATTTTAAAATTTAGAAAAATGGGTCGCCACCAATCTTTTATTTGGGTGTGATTGGTTCACCACAAAACGTTTTAAAAACACGTTTAAAAAATTGGTCTTCGAAATCCAGAAAAGCAGGTTCGGGAGTCGGTTATGTATGAAGAAGGATTAGCACCCTCATACGCTCAAAATTGGTACCACATGATTATTTTCGAGTCTTGTTTGTAAACTTTGAAAGTTTGAATAAAATTTAAAATACGATCCTTGAATGCATGAGCTACTTTTTAAAGGAAGTCAATTTTGTTTGGAAATCCCGTTATTTCAAAGCAATCGGGGAAGAAAGTTGCATCCAGTGAGTTAGGACACAACATTTCGAGATTCAGAAATAGCGAGCTTTCTTTGTAAAACATTTTAAATTTTGAAGAAGGATATTTGATTACTTCGATTTGAAGAAAGGTTGCACCTAGTGAGTTAAGGTACACCTTTTCATAACTGAAGATAAGGAAATATTGCCTCGATTAAGGATATTCGATTATTTCGGTTTGAAGAAAAATCGCACCTAGTAAGTTAAGGCGCAAAATTTCAAAACTCGAAATAAAAAATATTGCCTCGATTTTAAATTTTTTTATGAAAAACGATTTTGAAAATGTTTATACGAGTTTAATGAGCAATTATTGACTGATATAAAAATCACGAAGTAAAGCAACTAAGAAAAAGAAAAAAAAACACGATATACGAGTGCATAATGCTTAAAGTTAAATGCAAATATTAATAATAAAAAAATAATGCAATCGGAATTGAAAACGAGAATTTTTGGATTCCCAAGGGTAAAATAGTAATTTTTGGTAAAATCGAGGTTAAAAATGAAATTTTGGAAAATTAGGGGTAAATGGTAATTTTTGATGAATTCGAGGTCTAAAATAGAATTTTGGAAAGTTCGAGGGTAAAATGGTAACTTTTTGATAAAATTGGGGTCAAAAAAAATTTTGGAAAATTTAAAGGTAAAATGGTAATTTTTGGTGAAATCGAGGTTAAAATGGGATTTTGAAAAGTTTGAGGATAAAATGGTAATTTTTGGTGAAATCAGGGTTAAAAATAAGATTTTGGAAAGTTCGAGGGTAAATGGTAATTTTTTGTGAAATCGGGGTTAAAAATGAGATTTTGGAAAATTTGAGGGTAACATGGTAATTTTTAGAAGTTTTGGGGTCAAAATATATTTTTGGGAAGTTTAAGGACCTATAGACCAATAAAACCAAAGAATAGGTGGCACGTGGTAGCCCCACAGTCATCCAGAATCAAAGGACTAATTTGTAAATCTTAAAAAATTATTGGGCTAATTTTGTAATAAAATAGAAGTTGATTTAAGGATTAAATTAAAACAAATTAAAAATAATAGGGACTAAATGCATAAATATACCAGGTTAGTGACATGTGGCAGCTTCTGGTGCATTCAAAATGTCAAGGGACTAAATTGAAAAAGCATTTAAAATTACTGGGCCAAATTAAAAAATAATTTAAAGTACAAAAGGACTAAATTAAAGCAAATAAAAATGCGAAAGGACCAAAGTAGTAAATATCCCCAAAATAGAACACGCGAATCCTCCTGGTTCGGATCGGTCGGTCTATGGATATTATAAATGTCATTTTAAGTTCTTTTTTTTTATTTTGCCTTCCCCTTTTTCAGAAAATCCTCCTTTTCTCTCTATCCTCTCAACAGACCCACGCCGGTCGTCCCTTCAGCTAGCTCCGGTCATTATACCCCGTGCGTGAGGGCGCGTCACCGACGCTCCCGGCCACGCGTTTCATCGCCGGTCACTCCTCCGTCGCCGAAGGTCCTCTACGCGCCTCCGACCACGCACGTTCGCTCACGCGTCAGCATCAATCAATCGGGCTTCAGGTAAGAGGATCGTCCCTTTTTTCTCTCTTTTTCTTTCTATTCTTCTTTTTTAAACCTTTCTTCAACCTTCGAAACCCCCCCTTTTTGTTCTTCAATCAAACCGGATCTAGTTTTAAGCCAGATCTGGAAATTTTCAAAAACTTTCCCTTTTTCTTTAAAACCGTTTGATTTCTCTTTTAAAAACTTTTCTCTGTTCGTTTGTTAGAAATGCTTGAATTTCATTTTCGTTTAATCTGTTTCCATGTTCTTTGCAGGTCCAAGATTAACGAAGCACGAGCCACGTTCGGGGTGGATTACGGGAAACGGTGGTGGACTCTAGTGGCTACGGTGGCTACCTCCAGCGACGGCGGCATCAAGCTAAAAGGGCGTGACCTTTCCTCTCTTTCTCTGAGTAACTTTGATGTTTGAACTTTGAATCTATTCGGCTACTGGATGTGGTTTTCGAATACTATATGTGAGTCTATTCTGCTACTGCATTAATATTAAAGATGGGTTTGTATTTGGATTTTGAGAACAGGGTTTGTAACCCTTTACAATGAATTCAATTTGGCTTTTATAGCCAATTTTACAATCAAGTTGTTTTGTTTTACACCATTTAATGCCAGTCCTAATCTTCCCTTTCTTTTTGGAAGTGCAAAGCAGTGGCGGTTGGGAGCAGTTTGAAGAAGGTGGCTGTAGCAGAAGTAGAAACAACTTGCTTGGAAATGACCCTACTGGTGGTGCTGACGTGTCGCCTTCTAAGTGGCTGAGATAGAGGTGGCAGCACAAGTGGGAGCTTTGGGACATTGGGTGTAATTGGGTAATTAGGCTAGCACATTTGGGCCGGTTGCTTAATTGGGTTTGGGTTAGGATGTTTTGGGCTTAGGTTTTAGGTCCAATTTGGGTTATGTAATTTGGACATTTGTAAACATTTTGGACATTGGATATCTAATTTAATTTTAAATTTAAATTTAGAATAAATTTAAATTTTATGCAAATTTAAATTCAAAATAAATCTAATTTAAAACTAAATTTATCTCATTGGACCCGGATAAATTGGGCTTCAATAGACACCTGACATTATCCTACTTTAAATTTGTTATTTCCTCGGTATATTTACTTAAAAATAATAGGTTATGACATACTCAAAATGTGTGAAAAAATTATGTAAAAAATATACTTATTAAAATTATATGAAAATAAAATGAAGCTTTAGTTAAAATAGTTATGTTGAAGCTTTAGGAATCATAATGTCTTAAGTTCAAATCTCATCATAATAATATTTTATAAAATTGTATGTTGAAAAAATCACATAGTAATTGATTTAAGTATAATGACTTGATTTATGTCAACAGATTTGGATAATCATTATAATTAATAGGTTGTACTAAAATTAAAGGTCGTCAGAGCACACAATTGTAAGGTTGAAAATTGAGAGTAATCATATGAGTAAATACAAATAATTACAATTAAGTCCAATTACCTTATAACTTTTCAAATACAAATCTACATGCTTTAAGTTTAAAAGATTATTTTTTATACAATAATATATATTTAAATACAATAATAATATAAAATTTTAAATTTAAAACATGTATTTTAATTTTTAAAATATAATTATGTTATTTTATTAATATCGTTTAAATAATCTGAAAATTCTATTGACGAGAGATAATTTTTATACATTTTGAAAGATTGTTGAATTTGCCCTCTAGTTGATATAATTAGTTGTAACAACCTTTACTAATTGAAAGAGTAAAAATTACAAATGGACACAAATTGGTTATACAATTCGAAAAAACTTCTTACATCTGCAGAGGATTTATTATAGAAATAGATAACAATTAAAGAATACAAAAGTTTGTTATAAATTAATTACAATAGTTGGTTAACTAAAATATAATAATTTAAATATAAAGTAATTGAATATAAAATATAAATATTTTATTATTATATAAGTTCATTAAAAAAAATTTACTATAACCAGATTTCTAATTTATAAGTATGATAAATGTTCTTATCAACTGAATTTATTTACCAAAGTATTCTAATAAAATTAAAATCATTATTTATAAATTTTATCTTATAAATGATAAAAAATACAAAATGGAAAAAATCAATAATATATGAATAACAAATGCTATATAGGTGAGTTCAATTTTTTTTTCAAATTCGTACTTTTATATATATATTTTTTAAATTATAGATACATTAAAATTTTATATTATACATGTGAATATTTAGGCTTATTTAAATAATTTTTAAGATATATTTTTATTTAGAAGAGATGAAAACTTATATTATAAAAAAATAAAATTTTATTACACTTACAGCACAATGTGAATGAAAAAAAAGCATAATATTAAAATTATATTTGTTAAAAAATAATCAATAATTAAGTTATAAGTAAAATGATAAAGTATTTAAAATTAAACATTCTTTAGTTGTTTTATTATTCACTCTTTTCGTATAAAAATAATAGTCATTTTTTTGATCGAGTTGGTATCGAGTTAATTTGTAACATCATCTCAGTCAAATACATTATAAATTGTATAAAAATAAAATAAAATAAAATAATTAGTAATATAAATTAATTTTAAAAAAATTCCAAGTGTCATGTTAAAAGGTGAGCGTTAGATCAAGTCGAGTAAATGTTACCATTTAACCAGGTCCCTACCAGCCCCCTAGTTCTGTCACTGCTGATATCAATGTCAATGTTGCAATAGCTTTCCACAAATTGGAGTAACTTAAAGAACTAGGGCTCTAAATTTGGAGTTTTAAGTATGGTCGGGAAGAAAATGGCAATAGACAGCAGCAATATGAAGTTACAAACTTAAAACAATAAGCTTTAATTGAAGGTTTTTTTTAACCATACATGAAAACTTAAAACAATAGGCAATAACAACATACTTAAAAAGCAGAAAGTTTAGAGGTCACCCACTCTTCATATGTACCAATTATCACATGTATTGTGCCTCTAACCTTCTGTTTACCTTTATCAATGCCTCGTGAACATTGAACTGATGGCGAGCCACAAATGCTTTTAGCTCGCCATTTCTAACAACCTCCTCTATAGCATCTTTCAAAGAGAAACAATACTCAGTCTTGTGCCCCTTGTCATTGTGAAAACTACATATGTCTCTCGAGTTGGTTCTTTACTGATTGCGTCGCATAGGTGAAGGGCTTGGCAAAATGCCCAAACTCTTGACCTGATTAAGAATGTAGGAATGTGAAGCATTTAAGGGAGTGTAAGCTTCAAATTTTCCATGGGAACATACCTTCTTGTGTACTCGCCCTTAGGCCTTTTGGATGCCCTTGGGGATTCGTTCTGTGAATAGTTCCTCTATTGTCCCCCATCTTGTACATGCGAACTCTGAGAAGGAGGACCTTGTTGGTTGCGTGTACCCTGGCGACCCCTAAATTGCCTGTAATCCCTCTGAAAAGTATTGCGAGTTGCTCTTTTAATTTCCTCTACCTCAACGAACTTATGCGCCTTCTCATACAAATATGTCATACTCTATGGCCTATTATCAATAAACGAATATTTCACGTGCTCATTTTGGACTCACATAATGAAGGCATCAATGGCCCACTGGTCCTCCAAGTTCTTTGTGTTCAACGTGGTTGCATGGAACCGTTTGACATAATCTTGCAAAGATTCTCCATCCCTCTGTTTCACTAATATCAAACCTATAGGAATGCTCATTATTGTCTTATGGGCTCGAAATCTTCCAAAAAAACATATGACCCAACTGCGAGAAACTTTGAATGGAGCCCTGTGGCAAAGACAAATACCAATCATTTACGCTTCCCCTAAGAGTCGTTGAGAAAGCTTTACATTTCGCTGCATCAGAAGACCCTAAAACATTCATGTAATCATTATACTTCATAAGATATGTAACAACTCGAAAGTCAATGGTGTCGAAAAGTGCATTTTCGAGACTCCGTATCTATGAACCGGAACCGTAAATATTTAATAAAAATTTTACGAAGTTGATTTGTAGGCTGATTGATTTTTCGAATAAGAAATTTAACTGTGTAATGCTTAAATTAAGTATGGGGACTAAATTGCATAATTAATAAAAATACAATTTATAAAAAAATTGTTAATTGAAATAAATAGGAAGTACTAAAGTGGCAATTAACCAATTAAGGTTGTTAGTGCGGCTTAAATGAGTAGATGTTATATATATATATATATAAATGAAAGTATAAAGAAAAAAATAAAAAAATATAAAATATAAAATAATAAAAGAGAATGCTTAAAAGGGTGGGAGTTGGTGAAAGAAACAGAATTGTTTCTTAACTCTTAGACCATCGATGCAGGGGAGAAAAATGTTAGGGTTTTTCAAGGTTCAAAGCTTCAATTGATCAAGAAATGAGAGAAGCGAACTTTAATCGAGGAAAAAGCAAAGTCTCGGATTAGCTGTCGACTCCATTTTTGTAACTATTTTAGTCGAGGTAAGTTCGTATTTCACTTTAAAAGTTTATAAGTGAATTTATAATTTTAATTGAAATCGTTATATAAATTGTATTTATGTCATATATGGTCAAGATATATTTCTTGAAAAAGGAAAAGGACCATGGTTGAAAGACACCATAACAATATATTCAATATTTTCGAATAGATGAAAAAGTTGAAAAGAATATTATCAGGAAGGATAATAAATAGAATGGTCAAAAAGGTAAATTTATTGAATTAATTATTTAATATTTTTGTGATATAATTCATATCTATTGAGGTTGTAATCGAATTTATCTGCTTGAGAGTAGTATGATATGATTTGGATTATGAGATGATGATATTTAAGTTGATTACTATATTTGAAAAAATGTGAAATGTATAGATGTGAGTTGGAAAATATAGATACAATTGCTTGAAAGGAAAATTATGTTTATTGAACATATGATGGATGAAATATATACTTAATATGTTATTATTACAAGTTACATTAATTGATGAAGTATATGTTTCTATGTGATATCTATTAGCCTAGAGATATTGTATTGTGGAAGAAAGAAAGATATATATAAGACTTTATAACCATTATCTGTTAATTTGTATAGTGGAATAAATTGAGAAGTTAATTAAAAATGAAGTATATATATATATATATGAAAAATATGAACTTCTTATAATGTATAATGAAATGGTACAACGGAATGAATGGAAAAAGTTTGGATATGTACCAAGGTCCCGTTCGAACCATGTGAATACTTAGAATACAAATGACATGTCATTACGGGTTATTTACAAATCTAGGTACTGGTCTTGGATGTCCTACCAATGGCTAAGGTCCTGCATTGGTTGCGGATTCTCCACAGCTCGTGTGAGCAACATCGTGTAGCCTAACATCCCGACCCACAGCTTGTGTAAACAGACCCATTTCACAGCTCATGTGAGCATATATGATTACATGTTACAGTTACAGCTCGTGTGAACATTACAGGTTATATGGGTGTTGGTCTTAGATATCCTACCGATGGTTGAGGTCTTGCATTGATTGCGGATTCTCCACAACTCGTGTGAGCAGTATCGCGTAACGTAACATCTCGACCCATAGCTCGTGTGAAAAGGCCCATTTCACAACTCGTGTGAGCATTACAGGTTATATAGGTGCTGGTCCTAGATGTCTTATCGATGGTTGAGGTCTGACATTTATTGCGGATTCTCCACAGCTCGTGTGAGCAGCATCGTGTAGCCCCACATCTTGACCCACAGCTCGTGTGAGCAGACCCATTTTACAGCTCATATGAGCATATATGGTTACATATTATAGTTACAGCTTGTGTGACCATTTTCATGAGTATTTGATGTTAATCCTTTTGGTTCAACGGGTGATAAAGGTTTAAATAAATTTATATATATAAGATGTTATATAGTCAAGGTAAGTGAGTTGAAATACGTTGATACAAACGTTTGAAATGGGAATGTTTGATTATTGAGTATATGATGGATTAATTGTTGGAACAAAATATATAGTACAGAGTGATTATGTGTTATATATGTAAATGAAATGATAAAAATGAAATGATTATAAGGTATGATTTTAGGGAGTGAATTTATGTAATGGTTATGTGAAATGGCTATGTGCAAATGTGTGTTAAATTGAGACATTAAATATAGATATTTGAAATGTATTGTGAGTGTTAAAGACAGCTATGATGGTTGGTTTATATACCAAATATGTCTTCCATGAATAAGTTTAATATCAAGATAAAATTATATGTATTACATATGAACTCACTAACCTTGTCAGATTTGTGGCGTATAGGTAATTTAACAAACTTACAGTCAAGATATTGAATTATCTTGTAAAATGTTTAAAATTACATCATTTATGATAAGTTGAAGTTTAAGTTTATTACGAATTTACTAAGCTTTAAGCAAGCTTACATCTTTTTATTTTCTCCCTTGTAAACCGTCGGATTCTAGCTGTCAATTGGATTACTCTTGGAGGTCACACTATCTGGTAATTAATCGTTTATGTTGGGCCGGTTATAAGTGGCATGTAATTAGCTTGTTATCTACATGTGTTATAAGCTTTATGATATGTTCAATGTTAATTGAAGCATGAGATTTGCATATTGACGAATTTCTTAAGTAGTTTTGGCTACTGCATAGGGTTATATCGATAGTTACCTTAGTAGTATCGGTAGTTGGATTTGGGTATCGGTAGAAGTCACATGCCAAAATTACCTTGCTTACTAGAGTTTGTTATATCGGTAATTGTATGAGTTGTATCAGTATAACTCAGAATTGTATCGGTAGAACTACTAGTTCTACCGGTAAGATTCTGTAACTATTTTCGAAGTTTTTACTCCTTGAGTTCTACCGATACTTGCCCAACTAAGTATCGGTAGAATTCCCTCGAACTTTATAAACTCATTTTTTTATCAAGATAATTCAAAGTAATTTTTTTAGGGTTGATTTTGCCCAACATTTTATATAATAAAAGAAATAAAAAAAGTTACTTTAAAGATCATTAAATTGTTTCGAAATGTATAATGTTCATTGTAACAACCACTTGCTCGGGTCCGTTGACCAAACCGGGTGAAGGGTGTTACAAGATATGTCTGAGGATCCCCTTTACCTTCGAACATCTCTTTCGGCACTTTAAACTTGGTTGGTAGGCTCACAGCCACCAGTTCTAGAGACAAAAGGTTGTTAGAACAAAACAACCAATACATGTCATGTATATCAGGGTGCAATGCTCACACATCTCTACAAAAAGAATCCATCTTATTCTGCCATGGTTTTGCATGTGTTCCCACAACCTCCTCCTAGAGAGGCATGACATGGCCCTGAAGATCAGATTGTTCGAACTGTATCTTTCTTCTTAGTTTTTCATTCTGCCTTAGTAGCTCCTGTTGAAACAATTGTTATTTTTCAATCCTGCTGCTTTGTTAAGTTATTTGTTCCTTCATCAACCTTAGTTGCTCCTATAAACCAAATAGTTGTTGCGATGATGCCCCTGATCAGAAGGAAAAGACGGTCCCTGACCAAAGGGAGCATTGAGATCGAAAAAAAGTGGAGGCACCTGCCTAGCCTGAGTTGCCCAGATTTTTTGGTCAGTTAGCAAACCAACCAGCAAAAAGGTCCATTCCATGGGGCTAATTGTAACACCCAAAACTCGAAACCGTCGTCGGTCAGGGTCCTGGTGTCTTACTGTTCATCTTTTATTTTCATTTCAGTCAATCTTATTTTTAATAAAGATGTGCACCAAACACATCATAAATCATCAATCGATTATAATCACCACTTAACAAGGGCAAAAAGGTCATTTCCATGATTTTTGGACACTTCTATCGATACTTGTTGAACAAGTATCGGTAGTTATCAAGTCAGAAAATAGTTCAAAAACAATGCATAATTCTACCGACACTCGAGATGGTTCTACCGATACATGTGACACAACTACCGAAACAATTCATGCTTCCACCGATACTAAAAACTCCAGAGAGTTAAGAAGTTCTACCCTACAACTACTACCTATACAATTTCACAGACTACCGATACCTCTATGAGTAGAACTATCGATACTTATCTTGCATCTACCGAAACAACATAAGTCAGTAACCTACATCTCACTTCCTCTGTACTTCTACTGATACAAGCAAGAATACTACCAAAACAAGTATGCATATGTCAAAAATATACATAAATTTCTAAGTTTGCACAATAGCCTACAACATTTACCAATTTCACAAAATCATACCTACATAGACATTTCATATTGGTATTTAGTTCTTACATAAAAACAAAGAATACATATCAAAACATTCACCAAAATGTTACATGTTATTTAACCGTCATCCCAAAACAAATCAAGTAACACAATCCTAATACATGCCATTTAAGCTAAGTGATATAAAGACTACCGAAATAGTGTGATTTTTCTTGAGGATCCGATCTTCAACAGCAGATGAATCTACAAAACAGTAAACAGATACACAGGTAAGCTTACAAAGTTTAGTAAGTTCGTAAGAACAATTAACTTACAGAATAAAATATTCGGTTACGGAAAGAGTAATAAAATATCTTCGTTATCCCGTGGCATTAACATCAGGTTGATCTCATTGAGTCTTCCAGAAATTTAGCCCATACGAGCCCGGTAAAATTAGCTCATACGAGCCCGGATAGGTTAGCTCATTCGAGCCCAAACAGAATTAGCTCATACGAGCGCCGATAGGTTAGCTCTTACGAGCCCAGATAGAGTTTAACCAGTATACGATGCTACTCACATAAGCTGATGAAAATCCGCAACATATGCAAAAACCCAGCCATCGATACGGTCTAGAATTACCCACTCACGATGCTGCTCAAATAAGCCGTCAGGAAATTACAACATATGCAGGATCCCAACCATCGCGTCGATACAGATCACCAGCCCAAGTCCTAACGTCTCATTTCTTCATTCCTATCTCAAATTTCTCAAAGTATCCAACATATTTAATTTGATACAAAAATAATCAGAAATAAAGGATTATAACAATATAATAAAATAAACAATACGAATTTATCGGATGAAATTGCAGTTAAAATGAACCCTAGGGTTAAATTTGTAATTTTTCCTTTTACACGATCGGTGACATGATCTTGATCTATTACAATAATTTCACTCAATTATTTAAATAAACATGAAATTTTTAATCATTTTATGCAAATAAGCCTTTTTGGTATTTTTATAAAATTGCCTTCAATTTTTCACTTTTATTCAATTTCGTCTTTAAGCCCTAAACTTGCAAATTAACCATTTTTATTAAAATTTCAGCTTTGCCAAATGTTCTTGCGTCTCTCAACAGCCCACCTTTGCCATTATTTCACCTCAAGTCCTTACAAATTTATTCCTTTAACATTTTAGTCCTTTAATATAAAAATTACTAAAAATTACTTTACAAAATCATCAAATCTAGCAAACTTTCAAGAACAGGCTCATTCATGAATGGAAAAATTTATAACATTTGACAGAATCACAAATTGGCCCTTGATTTAACTAGATTAAGCTGATACGAACCCAAAAACATAAAAATCATTAAAAACGGATGAAGTTTCACTCACCTATTGAGGATTCAAAAATGGCCGAATGTTCTTGTCTCTCTTCTTAGGGTTTCAGGAATCCCTTGCTCAAGAAGAAGATGAAAAACCTTTGTTTTCTTTCTTAATTTGGTTTAAAAACTATTTATTTATCAATTTACTATTTTACCCTTAATTAATTCTTTCAATTTCAATCCATTTTGAAGGCTAAACCGTCCAATTACACTTACAATGGTATAATTACCATTCAAGTACCTTGACTTACCTTTCAATTAATAGAATTTAAATTTTTCATCTTTTACGATTTAATCCTTTTCACTTAATTAACTACCTAAACGATAGAATTTCTTAACCAAAATTTAATACTATACTAAGGACCTCATAAATATTAAATAATTAATATTCACGGTCTAACACGTTGAATTTGTGGCCTCGAAACCACCATTCCTGAGCATACTAAATTAAACTAATTAGTAAATCCTCATTTTATTAGGATTTAATTGCAATTTACCAAAATCTAAAGAATTCCACTTCATTTCTATTATTAAGCCATTTAAGGAGGGTCCAATTACATAATTGGTCCTTCAATTATATTAAATTCTATCTAAATAAACTTTATTTCAATTTAACCTTAAACTATTTAGGACTAAATGAATAAATATTCTAAAAGTTAGTGGAAGGTAATCATATACTCCACCGCTTGGACTTTTTGACCATGGTGTAATTTCCACTTTGGTCCCTTCTATTTTTAATCAATAGCAATTAACTTTCAATCCTTTTCAATTTAATCCTTTTTCCTTAATTAAGCAATTAATCATCAAAATTACCCAACCGAACTTCAATTCACATATAATAAGACTCTTTAAATATTTAATAAAAATATTTACGACTTTTAATTTCAGAAACGAGGTCCCAATACCTTATTTTCTTAAACCACTTGACTTTTGAACCAAATCACTTATACTAACTTTTAATTCAATAATTAAAATTCTTCAATTCAATATTCCATATAAAATTATTATAGACTTATTTAATTTAAACACTGATGAAAAAAATTTTCCCGTCGGGTTTGTGGTCCCAAAACCACTGTTTCCGACACCACTGAAAAATGGGCTATTACAACCTCTCCCCCTCGTAGAAAATTTCGTCCTCGAAATTTTAATTTAGTAGTTCCTGTTATGCTAAAGTTTTCATATAATAATAGAAAAATCTTTTACCTAAGCTTACTCAAACCCATTTGTCAACTTTATCTGACTAAGAAAATCAACCTCACTAAACCAAAACTCACCATTGATAGTTTTCACATAAATTATTTCTCACACATAGTCTATAATACATTTCTCACATAATACGCATACACAGATTCTATTTGAAATCTATCAGAATATTATTAATAATCATAGTACGACTGTATCCAAATATCTAAATAAGATTGAACAATCTGATTTATCATATTCATAAATCAACAGAGACATTAGTTGATCTAGGCAATATTATCAGAATTCATAATAATTATCTCAAGTTCAAAGAATTTTCAGTATCTCATATCTTTAGCTAGAACTAAATACCGAATCTTATTAACTTTCGGATTCACTGTTACGTCCCTTTTAACTTGTTAACTAAGTTTTCTATATAGAATATAAGATATTTATACTTTATCTTGAGTTTATTCATTATCAAATTTAAACAGAAATCCCAAAAATCTTTCAGAAGATAGATCAAGAGATCCATTAACAAACGATACATAGTGTTTAAAACAACTCTAATTATGTTATCTGATTTTCCTGGCCCAACCCTAATCAGTACATTAGTCTGATATTTCAGTCAATTCATTTAAATCTACAATTTACTACAGTATCATATAACTTAAGCTAATTTGTTCCTAGAATAATGCCAAATTTATGAAATGATAGTAACATCAAATTAACAGAAAAATCACAGTCACGAATTTTCAGCAGATAGTTTCGGCATACCAGTTCTATCCCAGCGGATTACGATTCAACATTAATCTCATTGAGTTGGAAAATAAACCCCTATCCATTATCAATTTAATGCAATATATATATATATAAAAATTAACTCAATCTTTAATCAGTGCATACCCAATAAATAATATCGAAAGAATATACCATACCAAGAATAATAGTTGGCACTATAATTCCAAATTCATCATTATGTCTTTAATCCCGCTCCATTTACCCATACTCAGAGATAGCGGTGATAAAGCCACTGCTTGTTTCCAATATTTATGAAACCAATATACTATAACTTGCACCAGAATCAGTAACTAGATATTATTATTAACTCCATTAATTTCGTCACGTTAAGATTCAGATAACATTGTTAGAATCTGCAAATACACAAGAGTTAGATTGGATCAACCAATATCATACTATCACATGTTTATATGGCATGTACTTTTTAAACTTTATTCACACTACACTTAGTCCGAGAATCGATTAAATCATGGCTCTGATACCACTAAATGTAACACCCAAAACTCGAAATCGTCATCGATCAGGGTCTCGATATCTTACTGTTCATCTTTTATTTTCATTTCAATCAATCTTATTTTTAATAAAGATGTGCACCTAACATATCATAAATCATCAATAGATTATAATCACCACTTAACAAGAGCAAAAAGATTATTTTCATGATTTTTTGACACTTCTATCGATACCTGTTAAACAAGTATCGGTAGTTGTCAAGTCAGAAAATAGTTCAAAAATAATGCATAGTTCCACCGATACTCGAGATAGTTCTACCGATACATGTGACAAACTACCGAAATAATTCATGCTTCTACCGATACTAAAAACTCTAGAGAGTTAAGAAGTTGTACCCTACAACTACTACCGATGCAATTTCACAAACTATCGATACCTCTATGAGTAGAACTACCGATACTTATCTTGCATTTACCAAAACAACACAAGTCAGTAACCTACATCTCACTTCCTCTGTACTTCTACTGATACAAGCAAGAATACTACCGAAACATGTATGCATATGTCAAATATATACATAAATTTCTAAGTTTGCACAATAGCCTACAGCATTTACCAATTTCACAAAATCATACCTACATAGACATTTCATATTGGTATTTAGTTCTTACATAACAACAAAGAATACATATAAAAACATTCATCAAAATGTTACCATGTTATTTAACTATCATCCCAAAACAACTTAAGTAACACAATCCTAATACATGCCATATAAGCCAAGTGATATAAAGACTACCGAAATGAGCTCCCGGAATAGTGTGATTTTTCTTGAGGATCCGATCTTCAACAGCAGATGAATCTACAAAACAGTAAACAGATACACAGGTAAGCTTACAAAGTTTAGTAAGTTCGTAAGAAAAATTAACTTACAGGATAACATATTCAGTTACGGAAAGAGTAATAAAATATCTTCGTTATCCCGTGACATTAACATCAGGTTGATCTCATTGAGTTTTCCATAAATTTAGCCTATACAAGCCCAAAAAAATTAGCTCATACGAGCCTAGATAGATTAGCTCTTACGAGTCCAGAAAGGTTAGCTCATTTGAGCCCAGACAGAATTAGCGCATACGAGCCTAGATAGGTTAGCTCTTAAGAGCCCAGACAAAGTTTAACCAGTATACGATGCTGCTCATACAAGCCGATGAGAATCCGCAACATATGCAAAAACTCAACCATCGATACGGTCCAGAATTACCCACTCATGATGCTGCTCACACAAGCTGTTAGGAAACTGCAACATATGCAGGATCCCAGCCATCGCGTCAATACAGATCACCAGCCCAAGTCCTAACGTCTCATTTCTTCATTCTTGTCTCAAATTTCGCAAAGTATCCAGCATATTTAATTTGATACAATAATAATCAAAAATAAAGGGATTATAACAACATATAAACTAAAAATACCGAACTTACCGGATGAAATTGCAGCTAAAATGAACTCTAGGGTCAAATTTGAAATTTTTTTCTTTTACACGATCGGTGACACAATCTTGATCTATTACAATAATTTCACTCAATTATTTAAATAAACTGAAATTTTTAATCACTTTACGCAAATAAGCCTTTTTGGTATTTTTAAAATTATCCATAACTTTTCATTTTTATTCAATTTAGTCTTTAAGCCCTGAACTTGCAAATTAACCATTTTTATTCAAATTTCAGCTTTATCGAATGTTCTTGAGTCTCTCAACAGCCCACCTTTGCCATTATTTCACCTCAAGTCCTTACAAATTTATTCCTTTAACGTTTTAGTCCTTTAATATAAAAATTACTTTACAAAATCATCAAATTTAGCAACTAAGCTTATAAATCTTCCATAAACTTTCAAGAGTAAGCTCATTCATCAAAAAATTTATAACATTAAATAAATTTTAATATAATATATATAAAATTTATAACATTTGACAGAATCACAAATTGGTCCTTGATTTAACTAGATTAAGCTAATACGAACCCAAAAACATAAAAATCATTAAAAACGGACAAAGTTTCACTCACCTATTGAGGATTCAAAATGGCCGAATGTTCTTGCCTCTCTTCTTAGGGTTTCAGGAATCCCTTGCTCAAGAAGAAGATGAAAAACCTTTGTCTTCTTTCTTAATTTGGTTTAAAAACCATTTATTTATCAATTTACTATTTTACCCTTAATTAATTCTTTCAATTTCAACCCATTTCAAAGGCTAAACCGTCCACTTTCACTTACAATGGTATAATTACCATTCAAGTACCTTGACTTACCTTTCAATTAATAGAATTCAACTTTTGCATTTTTTACGATTTAATTCTTTTCACTTAATTAACTACCTAAACTATAGAATTTCTTAACCAAAATTTAATACTATACTAATGATCTCATAAATATTAAATAATTAATATTCACGGTCTAACACATCGAATTTGTGGCCTCGAAACCACCATTCTCGAGCATACTAAATTAAACTAATTACTAAATCCTCATTTTATTAGGATTTAATTGCAATTTACCAAAATCTAAAGAATTCCACTTCATTTCTATTATTAAGCCATTTAAGGAGGGTCCAATTACACAACTGGTCCTTCAATTATGTTAAATTCCATCTAAATAAACTTTATTTTAATTTAACCTTAAATTATTTAAGACTAAATGAATAAATATTCCAAAAGTTAGTGGAAGATAATCATATCCTCCACCGCTTGGACTTTTTGACCATGGTGTAATTACCACTTTGGTCCCTTTTATTTTTAATCAATAGCAATTAACTTTTAACCTTTTTAATTTAATCATTTTTCCTTAATTAAGCAATTAATCATCAAAATTACCCATCCGAACTTCAATTCACATATAACAAGACTCTTTAAATATTTAATAAAAATATTTACTACCCTTAATTTCATAAACGAGATCCCAACACTTTATTTTCTTAAACCACTTGACTTTTGAACCAAATCACTTATATTAACTTTTAATTTAATAATTAAAATTCTTCAATTCAATATTCCATATAAAATTATTATAGACTTATTTAATTTAAACACTCATGAAAAAAATTTTCCCGTCGGGTTTGTGGTCCCAAAACCACTGTTTTTGATACCACTAAAAAATGAGCTGTTACACTAATTGCCGGTGCCAAAACCTCCTGATTGGTCCGATGAGAAGCTATTGGGGAAATTCTCATTAGGGTGAGTCATCTTGGTTTTTTGATTATCTGAAGATTCGAAGTTTGTCCATACTCACCGCACCAAATTGTTGAGCATTTTTGTGTCTGTGTCCTCTTCAAAAAGGTTAAATTCTCTATTTATAAGTTATTGTTCATGGATGTGACGTCGTAAGTAAGTCTCCATGTATCCCAACATGTATCTTACTCTAAAATTAACACATGTTTTTTATGTGTAGATTCGCCTGTATGATGGTGCGAACCCACATCCTGTGAGCTCATGAAAGGACGCGAACACCTCACGTGTAAACTCAAGGTGCAAACCACGCAAGCTACGAGTCGAGACCCAATCAGGTAACCGAATAACGGATCGATAATGACGAGTACCATAACAAACTTAAAAAATTATAAGAATATGAAAAGTAATTTTAGTTTTTATATTTTCAACCTCCTCGTGTACATATCATAAAAAATCAACTCAAGAGAAAATCTGTAATCATCTTTAATACTAAAAATAAAATATATGCACTAAATATAAAAATCTCGAGATTATAAGAACAGATAGCACACATACATTTAAAATCCACCCGATATAGAATAATTTGTAAATAATCATTTAAAGTAACATTAAAATTTAAAGCAAAACAAATCATCTTAAATTATGTAACAATTATATTTATAAAATATTGAGGGTAAATTATATTAAAATCATTTTCAAATAAAATTATTTTTATTTTGATCACTCTAAATCTTTTTGTAAATTTAGTCATTCTAATTAAAATAATCATTCAAATTGGTCACTCCTGTTAAAATTCCGTTAATCCACTAGCAGATCATAACATTTTTTGATTTTTGATTAAAGTTAAGGGCTTCTCTATAATTAGTCCAAAACAATCTTTTTTGTTTATTTGTAATATAAGATTCACTGAGCCTCATTAAGGGTGAAAAAAATTCAATTCGAAAAAATCGAAATTTTTTTTGAATTTTGAGTTAATCGAATTCGAATCTAGTTGAATTCGAATAACTCGAATAATTTAAATAACAGATTGGTGGAAATACATTTTTAGTCTCTATCAACTTTGAAAATAAGTAAATTGATCTCTCTCAATAAAAATTACAAAAAAAAAAATTCAAAATAATTTTCAAAAATTAAAAATTAATTTTAAAAATCAAAATATTTATAAAAAAATTCAAAATTTATATTTTAAAAAATTATAAATATTCTAAAATATTCTAAAAATATATAAAAATGTTAAAATTTTAAAATTTTTCTAAAATAATAATTTTGGACCTAATTAATTATTCAAATTTAAAGTATTTTTTTATTATTTTGCTTTGAATTTTTTTTCAAATATATATGTTTTTTAATTTGTGTGCTCTAACATGTAATTACTTATACTATAATAATTTTATTTGACATGTTTAATTTTTTTTAATTTAACTCTCGAACAATTTCGCTCAATTCGACTCAACTCGAATTTCTTTTCACTTAACTCGATTCAATAAAATTTTTAAATTGAGTTAAAATAATAAAATAAGCCTCGTGAACTCTATTAACTCAAAATTTTTTCACTCGATTCGATCGAACGCTTAACCTTAATCCTCATCACCACCCAACATCCACAGACCCCCCCACCCCCCCGCCCCCCCCCCCCCCCCCCCCCCCCCACCAACAACCACCACCATAAGATCCGTGCAGCAAAGTATTTCTTAATAACTTAACAGAAACTGAAATACTCTCTCTTACTTAGCAGTAAAATTTGCCTTTTTTTAATGAAGTTCAATTTTTATACTCAGAATATAAATTGGATATGGTAAATTTCATGTCATTTCGTTCATTGTATAATGGCGTAGTAATATAAAATTCAATCAAATCCAAAACTTGAAAAAATGAAAATATGCATCCAATTAGTTTTGAAATTTAATGATTAATTTTCAATTTTACAAGTAGATTTAAGAAAATATAACCCTGTTCAAAAGTGACACTAACTTAATAACCCCTTCACCCATCAATGGCATACGCACATCTTAGAACTCATGATTCGTACATCACAATTACAATTGAGTACTTAAGAACCCAAGACCTCTGATTTAATCGACAATGCCATGGCCTCGTTGACATTAACATGTTTGGTTGAACTAAATGGCTATATCCCATTCAACCCCAATTCCCTATAACAACGATTCTGAGTCTTCCCATCAAAATGGCTACTCCTTCCTACCCAACCAAGAACAAACAAAAATTCTTTCTCCAAAATGCCCTTAAAGATCAGCCTAAATGACCACCTATATTTTGACTGATCTCCCATCACACAGCTACTAATTCACTTAGGTGTCTTCAGCCTTTGCAAATCTAACAATAACAGTTCCATTAATCTTTGTCGGAGCAACAAACCACAGCGAAGACAGCATGCTGAGACAGAAAACATCAAGGAAAAAACAACTGCAACCAACAGAACACAAGAACAAAAAGAAAAGGAGAGAGAAGACTTCTCTCTCTAGATTATGATAGTTTCATAGAGCTTTTGGGTTTCAAAATTAGTGAGGATGAAGAACAATGGGTGAGCAACAATATACCTAAAAAGCATAAAGTTTAGGGCAACCAGAGGAGGGCTTATTGAGATTTTTGTCCAGGCCTCGGGTTTAAAATAGTAGTTATATACCTATGCCTTGTATACCATAAACATAATTTTTTCCAACCAAACAATGTAATGCTATTACGTATCTATTCTATTCAATAAACCAAACCAAACGATACATATTTCTCTTCTATTCTATTCCCACCGATTACATTCTTTATCTATTCCATGTCAATGAACCAAAAGTGACACAAGTACTTACTAATGTGTGTGCTTTTAATGCACAAAGAAATGGGGATAGAAAGAAACTAGTCAGATAGGCTATCAGAAGCTTCCTATTGGCTCTAGGCCTCAATTGGTTTGCACAGGAAGAGCAGCTACGATGTTCGAGGAGGTGCATACGATCATCAGCAGATCCTAGTCGGCAAGAGAGTTCAGTTCTGACGCAGTTAACTTGCATTCTCAGTGCCCTACAACCTTTCCCATCGGCCAAAACAGATTGAACCAAAAATCTAAAGAGCCTCTGTCTCCCTTTCACTTACATTTCAATTGTCTACTTTCTAAAGCAGGAAAAACTTCATACCCCTTTCTCTTTCTATGCTAGCAGTTCTAATCCGACAGAACAATATTTTGATATTGATAGAATCGGCTAAACTTTTTATTCAAACAATCACACTTTAACACATTTCATATTATTAAACATAAAAAAGCAAATAAGTCATAGAAAACCATGAGAGGCAAGACAACATTGTCAACAAAACAGCACGAGTTAAAACAAGTGCATTTCCATAATGCACTCACAACATCCGCAAGCGTTCAGGAAAAGTGCCAAATAAGAGAACATAATCAAATTCATCATTTCTTTGTTTTGATTCAGTTTTAGCACCTTTAAATTATAAAAGCGAGATTAGAATATGCAAAAACTAAGATATGGGGCTAGAGACTTGCCTTCAGGAAACACGATACGTGAAAATGGAAATAGGGAGAAGACAAGCTAAATTGAAAAACAATAGCATCAAGCTACATTTCAGAATTATGATTTTATCAACTTTGCCCTCAGAAGTGGAACAAGTCTAAATGCTTCTCTAAATCCACTTTAATCTGAATTTCTACTAGCTAGGTCAAGTGTTAAAAGCTTAAAATAAAATCCACCAATGGAAGGTGCCCTAAAGCATAAACTAGAAGTTGAATATGAGCATATACTGCAGACAAAAGCAGCAATCAGAAATACCCAAGTTGAAGATCATCATCACGCCCAAATGCCTCTTTCTCTTTTCCCTAATAAACACTGAATCCCTTCCCTTAATTTCTAGGTTAACATGGCGAGTTTGTTTTGGAAAACCTATTTGCCTTGATTGATCCTATTCGCAGTAATCATAAACTGAAGAACAGTGGTGATTTAAGAAAGTAAAAATCAATCAACAGATGCATTATGTTCAACTTGTCAATCCATTAATCGAATCGAATTACCATCAAAAGCTTCAAATCTCAAATCCGTAAATCAATGGCAAATGAAAATTTTAAACCACCAGATTCAGGTTCTTCAATAAAGAAGACACAAAGAAAGCAAAGCAAAATTGTTCAACTAAAGTGAAGACTATAAGTAATAGCTAAGGAATTATTATCTTCATCTGAGATAACCAGGGATCTTGATGCGAACAAAGAGCGTAGTCATGACATAGGCCATAACAATGGAGGAGATTCCTGCAATGGCGTAGTAAACCTTGACACTCTTTGCCCTGTTTTTATCAAGGGCAAGATCCAAGAGGACAATCCCAATGCCACCAAGCACAAACATAAACCCAGAGGAGAGCCCTTCTATGATGTACTGACCATTGACTCGGCCTGGAAGGAAAACAACAGGTCGGACGGCGCCAGTGGCAGGGTCTTGGGTAGAGCCAATGCCAGGGGGCTCCACGATGACGTCGTAGACGAAGCCGGAGACCACCATGAAGTAAGTGAGGAGGACGAGAGAATAGACGGTCATGGCGGAAGGAAGGGAGACAGAGGGGATCTTGAGGCGGAGACGCGGAGCGCGAAGGAAGGAGTAGGGGACGACTTTCAAGATGTGGAATACTGGGTCCATTGAGAATTGAGAGGATGCGTCAGCTGCGGTGACAGCGCCGGCAGATTGGGTATCTGCTTTCGGAGCCATTTCTGTTTTTTTTTTTTTAGTCCTTTCCTAACTGTGTTTTTAATCACTTTAAGGAGCTTTGTTTCTTTATATATTTATGGCTAAACTACAAAACCCATCGCTTATATTTGAGTGAGTTTTTGTTTTAGTCACAAACTTTAAAAACATTAGGCATAATGATTTATTGACCCTCTAACTTTAAAAAAAATCATTTTAGCCATTTATTTAATTTTTTTATCTCTTTTAACCCTTAAACTTGTATTATTTTTCAAATCACCCCAAAATAAATTAAAAAGTTAAAATCTGTTAACTTTACTGGCGAGCATACACGTCGATGCTATGTTAGCAATTAATTCATTTTTAAATATAAAAAATTCAAAAAAGTATAAAAGTTATTAAATTTTATTTAAAAGTATAAAATTTAATTTTAAAAAATTACTAACATGATATACATGTGAACTTCCACGTGGATGCATGTCAGCAAAATTAACAGACATTAACTTTTCCATCCATTTTGTGTAATTTGAAAAAAAAAATATAAGTTCAAGGGCTAAAAGAGACAAAAACTTTAATGCAGGATTAAAATTACTTTTTCGATAAAGTTAGAGGACCAAATAAGTCATTATGCCAAAACATTATTTTATGATCATTGTTAAGCTCAATCTACACAAGAGGTGGGGCGAATTGGCATTTTAAAAAAGTGAATAAAGTTATTAGATCTTCATTTGGAATAGGCAAAAACAAAAAGTATGTTGTAGATCTTCAGCACCATCGCCACAAATCAGACACGTTGCATCCGCAACAAGCCTCCTATGAAGCAGATTAGGTCGGGTGGGAATAGTTATTAGAGAATCACCATATGGAAATTTTTTACCTTAGTAGGGAGATTTAGGCTCCAAAGTTTCTTGTAATAATTTCGTGCCTCGGTTTGTAAATTATTTAGAGTAGGAGTATCAATTCCGGATTGTAATAGTTTATAGGAACTTCGAACCAAGAAGACACCTGACAATTCACCATGCCAGGCCAGCTTATCGTCATGCGCCTCCTCTGCTAACAGCACCCGGAGAATCAATTCTGCATCCACTGGATCAAAGGTATTGTTAACCAACTCTGACTTCCACTGCTAGTATTAGAATCAATTAAATCTGCTACTAAAACCAAACTCGTATCATTAACTGGATTTATCACTCAGTATTCAGCGCACCAATAAGATACAAGTCGTAAAAATTGAAATTATTAAAAATCGATTTCAACTACCCAACACACACCGTCCCTAGTTTTCTACGCTACCTAAATACTTTGCCATGTGTATATGATGCGCATGGTTTGAGAATGGAATTAAAAAAAACTCGATTAAAGGTAATACTTAGAGCTTTAACACCCTAGCTAGCAAAGAATCAAATTTTGTAACAAGTCGCCATCCTTGCTTAGCGAGGAGAGCAATATTGAATTTAGCCAAATTACGAAAGCCCAATCCTCTATCTTCTTTGAGATCACACAATATTTCCATGAACACCCTTCTTCCCATGAGCCTGCTGCAACCAAAATCGAGCTATAGCTATAATTTGTTCCAATTCATCACAAAGGGTTTTAGGCAATAAAAAGCATAGCATATGTAGGAGTAGGCTGCAGGATAGATTTAATGAACACCTCTTTCCTCCAAAGACAAAAATCGAGTGGTTCAACTATCAATCCGAAATTTCATTCGATCTTTTAAGTTTTGAAACGATTATTTCTTTTTCCTCCCTATCACATTTGGAAGACCAAAAATAATTTCAAGGTTTTTTGAACACTTTACTCCTAATACCGAAGAAATCTACGTCCTCACAACTTCGATCGTATTCTTGCTGAAGAAAACAATTGGTTTTTCAAAATTTACGCATTGTCCAGAGAGACAACCTCATATTCTTCCAAAATTTCCTCAAGACATTAGAACCCTCCAAAGTGGCTTCACTAAAGAGAATACAATCATTAGTAAATAGTAAGTGTGAAATTTAGGGGCCGTAACGACTAGCCGAGCACCTTTCAATAATCCATCCTTAACCGCTAACCTCATCAAATTTGATAGACCTTAACTACGAATTAAGAAAAGAAACAGACTTAAAGGATCCCCCTGTCGAAGTCCACGAGTAGGTTTGAAAAACCCCCACATTCTACCATTAACACTGACAGAATACGAAATCGAGGACACACAAATCATAATCACCGAGATCCATTTCTCTGAGAACCGCATACTCTCCATCATCACCTTCAAAAAACCTCATTCCACCCTATCATAGGCCTTACTCATATCAATCTTAACAGCCATATGACCTATCTTCCCTACCCTTCTTTGGTCGAAAGTAAGCAATAATTTATAAGCAAGTAGTGCATTGTCAGAAATCAATCTCTCAAGAACAAAGGCACTCTGAGCACTATCTATACAAAAATTAAGGACTTTTTGGAGCCTATTGGCTAACATTTTTGCGATGACTTTGTAGAGCACATTACACGAACTTATGGGCCTAAATTTCGCTGACAAGTCGGTTTAGGAATTTTAGGAATGAGCACAATGTTAGTCAAATTCAAATCTTTCAGATCTTCATTATTATTGAGGATATTTAAAAGAAAGCACTAACCTCTGAACCCATTATATCCCAGCACTTTTGGAAAAAATTGTCGAAAAAACCATCAATAATAGGTGCTTTAGTAGGACCCATTCCATTCATAGCCACAAAAACCTCTTCCTCGAAAAAAGGTCGTGTAAGCTCCGCATTTGTTTCCACCAAAATAGACCGTTCCATGCACGAGAGAAGCCTACGCAAATCATTGTCCCTATCGACATTCATTAAGAGCTTTAACTTTTGATTTAACTGCTCTATCAAACTTGTTCTACTCTATCGAATACTTGTAACCCATCGCCTCAACCCTAGTCGAAGTCATTGAGTTTTTCGAAAATATCACCTGACACCAAATTCCAAATACTTAGAACCTCATTTTCAAAAGATCCCTCCATAGTCCACTAAGCTTCAAACTTGAAATTACCGTAGTGCATTCTATACTCAACGTTCAGAAGATCAACTAGGAGGGGACAATGATTTGAGATAGAATGAGGTAAATATTGAACCAATGTATTTGAGAAACTAGTAAACCAATCTTCTGTGGCAACCGCACTATAATAGCCCGATTTTCAATGGTGTTGGAAATAATGGTTTTCGGACCACAATTCCGATGAGTCGAGTCGTAAATTTATTTATTTTAAATATTTCTGGTGATATATGCATCGTATAAAATTATGATTCGAAAATTTCATTGATTAGATAGTTAAATGAATAGAAAGGACTATATCATAAAAGGGTAAAAGTATAGACGTTTAATTAGAAGGACCAAAAGAATAAATTAACCAAGGGAGTGTTAGTGGGTGGATTGGTATGATTATATTGATTATAAATAGGTTTAATAAAGTTTAAAAATGTTTAATTAAAGCTTAATGATGAAAGTCTCAATAATTACAAAATTATCATTTCTATATATATGAAATTAAAAGAAAGAAATTGAGAATTTCATCCCATTTTCTTTCTTCTTTCTTCTTCACACGGCACTAAGGGGAAAAACTTAGGGTTTTCATGTAACATCCCCACTTTTAAAATATATTTATGGTAGAAGTTCTTGAATCAATAATTTATAAATAAACAGTAGTAGAAGAAGTAATGATCGTTTTTAGAGGAAACTATTAGACATGAAAAAATATAGAATTATTATTAGGAGCATGTGATTAGTTAAAAAATTCGTTATTGAGTTCAGGGACTAAATTGAATAAGTTGGAAAAGTATAGGATTAAAGTATAAATATTCTATTTTTATTTTGATGGAAAGGATCTAATGGTAATTTTTATTTTTTTATGTTTTCAAATAATATATTAATTAATAATATTATTATATTAATTAATAATATTATTATTTATATTATAAAATATAAAGAAAAGAAAGAAAGAGAACATTCTGTTCTCATCTTTCTTTATTTCTATTTTGTTCCATGTTCTCTGTTTCTCTCACGAAGGGAGATAGGAAATTTTTCTTTCACTATTTTTCTTCAAATTCAAGCATAAGGTATAGTTTTTCTTCAAATTTTTCATTGATTTTGAATATTTAAAGCTTATTCTACATATATATACCAATAATTTTTGATTTTATCAAGTATTTTGAAAGTTGCCATTATAGAGCATTGATGGAAGCTTAGGAAATTTAAGTGAAATAGGTATATTTCTTGATAAAAAATGATTAGAAAATGAATTCTAGCTTATTAGAAGTGTGAAAAAGAAATGAAATTGGTTGGGAAGTTTATTTAGTTTATTTGGTATGTTGGTATAGTGTAGTAGTAGAGAAATTGATTATTTTGAGTAATATTGGTGCTAAATGATAGCTTATAAATTAGTGAGTACTCCGGTGAAGACGGAATTGAAAACGGATAATCGAGTTAAAAGATATGAGAATTTCAAATTTGGAAGCTTAGTATATTAACTTGATTAATCATACATATTTATGTTGTTTTTATTAGTTTTAGTATTAAAATGGGTAAATGATATTATTTCGTATTGAATTTCTTATATTGTAGTTAAAAACGAAGCGAGCACCTTGAAGGAGAAAGACGAAGAGAAGAAGTAAAGCGATTAAAATTCGGTTTGTGCTAATATCTTATTTTCATTACATAAAGCTTTAGAATAATTAGACTATTATGATTAATTATATTAATTTTATTTTTATATTATTTTTATGAATTTTGAATTAGTTTGAATTATTTAGTTAATATTTATAAAATTATGATTTGAGATGGAATATGTTTATTTTTTTTTCAAATGATTAAATTAACAAATTTATGGTTATGATTTGAACTTGATTATTATGATTTTATATGTTTGAGCAAGAAAATATTTAATATGTTTTGAATTGGAAGCCAAATTTTACATTAGGCAAAATATATGATTTGATCATGATATGAGACCAAAAATGAGAATGATGTGAAAAATAGAATTGAAATGAAACTTGATTTTTACCCCGGTACACTAAGTTAGACTAGATCAGATATAGTTGGCATGCCATAGAGTCTTTATATCAGAGGATTTAGATCTCCCCAATTCCTAGAGGGTCGAGGGAGAAAAGGCCAAATTGGTCGATTTTTATTATTGTTAGCCGCAATTCCCAGAGGGTCGTGGGCAGTCCCAATTCCCTGAGGGTTGTGGACTACTCTGATAGCTATCGTTGCCGAACAACTCGGGGTGGCGGATTCGTGTATCTAGTTATGAGTCTAAACTTTGGTACGGGGTTTAGATTGAAAGAAAAGCAAAAACAAAGTTGAATATATTTGAATTTCCTTATTGTGTGAATTAAATTGATTATATAATTTTAAATTTGAATAAAAAGCTTATTGTTATTTATTTACTTTTATTAACTAATTTATATTTAATACTTATGTAATGATTTATATGATTTTAGCATAAAAATTGCTCAGCGTACGGTTTGTTTATTTTTCCGTGCGCAGGTAGTTAGATTCAGTAGATCGTACAAATAGCATCCGAAGAACAGGAATTCAACTCAAACAAAGTTGGTGAAAAGTTTACTTTTGATTAATATTTATGTCATGTACATAGATTTATATAGATATAATATTGTCTCATAAATTAAATTTAAATATGTTTATTATGTCTCTTTTGCTAGTACTTTGTAATCAATGTTTTGATGAAATGGTTAAAAGTAGATATTAAGTTTATTGAAATGCTTTGAGAAATTGAAGTGTTGGGAATTGATTTGGGAGATTATTTGAATGCGAATATATTGTGAAATATAAAATTTTACAGGGGAATTTTACGTAAATAAGCAGAAATGCTACTGAAATTTTTATAAAAATATTTTTTCACTACGCTTTAAAAAAATAGAAAAGTAAGTTGCTTCAGCAACGAAATGTGACATTTTATATTCGAATCTAACAACTGGATCGGGTTTAAGGTGTCACATTTGAGTGGTATCAGAGCTATCCGAATCTGATATTGGGTGAGTAAAAAATTTGATGTATTGTGTATAGTTAAGTCTAGTGTACATGCCATCATTAAATATTTAGTTTGAGCTGAAAATTAGATGCTGAAATTGCTTTATTTGAAATTTTGTATAGTAAAATGTTTGAGGAATCGAGAGATAGTATTGAACGAGAAATAGAAGACGAAAATAGACCCAATCCACCTGGTGAAGAGGGAACTAGTGTTCATCAACCCCCAAGTACTTCAGGACAGAGACAGTCAGCTTAAGGTGAAGATCCGTTATTGCGTATTGTTGCTGAATTGTTACAGAGGGTTCCTGGTTTTGCACCTCAGCCTGCACCTTCCGCTAAACAGAAAGGGTCTTTGATTAAAGAAGTTAGAAAGCATGAGGCAACTGAGTTTAGAGGTGTAAGAGGTGTTGATCCTTCTACTGCTGAAGAGTGGTTAGAATCAGTTGAAAGAATATTCGAACAATTAGAATGCACCCCAGCTGAATGTTTGAAGTGTGATGTGTCTCTACTGCAAGGAGATGCCTATCATTGGTGGAGAACAGTGGTTCGTTCTCATCGAGCAGATCAAATTAATTGGAAGTTGTTTCAAACTGAGTTTAACAAGAGGTATGTTGGAGAAATGTATTTAGAAGAAAGGAAGAAAGAATGAGTTTATTGAGCTGAAATAGGGAAAAATGAACATTACTGATTATGAACGATAATTTCTTCGCCTGTCCAAGTATGCCGTAGAATTGGTTCCTACTAATGAAACTAGTTGCAAACGCTTTCGTCAGGGATTGAGAGATGAGATTAAAGTTCAGTTGGCTTCTCATAAGATTACAGAGATTAATATGGTAGAAAGAGCGAAAATGGTAGAGCAAGCAATGGGGTTAGATAAAGAGAAAGTAGATGATAAAACTCAAGGAAAAAGACCGATTGGTTTTAGCTCACAGCCACCTTCTAAATGAGCTAGAGATTTCAAAGGTCAAGGGAGATCCACTTCGCTTCAGATTGGTGCTGATAGCAGAAGCCGATCTAGACAGTCATCTACTCCAATAACCAGAACAGGCCATCCTGGTCATACTGTTTGGATACCTAAGTGTGATTATTGCGGAAAGACTCATAAAGGAGAATGTTGGCGTAAGATCGGAGCATGTATTAGATATGGTTCGATGGAGCATTTTGTTCGGGATTGTCCAAATTCGGTTGATGTTACTCTTGTGTCATCTCAGAAATCAACTTCCGCAGCTCGAGGTCGTGGTAGTACTCGAGGTGGTGCAAGTAATAAAGGTAATCAGGGGAGAGTCACTGATTCATCTGCGAGTCGTGCAGAGGCTACCATTCCTTCCAGAGTTTATACTATCAGGACCAGAGATGAGGGTGATGCCATTGGTGTTGTTTCTGGTATTTTTTTTCTTTTTTCTGTATTTATTCATGCATTGATAGATCCGGGTTCTACACATTCATACATGAGAACTGGGTTGATTAAAATCGAGAAACTAATAGTTGAGATGTTTGAGGTTAGAATTAATGTTTCAAATCCAATGGAACATTCAGTGATAGTAAATCAAGTATGTAGGCGGTGCCTTATTGAGATTCAGGGTAAAATATTCCAATCGACTTATTATTGATGCCATTTGATGAATTTGATGTTATTCTGGGAAAGGATTGGCTGTCAGAGCATGGTGTAATTCTTGATTGTCGAAAGAAAAAGTGTATGATACAAGATTCAAATGGTGAAAAGATTGAAGTGAAAGGTATGAAACCAGTTGGTTTTGCCCGAATTATCTCAACAATAAAGGCAGATAAGTTGATGAATCAGGGTTGTGAAGCGTTTCTTGCTTATGTTATGAATTCGACTACGAAAAGTCCAAAATTGGAGGAAATTCGTACGGTGAATGAATTTCCAGATATATTTCTTGAAGAATTACCAGGACTTCCGCCTAACCAAGAGGTGGAATTTACAATTGAGGTATATCCGGGAACTACCCCAGTATCTATTGCCCTTTATCACATGTCACCAAAAGAGTTGAAAGAATTGAAAATACAGTTACAAGATTTATTAGATCGAGGCTTTATACGACCCTGCGTATCACCTTGGGGTACACCAGTGTTGTTTGTAGAAAGAAGAAAGATGGTTCGTTACGATTATGTATCGATTATCGTCAGTTAAACAAGGTGCCGATAAAGAATAAATATCCTTTGCCTCGTATTGATGATTTATGTGATCAATTGAAAGGCGCAATGGTGTTCTCTAAGATTGATCTGAGATCTGGTTATTACCAATTAAAGGTGAAGGAAAGTGATACACCGAAGACTGCTTTTCGAACCAGATATGGACATTATGAATTCTTGGTGATGCCTTTTGGGTTGACTAATGCTCCTGCAGCATTTATGGATCTCATGAATCGTATTTTTAAGTCATATTTAGATCAGTTTGTAGTGGTGTTTATTGATGATATTTTAATTTATTCAAAGACTGAGGAGGAGCATGATCAACATTTAAGGATTGTGTTGTAGAAATTACGAGAAAAGTAACTTTATGGGAAATTTAGGAAATGTGAGTTTTGGTTATCTGAAGTAGTGTTCCTTGGGCATATATTTTCGGATGAAGGTATCCGTGTAGATCCGAAGAAAGTTGAGGCTATTTTAGAATGGAAACAACCGAAGAATGTTTCAGAAATTCGCAGCTTTTTAAGATTAGCAGGATATTACAAGAGATTCGTTGAAGGATTTTCAAAGATAGCTTTCCCTTAACCCGACTACTTCAGAAGAATGTACCATTCAAATGGGATAAGCGGTGCCAGGAAAGCTTTGACACGCTCAAGAAATTGTTGACCGAGGCTCCAGTGTTAACTCTCTCAAAATCGGGAAAGGAGTTTGTGGTATATAGTGATGCTTCACTTAATGGTCTTGGTTGTGTTTTAATGCAAGATGGAAAAATATTGCATATGCTTCACAAAAACTAAGACCATATGAACGTAACTATCCGACGCATGATTTAGAACTGGCAATAGTGGTTTTTGCATTAAAGATCTGAAGACACTATTTATATGGTGAAAAGTGCTACATCTGTACAGATCACAAAAGTTTAAAATATCTTCTCACCCAGAAAGAATTGAAATTGAGACAACGTCGTTGGATAGAGTTGTTAAAAGATTATGATTGTGTGATTGATTATCATCCAGGTAAAGCAAATGTTGTTGCTAATGCTTTGAACTGAAAATCC
Organism: Gossypioides kirkii; assembly: GCA_005610355.1. Classification (NCBI taxonomy): domain Eukaryota; kingdom Viridiplantae; phylum Streptophyta; class Magnoliopsida; order Malvales; family Malvaceae; genus Gossypioides; species Gossypioides kirkii. The sequence goes on from CP032248.1 coordinate 37,750,511, forward strand.
CTGGCTGATTTGAGATCAATGTTTGCACAGTTGAATGTTTGTGATGATGGTACCTTATTAGCTGAATTAAAAGTGAAGCCTCAGTTAATTGAGCAGATTAAAGAGGCTCGACAAAATGATGAAAAGGTGATGGAAAAACGAAGAACAATTGAGCACAATGGCCCGGGAGACTTTGATATTAGAGATAATGGTTGTGTAAGATTTCATGGAAGGATTTATGTACCAAACAATGTGGAATTGAAGAATGAGATACTTCAAGAGGCTCATAGTAGTCCTTATGCTATGCATCCAGAAAGTACTAAAATGTATCGGGATTTGCGAGAATTATATTGGTGGCCAGGTATGAAGAAAGAGATTACAGAATATGCTACAAAGTGTCTTACTTGTCAAAGGGTAAAAGCTGAACATCAAGTTCCAACAGGACTACTTCAGCCTATATCGATTCCCGAGTGGAAATGGGATAGAATAACTATGGATTTCGTTAGTGGTTTGCTTCTCACTCGAAAGAAGCATAACGCCATATCGGTCATAGTGGATCGATTGACGAAATCAGCTCATTTTCTACCAGTAAGGACAGACTGGTCATTAGATAAGTTTCTAGAATTATATGTAGCTGAGATAGTGAGATTGCATGGTGTGCCAAAGTCTATTATTTCTGATCATGATCCTTGATTTACTGCAAGATTTTGGAAGAAAGTTACATGAATCATTTGGCACCAGATTGAATTTTAGCACAGCCTTTCATCCTCAAATAGATGGTCAATCAGAACGTGTGATTCAATTGTTAGAAGATATGTTACGAGCTTGTGTCATTGACTTTGATACTGATTGGGAACGATACCTACCACTTGCGGAATTTGTATATAATAATAGTTTCCAATCAAGTATTCAAATAGCACCATATGAAGCTCTATATGGACATAAATGTCGTACTCCTTTGTGTTGGACTGAACTTGGTGAAAAGAATATGGTTGGCCCAGAATTAATATAAGAAACAGAAGAAAAGGTTCGACTGATTAAAGAAAAATTAAAAGCAGCTTCAGATCGACAGAAGTCTTATGCTGCTTTAAAATCTGAAGCTGCTTTAAAAAGAAGAGAAATTGAGTATGAAGTGGGAGATAAAGTATTTCTAAAAGTATCTCCATGGAAAAAAATTATGAGATTTGGTCGAAAAGGAAAATTAAGTCCAAGGTTCATTAGACCATACGAGATTATAGAAAGAGTTGGGCCTGTTGCTTATCGACTAGCTTTGCCACCAAAATTAGATCGAATCCATAATGTGTTTCATGTATCGATGCTCCGAAGATATAGATCGAATCCATCACATGTTGTGTCAATGGAAAACATTGAGATACGACTTGTTTTATCGTATGAAGAAAAACTAGTGCAAATTTTAGCAAAAGACATAAAAGAGTTGAGAAACAAATGAATTCCTTTGGTAAAAGTATTGTGGAGGAATCATAATATAGAAGAAGCTACTTGGGAACCTGATGATACAATGCGATCTCAATATCCACAACTCTTTAGGTAAATTTCGAGGACGAAATTTTTTTAAGGGGGGAGAATTGTAACATCCCCACTTTAAAAATATATTTATGGTAGAAGTTCTTGAATCAATAATTTATAAATAAAGCAGTAGTATAAGAAGTAATGATCGTTTTTAGAGGAAACTATTAGACATGGAAAAATAGAGAATTATTAGTAGGAGCATGTGATTAGTTAAAAAATTCGTTATTGAGTTCAGGGACTAAATTGAATAAGTTGGAAAAGTATAGGATTAAAGTAAAAATATTCTATTTTTATTTTGATAGAAAGGATCTAATGGTAATTTTGCCATTTCTTAAAAAAATCTATAATTTTTTTATGTTTTCAAATAATATATTAATTAATAATATTATTATATTAATTAATAATATTATTATAATAAATAATAATATTTTATTATTTATATTATAAAATATAAAGAAAAGAAAGAAAGAGAACATTCTGTTCTCATCTTTCTTTATTTCTATTTTGTTCCATGTTCTCTGTTTCTCTCACGAAGGGAGAAAGGAAATTTTCTTTCACTATTTTTCTTCAAATTCAAGCATAAGGTATGGTTTTTCTTCAAATTTTTCATAAATTTTGAATATTTAAAGCTTATTCTACATATATATACCAATAATTTTTGATTTTATCAAGTATTTTGAAAGTTGTCATTATAAAGCATTGATGGAAGCTTAGGAAATTTAAGTGAAATAGGTATATTTCTTGATAAAAAATGATTAGAAGATGAATTCTAGCTTGTTAGAAGTGTGAAAAAGAAATGAAATTGGTTGGGAAGTTTATTTGTTTATTGGTTATGTTGAAGTTGGGGGTAGTAGAGAAATTGATTATTTTGAGTAATATTGGTGCTAAATGATAGCTTATAAATTAGTGAGTACTCCGGTGAAGACGGAATTGAAAACGGATAATCGAGTTGAAAGATATGAGAATTTCAAATTTGGAAGCTTAATATATTAACTTGATTAATCATGCATATTTATGTTGTTTTTATTAGTTTTAGTATTAAAATGGGTAAATGATATTATTTCGTATTGAATTTCTCATATTGTATCTAAAAACGAAGCGAGCACCTTGAAGGAGAAAGACGAAGAGAAGAAGTAAAGCGATTAAAATTCGGTTTGTGCTAATATCTTATTTTCATTACATAAAGGTTTAGAATAATTAGACTATTATGATTAATTATATTAATTTTATTTTTATATTATTTTTATGAGTTTTGAATGAGTTTGAATTATTTAGTTAATATTTATAAAATTATGATTTGAGATGGAATATGTTTATTTTTCTTTTCAAATGATTAAATTAACAAATTTATGATTATGATTTGAATTTGATTATTATGATTTTATATGTTTGAGCAAGAAAATATTTAATATGTTTTGAATTGGAAGCCAAATTTTACATTAGGCAAAATATATGATTTGATCATGATATGAGATCAAAAATGAGAATGATGTGAAAAATAGAATTAAAATGAAACTTAATTTTTACCCCGGTACACTAAGTTAGACTAGATCAGATATAGTTGGCATGCCATAGAGTCTTTATATCAGAGGATTTAGATCTCCCCAATTCCTAGAGGATCGAGGGAGAAAATGCCAAATTGGTCGATTTTTATTATTGTTAGCCCCAATTCCCAGAGGATCGTGGGCAGTCCCAATTCCCTGAGGGTCGTGGACTACTCTGGTAGCCATCGTTGCCGAATAACTCGGGGTGACGGATTCGTGTATCTGGTTATAAGTCTAAACTTTGGTACGGGGTTTAGATTGAAAGAAAAGCAAAAGCAAAGTTAAATATATTTGAATTTCCTTATTGTGTGAATTAAATTGATTATATGATTTTAAATTTGAATAAAAAGCTTATTGTTATTATTACTTTTATTAACTAATTTATATTTAATACTTATGTAATGATTTATATGATATTAGCACCACTAAGCATAAAAATTGCTTAGCGTACGGTTTGTTTATTTTTCCGTGCGCAGGTAATTAGATTCAGTAGATCGATCGTACGAACAGCATCCGAAGAACAGGAATTCAACTCAAACAAAGTTGGTGAAAAGTTTACTTTTTAATTAATATTTATGGCATGTGCATAGGCTTATATAGATAAAATATTGTCTCATAAATTAAATTTAAATATGTTTATTATGTCTCTTTTGCTAGTACTTTATAATCAATATTTTGATGAAATGGTTAAAAGTAGATATTAAGTTTATTGAAATGCTTTGAGAAATTGAAATGCTGGGAATTGAATTGGGAGATTATTTGAATGCGAATATATTGTGAAATGCAAAATTTTACAGGGGGGTTTACGTAAATAAGCAAAAATACTACCGAAATTTTTATAAAATATTTTTTTCACTACGCTTTAAAAAAAATAGTAGAAAAGTAAGTTACTTCGGCAACGAAATGTGACATTTTATATTCGGATCCAACAATTGGGTCGGGTATAAGGTGTCACATTTCAATTCCAGTCATTGAGCTTTGATTTGGGTAAGCAAACCTTGATCGTTTTTAGTAATTTTTATGTTTTCGAGTTCGTATTAGCTTAATCTAGCTTATGCAAGGACTAATTTGTGAATCTGTCAAATGTTGTAAAACTTGGCATTGATGAAAATACTTGCTTTTGAAGGTTATGGATAGATTTGTGTGTTTGATGATAGATTCATTGATTTTGTAAAGTGATTTTTGTTGAAATTAAGGTTTGAGGACTAGGTTGTTAAAATGATGAAAATATATATCCTTGTTGTGAAATAGTTGAATGGGGATGTTGGATGAATACCTATGGTTTTTTGGCTATTATAAAATTGAATGAAAATGGTTATTTTACATGTTTTGGCTCTAAGGACTAAATTGAATAAAAATGTAAAGTTTAGGGGTAATTTTGTAATATTTCAAAAAGGACTTATATGTGTAAATTGATTAAATTATATGATTTAATGGGAGAATTGATTTATTTTATGATAGATCAAGATCGGGCCACAGATCGCTAAAAGGGGAAAATCATAGAATAGTCCTTGAAGTTTCGCTTGAGCTGCAATTTCATCTGGTAAGTTCGTTGTTAGATTTCTTATTTGAACTGTTGATTATTACCTATTGAGGATGTGCTTGGAATACTTGGTGTATAAAAAGGAAGACTCATGTCTCGAAATGAGAATGAGATTTTGATTAAGGAAGACTCATGTCTCGAGTTGAGAATGAGAATATGGTTAAAGGAATACTTATGACTCGAAAGAGCATAAGGTTTTTTTGAAGAGAAAACTCTGCGTTATGATGTTAATTGTTATTGAAATGTTTAATTTTGAGTAATGATTCACTATGTACGAACTTATTAAGCTAGAAAGCTTACCTTTGTATTTTGGTTGTTTTGTAGATTTCGTTATGGCTAGTTGAAGATCGGATTACCTCGAAGACATCACACTATCCCAGAGCTGGTTCAGTAGTTCTTACATCACTTTGTTATATGGCATGTACTAGGATGATGTTATATTTTGTATATGTTTACTTGAGATTATGATACTTGTAGTATTTTGGTTAAGTGATAAGTTTGAATGTTTAAATCAATGATATATGTGACAACTAAAGCTTAGATGTTATGCTAAGTCTTGTATTTTAAACACAAAAGTGTTATTTCTTGCACCTTAAGTCTATGAATGAAGTGTTATAGATGAACTTGAATAAATTTGAGAAATCTGCATATTTGTTTCGGTAGAACACCTGCTTGTATCGGTATAAGTATAAGGTAGGAGAGACGTTGTTTACTGACTTGAGTTGTATCGGTAGTTAAAATTCAAGTTTCGATAGTACTAAGCATATTTGTATTGGTAGTTAGAATATTTGTATCGGTAAAAATTGCAGGGTAGGACTTCTTAGCTCTCTAGAGTTTTTAGTATCGGTTAAAGTACAATTAGTTTCGGTAGTTATTCTTGTATCGAAAAACTATCACAAGTATCGGTAGACGTCTGCATCGTTTCATAATTGTTTATTGACTTGACTACTACCAATACTTGTCCAACAGGTATCGGTAGAAGTCTCCAAAAATTTTAAAAATGACCTATATGCCCTTGTTGAATTGTAGTTATAAGAAAATGATAATTTATGGTGTGTTGAATGTACCTCTATAATAATGTAAGAAAGTGATAGATGATTGAGTGACTCTGAAACCCTAATCGAGGACGACATCGGGTTTTGGGTGTTACACGCACTATCAAGACGTTCACATATATTTATTGTTGTCGAATTCCCTCGCTCTCACGTGAACCATGGGCCAGAATAGCCTAAATCCATCAAACTAGCTTCTGAGAGAGCTTCTCGGAAAAGCTTCATTCTTCTTTCATCATGTGGGAGTCCTCCCTCCTTTTCTGAATTATACATAATCTCATTAAAATCACCACACACATACACACACCAAGGGAGAGTGTTACTCATACCCAATTGTTACGAAAGACTCCACATTTCACTTCTCTGAGATGCATACGATGACCCATAAAACCCCGTGAAACGCCAAGAAACATTACTCGCATTATCTCAAATCATCATATCAATAAAATTTGAAGAAAATTTTCTCAAGGACACTTATAATTTCTCGACCAAGCTAACAGAGACCACCCTTACTACAAATAGCATCAACTTCAAAACCTTGCAAAAAAAAACACATCTTCATCTTACACGTACCATTTTATGTCCATCTAACTTCGTCTCCATTAAGAAGACCACTTGGAGTTTGTGAAGCCTTAGCAGCTACCAAAGCTTCCGCACTGCTTGTGAACCCCCTAATCCGCAAACATTCCAACTTAAAAGTTTCATTGCGTCCGGTCGGTATGTCCATTGGCAACTGCAAATCCTAAATAAGTTAGAATTTCACACACTTCATTAGCATCCCCCATTGTATAATCAAAAAATAAATTACCAAAATCCTGCATCGAATGGCGCAATTTTTCCTCTACTCTATCTCAGTCACAATTAACCCCAAATCAACTTCATCCTCATCCACTAATTTACGCTTCCCAAAATTTTTTTAGACCCAACCTACTCATCATCCCTTTTACTGGCTAACTTCCATTGCCTCAAGCCCAATAAAGCATGTTCCCCATCATTACTCGTGAGCCGATCCATAGGTAAATCCGTGTGTGTAGAGTCCGTAGTAATTTGTACACCACTGGTAGTAGACTCGGTTTCAAACTCTTCAATAATTGGGATTGTATTCAAATTAGAGTTTTCATCCTATAAGTTCGCTAACTCCCCCAAAAACTGTGCAACAAAACATAACCCCTCTTCAAACTCTTTTACTTCTTTCCCCAAACTACCCCTACCAGTCGTCATTCCATCTTCTTCCTTCGAACCTAATCCAGCAACATCCTATTCCATCAATGGTCTCTCAACATCGCCCAAATACACGTTTTGTGACATAGACTTCTTTGTGAATGAACCAATCTTCATGCATACTTTGCCCAAAAAATTAAGTTCAGTTTTAAGGGCCAAAGAGAAGGGAAGATCATCTTTTGACAACTCCTTAACCTCCTCCTATTGTATCTTTACATTCTTTTACTCCATGTCCCATACGCCCACACCCAAAACAAAAGCCAAACAACTTTTCATATTTAAATAGAACCCATGACTTCACCCCATCATCAGACAATACAAAGATACCTCTTCTCAATGGTTTTGTACATTTAGTTGAACACGTATCTGCCCATAATCCCCTTTAGATTCTGCACGTATAACACCACCAAAAGTAGTCTCAATTGCATGCATCAAATCTTTACGATCACACTCAAAAAGGCAAGGACCAACTTTAAGCCAAAAGGGAGAATTATCTAACCTAATCTTCTTATGTTCAATTGGCTCCAATAATTTATCAAATAAAATTAAATTCTTCCAAAACAACCATGGTCTTCCCTCCATAATTGACTCCAAATCTTCCTCTTCTTCAAAAATGACTAGAAAAAAAATTCGCCCGCCAACTGAATATCAAATTTCTTCTTGGTCTTCTAGATACTGCACATCTACGCACAAAAACTATCAAGATTATACGACTTCTTTGACCAGACCGTACAAAGCAAGGTTGGTTTCTCTAGAGGACATACCAACGAACTCCGTACAAATAACTGGACTAATTCTTCTTCCAAAAGAGACCCCTCGTCTTTCTCCATAATGTGCCAAGCCATCACCACCCTTAAACCCTAACCACGATAGACATCGCTCCTATAGGGAAATTCAAAGAAAAGCTCTCTTGACTTTTTAATTGATTTTTTAAATAAGCCTTTTTTTAATAATATTGTTTTTTGAGTTTATAGGACACTAGATTATACCTTTTTTTCTGCTTTAGTACCGAATTTTTTGTCTCATTTCAATACTTAAACCCTCATTTTTATTATATTTTACCTCAAATTACCATCGTCAAATAGCAATTTTCCTTTTGAAATAATTTTTTTCTTTTGAAATAAATTATGATGAAAATGATAGTTCAAGTACTAGAATAAAATAAAAAATTAATTAAAAAAAAAACAAAAAAAATATAATTCAAGAACTAAATCATGAGTTAAGCCTTTCATGTTACGTCAAATCATGTAATTACATCGTGTTCCAAATTGCCAGGTCTAACAGTCACTCATAACTATATTATTTTAGCAGTCTTTGACATTTTATGTTTTTTTTTTTTTTGAATTATAAGAGAAAGCAAAATATTAACAACGCAATTAGCGCAATTCGAACCCAAGTCACATTTGAAGAGGTAAATATCCTGACCATCAAACCAACGTTTGAGATTCAACAATTTTATCAATTTTAAAGTTCGAAAGCATCAAACATGAGAATCTCACATAAACATAACCAAACGACAATGTAGTAAATCTAAATACCTTGCTCACGGATTTAACAAAGGGTCCCAGCAAAGCCTAAAGAATCATGCATGCCTGTCTGCAGACCGACATGCCGCCCAACTTTGTTTTGATATCCATATGATAAACACCTTACTCCCCGGAATGATCACACCGCCGGAAGAAAAAAAGACATTCTCTTGTGAACCAACAGCTATTTTGTAATTGACATTCTCACATTCATATATTAGATGCCTGCAACTTCTGTTGAGGCCTGAGCACTTGCAATATTATCTACTTGATGCCTCATCCTTCTTGCTCATGGCCTGGCTGCCTGATTTTCTCTCCACACCACTTGTGGGCTATTTGCTAAATTTCTTACCATCACATCTGAATAATCCTGTATCAGTTTTTTTGAAATTGATAAGATGCAAGGTGATATACCAACTTCACTTAAATCTGAAGCATCCTGCTGCCAACAACTAGAAGAAAACAGCAACCAAAATGAAAGAAAAATGTAGTATTTATGATAGAACTAAAAAACAAACAGAACTTAAGGCCAACCCCCTATTCCTCTGCATCTGGGATTTCAGAAGAATCCTCCTCTGGATTTCCTTTCCTAAGTTTCAGTTGGCAGCAAAGCATATAACAACAGAGGAAAGAAGATCACATACAGGAAAACAGATCTCTCGATCTTTAATATCACGAATGCACAGTGCAGCTGCAGCTCCACTCTTAATGTAAGGTAATGAACCGGAAGGACATTGCAATATCTAAATTATCGATTACAACAAAGGTCATTTACAAGTTATTAGCACTCAGCATCAGAGAAAATAATATAGGCCAACAAGCTGATAAAAAAACATTTACAACCCACAACCATCTGACAAAAAAATAAAAAAAAGTGTTAAATATAGCATAAAATATAATAATATGTCAAGCCACTAAATTTCTATCACTTGGTAATATGAGTTAACAACACTGATCCCTGCAGCACAATTATGAAGTAAAGAGAATATTTACAAAGAAAGATTATGGCAATTACTCAATAATGAAACAGTTTTATTCATGTAAAGAAAACCAGAGAAAAGACTTCCCTCTCTAGATTATGATACTTTCATAGAGCTTTTGGGTTTCAAAGCTAGTGAGGATGAAGAACAATGGGTGAGCAACAATATACCTAAAAAGCAGAAAGTTTAGGGCAACCGGTGGAGGGCTTATTGAGATTTTTGTCCAGGACTCGGACACCTATGCCTTGTATATTCATAAACATAATTTTTTTCAACCAAACAATGTAATGCTATTACTTATCTATTCTATTTAACAAACCAAACCAAACGATACATATTACTCTTCTATTCTATTCCCACCGATTACATTCTTTATCTATTCCATGTCAATGAACCAAACGTAACAAGTAGTTACTAATGTGTTTGCTTTTAATGCACAAAGAAATGGGGATAGAAAGAAACTAGTCAGATAGGCTATCAGAAGATTCCTATGGGCTTTAGGCCTCATTTGGTTTGCACAGGAAGAGTAGCTACGATGTTCGAAGAGGTGCATACGGTCATCAGCAGATCCTAGTAGGCAAGAGAGTTCAGTTCTGACGCAGTTAAGTGCGTTCTCAGTGCCCTACAACCTTTCCATCGGCCAAAACAGATTGAACCAAAAATCTAAAGAGCCCCCGTCTCCCTTTCACTTACATTTCAATTGTCTGCTTTCTAAAGCAGGAAAAACTTCATACCCCTTTCTCTTTCTATGCTAGCAGTTCTAATCCGATAGAACAATATTTTGATATGATAGAATCAGCTAAACTTTTTATTCAAACAATCACACTTTAACACATTTCATATTATTAAACATAAAAGAGCAAACAAGTCATACAAAACCATGAGAGGCAAGACAACATTGTCAAAAAAATAGCATTAGTTAAAACAACTGCACTTCCATAATGCACTCACAACATCCGCAAGCGTTCAGGAAAAGTGCCAAATAAGAGAAACTAATCAAATCCATCATTTCTTGTTTTGATTCAGTTTAGCACCTTTAAATTATAAAAGCGAGATTAGAATATGCAAAAACTAAGATATGGGGATAGAGACTTGCCTTCAGGAAACTCGATACGCGAAAATGGAAATAGGGAGAAGACAAGCTAAATTGAAAAACAATAGCATCAAGCTACATTTCAGAATTATGATTTTATCAACTTTGCCCTCAGAAGTGGAACAAGTCTAAATGCTTCTCTAAATCCACTTTAATCTGAATTTCTACTAGCTAGGTCAATTGTTAAAAGCTTAAAATAAAATCCACCAATGGAAGGTGCCCTAAAGCATAAACTAGAAGTTGAATATGAGCATATACTGCAGGCAGAAGCAGCAATCAGAAATACCCAAGTTGAAGATCATCATCACACACAAATGCCTCTTTCTCTTTCCCTAATAAACACTGAATCCCTTCCCTTAATTTCTAGGTTAACATGGCGAGTTTGTTTTGGAAAACCTATTTGCCTTGATTGATCCTATTTGCAGGAATCATAAACTGAAGAACAGTGGTGATTTAAGAATGTAAAAATCAATCAACAGATGCATTATGTTCAACTTGTCAATCCATTAATCGAATCGAATTACCATCAAAAGCTTCAAATCTCAAATCTGTAAATCAATGGCAAATGAAAATTTTAAACCACCAGATTCAGGTTCTTCAATAAAGAAGACCCAAAGAATGCAAAGCAAAATTGTTCAACTAAAGTGAAGACTGTAAGTAATAGCTAAGGAATTATTATCTTCACCTGAGATAACCAGGGATCTTGATGCGAATAAAGAGCATAGTCATGACATAGGCAATAACAACGGAGGAGATTCCTGAAATGGCGTAGGAAACCTTGACACTCCTTGCCCTGTTTTATCAAGGGCAAGATCCAAGAGGACAATCCCAATGCCACCAAGCACAAACATAAACCCAGAGGAGAGTCCTTCTATGATGTACTGACCACTGTCTCAGCCTGGAAGGAAAACAACAGGTCGGACAGCGCCAGTGGCAGGGTCTTGGGTAGAGCCAATGCCAGGGGGCTCCACGATGATGTTGTAGACGAAGCCGGAGACCACCATGGTAATATAAGTTTAACAACACTGATCCCTGCAGCACAATTATGAAGTAAAGAGAATATTTACAAAGAAAGATTATGGCAATTACTCAATGATGAAGCAGTTTTATTGATGTAAATGAACTTTTCATTCTTTTCTGACATAATAAATTTACAAACTAATTCAGTGTACAGTCACAAGGATGCATACAGAAGTTCAATGTCATCCATTTTCCAAAAACTCAATTCTTGTTATTCTTGAATCAGTCCACTGAAAATTGAATGCCAAGTATTGAAATCAAAGAGTATACAACAGGAAAAGAGTGATGAAAAGAATAAATGTGACAGGCTCTCCTTGGTCCTTGTTATACAAGGATTACATGATGAAATCGTGCAAGCAGAATATTGGTGAAATTCAGGCTTGAAGATAATTACTCTGAGCTAAAAGCCTCTTAAACAATTTCAATGAAATGAAGTATTGATCCAAAAATAGGAATCAACCACATTCATCCTGAATAAGTTGAGTCAAAAGCCTCTGCAGTAGCCAAAAGATATATATTACACAACCTTCACGTCACATTAGTTGAAAATTCATCCAGGTGCCAGACTTTTCATTTCTTGTGTATGTCGATGCCTATATAAAAGAGATTTTGTAGTTTTATGAAGGTACGCATCCAAATCATATCTCTGCAAGTTCATTTTACTCAAAAGATCAAAGGCATACATCCTTTTATCTTTACAGCGAAGAAGAGACCTAAGCAAATGATTGCAAACTCGAGGCATTAATTTGAAACCCTTCTCTAGAGTATATAGGAACACGTCAACTGCCTGGTCCAAATTTCTTTCTTTGCATAGAGCAATTATCAGCTTTACACAACTAGGAGGGGAGACAACAACATTGTTTTCCTCTAGAATAGAAAATATCTTTAAAGCTTCTTCAACTCTTCCTGCTTGACAGAACCCAATAAGGAAAATTGTATAGGGTGCTAGACTAAAATTATTTAATTTGAAGTCCAGGTCGAGCAAACCCAGAATTGCCTTTTCTACTTCACCCTCAACAAAATATTTTTCAAATTCTTTCAAAACTGCATCTTCCCGACCAGGAAGACTGCTCAGATAACTCAACCAAAGATTAAAAGCTGATGAAACCTTTCCTCTTCGACAAGACCAAGTCATTAGTGATCTATAAACAGCCACACTGGGTTTACACCCATTCTTTTCCATTTGATTAAAGATTCTAAAGGCATCCTCTTCTCTTCCAGCCTTCTGCAAACCATTAATAAGAGTTCCATAGGTCACACTGTCAGGAGATAGCCCCTTGAATTGCATCTCCTTGAAGAGCTTGAAAGCACCATTAATGTTGCCAGCATTGCCAAATCCATGGATCAATATGTTGTAAGTAAAGATGTTGGGTACATTCCCACCTTCAGCTAGTTGCATAAGAATCTTGAATGCTTAAGAACCCTTCCAGACTCATAAAGTTGCTCAACCATAGTTTGTAGGCTTGAACTGTCAAGAACTCGAGAGGATCCATGAGAAAGCCGAAGAAACAATGAGGGATTTCTCCCTATTTCCATTTTGTAAAACAAAAGGTTTGCTTTGTCAAGCTGACCGGCCTTAGAAAATCCATGAATAAGAGAATTAAATGTATGAACTGAGGGATAACATCCAAGCTTTTCCATCTCATCAAAAATTTGCTGAGCCTCCCCAACCAATCCATTCCTGCACATACCACTAATTAGAATTGTGTAAGTGCAGGTATTAGGAAAGCAATCATGGCTTGAAATCTCAAGCTGAAGAGCCCGTGCTTGATCCAAAAGACCAATATCACAAAACCCTTTAATCACAGCATTATAACAATAGGTATCGGGAACTAAACCTCTTTCAGTCATCTCAGTCAGCAACTTCATTGCATCGTCAACTTTGCCTGCTTTTGATAATCCCTGGAGCATTATGGCATATAAAACAACATCAGGCTCAACATTCTCCTCAAACATCTTTGTATACCATTCATGGGCTTCCTCGTATCTCCTAGCTTTAAACAAACTGTTAATAAAACTACTATATCCACGTAATCCGAGTACAAATCCGTCTTTTTGAAAAGACTGCAAAAGTGCGAAAGCTTCATCAAGCCGACCCAACTCACAAAACCCATTAAGCAAAGCATTATAAGCAACAAAATCAGGGGTGCACCCACTCTCTTTCATCCTACCTAACAGCCTACAAGCATCATCAGCCCTATCTGCTCGACACAAACCCGAAATGATATGGTGGTATATATACATCTATTTGGCTCAATACCCCTCAGAGTCATTTCATCAAACATCTTAAGCGCATCCTCAGTTTTCCCATTTTTACACAGACCATTCAGCAAAATACTAAAAGTAGCTCTATTAGGCTTATAATTAGACTTCAACATCTGATTGTAAACCGCTAAGGCTAACAAAAGGACCTTCTTACGAATCATAACATATAATATAGCATTAAAAGTAAATAAATCAGGCTTGCAATCAAAATCTTTCATCTTCCCAAAGCACTCCACGGCTTTTTCCTCGAGACCCATCTTCGAATACCCCGAAATCAAGATCTTAAAGATGTTGGGCACGATTACAACCCCGCATTTCTTGACTTCCTCAAGAGTTTGCCAGAACAAATCGAAGGCATTGTCCTTGCGGAGAAGCATGTCGAGGACGAGTTTTTCGGATGCAGAGCTGCGTAGACGCTCTCTCTGTGTTGCCCAGATGAAGAAACGGAAACCCAATTGAGGGTTTGGTTGGTCTTGGATAATGGAATGACAATATCCGGAGAAAGGAAAGGAAGCAGAGGTTCCAATGCGGGTTCCATGGGGTTAACAGTACGCAGAATGGAGTGGATTTCATTGGAAACAGAGAAATCTTGGAGCGAGAAACTGAGAGAATGGGATTTGGATGTCTTGGAAGAAAAGTGAGTGATTGGCGGACAAAGAGAGACGGCAGTTTCATTACCGAACAACAAGAACAAGGGTCTATAGGCCGCGGCGGAGAAGAAGATTTTGCCAGTGATGCACAATTCAAATGCTCACCCCTAGTTGTAGGGCACTGAGAACGCACTTAACTACATCAGAACTTTAATTAGATAAAAGAGTTACTTTGGAGAATATTTTCAATTTATTTTATTTTATTTTTAACTTTGTATTATCCTTTAACAACTTTACATTTAAAAACTTTGTTTAAAAAATAAGAATAATTTTTTAAAAAAAAATTATGATTTAAAATTTATTTTTATCAATCAATTTAATTATATCTCATACTTAACTTTAACTTTCAAGTATTATACCAAATAAATTTTATCACTTAAATTCAATACTTAATATTTCCATACTTAATTTTAATTTATCAAACCATACCTAAATTACTAATGTAAGATAAAACAATCATCCTTTTTAAGGAAAAAAATAATAATTACTCTTTGAATTTGATATTTGTCATCATATTATATATTTAATTAATTTAAAAAGAAATTATCCACTTACACCCTTTCTTAACTTTTTATCAAAATATCCAATCGATGTAAAAACATTATATTTATATTTATCAATCTAAAATAATCTATATTAATATATATTTAACAATTAAAATTTTTTATACAAAACAAATAATTAATGTTTTTAATTTATGTCAACTTAATATATATGATCTATAAATTGAACATGAAATATAATGATTAAATTATTAAAATATCAACAGTATAAAAAATTATAAAAAAAATCAGTTTAATTTTACACTAATTAAATGAATTTCTCCAATTAAAAATGATATATATCAAACTTGAAATAAAAACTCGGGAATAGATAAAATACTAAATTACTGATCATATATATATCACATTAGCAGATTGAACAAAATCAAATACTAGCATATAACACAGATGCTTCAGTGTCTATACCTCTGAATATTTCTTGCATCACAAGATTCAGAAGCATTTGCTATTTTCTTTGGTTTTTTTAAAGACTCAAACATTACTGACCAAGGAACAACAATTGATGACTTCAGTGGAAATCAAGTTGGTAAGGTCAAAAGAACTGACCATTAAGTAAAAATTCAACATTTTACCTTCACCAGTCATGATGCATCCGTAACTTTGCTCACAATAGCTAATGCAAGCTTTACAATGCTTGATTCCGGGGATTGCCGAAGCCGCCCTATCACCGGGAACAACTCCGATGAACGAAGGAACTGTCGGCAATTTGGATATGCGCACATCTTGCCCAGTGAGAAAAGAGCTATCTTTAATGGTGACTCATTAATTGCATCCTTTTTGCTTGGATTTAAAGCAACTGCTGAACAATCAGCTACCAATTTTAGTAATGCCTGTCAAATGAAAAAGAAAAGAAGATAAGCAGGAGTCAATTTTGAGTACTCTTGATCGATATGATGAATTTGATGGAAAGAAATAACCTAGATGTATTCTTGAGCCAGGCTTATTTTTATACTATTAATATATTTTATGCTTACTCAAATTTGACCTGATCTGAAATATAAATCTTTAAATTTTGCCCAAATCCAACCATATTTATATATAATTAACTTGAATCCATTTTAAACTTACCCATGTTATTTTTTATACTTTAAAATATTTTTAAAAAATAAGTTATTTTTAATTTAAGATTTAATAATTGTTTTCTTTTATTAAAAATTTAAACATAAACAAGTTAACATATTATTTAATAGATTATATATTATTATAAACTTAATTTTATGGTATAAATTATATATATATAAAATTGAATAATATATTAAAAATGATCAAACAGTCCAACGTGGATTTAGACCTTTAATATTGAAACCCAACCTCATTCATACTTTAAACGGATCAATTATTTTTCAAGCTCATTTTTCGAACTTGATATTTTTATCCAAACCTTCCTAATTTTGAATGAGCTTTCGAGCTTTGACAAGTAACTTATCTCATAAACAAGTCTAGAATAACCAAGAAAATAAGTCTAATTCTTGGTGCTTAAAGAGCTTACTAGAGACCATATAAAAGTTATGCAATTCTTCCCTACCTTGTTTGATTTATTGTTGTCAAATATTCACGAATAAACGAGACTAGAGATCAATGCACCATACCTGTATGGCCCCCTTGGAGATGATTTCTTCGCAGAGCTTGTTAGAGTTGCGCACAAGATTACTCAGTGCACCTGCAGCATTTGCTTTAGTCTTGCCTTCTTCTGCTGAAACCAGCAGCTTTGCTAGTTGAGGTATTGATCTCCTCAATTCTTCGTACAACATATCATTATGGTAGGCAGCATTTCCAATCTGCGGAAAAAATTAATACTCGGCTTTAAGTTATATGCGTATATACCATAGCCACGAGCTTATAACATGCTGCTGTTAAATTTCATAACGGTTAAGAACATATCATACTGCAAAACATGCAAATTTCCTTGTCCGTCTGTCTGGATCAGCACATCGATCAATAAGAAGCCCAATGATGTGATGTCTTGCCTACATAAATAAGTTGATTAGTTAAGAATCAGACAACTAAAAGCCTGCAATATAATTTTTCATTCGATTACTAATAATAATGAAATAATCACAATATCTCCAACAATTCCCAAATTCCTACGTAATGAATTTTAAAATGCTAACAAACGTTACAGAATAATGGTTCTTACAGTTTACCACAGCCACAAAGCTATGTGTTGTCTGGTACTTACCAGCGAATCATAGAAGTATGCACTATGCCGACACATGTTGCCTAGAGCATTGCAAGCTTTGGCACGAACATTGGGATCTTCATGAGAGAGAAAGTCCCGTAAAGTGTCTAAAATCAAAGCCTCATTGATGAATTCATAGAAACCCTGCATAACCACATTATCCAAAATTTTAGTCAGAGCACAACCTTCTGTTACACATTCATGATTCGTCTCCCTTTAAAGAGTATATAAATACCAGCAAATTTACATTTATGTTTCTTTTTAAGTGAAATTTGGAGTATATAACCCAGTTCATGGAAGACAATCATTTGTATCTCCTAGAAGTTCATATGAATCAAACAAAAATATGGTACAAAGGGGGAAGGGTCAACTAAATTATTTCAGGAATTGATGGATCACATTAAGGAGTTGAAAGAGTAACAACTCAACCACACTGACAAATGGCTCAATTGTCGGAAAAAATTAAATATCACCTTCATAAAACTGCTCGAATAGGAAGCAAGTTTTCATGTTAAGTTGCTAGAAGAGCCAATCATTCAAATTTGGGAAAATGTGTCCCTCAGCATTGTGCTCTAGAAAGCTAAATTTAGCCATGGAAAGGACCTAAGAGTCAGAATTTGTATCTAATGATGCAGCGGGAATTGTTTAATACAAACATAACCTGACCTTATCCATACGAGCTAAATCAGAAACAATCATCAAAGTGTCAAGTGTGGCATCTCTTGGACTTGAATCAAGCAACCTTCTCATTCTATTTGGATCCAACAACCCTTTCCCTACAAGTTGGACTGCAAGTGGTCGATGTCCTACCATTTTGGCTAGAAAGGCAACAGTTCTTCCCAGATCCTTCGACTCTAATTGATCCAAAACAACGAAGAACTATGCCAGGCACTCCCACCTGAGAAGTTCAGAAGATATTAAATGAGGAAAGTACAGTGTCTCAATAACTTAAGGCCATATTAGTACTGTAAACATCATTCACATCAAACTAAGACTGGGAAAGCAGAAAATCTCCTCAAAAATGTGCTTTTCCACAACCACTTATTCTGGGCTGCGAGGACAAAGCAATTAAAGAAAAAAGAAATAATCTCTAGAAAATAACTGAGTCACTTATTTAAAGCCTTGCAGTCTTGTGCATTGAAGGGCCATGTACAAGTTATAAGCTGCATCAATTAGCCAAGCACCATTCAGCTAGGGAGAAAAAAGCTCATTGAATGGCACATTTTCTCATGATAACCCCACAAGAAAGCAGGCAGGGCAGCAGCCATCCTACTCCAACCTATGTCCTATAAAGAAAGAAATAAACAGGATCTAACCTCCAGGAGGATTTTAATATATTTCCCCATATCTTCCACAATTGCTTTCACCATCTCCTTGTCTTCCTTGTATACTCTCTCAGCAGGTGAACCCATGTTGAGAATGAACCCACTATTTACTGAAGCAGTAGCAGCTGGCAACCCAGGAGCATTTTGTACAGCAACAAAGGAAATGCTAAGAAATCAATTACTGTATTTATTGTATCTCTGACTCCATCTTTCCCTCCACCAGGCCCAACCCAGGATCTGACAAGCTTGAGATGAACATCAGATATCAAACTACAGATGAGCTTCATGTGCTCATTGCTGAGCAAGGTTTGCCGAAAGGTTAGTACTCCACCTGAAAGGCAGTAACATATCGATGAAACTGCCCAAACAACTCCTATAGGGGATAGGCCAACTCCATCATTTGGGCTATCAACTCCTTGACGTGAAGCGATTGAATGGTTGCTGGCCAAAAAATTAATAAGAAGTAACGGGATACCACTTGCAATCAACTGCTGTACAGCCAATGGTCCTCCCCATTTCAGTTTGGATTCTAACAAGCCTACACATCCATCCCTAAAACCATGCCAATATGAGAAAACAGCTTTGGTGTTCTTAGGGCCAACATCATTTTCACAGTCTGAGGAAATTTTAAGGTGATCACAAAGTGTGCTAGTTGGAGGAATCAAGGGCACTGCAATTTCAGATATGGCAGACTCAACAGACAGTCCACCTTCAAGTGATAGAATGGAAGCAAGAGCCAGCATAGCCGATGCAGAATGAGGTTGTAATGAGGTTATAGTTGTATCTTTAGAAGAAACATGCTGAGCAAGTATAGTAAGTCGAGAGAGCTGCTTCTTTGGGGAGGTTGTAAGCATAAATATTGCAGAATTTCTTCCAGTAGATTTTAAACACTGCGCAATTGTAGCAAGGAGAAGACATGTATGCAGAGTCAAGGCAGGAGGATTGCTTATTTTACACTTCATCTCTGATTGTGCATCTTTGTTCAACGATGAACATAAAGATAATATAGAGAATAGCTCTGAAACAATGGTACCATCCGCTCCACCGCTAACAATAGTAGTAACAGGTAGGGAATTCGGAAGGCCGCAAAGAACAGTTGGAATAATGCCATTGTGTAGGCAACATCTTGACAAAATCTGAAAAAGCTAAGAAAGAATTATATTAGTATATTATGCTACACTGGTTAACCAATATAAAGTAAATGTTAAGCATTCAGCTGCTCCTCAGTACAGAAGCATTTTCAGTTAGAGGAAGAAGTACATGAATAGCAGCAGATAATGCTGGCTCTACACGTTGATGAAGGCAATTGACTATAGCAAACTGCACAGAGTTTGATCTGACAAAAGCCCTAGTTACTGCATCAACGACTTTCGCTGCTTCTGTTCCAGCCAGCCAACCACAGGCATGATCTCTGATGTCAAGTCGAGCCAAAGAGTGACTCTGCAAAGCATCCAAGGGAAACAAACTGGGATTTTCCTTCACGAAAAAGATTTCATGAGCATCCATCAATGACCAGATAGCCCTACATGCTTCACAAGCAGCAAGCAGCATATTTGTGGATCCAGAACTGAGACTTGCACCTGAAGTTGCTAAACATAAACATAGATGGTCCACTAAACGGGACGTAACAGCATGGTCCAAAATCTGTTTCAATGATTCATTAATCACAGAGGGAGAGGCGATTCCCTTAGGAACCTGAGTCAAAGAACATGCTCGAAGACCCTGAGACACTCTAACTAAAATAGTTGTGATGCACGCACAAGACTCAGAGAAAACTCTCCCAGAGGCATCTTCAATGTGGCTTGCAACCTATATTCATAAAATGAGGGAGCTTACAAAGGTGTCTGAAATGTTGGAAGAGACCAATATAAACCATAGAAAACTATACCTGTGGGAAAATTTCAACTAAGACAACCCAGTGTTTGAAATAGGAAGTGGCAGCATCACTTCCATTATTTTCTGCCAACAGCATTTTAGTAACAGAAAAACTCTGCAGAAGCAACCAGAAATGTTTCAGCCAGATATAACAACAGAAAAGTGTATTTGACTTTGTAAACAATTTAGTGATCAATGTTTAGATATCTCTTAAATAACTTTTTATGATATAGTCATTTGTTTTCAGAAAAACATAGAGAAAATTCCATTCACTTGACAGAAAAGAAAACAAAAAAATATGGCTGCATTTAGAAGGAAAAGAAAACACAGGAAGTGTCATGATTATAGTTTACAAAGAAAATGAACAGCCATTTTCAAAATCAAAGCATGAAGATGTCCCATTTTATGCATGAAACACAAGCCTACATCAGTATGGTACATGAAAGGTAGTGGAAATAGGGAATAGAAATTTCTAGATAGTCATATACCTTTGCTACTAACTCATTAACATCAGATGATTTCAAACCAACTAAAATGGCAGTGAAATTAAGAAGTTCACACATTATTTCATCCAGTATTCCGCCAGACTGGAGAGCACCAGCTGCAACTAAATTAGAAAGAACTCTCAAAGACCGACTTGAGTGGAGAATATCTTGATCCCTGCACGAGCCACTATAAAATGAGAACAGACTTTAACAAATAATCAATGGACATATGGTATTCAGTTCAAGGAAATGTACATTTAGTGGAATAAAAAAAAAAAAAGACCAAATGGGAGAGCAACATTGTAGCCAACTTTTCTTCCAAGGATCAAGTGTTTATCTACCCAATTTGGTAAGGATTACAATAAGCAATCAGCAATTGGGGGAAACGGGAATTTGAAAAATCTGTTTTAACCTTAATGCTTGGAAATACTAAGTATTCCTTTTACCAAGTAGAATTACTTTCACTTTCTTTGTTTGCTGATTGCTAATGTTTCACTAAGAAAGTATTAGCCATTTTCCCCCCTTTCCAGGTTCTGTTTTTCTGCTTAGCATGTATACATAAAGATAAGGTTTAGTATCCAGATCATGGCAGAGACCATTGCAAAGAAAAGAAAAGAACACTCAGCACCCATCAATGGAAAGAAACTAGTTCCTAAAAATGTTTCCTACTAAAGGTCTTGAAAACAACCAATATATGAATCTAAAATAAATTAATCATAGAACACCCACAAAATGAGAGTAACTTTTTAGATTTATCATAAAACTTAGCGATTTCACTTTCATATCTAAGCCAAAATATTGTCTTGCAATGGAAATTGATCATAATTTCAACACGCCACCTAAAAATAAATTGTCAACTGACTTTGACTATTGTTGGCTCCATACAAGAAACAGAAAATAGAGAGGAAAAAAAAGGAAAGCCACGATTACTTAGCTACTAATACAAACAACAGGGAATCAAGTTAAATACAAAATGCTAAATGAAGATAATCCATAAACTCAAGGTTACGAATTACCTGCAAGCATTTTGTGATCCTTCTGACCATTTTTTGATTGGAAGCAAAACAAGTGCTAAGGCTTCATTATCCTGACCAATAATTTGTGCCCCATTAACTGTGCGAGAGTTGTTTTCTAATCTGTCTAATGCCAAGTTACCTGGAGAGAGATATAACTCATAATATGCCAGAACAATGAAATGTATGGAGAAAAATCAATTGCTAAAGAGATAATATGCTAAAGAACACTAAAAGTAGAGACAAGAAGAGTGGATAGTAGGTTAAGATGCTACTATTTCGCGAGTGAAACGAGGGAAAATTTCTCTATAGAGCATCTGTTACTTCATCATAAAGGCTTTGACCCATATTGAAAAGATTTGTTGTTTACGCTATCATTACAATATGTAACCCACTTAACAAAAGGAAGCTAACATTTACGTGAAAAAAATGACAACATGCAGAAGAACAACAAACAAAACAGCAAATGGAGCAGCAGAGAAAAATGGTCACCAAATTATTTCTTTCACGTTGTCAAAATATCACAAATTGAAGCTAGATGTACCAATGGCTAAATGTAATTGGAACTTAATATGCCAGAACAATGAGATGTATAGAGCAAAATCAATAGCCAAAGAGATAATAAGCTGAAGGATACTAACACTAGAGACAATAAGATTGGCTATAACAACAGTAGGTTAAGACTACTATTTTCTGAGTGAAACAAGAAAAAATTTCTCTTTAGAGCATCAATTGCTTCATCATAAAGGCTTTAACCCCATATTAAAAAGGTTTCTTGTTTACAGCTTCCACTAGAATATCTAACCTATTTAACTAAAAGAAGCCTATATTTACATGAAAAAATAACAACATATAGAAGAACAATAAACAAAAAAAAAGCACCACAGAAAAATTATCACTCATTTATTTCTATCACGTTGTCAAATATCACAAGTTAAAGCTAGATGTACCAGTTTCTAAAAGTGGCTAAAACTTAATAATTGAAAACCTTGCAAAATGAAGGAAAAAAGAATCGAAATTTGATCACCTTAAAACAATATATAAATAGTACAGAGCCAGATTCAAACTACTTTAGGAAATTCAATGAATTTCAAAACCGGGTCTACCTGGTTTCCAAATTATGTCAAACAAAGTAACAATACTCAAGTAACCCAAAAACATAGGCCAATTCTGTGAGTTTTGCAAAAAGAAAAAATTATAAGCTCAAAGATATATAAACAAAATTACACAAGGAGACATGGCTTAAACTTACTTTATGAATTTCATTTCCAAAATTATAGACAGTGAGAAAAAGTTAATTTGCATGTTCCAATAACCAATGCACCATGGAGGAGTGGCTTGAACTTAAGGTTAGATTTTTGTAATTTGTTATATATTATGGTTTAATATAATTTTTATCGAAGATTTAAGATTTTACTATTTAATCTATATATTATTTAACTAGCTTTTTGCATATTGTCCAAGTATTAGGGAATTATGGTTATTTTTGGTGATTTCCATCTATATTGGATTTAGGTTTTAGCTTTATGTAGCTCTTTTACCTTGGTTTCTAGTATATTTTAGATGATCAATTCTTGAAATCTTGGCATATGACTTGAGATTCTTCCCTACTGACCCTCCCTGATCTTTCTCCCTGGTTCTCCCATTTCTCCACAACCAACCCAATCTTTTCTGATTCTTGCAAACTTCTTTTACCATCCCTTATTTTGATTCACTAATGCAGTATAGGAACTGAAACATCATAACATTGTCTACCTGTCTGTTTAACATCATTGGGATTTGAAAATCCAGGAAACTCGTCATGCAGTGCAGAATTTCCCTGGACTGTATTAGGATTATATTTTTTAGCATCACTCTGAGGGCTTGGAACATTACAAGGCTCTGAAGCAGCAGGAGAATTTTCTTTACCTGTGACATAGTAGTTAATGACGGTTAAAAAAGGTAGAACCAATATATCACAAATAAAAATCGAATGCAATGCTGTCAAAAGGGATGATATACCATTTGGTGTCTGGATACTGTTTTCCTCACTCCTCAATGCAAAATCAGATTGCCTGGCTGTGGCAGTTGTAACACGCACCTCCTAGAATGTTTCACTAAAATTAAACTTCAATGTTCTTTGAATTTAAAAAAGAAAAAAATGAACAAGTTTCTCTTATATACAAGATAAAAACACAATTGGCATTGCAAGCAGCATGCACTCTTGCTGCTTTAGAGTAAGTAAACAAAGAGTCTAATTTGTTTAACAAAAGGAAAAAAAAAATTGCAGACATCAGATGCATTACCCGGGCCTCTACTTCATCCAATGTTTCTTTAACAAATGGATGTTCAAGAAGTGCAGGCCATGTCAACCGGTTTTGAGGTACCTGTTTCAAATTATATTAAAAACGAAGACTTTACTTTGAAAGCAAAGTTAATGTCAAGAAACATATAATTTTTTCATCAAAAAGAAAACCTTGTTAAGCAATCCCTTTAGAAAGCTTTTGAAACTTGCACTCATTTCGTCTGGGTATTTGACTGGATCCTGAAATATTGCTGGTAAATTAGTGTTACCACATTTTAAAGTTTGGTAAGGCAGAATCATACTTTACAAAAAGTATTTTCAGTAACCGTGCCTTAATAATGTTCTGAATGAGAATTTTTTTAAAAAAAAAAAAGAGGATTTATCATATTATGTACCTTAACTATGTGCCGGATGAGTGCATATACTGAATTCATATAAAAGGGAGGTTGCCCAACGAATAATTCATACCTGCCAAATTTATGGTTGGGCTTAATTCAATGTAAACAACAGATAGAGGACAAGATGGCAAAATCTGATTCATCTAGCAAAAAACCAATCAAATGATCATCACTATAAAATTAGAAGGAAAAAAGAAAAGTGCATACAATATGACTCCAAGAGACCACAAGTCAACAGTGTGGTTGTAGGGCTGTTCTCGCACAAGCTCTGGGGCCATGTACAATGGGGTGCCTGAAAACCATTTGTAAAAGCATTACTGAGATAGAATAAATAAAGAAAATCCACAGAATACTCTCTAAATTGGTTGAGTAAGAAGAAAGTTAAAAGGGCATGTAGATACTAATATCAGGCAAACCTTTTATGGATCGTAAAACAACAGTATTAGTGGACATTGCACGTGCAAACCCAAAATCAAAAGCTGCAATAATTGAAAGACTGCATAAGTTACAAAGAAAAGAATGAAGAAAACTTAAAGTAGGCCTAATCATAGAGTGCAACATGAATATGAAAGGCATACAATTTGCCTGATGATTAAAAAATTATATCAACTCCAAACTCGAAAAATCAGAATATGACTACTCCTCAAAGACGAATTGTTAAATCACAGCAGAGCACTTGCATATCAACTATCTACCAACCTTAACAACAGAGCCAGCACCAATGAGAATGTTTTGTGGCTTCATGTCACGATGGATGATCCGGTTGGAATGCAAGTAGTGCAATGCCCTCACCTACAAGATAACATCCAAAAAGGAAAATCTCAATTTAAGCAAACCAGTGATTAATCAAACAATTCCATTTGATGGTAACATTTTTAAGTTGAAAGTACCAATTGCTTTGCAATTGCTTGAACTTGTTCCTCAGGAAGGCACTTATCATCCTCTAGAATCTGAAATAGATCACCCTACATACCAAGAAATTCCACATTACTATTTGCCCAAATCAATAAGTTATGCCCATCATATATAGAAAGGAGATCATTACTTGCGCAAATTCAGTTACAACACAGAATTCTTGTTGGCTTTCGAATGAATCAATCATTTCAATGATATTTTCATGCTTCAACTTTCGCAGAATCTGCAATGCGTAAGAGGCTAAATCACAAATTACCAGAACAAAAAAAAAAAAAAAAGAAGCAGATCAAACAGCAAAAGCATTGATAAATCTTACTAGAAAAAGCATAACGGAATACCTCAATTTCCTGTCTTAAATTATGAATGTCCTTCTCAGTTTTTCCATGCTTCATTATAAACTTCATTGCTACAGTCTG
Organism: Gossypioides kirkii; assembly: GCA_005610355.1. NCBI lineage: Eukaryota > Viridiplantae > Streptophyta > Magnoliopsida > Malvales > Malvaceae > Gossypioides > Gossypioides kirkii. Next base: position 37,776,367 of record CP032248.1, read on the forward strand.
ATATTGAAAAATATGCAACAAAATTACAAAAAGAAAGATAAAAATTAATAAAAAGTAAAGAGAAAATTTAAAAATTACCTGGCCAGTAAATTTTCGCCTTCCTTTATATACTTTACCAAAAGAGCCTTCACCTACTAGCTCTATCACATGGTATTCTTCAATTCCCATCCTTTTAATTCCACGATTTTTATTTATCTGTTGTTTCTATTCAATCTAAACAACAACGAAAAAATAAGTAAATAAAATCGAAAACTCTACTTGGAATTAGAATTATTTTCGATTTCTCAAGATGAAGAGATAACAAAACCCTAAATCTACTAAAAAGTTTCAAAATGTAGCACTGTTTGAGAGCTGAGAAAGGGAAAGAAAAATTAAAAATGGCTACTTTCTGTTTTTCATGCATTCAATCGGCGATCAAAAGTTAAAAACGGAGAGAAAAAAAATTAGCAAAATGAAATAAAGAAAAAAATGGTGAAAGAGAGAGGGGGGGAAAGTACTTCAGTTTGAATCAGCGAACAAAGCAGCAAATCTGGAGAAGGTTTTTTTTTTTTTTTTTTGAGAGAGAGAGAGGGAGAAATTTTTGAAAACCAAAAGGTAACGAGAGAAAAAAATTCCCGCTGCTAACTTTTGAAATACATATATTTATTTATTATCATTTGAACTTTTAAGGCTTCATTTAGAATTTAATAATTCAACTAAAAATAAATAAATCGATCAAAATTATAAAAGAAAATCAATATATTAATATGATTACATGTAAAAAGTTTTATCGAATTTTTTTTGCATTTTTTTGTGTTTGTTTCATAGAAAACAGTTTAATAATAATTTTTTTGTAAAATGACTTATCCTTTTGTAAAGGGTAAGTCGTTTTTCGAAAAAGAGTTCATTTATAAGTAATTTTATTTTTATATAAAAATTAACTTAAATCAAGCTTAATATTATTATATTGATACGCCTTTGACCCAGAGCTTCTTGAGCTACTGGTATTTGCTTAATCACTGTGTTTTGTCCCTTACTTTTCTCCAAACTATGTTGTGTTGCCCAGCAAAGAGAAACTTTAATAGTTTCAGTGGTACTCCATGAGAGACCTTGGAAAACAAATAAGTTTCTATTTTTCCATAGCCGTTGATAGCATTAGAAAAGCCCATTAAATTCTCCCTAATTAGAGTATAATTTATTCTCTTCGTATCATATTGGCATACATTTTCAGCATTTTATATTTAGTAATTACATTTTCTAAGTTTGTGTTGTATGGTGTTATTTTCTTTCATTTTATCTCATTTATGCTACTAATGTCACTGCATTTAGTATCAATTTTTGCGTCTAAAGATGTCAACGCAGGAATCCATCTTAGAAGATTGAAGCAGGAAAGCATTCAAAGCTGTAGCCACAAGTTCGATATAAAACTGTGCCCAAATATGTCACCGCATGAATACTTCCAGATTGCAACAAGGACTTTACGCTGCTAACATATCCAGAAGCACCAGCGCATGAAAATGTCAAGTTGTCGCAACGAAAGTTTAAAATGCGATATTTATTTTGGAAAGCTTTGTGTAATTTCAAAGGATAATTCTTAAGGAAAATTCATCCCCGTGTTTCGATTCTTTATGAGAATTGAAAGTCGTGTCCAACATATTAGGGCACTATGTTCTCGGAGTTTCAAAAACTGAAGGACGTTTCAAGAAATTTTGAAGAGAGTATTCGATCGCGTGATTTGTACGAAAATCGCACCCAGCACGTTAGGGCATGATTTTAGAAGTCTTCACGCGAAGGAACATTGTCTCGTTTACTTCAAAATCTTTTGGATATAGACAAGGACATGTTTGAAAACTTTTGAAGAGGATATTTCTTTCGTACGAATTACGAAAATCAAACCCCGCACGTTAGGACACGATTTTCAAAGTTTTCACGCGAAATAATATTGCCTCATTTTTGTCACAAAAATCATTCGTATATATATATTTTGAGAACTTGAAAATTTCGTATTAGGGTTAAAATGCAATCCTCGAGCATATGATTTGAAGGATTTGGAAATGGGTTACCCGTTTACTTCGATTTTCGTGAAGAATTAAAGTCGCGACCAACACGTTAAGACACGACATTCTCGGAATCTCGAGGTGAACGGGCGTAAAAACTTGAAAAGGATATCCGGTTCGCGTGAATTATACGCAGAAATTACACCCGACATGTTAGGGCCTGATTTTTCGAAATTACGCTCGAACGGAATATTGCCTCGATTTTTTTTAAAATAACTTGTAAATGAATGTGTAGGTTTAAAACACGAATAGCGATTAATAAGAGAAATTAGATACCAAGTAATATAATAAGCAGATAAACAATATGCGAAATATAAAATGCCGGTGCAAATAAATGCAAACATTGGTAATGAAGAAAAAAACGACAAAATCTGGGGTGAAAACGGGACTTTTGGATACCTGGGGGCAAAATGGTAATTTTGGTGAAATCGAGGTTAAAAATGGAATTTTGGAAAGTTCGAGGGTAAAATGGTTTTTTGGTGAAATTAGGGTTAAAAATGGAATTTTGGAAAGTTTAGGGGTAAATGTTATGGTTTTTTGGTGAAATCGGGGTTAAAAATGGAATTTTGGGAAGTTCGGGGGTAAAATGGTAATTTTAGGTAAAATCAGGGTTAAAAATAAAATTGGGAAGTTTGAGGGTAAAAAAGTAAAATAGTAGTTTAGGTGAAATCGGGGTTAAAATGGAATTTTGGGAAGTTTGGGGACAAAATGGTAAGTTTTGGTGAAATCGGGGTTAAAAATGGAATTTTGGAAAGTTTGGGGTAAAATGGTAATTTTTGGAAGCTTTGGGTTAAAAAAAGGAATTTTGGAAAGTTCGGGGGTAAAATGGTAATTTTTGGTGAAATCGGGGTTAAAAATGGAATTTTGGAAAGTTTAGGGTAAAATGGTAATTTTGGAAGTTGGGGACCTATAAACAATAAAACCAAAGAGTGGGTGACACGTGGCAGTCCCACAGGCATCCAGCAGTCTAGGGACTAGATTGTAAATCTTGAAAAATTCTTGGGCCAATTTTATAATTAAATAAAAGTTAATTTAGGGATTAAATTAAGACAAATTAAAAATAATAGGGACCAGATACATAAATAAGCCAAAAATTGACATGTGGCAGCCTCTAGTGTAGTCAAACAGTCAAAGGATTAAATTGAAAACTAATTAAAATTACAGGTCAAAATTACAAATAATTAAAAAATGCAAAAAGGACTAAATTGAAGCAAATAAAAATGCGGAAGGACCAATTGTAAAAATAGACCATTTTCCAAAAACACGCTGATCCTGAGGCGGGTCGGGTCAGATTTCGGGTCGATCCATGGGTTGTATATATATATTATTTTAGGTTTAAAAAAATCATTTTTTTATTTGCTTAAAAATTTCACCCCCCTTTTATTTTTTCTCTCAAATGTTCCTACGTCCGGTCACGCTAGCCGCCGGTCATCGTCCGGCACCGCACTACACGAGCCGGTCCCGAAGGCTTCCCACCACCGCGCGGTCTTGGCTCCGTTGTCCACGCACCCATCCGCCAACGTCCGACCGCCGGCGCTCGAAGGTAAACCGTCCTTCTTTCTTCTCCTTTTTTCTTCTTTTCTTCTTTCTTTTTTTCATTTGTACTTCTATTTTTGTTAAAGATTGTTCCTTTTTTAGAACCTCAGATCTGGAATTTTCCAGATCTAAGAAATATTTTTAAACAATATCACTTTTTATTTTTTAAACAAATGGTTTATATTTTTATCCTTTATTTCTTTGAAGTTTCGAAACTATTCTCTTTAATGTTTGTTCATGCAGGGTTCGAATGGTGATGAAGTCACCGACGCCGGGGCTTGCGGTGGTGAACGACGGCAGCGCAACGGACAAGGAGAGTACCCGGTCCCTTCAAATTCTTTTTCTTATTTTTTATTATTAATAAAAATTATTATTATTATTAATATTATAACCGTCATTAATATTATTAATATTAAACATTCTTTAATACTTATTAATATATTTAAACTAACAATGAATGTCCCCTCTCCAGGTATTAAATTCATACATTCCTGCATTTAGAATCTGATTGGTTTTAAAGCTTTAAACACCTAAATAACATTTAATACATATTAAGCATACCTGACTTGAGAATTGTGAGTCTGTTTCGATTGCTTGACTGATCTGCTCAAATATTACTGCTTGTCTTCACGAAGAGGACTCTGAGAATCTGTCTTTTATGGGTTTTGTTTTTTAGAATATACGAAAATAGATTTGGGTAAAACTAAGTTTGTATTTAGATTTCAAGGTCCAGCCCCCTCTTACATTGAATTGAATCTGGTTTTATAACCAGATTTTACAATCATGCAAAATTGTTTCTTGTAAATTAATGCTTGTCTTTTCCTTACTTTTTTGCAGGTGATGGTGGTAGCTTGTAGCAGTGGTGCAGGAGCAAGTTGAAGCTGCTGGAGGTGGTGCCTTTGACTGCTGACGTGGCATCAAGCCATTGGTTGAGCTGGAGGTGGCATTTTAGCAAATTTAGGGCTTCTGAATTTTGTTTGGGCCATTTGGGCTTTTGAATGTAATTGGGCCTTTTGGGCCCTTGTAAATGGGTCGAATTTGGCCCAATTAGGCTTGTAAATGGACACTTAGACTTTTATTTTAATTAAGTTTAAATTTGTTTTTATAATTTAAATTTAAGGTAAATTTAAATAATTAAATTTAAATTTAAGATAAATTTAAATTTAAATAAATTTCAAATCAATTTAACCTCTAAATTAAAACAAAAAGTCCAAGCCCGGTCAAAATTGGGCTCCAACAGCTGCCCCTCTTTGCTCGTTGTTGTGTAGCAGGAACGGAGCAAAGATTAAAAAGGAGGTCCAATTTTGTCCAGTTACGTTAAATCACGGCCCTATCGTTGACTACTTCATATTGATAACACTTGACTTGCAGCTTTATTCCAATCCGTCGTGACTGCGGGAAAAAAAAATGGGATCCGCCATCTGACTTGCTACACCCTCGACGTCGAAGTTTTATCTTGCTCTTCAGAGAGATAAAGACTTGCTATCCAATCTTTACTTCGATCTCAAGAGGATAGGAAGTGATATTTGATGCTTTGTCTAATTCTTACTTCAATTTCAGAGATAAAGACGTGTTATCCAACTTTACTTCAATTTCAAGAGGATGGAAAACGATCTTGCTCTTACTTCAATTTCAGAGATAAAGCCGTGTTATCCAACTCTACTTCAATTTCAAGCGGATAGGAAAAGATCTTGCTTTTACTTCGATTTCAGAAATAAAGACTTGATATCCAGCTTTACTTCAATTTCAAGAGGATAGGAAAAGATCTTGCTCTTACTTCAATTTCAGAGATAAAGACTTGTTATCCAACTCTACTTCAATTTCAAGAGGATAGGAAATGATCTTGCTCTTACTTCAATTTCAGAGATAAAGACTTGATATCCAACTCTACTTCAATTTCAAGAGGATAGGAAATGATCTTGCTCTTACTTCAATTTCAGAGATAAAGACTTGATATCCAACTCTACTTCAATTTCTAGCGGATGACGTTGCTCTTACTTCAATTTCAGAGATAAAGACGTGTTATCCAACTCTACTTCAATTTCAAGCGGATAGGAAAAGATCTTGCTCTTACTTCAATTTCAGAGACTTGATATCCAACTCTACTTCAATTTCAAGCGGATGACGTTGCTCTTACTTCAATTTCAGAGATAAAGACGTGTTATCCAACTCTACCTCAATTTCAAACGGATAGGAAAACATCTTGCTCTTACTTCAATTTCAGAGATAAAGACGTGTTATCCGCTCCACTTCAATTTCAAGGAAAAGATCTTGGTGCGATCTGATTCACCTTGACTTCTAGGTGGGAGGTCCATCGTCGTGGATTCGACCTTTTATATTCGCAAAATGCTAGGTTATTTGTTGTGACTTGGAACTTTCCTTTCAAGTCGCCGTGATACGGGATCTTCTATCGTGGTCTTGGCTTTTTCATCATGCATCCTATGACGCTGTGACCTGCAGAAAATGCTCGAATGGTTCTCTATGTAGGCTAGGTATGTTTAGGATGTTATGTTTGGAAATGAGTCAAAATGCTCTTAACCTAGAATGAATGTGTATGATTTAATGTTTGAATTTTTCAGAGATTAGTCTTTTCTACTTTGAGGCCATCTCTTGACGTTTCCTTGAATTCAACTTGGCAAATTCGACATTTGAATTGCCTTTCCCATGTTTTAACTCTTTCAACTAGCAGTTGCTTAGGATTCTCGTGTCTTTTAGGAAATTCCTAAAATAATACTCACGAATCCTTGTTTCCTTTTATGACCTTTTATCCATTATCTTAATATGAAAATACTTTGGACAATATGGGAAAGAATGGGATCAAATTTGGAGATTTATTGGCTATGATATCAAATATTTACAAAGAACAAATAACGACCAAAGAAAAGTATTAGACCTAGATATCAGATGTGAGTTTCCCCGATTCAAAGATCATTTTTCGCTTGCCATGTTTCGGGAGATCTTGGGATTACTTTGTTGATGCCCCAAGATGTAAAATATTTCCATTTTTGCCACTTTTGAGGGAGGCAATTGGTGTCCTTGTTTTGTATTTGAGTTGCTCTTTTCGAGTTTTCAACTCAAAACCCCTTTGGTTTCAGGATGCCCTTCCACAGGTTTTCATCCTGACCTCTCCAAATTTTTTTTGTGTAATATTTCTTCACTGAGTCTGAATTCACCGGGTTGTATAATTCTTTGCCATCCATTTCAGTCAAAATTAAGGCTCCTCCAGAGAAGGCTTTCTTTACTACGTACGGCCCCTCCCAATTAGGCATCCATTTTCCTCGAGAGTCTTTATGTATTGGAAGTATCTTTTTCAAGACTAGATCTCCCTCATGGAATTCTCTAGGACGAACCTTCTTGTTGTAAGCACGCATCATCCGCTTTTGGTACATCTGATCGTGACGGATAGCCTTTAATCTCTTTTCCTCAATCAAATTTAACTGATCATATCTGGCTTGGACCCATTCAGCTTCATCCAAATTTAGCTCTGATAAGACTTGGAGAGAAAGGATCTCCACCTCGATGGGTAAAACAGCCTCCATTCCATATACAAGTGAAAACGGCGTTGCCCCAGTAGATGTTCTGACAAAAGTTCTATAAGCAAGGAGAGCAAAAGGTAATTTTTCATGCCAATCTTTATAGGTTTCTGTCATTTTTGCAATAATCTTCTTGATGTTTTATTGGCCGCTTCCATTGCGCCGTTCATCTTTGGACGATATGGGGACGAGTTATGATGTCTGATCTTGAATTGCTCACAGACCTCCGATATCGTGCTGTTGTTCAAGTTTAGCGCATTGTCTGATATGATCTTTTCTGGCATTCCATATCGACATATGATTTCCTTTTTCAGGAACTTGCTGATTGCAGACTTTGTAACATTAGCATAAGAGGCAGCTTCTACCCACTTGGTGAAGTAGTCGATAACCACAAAAATGAATCTATGTCCATTAGAGGCTTTTGGTGAAATTGGTCCGATAACATCCATGCCCCACATAGAAAAAGGCCATGGGGATGTCATGACGTGTAGAGGTGAGGGAGGCACATGGATCTTGTCCCCATAGATCTGGCATTTGTGGCATTTCTTGGCATAATTGATACAATCAGTCTCCATAGTCGACGAATAGTACCCAAATCTCATGATCTGCCTAGCCATTTTGAATCCATTGGCGTGTGTTCCGCAAATCCCTTCATGGACTTCTTCTAGGATTTTTTTAGCCTCGATTGAGTCCACACATCTCAATTAAAGTGTTGTTCAGTGTTGGGTCTATTGGATTTCCGTCAAAAACCCCTTTAACCTAATTGTCAATTATGCTACCGATGCTATCCCATTGATATTGGAAGAAAATGTGATACCCATCGCTTCCTAGAGCTTTCATCAGAGCCATGTCAAATAATGCTTTTTTTATTTCTTCATTAGAAACCTTTTCACCTAAAAAGTTAATGTCATATTGCTCCAATTGGGGAAACTGGTGAGAAAGGGGTGCACTCCTATGGCCCGACTGTTCTTCATACAATTGTTAAAAATAGTTGACTACTTCTAACTGAACCTCATCAGGTTCGTAAATCCAAGTCCCATCTCTCCCTTGCAAACCGGTAATACGATTACTTTTCCTTCTGGTCAAAGTTCGATTATGAAAAAACTTTGTTTTCCAATATCCTAGGCTGAGCCAATCACATCTAGATTTCTGTTTCCATAATAGTTCTTCATTATTAAGTACCTCCTCCAATTCCTCTCTTTTGCGAAACTCTTTTGAGACTAATGCTTGAGAAGGTGCTCGCTCAATTTCCTTATGGATTTTACTAAGTTCATGTATGAGTTTCTACTTCCGTTGTCCGATGTGCCCATACATGTTTTTATTTCGAATTTTGAGGCCTGTCGTAAGCTTCTCTAGCGAACTAGTCATATCTTCTTTGAATTCCCAAAGCTCTTTAATCGTATTTGAAATTTTTTGATGAAAGGTCCAACTTGTTAGAAACCAAAAAGGACGCCCTCTTAGCAAGTTGAGTTTAGGACACAAATTAATAAGCAAAGGCCTATGGTCATATTTGAGCTGAACAAGGTGCGCCATTAAACATGTAGGCAAGGATTAGGTCTATGTTAGGTTTTCGAGGGCCCGATCTAACTATTCCAAGGTTCCCTTTCTTTGACAGGTAAAGGCGGGTCCACAAAAACCTAAATCTTGAAGTTCATTAGTACTGACAAAGTCACAAAAAAGGGGCACCATCTAATGTCAGGCCTTCCTCTCTAATCCTCCAGAGAGAATAGGGCATTAAAATCCCCTATTACCATCCAAGAAGCGGAGAACTAAGTATGGTCCTAGAAAGAGCCTCCCACGCACTCCTTCTTTTGGTGCTATTGGGACTACAATAGATAAAGGCGATGAGGATTGAGTGACCAAGAACTCCAAATGTAACTTATGATAGGACAAATTGTGGATGGCTTTTGACGACTGTAAGGCAGACTATGTCCTTCCAACAGATCAAAATTCTCAGAAAAATCTTGTGCTTTTACCTTATGAGAGAATTGAAACCCTAATTTACCCATTACTTCATCAGCTTTCCTCTCGCTAACTCTGGTTTCTAAGATACTCACAATATCAAGTTAATGCTCCTTAGGATATTTATTAAAAATGCGAGGAAACTTAGTGTTTGCATACCCTTGAGAATTCCAAGAAAAGATTATGGGATTAGAGCTTGTCATTTTAAATGATAATTCAAATAACCTAATACCTCTTTACCCAAAACAATAATCTTTCTAGGCTAAAGTATCATCCATATTGGGCTCCTTTTGTGAGACTAAGTCCACTTCTTTATTATCCGGTTCTTCACTCTTTTCCTCATACTAGAACTGATTTTGCAGAGATTCCATTATACTTTTAATGGAGCTCGACAATGGAACTTTGGAAGGGGAAGCTTTGAACGCACTACCACCTTCTCGTATGCTAAGTTTTTTATTTTTCCTCTGCCTAATACTTTGCATTCCACTACTCCTTTTAGTTTTAGGAGGCCTTCGTTGCATCACACCTTGTGAATTTCAATCGATCTGACAAGTCGAGAATCGATGCCCAACACTTTCATTGAAGGCCACAATCGAGTGTTGGTTAGGGTTTAACACACCTTTTACTAGGGATAGGGATATCGACTAGGTCATCCATTCCAGTATCAAAGGGAAGAGGTTCTTTCGGATTAACGACTACCTCATCGTCAATGATGTTCTCTTTCTCTCTTCCGATCCCATCTATCCTCTTTTCTTCTATGGACGATAGAAGAAGTCCTTCAGGTACTCCCATCTGCTCTCTTTGGTTTCTATCTGTTGACTCATCAGGGTATCCGGCCTTAAGAGCAACGTCAGCCGCCTGTGTCTGTGAGTAGCCACTGAAACCCGAAACCTTACCATAACTTTGACTTGGGTTTTTTGGATTGGGAGTCTGCCTTGACCCAATTATTTTTAGGGCAACCTTGTTTGCCACTAAACCCATCCTTTCTCCCTCCCTTTGCCAACCCAAACTCGCTCTTGCCCTTCATGTTCTTGATTTCCCATTACCCTTGGCCCTATAAGGCACCCTTGACCCTGGGCAGCTTTGGATTACCTTGTGGAAAAAGATAAACCATTTGGGTCCGAATCAAGGCCTTTCCCTTAGGTCAAAAAGGAGTTTGATGTACCCGGTCCTAATTGCTTTGGTACACCCCCTCTGTCCTTAGTTAGTTGATCCTCTTTCGTAACCCTATCTATTAGGTGTTCTTGGAGGTTACCGCCACCATCTAGGGATTTCAAAATTTGGAATCGAGAATTCCCCATCGACCTTCTCCCTTTTTCGTTACCTCTTATGCCTTCTTTGGTGGCCTTCTACCATTCTTTTCAATTATCATTCATGGTTCAAACTTTCCCTCATTGGAATTATTATTTCTTGAAGACTCCCCCATAACCTGGTCTTCTTTCCCTTTCCAAATCTTTCCTTCAACACTAACTTGTGCTTTCAAAGCCTCCGGACAGATTTTTTTCACATGTCCATAGTGATCACAAGCAAAATAGACCGATGGTAAATATTCGTACTCGATCTGTTGAAGGGTTCCATTAATCAAAACTTGTGAAATTAAGGCTTTTTTCAAATTAACGTACATCGTCATTGGGTGAACCTCCCCCTAACTCCATTATCTATATTGAAATCCAATTTCGCCACCTTTCCCACCATTTCCCCTATCTCCCACAAGACTTGCCTTTTATACATATGCCCTGGCAAGCCGAGTAACCTAATCCAGGCCATGGCAGTACTTGGATAAGGTTGTGAAGCATAAAAGTCAATGGTCCATGGTTGAACAGTAAGATATTGTCCGTAGATAATCCAAGGGCCCTGACGCAGAACTTTTTCAATGTCCTCTATGCTCTGAAATTTAGCCAGAAAATAACCGTTCTCGACATCCATTAAGTGAAACGAACTTGATGGTTTTCAGAGAGAATAAACTTTGTTGTATAATGCTGAATAACATATGCTTCTGCCAAGTAATTTGATTACAACTGTAATGTGATTCAATATTAAGTGTCATTATTATTAATTAGAATTCGATTTATTCTTTTAAAAATTCAATTGACGGTACACCATTAACCATAGACCGCATCACGTCTAAATCTGTCAATTCGAACTTCCTCATCCCTGATGCGCACCTTTTTGATGAATCTATTCGCCCCTTCTTCCTCATCACAGCTTCTACTGTCGATAAGGCTCATCGTAAAAAAAAAAAACCTTAACTGCTGCTTTATTATTTAATATTAATATTTTTTTATTTCTCAATATATTTACTGGAGCGAATCTAGTAACTAATCCTCTGCATTCTGCAAGCCCATTAAAGGAGTGGATGCTGGCCACGAGTTTTAAAACTGCTCTATACCCAAGGCGAGGATCAAACCCTCGACCACTGGTTAAGGTAGGAGAGGCCCTTACCATCTCACCTAACTCTCGTGGTTTCAATATTAATATTTTAGTAATAAATATTTATTACAATTATAAATATATTAATAATAAATATTTTGTAGTATAAAGGTTAAAATATGTCATAAGTCTATGTACTATTCACAAATTTCCAATTTAGCCTCTGTACTTTTATTTTCAATAATTTAGTCTCTCTACATTTCAGATTTGAAAAGCAAGTACAATGATTGACATTGTTAAATTTTTTGTCAATTTTGTTGATATCATATTTTTAAATAAAAATACTCACTTGATAGTTATGTAACTAAAAAATGACATGGTAATGAACTTGAAATTAATAAAATATTTTTAATATATGCAAAAACAATGTAAAATATATATTTATAGATATAAAATAAACTCAATTAAACAATGAAAAGATAAAAAAAATCTCAAATGTATGAAACAGATATTTCTCAAACAACAGAAAATATTTTACACAGATTCATCCAAACACCAAAAAATATTAACTTTTCCAGAAAAGTAAGTCATTTTCCAAAAATTATTTTCTGGAAATCATTTTCAGTGGAACAAACAGACTAATTTAATTTTAAAAATAAAAAAGGTAAACTATCAAAATAGTCACTTTTGTTTGCCTTAAGTTACATTTTAGTTACTTATGTTTATAATGTTACGTTTTAGTCACTTGCGTTATCGCGTTGTAACATTTTAGTCATTGAGCAGTTAATTGCCATTTAAAAGTGTAAAGATAAGCTGGCGTAGCATGTTAAATTATCATTTCAAAAAAAAAAATTTAGGTTAATTTATACAATCGATCTTCATATTTTTTTTGTTTTGAGCAATTTAATTTTTTTTCTTTTATATTATTTTAACTTTTTTTTATTTTACATTCTCTTATGCTTCTCCCTCTATTTTAATCCCTTTTTCATTTCTTTTAACATAGCTTTTCTATATTTTCCATAAAACTAGTCCATAAGCTCGCCTCACTTGAAAAAAATTAAATTGTTCAAACAATAAAAGTATAGAAACTAGTTTTATCAAATGGAAAGCATAGAAAAACTACTCTAAAAGAAATGGATAAGAGAGGAAATCAGATGGAGAAGCAAAAGAGAATGAAAAATAAAAAATAAAAAAGTTAAAAGAAAATAAAAGAAAAAAATTAAATTGCTCAAAACGAAAAAAATATGAGGACTGATTGTATAAATTAACCTAAAATTTTGATTTGAAATGATGATTTAACATGTCACGCCGGCTTATCTTTACATCGTTAATAACAATTAACTGCTCAATGACTAAAATGTTACAACACGATAACGTAAGTGACTAAAATGTAACATTTCAAACATAAGTGATTAAAATGCAACCTGAGGTAAACAAATGTGATTATTTTGGTAGTTTACCCAAAATAAAAAATCATCCTCTTTGAAATAAGGTTTAATACATATTTTGGTCCTCTATTATATACAATTTTTTAGTTTAGTACTTCAAGATTTTTTTTTTTGAGTTACTTTAGGCCATATACTTTTATTTCGTCTATTTAGTTTCATCTAATATTTAAAAAAATCGACTCAACCGACTAAGCCTCAGTTCGGTTGACATCGGTATTATTATTAGTGCAAAAGAATGTGAATTTGAGCACTTTGAAACATGTTCATCCTCCTAATTAAAGGTTGGATGGGTTATAGGTAATTTTAGGTTTTATATAAAAAAATTTATCTCAACCAATCAAGTGATACCACATGAAAAAAAAGTGCAAAAAGAAAATTAAAAACTTTAAAATATAAATAAAATTCTTAAAAAACTTAAAGTTCTAAAAAGTTTCAAAATAAAAATAAAAACAGTATTTTAGAATTATTATTTTCTTGAATATTAAAAAAAACGTATAAAATTATTAAAAATTCATGTTTAGAATAAACCTAAACATATGTGCATCCAACTTTATCTCGTCAAAAATTAAAAAAATATATAAAAAATTACTAATTTATTTTGAAATTATAAAATTACATATAATTATAAAAAAAACAATGTCCAGAATTATTATAAATAAGCAAATACAAAATAATATGAATGTTTATTTGATCAAATTCATTTTCGACATACATTTTTAGGAATTTTATATGCTTTTATATTTCAAAAACTAATAATATAAAAAACCTACTTTTTAAAAAAATTAAGTATATTTAGAAAATTTTAGAATTTCCTTTACAAATTTGCTACTATTTTGAATTTTTTTGATATTTTAATTTAAGTGTTATTATTAATGGTTTAGATTTAAAATTTAGTGTTGGAATTTCTACACAGATTATTTATAGGGTTTAGGGAAATCAATTATTATTTTATTTGTAATTTGCATAAGCTGTTACTAATTTGACATTTGCATGCTTGATAGATTCCTTCATAATCAACATTGAATAACATTTTGCAATGGATGGTATGCATAATGTGCGTCGTCTGTTTTAATTTGTGTTTGAGTTCATGTCAAGACTATAACACTTTACACTCAACCTGAAAATCAGTTGGATGTAAGATGTTATATCTATTGTCGAACCAACTTAAATAAACATTTAAAACAATCATCGAAGTTAAAAGTAAATTAAGTGTGGGAAATTCAATTAAAGGATGTTATGAGTGTTAAACAAACATGATTGCACTCAAATGGGCCTGCACATATTAATCTAGGGTGAAACACGGTTAAATATGGATCTAGGTTACAAATTGTGGGTCAATTTAACAAAATGCAAGGCAGTGTTTCAAAATAGATAAATCATGCCTCAGGACATGCCTCCCCTATTTCATGATTTTTAGGTTCAAAGTTTGAAGTCTCAGGATAATCGGGTCATGTCTCGAGACTCTTGATTGAATTTTCACTATTTAACTTCGACGTTTTATGTCTCGAGATAATGTCAACATGCCTTAAGAGGCATGCATGCTATGTCTCGAGACTTATACCCAATAATGCATGAAAATATTCTTACGATCTCAAGACTTCATTACAAAGGTACATACAATATCATTTCAAGTCATGTAATTGACCCTCTAAATACACCTAAACATATTCAACATGTGACCAGATCATTTCATACACATTCGACATAAAATAACAAGTCTAAAACATTAGATCTCAATGGTATAACACAAGATATCAAGATTTCACTATGCAAGTGCCTTAAAACACACAAAGCACATTATACCATTTGAATTTGCATCATATAATCCGATATAAACGTGTCCAAGTGTCCAACTAGGTGCCAAAGCATATCACATATCTTAAGGAACATTAAAGTACCAAAACTTATCAACTTAGAGACCTAGGTACATGCCCAAACTACTAAAAAAACTCAAGGGGCATTACAAACTTTCACAGATCGAGCTAAGACTAGAGGTCTTGCATGTTGGTTAATGGTTAGCATTAGATAAAACTCGTAGACATTTGATACTTGAGTATGGAACAAACATCCGCACATTTGAGCTTTTCGAAAGTGCTATAATGCTAACAAAACTAGTATCATAACATATATTCAACAAGCAATAGAACATGCTATAACATCATTCATAAAATATAAAAAGATTTTAAGAATTTTGTATCCAAAATGATTATTAACAATATTTTCTTTCTTTATTTCTTTCAACTAGCGAAGTTTGAAATATTAAATTTCATTGTCTTTACTTATAATTTCTTTCCAATGCTTGAGCTAGATATGATAAAGACACGAGAATATTAGAGCCTAAAACTGATACTATCCCTATAGTAAAGAGTAAGGTTGTTGGAGGTGGTTTCGTTAACCCAACCATTTTTTCTAGGATTATATTTTTTTTTTTAATTTTGAGCTTTTTTTTGAGTTCTAATTAGGCATTTGAGACAAGAAAATGCTGCAAAAGAAAAGAGGACTAAATAAAAAGAGATTGAATTAAAGGATAGCTTTAATTTCTAGATTTTTTCATGTTTGGTTGATGAGAAAATGAGCATGGTTGATGAGAAAAAAATAAATAAAATATAAATTTGAAAATAGTAAATATACAAATATTTTAAATATTTTTAAATATATTTTATATTTTTAGAATTAGTACTAAAATGATAAATTTTATAAACATTGAGGTTAAATTTGTTAACCTTTTTATATTTATGATCAGTTTGATAGGATGTGTAAATATTAGAGTGCTAAATTTTTTATTAGGTGAATAAAAAAAACCCATGTTAGACTTTCGTTATTAAGTTAACGATGAGAGTGACTAAAATATTTAATTTCGAAAAGTTGAGTAACTAAATCGAAAAACTTAATAATTGAGTGACCAATATAGAACAATTTGAATAATTGAGTGACTATTCTTATACTTTACCCTTTTAATTATTAAAACAAAATAATATGGAATCATTTTCTTTTCTTTCCTTTCATTAAGAATTTTCTTTTCATTTAGTTTCCATATGATTTAATTGTTTCCTTTCTTTTCATTTAAAGACAATCAGTTAGTAATATTAGCAATTTGATGTAAATTTTTTAAGGGATAACGGAAAATTTTACCCCTATACTTTAACAAATATTTCAATGTGGTACATGTACTTTTAAAATGTACAATGTGGTAATTGAACTTTTAATTTCATCTATCAATGTGGTACCTCTCTAGTGGTGTTAATCTCTTGGTGGTTGCCGTCAACCACGTCAAGGTCGTTAATGGTCAAATTGATCGATTAACGATTTCCGTTAATGGAAGGGTCTAGTTGATTTTTTTGACATAAAGATAAATTTAGCCCCTAACATTTACTCATTTTGTCATTTTAGCCTTTATTCTTTTTATTTTGGGTCATTTTGACCCTTAACCTTTAAGATTTAGTCAAATTGATTGCTTTTTGACGAAAAACTGACTGAACTGTTAAAATTCTAATGGCATTGACGTGGCATTTTACGTATACTTCACTGCTAACATGGATTCGACAACTCTTTCGATAGTTATTCGTTTATTTTGGCCCGATTATAAGTGGCATGTAAATAGGATTTTGGTATGTTTATGTTAAAAGGTATCTTAGTGATTTTATGCCATTTGAAGTATATAATATGTATATTGATGTAATTCTAATTGGTATTTTGGTTGGTTATAGTGTGTGATGGTAAATGCATGATTTGATATCTAAATGCATTTTGAATGGTTGTTTTGGTATAAATGTCTAGGTAACTTGGTAAATTTTGGTTGATAATATGCTAGCAATATGAGCAATGGTGTAATGTGTTTAATTTGGTACTGAGATCATGGAATGGATGGTATGGATTGTTAATGGTTGAGGTTTCAATGGTTTATGTTTTAATGTTTAAATTGTGGTGCCAATGAGGGCATATTGGTTAGGCACTAATGTTGAATGTTATTTGGTATATTTGGCATGTTTTGATGCATTTTGGATAGGTTTAAGGAATGGTATTTACATGGCTTGGGATTTAGAGAATTATAGATGAAATGACTTAATTTTGAAATCATTTTTAGGTGCACACGACCTGTGACACGGTCTGCCACACAGCAGTGTGTCATACACGATTTCATAACACGATCATGTGGCCTATTTGATTTTTGGTGCAGGTTGGTTCACACAATCGTAGTGAGTTACACGATCTAGCGACACAATCGTGTGACCCTGAGTTACACGAGCACATAATTTACACGGTTTGGCCACACAAGCATGTTTTAGAGCCACACGGGCTAAGCTTTGTCACACAGCAGTGTGACCCCTATTTTCACTTTTTATTTGAATTTTTGTAAAAGTTTCAATTTAGTCCAAATTTATTCACGAGTTGTTTTAAATGCTTCATATGCTCGATTTAGACTCGGTTATGATCGTTTTTCATGGAATGATTATATGAATTATTTGATTATTTATGATAGGATAATGAATAATGTTTATGTTTTGCAGTTGTAATACCTTATAGCTCGGGTCAGGTGACCGGACCGAGTATAGGGTGTTACATTTAGTGATAAATTTTCTAAAAGATTTTATGAACTTTTTTGAAATTTGTTGATTTTTTAAAATATTTTTTTTATTTTTTTTGAATTTTTATGAATTATATGGGGATTACCACAGTAGTGGCCACGTCAATATCGTTAATATTTTAACAGTTCAAATAATTTTTCGTCCAAAAGTAAGCAATTTAACTGAATTTTAAAGGATGAGGGTCAAAATGATCCCAAAAAAAAAAATGAATAAGGGCCAAAATGATAAAATAAGTAAACAACAGGAGCTAGATTTATCATTGTGCCATTATTTTTGTTATTAAAGACTTAATAGTTTGCAATTTTTTCATGGGTTGCTTTGATTTTTTTTTAATTTTTTTATTAAGGGTATCTGTGACCCTTAAGCCTTAATTTAATAAATAAATAAATAAAATTATTTTTATATATTTTTTAATAATTAATTAAAATTATATAATTTAAGAATATGTTTATTGTATTAAATAAAACTTTTTAAAATTAAAAATAGAACTAAATAAATTAAAAATAGAACTAAATAAAAATTTAAACAGAATTAATTTAAAACATTTAAAGATAATGTGAACAAATAAGATTAAAATAATAAAAAGCTAAATATGTAGAGATAGAAAAACAATATACAAAGGGTTAAAAAGATAATTCTAATTTTATTAATTGAAGGTTAATCATTTTTGTAAATGTGGATTTGAGTATATTTAGAATTTTTCTTTAACGTTAATTTATTATAGGTTTTTATTCTATTTGTTATTTTTTATACAATGCCTAAATTTAGAGGTGTTAATGAATCGGGTTGAATAGAGCCTAAGCATAATATGAACATATTTATATTTGTCCAAGCTCGGTCTGATCCGAAATATGAGCTTAAAATTTTGTTCAAACATAATCCAAGCCCATTTAGATTTGTCCATATTATTTTTTATTTTTTTAAAAAATATTTATATTATATTATTTTAATATTTAATAATTTTATATATTTTTCAGTGATTGAAATTTTTTATATAGTTATTTTAATATTATTTCAATGTTTACATTAGAGTAGTATTATATATTTAGTATAAGTTTATTTTTTAATGTATTCTAAATTACATAATATATAAAAATAGCATAATATAAGTATTATAAACTTAAAACGAGTCGAGTTGGGCCGGGCCGAGCTCGGGTTTTGAATGTTCAAGCCCGAGCTCGACTCATATTTTAAACAGGCTTAATTTTTGTCCAAGCCTTTTTTGAGCCTAACATTTTTGCCCAAACCCTTTGAAATTTCGAAAGGATCTTCGAGTCTGGATGAATAACCCGACCCATAAACAAATCTAATCAAAATCTATAATAAAATTATTCAAAAATATTAATATTAAATTACAATCCAACTCGAAATGAAATAATTGTTTGATAATGAAATTATTCAATTATTCTCTCACAATGCAAGAATTAGTAGAACATATAAAAGTTACAACTTGGAGAGAATAGGGCGTTGGGTTTGTAAAATCAGTTGCTTCCTCAGGATTTTTCCAGCTGCTGACTTTGGGATTACATCTATAAATTCCACTCTCCTCACTTTCTTGTAAGGAGCCACCTGCCACAATATTTATTAAAATTGGAGGACTGAATTGAAATGTTAAAAAACTTAGATGAACAAAGATAAAAAAAAGTACGAACCTGGGAAGCTACAAATTGAATGACTTGTTCCTGAGTGAGCTCAGAATCAACTGCTTTTACCACATACGCCATTGGTATCTGCCCTGACTCTTCATCTTCAACCCTACAAATCAAACACATTTGTCAAACAATATTAATGCAACTACACCTCCATAGGAATAGGCACTCACGGTATAACTGCTGCATCCAGGATGTTGGGATGGCTCAAAAGCAGTGCCTCCAGTTCTGCTGGTGCAACCTGCAACAATGAATACCAATGGTAGCTTTGTTGTTCTCGTAATTACTGGATAGATAGCAAAAAGGCATGAAAGTTACCTGATACCATTGTGCTTGATAAGCTCCTTTACCCTATCAACAATGTAGAGCAACCCATCCTCATCAAAATAACCAAGATCCCCAGTTTTAAGCCACCCATCTTTGTCTCTAAAGTTGCAGTCGTTGCTTCCTCATTTCCTAAGTACCCTTTCATGATTGTAGGCCCTTTTAACCATAGCTCTCCTTCCTTGTAGGGTGGCAAAGCCACGCCTGTTTCCATATCCACCACTTTCGCACTAAAAGTTGGCAGCAGCGGCCCACATGACCGTGGATGAGCTTTCGCCATTTCGTCCGACGCGAATACCGTCGCAGCACCGCAGCTCTCGGTCAGCCCGTTCCTTGCCTCAGCTCCACCCATGGAAACTGAGCCCTAAATGCTTCACTCAATTCCTTGCTTAACGGTGCAGCTCCTGACCCAATCCTTCTCACGCTTGACAAGCTATCCTTGCTTTTGCAGTTTTTCACTAAACCAAGCACCACCGGGGGTACGGCGGCGATGTTATTAACTTTATGAACCTCAATTGCCTTCAACATTTCCTGGAAATCAAATCTTTGCATCAACACCGTCGTGATACCGCAACAAGATAGCCCGTACCCGAAGAATACGAGGCCGTATACGTGAAAAAAGGGTATGAACCCTAAAAAACACATCGTTTACAGACGAAGTTTCTTCTGCATGCCATCTTACAAGTCTAGCCGTTGTTATTAATTTGAATGCGTTAATATAACGCCCTTGCTTGTTCCGGTAGTACCCGAAGAGTATAATACCGCCGCCGTATCCGACTGTTTAATCTTAATTTCAGGTACTTCATGTGTATCCCCGCATTCGATTAATTCTTCTATGGATAATGAATTACCCTCTTTTGATTGCCGAGATGTGACCATTGTAGGCACCTGAATTCCTTCGAATTTATGTAACTCCTCCGGGGCTGAGATAACTAGCTTAGCACCGGAGTCGAGCACTTGTTTAGCTATCTCCGAAGACGTATTGATTGGATTAGCAGTTGAGAGAATTGCACCAATTGAGAATACTGCAAGACATATTGTTGGGTACAAGAGTGAGTTAGGGGACAGAAGGAACACGACATCGCCTTTGCGGACTCCGAGGTGGTAAAGGCCGCCGGCAAGCGATCGGATCGACCAATGAAGTTGAGCATACGTGAGGTGCTGGTGTGTGGCTGAATCAATGAGTGCAAGTTTTGATTCAGCAAAAATGAGGACGAGGGAACTGAGATAGCACAAAGGAAGCGATGCCAAGGTCAGGATCAGTGGGAACTTTGAGATGGTCGGGAAGTTGAAATACCGAACTATAAATTCCGGTACGTAAATCGAAGCCACTTCGGTTGACCGGAGGCCGAGCATCGCTAGATTGTTCCTTGAGGGAGACAGCCCTGGACATGGTTTTTTGTTTTGGTAAGCTAAAGTTGGGGATATGTAAGTTGGTTTTAAGCAGGTCTACTCCCTACCGTCCAATACTGGCCGTCGATAAGTCCGAGGTTAATGATATAACGTTACGTATTGGATGCATCGCAATTAAAAAAAAATAGAAAAATTAAATGAATGATTAAATAAATTTTTTTTACAAAGTTGAAAGGTAAAAACATAATTATACTGCTATTGTATACAGAAGTACTTTCATATATGTGTGGTGTTATACTTAAAAACTTGGTGGCCGGCGGTGGAAAGGTATGCTTGGTAATAAGACATGCACGTCCCTCTCCAATACACGCTTTGATGAGCTACTAGTATTAAATTTCTCATCTGCCGTCCATTCGAAAAGATTTGAATCAGCCCCTGCGTAACATTTGCATACACAATCCCTTATATATTGGACAAATCATTTATAAATTATTCACCACTCATCTCACCCACATCTATATGTAAACTAGATCTGATTGGGTTGAGCTATTCGATTCGATTCGAAAGTCCGTCCGGAAAATAAGAAAGTTTGAATAAAAATATAGATCCAAAAAATAAGTTTAGACAAAAATGAGACCATTTTTTAAATGGGCCAGGCCTCAGGTAAGAGTTTTTCAGCTCGAGTTCGGCTCGAATAAATTAACTATTTTAATAAAAAAATTATATTATTGTTTTGTTGCTGTTTTTTTACTGTTTTGGTATTTTTACTGTTTTAATTACTATTTTGGTGCTTTTTTTTATTGTTTTGATGTTGCTTTTGCTATATTTATTTTTTTTGTTGCTATTTTTTCTGTTATTTTTATTGTTTTTTTGTTTATATTTTGTTGTTTTGTTGCTGTTTTGCTATTATTTTGCTGCTATTTTGGTTTGGATATTATTTTTATGGTTTTACTATTGTTTTGCTGTCTTTTTAATATTATTTGAATATTGTAGAACTTATGTTTTATTGTTAATTTTGTACTACTTTATTTGTAACTATCTTAATATAAATTTTTTTTAATGTATGTTAAATTTGTTTATTTTTTATGATTTTGTTTTAATGTTTTTAAATGTATTGATATATTATATATTTTAAATTTGTTGTATATAATAAAATAATCTAAAAAATTAATATGGGTCGGGCCGGGTCAAGCTCGGGCTTGGACAAAATTTTAGGCCCATTTTCTGGCCAGGCCCGGGCCTAGCAATTAAGCCTAAATTTTGTTTAAGCCCGACCCATGATCAGCTCTAATGAAAACTAATACATATACAATTATTTTACGAACCCTTCCCATCACATTATTCATGGTTTCTTTCTAATTATTTAATGATATTTTAATAATTTTTTCATGTCATTGACACATAATTTTGGTAATTGTTTACCTTGAACCCAAACTCTGAATTCGAACTTGAACTTCAACCTCGAATCATGAATCCTAAGCTCGAACCCGAACCTAAGTTGAAGGTTTGAGTTTGAGGTTTGGGTCTGAGGTTCGAGGTTTGAGATTTTGGATTTGGGGTGATTCAGGATTCAAGGTCTAAGATTCATAATAAAAAAATTACCAAAATTGTTGGATAAATTAATAATTACATTTAATAATAATTAGTGAATTAATTAAATTTATTTTAATTAAATAAATAAAAATATTTTGAGAATAGAGAACTACTTATTGAGTTGGATAAATTATATGGGTAAATTTAAAGACTAATTAACACATATAATTGTAATCAATATACAAATGAACCTAACATACCCATTTAATACATGGTAGGTGGTAACCTTAGGGTTCCCAAAGGGTGTGCTGCTAGTGATGGCAAAAGGGCGGGGCGGGTCAGAATTTTGACCATCTAATTTCGATTCGATACTCTATCGTCATGCTCTGATTTGACCTTAATCTTAAAAAAATTTAACCTGCCCCGACCTCGAAAATTATTTGTATATCTGACCTCCTCGATCCGATTCGATCCGAGCCAACCCAAGTTCAAACTCTTTTTTTGAAATATTGATTAATTAAATTAAAAATATGATTTGGCATCACATTTTGGTGTGTTTATTCTAGCATTGTTGTTGTGTTGTTTATAGGTTGCTTTTTTTATTATTGTTATCGTGTCTTTGTTTTGTATGTTATATTGTATTAATTACAATTACTTAAAAAATATGGGTTACTAACTAAGTAAATATATTAAATAAAAAAATAAGAAGAAACAAAATGAGATATTATCATAATAAATTAAAAAAGAGAAGGGAGAAGAAAACAAATGGGAGAAAGGCGAGAAAAATATAATTATAAGATAATGATAAAATTGGTTACATGATAAATTTCACAAGAAAATAGGTTTTAGCTAGGTATTTTTTGAGCCTTATAAGCGCAGCTAAAACATTTAGTGACGCTTGAAAAATGCCGCTAAAGATAAACCCCGCTAAAAATAGCGACGTTTATGAGGAAAAACGCCGCTAAAGAACATGGTCTTTAGCGGCGCTTTCCTCACAAACACCGCTAAAGAACATGGTCTTTAGCGGAGCTTTCCTACAAACGCCGCTAAAGGACATGGTCTTTAGCGGCGCTTTTCCCACAAACGCCACTAAAGGACGTGGTCTTTAGCGGCGCTTTTCCCATAAACGCCGCTAAAGAACATGGTCTTTAGCGGCGTTTCCCCACAAACATCGCTAAAGAACATGGTCTTTAACGATGCTTTTACCCATAAATGCCGCTATAGATAATGTTCTTTAGCAACATTTTTCACAAAAACGCCGCTAAAATTAACAGATTTTAACAGCTCATTTTAGTTCACATTGAACCTGAATTTTCATATTTTTTCTATAAATTCAAATCAACCAATAACTTCAAATCTAAATGTAAATAATAAACAAAAGAAATATGCATATGATTTAAATTAATAAATAAATGAAAAATATATTCAAAAGCAGTATTGTGTATATTATTCTCACATAAGAAAAAAAAAAAGTTTAAGGTGGCGGATTCTGCGATTGATTTTGCTGAAACATTTTCATCATATTTTTGAAGCTGTAGAGCTGCAGTTCGTCATACTTTCTTGTTGCCTCTGCTTCCTTCGCTTCTCTCGCTGCTGCCTCCGCTTTAAGTTGTAGCTGGAGTTCATCATATTTTCTTTGAACCTCTGCTGCCTCCTCTTTAAGTTGAGAAATTTGCTCAACTGTGCTCGCTTGCATCTGAGCCATTTGATCTCTTAATCTCTGAACTTCAGCTTGATCCTGACTCCCGAAGGCATGTATCTCTGCGAGCTGGATCCAAAATATCGGGATGGGGGCTAACAAAAGATCCTTGAAATCTAACCCAACAATACCTTTCAGGACCCAAAACTTCAGTAATAACTCGGTTATCAATGTCCTCTAGATTAACCGAACTATCACTTGAAGCCATCGCTTCATACTCCGCCTTTTTATCCTTTAATTTATCCTAATAAGTCAAGGAAGGAGTTAGAAACGAAATATATAATCAAACAAATGCAACATAACTTGGCATTATTTGCATTACAAATGACAAACTAAACCATTTAATTAAACATGATAAGTATTTAAATTATTTAAATTTTATTAAGTAAATATACCATAATTTCTGCAGTTTCAGAAGTCATAAGAGATCCATCTTTCTTTCTATGTGTAATGTCAAAAAGCTGAAGGCGTCCAACTTTTTGATTTGACGAATGTTCCTACATTATAGTAGGAAAAATATTAATTAGTAGAAAGTAATTAATATTTGACATAATTAATAAATTTAAATACCTCATCAGCAGCTACACAAGCAAAACTTCTCGATCAACTGTGTGCGTGAATTTTTGTTTTTGCCTACTTGTAGTTCCAATACGCTCACGATCCTACATTAATTATTATTACGTATATAATAAATACTATAAACCGAAATAATTATAAGAGTTTAGTAGTACATTATACCTCTCCTTTCTTTGAGCTCCAAAATCTAACTTGTTCTTCCCATTAGTACCTCAGCATTCCCGACGGAACATTTCGCAATATATCTTCGAGGCTTATATTATTCTTAAAATAATCTTTCTTTATATTACTCTTATGGTCTCTCTATTTCTTCCCTAATGATTTCTTTACATAGTCGTCTGAGACCTCTAAAATAAATCTCTCCTACAAATAACACAAGTTTAGAAAGTAAATATAAATTAAAATTAAACCAAAGAATTATAAATTACATTCACTTTATTACCTTAATATTATCGAGAGCTTGATTTTTGTTACTATCAGGCTTATGTTGCCATGACTGGTAGTTGATCAGCAACAGACTGCTATTTCGTGCTACAATGCCCAAGTATCCTCCCAAAAGTCGAGCTTCTGATCCAACAGACTGACCATGACTATTTGCAGATACTTAGACACGCTCATCAGGATTTAGATTGTATAAATCTTTTAATAGGGTACGTCCTCGAGTTCTGCGCCCTTTAGAATATTCAGCTAAAAAAGTTGTACATGATAATATTAGAATTTTAAACAAAAATAAAAAATAAAAAGTGAACATGCATGAAAATTAAACTTAACATTACCTTGATTTTCTTCAGTTTCCGAAACATTCGAAGATCCAATAGCAGTCTGTTGATCACTATTTTTTTTCTTCCGAATTCGGAGGATTTTGGATAATACTTAGATCTCAGAATTTTCTTCTAGGCATATTATCTACAATACACATAAAATAGTTGAAATATTAGTAACTAATTACAACAATAATAGTAATGGATATATTTAACAAGATCAAGATTTAAATTATAATATTACATATTCTATTCTTAAAAAACGTAAAATCTTACTACATTATGATTCGTAAATATCTTCATCCACATCCTGGCGAACCTATTGAAATTGTGTACTAGTACTAGGGATAGTTTCATTTAAGTTTTGTTTTGAAAAAGGCAAAGTTTCTGATCTTTCGTCCATGTCATCTCTACTCCCATTGCCCATGTCAAACAAATCTCTAGGGGTGTTACGGAATACAACGTACCAACCCTCATCAGTTGGATCTCTCGAGTAAAAAACTTGTTTGACTTGAGCAGAAAATACATACGGCTCGTCCATCAATTGTTCCCAGTGTGAATTAATTGAGAGAAGTTCACCATTGTAAAACCAAATTGATCTTTTTTAATTCTGCAAGCAGTATTAACATCAGCCCAATTACATCGAAATAAAACAACCTTCCATTTGCCATAGTAATCCAACTCAATAATGTCCGTAAGAAGTCCGTAATACTCCACATTTCCCTCAACTTGATTACTATCCATAGCACTAGCATAACTTGTAATTGAAGAATTAACAACTATTACACAATTTTGAGTCCTCCTCAATCTTTCGCGAGATTTTGTATGAAACCTGAATCCATTAATCAGGAAGACATTATATTTTTAGTACTCTATTCGGACCTTGGGAAAGCCATTTAACTTCTTCACTAACATCCTTTCCACTCGAAACCTATCGAAATGAAAGTAATTTGATTAATTAAAATGTTATACGAAAACATTATTATTGGTCATTGAAAGCATCAGTTGCATACCGTCTGCCCTAACCATTCATGAAAAGATTCTGTGAATAACTTATGAATCTCTCAATGTTGTAATCTTCGAGAGCGTGAATGAGATCTCAAGAGTTGTTTATACTCACTATGTTAGAAAGTGAATAAATAGGTTAGGGAAAAAATAAACAAATTTAAAGGATGAATATTTATCAAATTCTAAAACTTACTTGCGTAATGGTTCAATTGAGTCGTGGTGCAAAAGAACATATCGATGTGCTTGTACCCAAGATATATCATCTAAGTGTGCATTTTCAACTTTTCCGATTGGTTGTCCATAACTTCGAAATAGTTAAGTTTTAGCTAAGCTATGATCATTATTGAGCCCAGCATTTCTACTTGGTTTATTCAATCTTATTTCAACATGTTCTAAATATCTAGAGCAGAAAGTCATACACTCCTCTGCTAAGTAACCTTCAGCAATTGATCCTTCTGGATAACACTTATTATGACAATAAGACTTCAATTTGCATAGGAACCTAAACACGATATACAACATTATCAAAAGTTGTAACTAAAGGTATATTAATGAATGAATCAAAACTTTGCAAATTAATTAGCACTCTCTATAGGATACATCCACCGATAGAAAACTAGTCCACCAAGTTTTGCTTCATGAGGGAGATGAATTAACAAGTGCACCATAATAGTGAAGAACGAAGGTGGAAAGATCTTCTCCAAGTTGCATAACGTCAAGGCGACTCGATTTTGTACTTTCTCAAGTTCTTCAACATCCAAAACTTTGCCACAGATACCTTTCATTATATTGGGTAGTTCAATTATACAAGACGTCACCTTTTTTGACATACAACACTGCAAAGCAACTAGCAGTAAATCTTGCATCAAGATGTGATAATCATGTGATTTTAGGGAATATAATCTTCAATCTTTAAGACTCACACATCGAGATATATTTGATGCATACGCATCTGGGACCTTTATATCCTTCAACACCGTGTAAAACAATTCTTTTTCTTTCTTCGACATTGTAAAGATAGAAGAAGGCGGCAACCGACATTTTTCATTCGGAAGTAATTGAGGATGAAGATCATGCCGAATTCCCGTGTCAACTAG
This sequence comes from Gossypioides kirkii, assembly GCA_005610355.1. NCBI lineage: Eukaryota > Viridiplantae > Streptophyta > Magnoliopsida > Malvales > Malvaceae > Gossypioides > Gossypioides kirkii. The sequence goes on from CP032248.1 coordinate 37,803,838, forward strand.
ATCAAATCGACTCTTAAGATTGTCTTTCGATTTTCTATCCACATTAAGAATTGTCCCGATTATGTTCTCGCAAACATTCTTTTCAATATGCATGACATCAAGATTGTGACGCAAAATATAATGCCCCCAATAAGGCAAATAAAAAAATACTTCTTTTTTTTCCACAACTCCACCTCATTAGGATCATCCTCTCCATCAGATTCATCATCACTCTCTCGGTCAACATCGCCAATATACGCCTCCCTCGGTCTTCTGTTTCTTTGCGTGTTGGATGGTTGATTCATCTTCCTATAACTAAAATCTATATCTTTCAACATGAACAAGACTTCAGATCCAATTGTCTACTTAGGAGCTTCTCTCAACTCTTCGGTACCATCAAATTGAGTCCTCTAAAATCTAAATCTATGATTTCCATCTAACCACCGACGATGCCTCATATAAGAGAACTTCTTCCCATTATATAACCACTTCGAACAAGTTTGCGCTGTACAACAAGGACAAGCATAACGTCCTTTGGTACTCTAACCAGATAAATTAGCATAAGCCAGGAAATCATTAATAGTCCACAACAGAGCTGTACGTAAATAAAAGTTCTCCTTTTCGGAGACATCATATGTTTCAACACCCGCCCATAACTGTTTCAACTCTTCAATAAGTGGCTGCATATAAATGTCAATATCATTCGAGACCTTTGTCTCCAGGGATAATCATAAATAAGATAAAAGAAGATTGCTTCATGCAAATCCACGAAGGCAAATTGTAAGGAACAAGCACTACAGGCCAAGTACTATACGAAGTACTTATGAGTTTAAATGGATTAAATCCATCAGATGCTAGCCCAAGCCTCACATTCCGAGGATTACTTTCAAAGCTTGGAAATTTATTGTCAAATGATTTCCAAGCTAAAGAATCCGTGGGATGCCTTAATAATCCATCATCGGTTCGTTCATCATGATGCCACCTCATAGACTTAGTCGTCTTCGACGACATGAAAAGCCTTTGAAGCATTAGTATTAGTGGAAAATATCGCAGAATCTTTACTGGCTTCTTTCTTGATTGTGCCTCACCTTCATCTCATTCACATTTTCTGCATTCCTATTCATCTAACGAGATGTACCGCAAACATGACAAGACTGTTGATTTCTCTGATCACCCCAATACAACATGCAGTCATTTGGGCAACTATGAATTTTTTCATACCCAATACCTAAATCCTTTATCAGTTTCTTCATATCTTTGCATGAATGAGGGATTTTTGCAAACAGAAACATATCTGTCAAAAACTCTAACAGTAGCGTAAAAGAGTTTTCGGTCCACCCTCCCAAACATTTTAAGTGAAAAAGACGAATGCAAAAGGACAGTTTTGAAAATTTTGATCCCTCATAAAGTTCTTCATTCATTTCATTAAGTAACTTGTAGAACTTCGCTGCTTCTCCATTTGGCTCTTCATTAGGTGCATTTGTTCTCGTTTCGGTAAAAACATTTCCACCAATATCACAATCATCGGATGCAATAAATTCAGGTGGACACGATTGCAAACCATGACTGTGCATATTAAATGCATCCCGCAACATACCTTTCATGTCATCTTCTCTAGCATACTGATGATGAGTATAATGAGGATAACCCGGATTAATCGTTGAAGAGGTTCTACTAGGTGTACACTCTCCATGGAAAATCCATTTTTTATACCCCCGAATAAAGCCATCAACAACTAGATGTTCGTAGACAACTTCACGAATATGCCAATTGATGATGCCACACTTCTTACACGGGTAAAGAATCATATTCTCTTGGCTTATTTTGATTATGAATGCAAAATTTAGAAAAGTTTGCACTCCATTTCGATATTCGTTGCTTACCCTTGACAATTGCATCCAATTCTTATCCATTTTATAGTTCTTGAAGTCTAAAGTTGACAATAAATTATGGTTACTTAAGTGTTGTAAATATATTTAATTTAAAAATATATATTAGTGATAACATTTTACTTAAATCTTAGTAAGAAAAATTTATGCCTATAGTGTCATATGACACCTCTAGCCTATAGTGTTGGTAAAATTTTATGCAAGTACTTTCTTTGCATCAAACTATAAAGAATTATCAAAGTTAATTTATTTAGTTAAGTCTCACTTATATTTATATTTAATTGTTATATTTGAGTTTTATTTAATAATTAAATATGTAATTATGGAAAAATTTTATGGAAGTAGTTATATGCACATAGTTGCAAATAATTAAATAATTAAATATATTGAATTAAATATTTGTGTTTAGGGTTTAATAAATAACTAATTAAATAATTAAATAATTAAATATTGGGTTGTTATTTTTAATAATTTATATAATTGAATAATTTAATATTTTGAATTAAATATTTGGGTTTAAGGTTTAATAAATAACTAATTAAATAATTAATTATTTTAATATTTGTTCTATTTTTAATAATCTAATATTTATTTAATATAATTGAATAATTTAATATTTTAATTAAATATTTGGGTTTAAGGTTTATAAATAACTAATTAAATAATTAATTATTTTAATATTTGTTCTATTTTAATAATTTAAATTTATTTAATATAATTGAATAATTTAATATTTTAATTGAGTTTTCTTAGATGTCGACATGTAACAAAACTTCAAGCAAAGGCTACAGCATAACATGCTCAAACTCAAAGAGGTTCACAAATAGCAGTAATATTTTGATATAAATAAAAGACTTGTTCCAAGAAGAACTCATGTTTACATAGAATTGATTTAATATAATAATCATTTCTATTTTAATGTAAATTTCTTGAACATAGGAAGGGAAGTTTTCACTCAAGAGGCTCACAAATAGCAGTAATATTTACACGAGTTCGAACCGGTGACAGATATTTTTACTGTTAAATAAGCAAGATAAATGGGAGTGAAATTGAAAAAGAAAATTATGAAGCAAAGCAAAAATATATTCAAAGTTAAGAAAGAAGGTTGATTACATATTAGTTCTTTTCAAGCATATAGGAGAAACTAGCATGACTACATTTACACAGACAGTTTGCAATGAGATACATATGACATATTTGAAATAAATTTAACAACTACATCAGACAAAAAAAACCAACATTTCAGCAAGTAAAACCAATACCACGAAACAAAGATGATATTTTTTTTGGGTTTTTTTTATTAACCTCTAAGAATCTAGCTTTTTGGTATAACCTCTAAGAACAGTAGTCTTTTGAGCAAGCTGTTACAGTTTACCCTGAACAAATAAAACGAATCTCATCATGTAAGCTAACATGTCAAATGGTCCAAATAATAAACTATTGGCTGAATATATATCTGATACTACAATGTCTATCATCTCAAGCAAAGAAAACAAAACATCAAAGTAAAACGGTTTTAATGCTGCTGTGTAACTCTCCAACAAAATCATTATATTAGTACAAACCGCAAAAACAAACCCAAAACTCAAGACTATAAATCAGGGACAACATCCCCTACAAACACTTCCAAACCAGCAAATACAGACTACTCATCAACCAACAACATCACCCGTAAGCCATAAACAAAGACCGAAACACAGAGCCATATCATTACAAAGACAGACCACAACTGCAACAAATTGCAGACGTAAAACAGCAGCAAAAAACTAGGCCCTTCCCCCTTCAAAACAAAAAAAACATCAGCCTAGTATTAAACAAGTATTATCCTTAATCATGTTCAAAAATTTGTCTGCCCAAGTGGATTAACACATAGCTAAACAGTAGCAAAAGAACATAAGCACGCAGAAGAACACCCTCATTGTCGAAACGTTTTTGAAACGTGTTCCGACTTTTATATTTTTAAAATCGAAAATAAGATTCATCATCAATCTTTTATTCAGTGTAATTAGATCACCACAAAAAGTTAAAATCTGTTTTGAAAATTATTTTGGTCTTCGAAAATCCAAAAAACAGGTTAGGGAGTCGGTTACGTGTAAGGAAGGATTAGCACCCTCAAACGCCCAAAATTGGTACCATATCGATTATTTTCGGGTCTTTGTTTGTTAAAACTTTGAAATCTCAAGCGAAGTTTAAAATATAATCTTTTTACACATAATTCATTTCACATGATTTTCTAAAATTAGATTTGAAGGAAAATACCCGCGTGCTTCAAATTTCTCGGAGAATTGAAGTCGTGTCCAACATGTTAGGACACGACATTTTCGAAATCTTGAAAAATTAAGGGTCGTTTGAAAAGTTTGGAAGAGGATATTTGATTGTGCAGATTATACGAAAAATCACACCCAACACGTTAGGGCACGATTTCTGAGATTTTCACACGAAAAGAATATTGCCTCGATTTTAAAGATTTATTTGTATGTAAAAATAATTTCGAAAACGAACGTGTAAATTAAATATGAACGGACAGTTAATAGCAAAAATAACACGAAACAAAATAATTAAGCAGATGAATAAATGCACAGAAATTAAACATAAAATTAATAGAATACAAAATACGAAAGAATGATAATTAAATTATGTGTATAAACATTGAAGAGAAAGAAAAGAAACAAAACAAACGGGGTCAAAAATGAAGTTTCGAAGAACTCGGGATGAAAATAAAATTTTAGAGAAGTTCGAGGGTTAAAATGTGATTTTGGAAAAGTTTGAGGGTTAAAATGTGATTTTGGAAAAGTTTAGGGTTAAAATGTGATTTTGGAAAAGTTTAGGGGGTTAAAATGTAATTTTGAAAAATTTAGGGGTTAAAATGTAATTTTGGAAAAGTTTGGGGGTTAAAATATTATTTTATAAAAGTTTAGGGTTAAAATATAATTTTGGAAAAGTTTGGGGTTAAAATGTGATTTTAGAAAAAGTTTATGGTCAAATTGTAATTTTGTAAAAGTTTGGGGACCTTTTGAGTAATAATCCTAAAATGGGTGACACGTGGCAGCTTCTTAGGCTTTCAGAAGTGAAAGGACCAAATTGGAAATATTTAAAATTACTTGGAAAATTTAAAATAAATCAAAATTTGAATTAAGGATGAAATTGAAACAAATAAAGAAAAGGAAGGATCGATTGCATAAATAAATCAAAAAAGGACACGTGGCAGCTTTCTGGGCTTCAAAAAGGTTTGAGGACTAAATTGAAAATGAAATAAAATTAATGGGTAATTTTAAAATAAATTAAAAAATGTGAAAATGATGAAAATGTAGAAAATAAAAAATGTGAAAGGATTGAATGGGTAAATAAACCCCTTAAAGAAAATTTGATAAGCCATTGGCTAAAACGACGTCGTTTTGGGGTGTTTAAGTCACTCCCAAACTACATCGTTTTGAGAACCTATGTAACCCCCTTTTAACCCTTTTTTTCTTCATTTTTCACTCATTTCTCCAAAAAAAAAAAATCTGCTCCTCTCTCTCTCTCCTTCTCTCTTCCTTCTTTTTTTTATGCTTCTCCAACCGTCGACCACTGTTTCATCAGCCATTGCAGATCGCCGTCGTCACCGCAATCGTCGTCCACCGAGGTGACCGAAAAAATACCCCAAAGACACCATATTTCTTCTTTTTTTGCCTCGATTCCAAATCTAGAGTCAAAAATCCCCAATCTGACTCCAAAGTTTCGAAAAGTAAGGTAAAGTTCAAATCTTTGGGTTTTTTTTCTTTTAAAAGTAGTTTTTTTATTTATTCATTTTTTTATTTCGAAAAACAAGAAATAAAAAAAATTTAAAGCTTTTGTTTTATCCCCTCTTTATTTTTCGAACTCAAAAAAATAAAAAAATAAAAGTATATGTATATGTATATATGTGTACAAAAAATAAGTTTGCTTGCTATTTTCTGAGGTTTGGTTGTTTATTCTTGTATTTTCGAAATAGAAAATAAAGTAAAAATATGCAAGAGTAGATCTATCTTTCAAATGCCCTTTCGATTGCTATTCAATGCTCCTTTTTTTTCTATTGATTTTGTATTTTTTGTATTTTTCGTGAGTAAAAAAAATCCCCCTTACAAATCTAATTGGGGCTCTTTATAGCCCAAAATTTTACATAACTACTGTTCTTTTGCTGTTGTTTTCCTTCTTCTTGTTTGTAGGTTTTCAATGGTGGCAGCCATGGTGACAGAGGTTGTCATTTCGGTACAAAGGGGAGCAAAAGAGCAGGCCTCGGGGCGTGGGTGCCTTGGTCTGTGTGCCAGCTGATATGGCATGGAAGGAGTGGTGGTAAAAGCTTGAGAAATTAGGTTTCACCCATTTTTTGTGAATTGAGCTTGTTGGGCCATGCTTGTGTTTAGGTTATGTAAAGGGTTTAGGTAGCCTTGAGATTTTTTTGTAAATGGACTTTTGTATTATGGACATTAAAATGGATTTTAATTATTTTATATTATTTGGGTTTTTATTTTCCAACCCGGATAAAATTGAGCCTCTACACTCATGTTCAAAAGTTTGCTGTAGTGAATTAGCCTTTGATGTTTCTTTATGAACTCTGTAGTTGATGTTTTTATTTATTTATTATTATAATTATAGTACAATATAGAGAAAATACAAATCATGAAATGTGGTATACATGATTACTCGTATCATTTCTTAAGTATGAGATCGAAGTTTAATCTCTGTCCATGAAAACATTCGCTTACCTGTTTTACTAGATAAAACCCATCATCCAAATAATGGTCCCAATGGGAAAAATGAATAATGACAAAATTGATCCATGTTATTTAAAGAATCAAACCACTCAGATTCTTTGAAGTTGCATCACTATGATGATTCAAACAAAGACAGCCTACTGAATCAAAGCTTAACTAAATACCTCAACAAGCAAACCAGTAAAACTTTCACTACTGAAAAAGCTACTCGCCATCAGACTCGACAATGCAGGACTTGACAAATATATGACATGGAAAAGGTACCTAAAACATTATATGAAACTGAAATACACGAACATGTCAAAATCTATATATATAAAATAGATAAGCAAAATTATGACATGATAAAATACATGAACACGACATGAATATGCAAATTGAAGGGTCTATCTAATCACCCAGTTACCACAGAAGGCTCACAATATAGTTCTCAACCAAGAAGTGAGGTCAATTTCTAGATATATCAACGAAATATTGTGTTTGAAGGACAATCTATGAAAGAAAGTGCTAAGCACTATATTGTTCAGAAAGAAATACAGAGAATAAGAATTGTTAAATGTAAAACTGTTTCAATTATTAAAACTCTAATCTGCTTCTTCTACAATTTAGCTTTGCTATTTATAGACTTTTGGAGTAATAACACTCTTAACCAAATTAACAGAATCAAACCACCTAGCCATAACAACTACTAACAACTATACTGGAACTGTAGCTCCTCTGTAACGACTATAGCAGTGTATTCTAATAATCTACAATAATATCAAAATTTATTTCCCAACTGAGAAGTTTAACCAGGGCTAAATGCAAACTTTTCTTCATCAGAATCAGAGTAAAACAACAAAAAGGAGGCACTTTCCAGAGTCTTAAGTGGAAACAACCGAATGGGTCGGGATTGTCTTAAAAACACCAGAAAGAACCTGAAAGCTTTTAACTAAAACAACCCAGATGTTAAAAAATGAGGGTAACAAGTAAAATCCAAGAAAAATGCAAACTTTCAACAAGACAAAGATACCCAATCCAATAAAAAAAACTATTTATAAATTATTTTAATAGTTTTGTTTGGTTAAAGAGAGATTACCTGAAATGGATTGTTTAAAGTAGGATCGTAATGAGAGAGAGCTTCTTCCCAAGATGACCAGAATAAAGATTTCCAAAACGAATAAAGGGAGGTTGTCCCTCCACTGTTACTAAAAAAATACAGTCAACAAGCAATGGAAATGGAGGAATTTTGAGATGATGGTGGTGGCCGGTGGGTGGGTGTTGGTGTAGATTGAGTGGAGAATGAAATGGAGGAGGCAAACGATGGGTCTTGGTGGAAATTAGGGATTTAGAAATGAATTAAGATTTTGTTTCATGAATGAGAAATTTTTTTGCTAAGGAATGAATAAGAATTTTCGAATCAGGTTTTGGAGAAGGAGAAGGCAAACGACGTGAAACGGTGCCGTTTCAATAAAATATAAATGATTAAGCGGCGTTTATGAGAAAAATGCCGCAAATGCACAGGACCCTTTTGCGGCGTTTTCACAAAAACGCCGCTATTGCTCTATACCTTTTGCGGTGTTTATGGAAAACACCGCTATTTTTTGAATTTTAGCGGCGTTTTTCCATAAACGCAGTTATTACTTTACCTTTAACGGCGTTTTTCCCATAAATGTCGCTAATGCTCTTTCCCACATTTTAAGTTTTTTAAATTTATTTTCAAATTTTATATAAATCTTTAAAATACATCAAATTTTAGTACTTTTCTATTCCTTATTTAATTTTTGAAGCAAGCTTTCCTTTATTCATCGTCGTGCACATGCTCTTTTTATTTTGTACCAAAGTTCTTTAAAATGATTAAATATTTGACAATAGTTATGAAGATATTGGTCTAAAAACAAATAATTTATCTTGAGATGGTAAAAAATATTTGAAATAATTAAAAATGTTATTTAAATTATTATGTATTTAAAATAACATAATTTATTATTTAAATAATTTGAAAAAAAACTTATCCAATTTATTTTTTAATATGAAGTTAACTTTGTTTAGGGTACGAGGTTTTTTTAATCCCAATAGGGATTGTTTAGATTAATTAAGTGTCTAAATAATAGTTAATGAGCAAACAATTCATAATTTAGGATTTTAACGAAGTTAATTGGGATGATCAAATTGGGTGCTGGGTTTAACTCGGAATTATATTTAAAATAGTGTAATTTGGGATTTGGTTAATTTTGAGCTTCAACTAATTTAATTACAATTTAAGGTAATTTTATGATTAGACGGATTGAGAGAGTTTTTATGTTTCATTTTATAATTTTAAAAATATTTCCTACTTTATTTTTCAATTTAGTCCCTAGATGCATTTTTTTATTTGGTCAATTTAGTCACTAAATGTGTTTTCCCCTGTCATTCAATGCAACGATCCGAAATTCAGTGGTTTGAAAAATACGATTTTGGAACCCTATTTTTATAGTTCGAGTCCATAAATATTAAATATTAATATTTACAAGGTTAATATAGAAATATATATTAAAGTTTGGTCCAATAATTTTGTTGAATTGATGGTTAATTAAGGTGTCGAGACTAAATTGTAAAAATTGTCACCATAGATTTTTAATTAGCTAAATGACCAAATTGGTAATTAAACCAATTCTTATTGATAGTTAGTGGAATATTGATGTTTGAATCCACCTATAATTGTTAATGAACAATTAAGTTAATATAATCAAGATTAAGTTAATTTAATTAAGTAATTAAGGTTTTTAAATTATAATATAAAGATAAAATGGTGGAGAGTTGTCATGTTCTTCTTCTATTTAGTGGAATATAAAAGATAAATTATCATGTTCTTATTGATAGTTAGTGGAATATTATAGTTAGTTGAATATGATGTTTCACAAAAACGACGAGTGACCGGAGCTTTTGATTTGTATTTCTATGACCTGATTCAATTAAATTATTGTTTATTCATGTTATATTGCATAATTTAATCATGAGGTAGGTATGTAATGCTTGTATGAGTTAAATTGAGATGATTGATATGATATATTGAGATAGAGAACTAAATTAAATAGACAGAAAGTTAATTATTTAATTTAATTTAATATATATAAAATTTAAATAAAATAGCTACGTTTATGGAAAAGTGCTGTTAATGCTCTGATCTTTAGCGGCGTTTTGTGGGAAAGCGCCGCTAATGCTCTGATCTTTTTAGTGGTGTTTATGGGAAAGCGCCGCTAATGCTTTGACCTTTTAGCGGCGTTTATGATAAAGCGCCGCTATTGCTCTGACCTTTAGCGGCGTTTATGACAAAGCACCGCTAATGCTCTATCCTTTAGCGACGTTTATGATAAAGCGCCGCTAATGCTCTAACATTTAGCGGCGTTTTTCGATCAAACGCCGCTAAAAGTGTCGCTAATAACCTGTTTTGTTGTAGTGTTTAAGGATTTTTAATCTAATTAATACTAAATATATAAGAAGGAATTTTTTAAAAATATATCGTGGAAGTCAAGACGGTTTCACGCTAAACCTGACCCGATCACTTTCTAAAATTAATTTGACCGGATCTGAAATTCGATTTTAAAAAACCTAATCCTATACTGTGTAGTCATAATTGGGACACAATTTTTTTTATTAAAATATCATTATTTTGTCTCTTTTTGTTCAAGTAGAACTTTTGCCATTTTTTCTATAAAAAACACACTACTTTGAGCATAGTTTGTCGAATTATAGTGTGATTTATTTTTCAAATGAATTCTATATTTTCTAAAAAACTCAAGGTAGGTTTCTAACTCATAAAGAGATTTAATTTCCCCACTAAAAAAAATTAAAACTTTTCATTCTATAGTCGATTCATGACATTAGAGCACACTCTTTAAGTAAATCAAGAGTTCAAAAATAGTGAAAAAGATCATATTGATTGAAATCAAATCAATCCTTGAGTTTTGGCATTAATAGGCTATTGATGGTGTAAAATATTTTTTTGTATGCTCTCTTTGCAATAATTTTAAAAAAAAAAATAATTTCTTCAGAAAGAAAAAAATATAGAGAAAGAGATAATGCGTCATAGTTGAGAAATGAAAGGTAATAGATTGTTTATATTATTTCAAATAATAATTATTATAAATTTGGGCTCAATGAGAAAAGTAAAGAAGTTAGGATTTCAAATAAATTTATTATAACATTCTATATTTTTTACAATTATTATACAAGTTTTGAATTTTTGATCATTTTTTATAATTTTTATTGAAAAATAATTTTTTGATATTTTCCTTTTTTTTTGATGTTTAAGAAATAGAATCGAATTGATAAATTTTGTATATGTTGAGGGTTAGATTTATTGATTTTTTTAGAATTAGAACTAAATTGATAAAATGTATAACATTGAGTGCTAAATTTTTTATTGCACCTATAAAAAGGTCGCATCAAACTTCTACTATTAACTACCAACCGTGTGCTTAAAAAAATCTAATTTCGAAAACTTTAGTGGTTAAATAAAATAATTTTATAGTTATGTGAAGAACTTGTGTAAAAATAATTTCCGAATTACGTTGGTACATTTGATGATGTTCCGATAATCACTATTAAATTATTAGTTCATGAAACTATTGGTACTTCAAATTCTTTATGTAAGAAAATCTTTTATATTATATCACATTTTTCTCTCAACAAGAAGAAGAATCAGAAATAGAAAAAATAAACTAGAACTTTGAAGAAGAAGAAATGAAATGAAAACAAATAGATAAGTAAACAAGAAAAAATAAATTTCGTACATACGACTTAGAGTAAGGATGGCAATTCAGATTGCAAATTTTGATATCCATGTGTTGAAACTCAACTTTATCCGGGCCCAACAGAATTTGAATTTAAGTTTATTTTAAATTTAAATTTATTTGAATAATATCCCAATTACAAAGTTCAAATTACAAACTAAACCCAAATTACAGGCCCAATTCGACCCAAAACCTGAGCCCAAATACACCCAAACACAAAACTGGCCCAAATGACCAAAACTAGCCTAAAACAAAGTCAAACCTAGCTAAACTTCTATCACTCCCACTTGTACTGCTGTTGGCCCACCACCTCAGCCACTCAGAATGTGCCACGTCAGCACCAGCAGTGCCACCACCAGCTTCAACCTGCTCTGTCATCACCGCCACTGAATTATACCTGCAAAGGAAAAGACAAGATTTAAAATGCAAAAAAAAAAACAGTTTGTAACCATGGTAAAAATGGCTATAAAGCCAGAATTGAAAACATTTGTAAAGGAAGAACCCTTTTGAGAAATCAATACACGGTTACTGATTGGAATACATTCAAAAAAAATCAATAAAGGCAGTTTTAATAGAGACAACCAGTGTTTTGCAAATCAAATAGAAGCAGTTAGTACTCGATCAAGAACAGACAACCAGAACACTCAGGCATTGAAATCGGATAGGTACCATTCAACGTATATTTACTGCTATTTACTTTTCAAGTTTTTGAGTCTATCAATTTCTAAATATGCATTGATACATGCATTTAAGACCACTGTTAATGTTTATTATTTTTTTCAAAACGTATTAATAAGTATTATTAATATTAATAACAAATAACAAATTTATAATAATAATATTAATAAGTATTAATAGCGGTAATTAATAATAACTTTTAATAATTAAATATTAATATTTAATATTAAATAAATAAAAAACATCGAAGGCAGTGAGGAGTCACGTCCGTTCGGATGCTGTCGTCGGAGTCACGCCGGAGCTCTCCTCGAATATCGCCCCTGCCTCGCCCTCCTCTGATCTGCACTGGAAACACGAAAAAGGGAGTGAAAAAGGGCATAAGGAATAAACATGAAACAAATCCAAAAAAGGCTTAATGGTTAAAATCAATTTTTTTTTAAAAACAAGATTAAACCCAAATCCGATTTTGAAAGGGTAATAACACGAGTAATAACAGATCTAAAAGGGATTTTGTTTTTGAAATCGGAGTTGGATCCTTTAGGATCCATGATCAGATCGGTTCTTTTTAAAAAAAAAAGGAAAGAGAGAGTGAGAAGGGGAGATTCTTACACTGCCGACGACGTGTGGAAGGCGAGAACGGCGGCGCATGTACCAGTAGGCGACGACGTCGAAGCATGGTGGTCACACTCGCCGATCGACAAGGCGCGTGCGACGAAGACTCATCGGGGCGACGACCGTGGCCTGACCGGACTTGGAGAGAAAGGGTTGGTTTTGAGAAGGAAAAAGAAGTTTTTTATGAAAAATGAATATTTTTTTTCTAAAATGTGGTTTTTATAGCACATAGAAACGGTGCCGTTTAGGGGAGGGATCAAAATACCCAAAACGGCATCGTTTTCAACCCTCCGACCCATGTCCAGCCCGAATCCGACCCGACCCGACCCGATTTAGGATTCGCGTGTTTTTAAGAAAGGAGTTATTTGCGCATTTAGTCCTTTAACTTTTTTCCAAATTTTCAATCAGGTCATTTCTGTACTTTTAATTAATTTTAAATTGGCCCAATAATTTTCAATGCTTTTCAATTTAACCCCTTAACCTTTTGAAAGCACTAGGAGCTGCCACGTGTCATGATTTTGGTTTATTTATGCAAATGGTCCCTCTTACATCTAATTTATTTCAATTTAATCCTTAAATCAAGTTCTGTTTAATTACAAAAATTGGCCCAAAATTTTTCATGATTTTCAAATTAGTCCCTTGACTTCTAAACACCTGAGAGGCTGTTACGTGTCACTTGTTTTTGGTTTTATTACCCTGGATGTCCCTAAACTGTCTAAAAATTATATTTTGACCGGAACTTTTCAAAAATTCCATTTTTTACCCCTAAACTTCTATAAATTCCATTTTTAACCTCGATTTTTTCAAAAATTATATTTTTACCCCCCAACTTTCTAAAATTCCATTTTGACCCTGATTTTTTTAAAAATTACCATTTTACCCTGAACTTCCAAAAACTCCATTTTTAACTCTGATTTTTCCAAAATTACCATTTTATCCCTAAACTTTCAAAATTCCATTTTTGACCCTATTTTTTTTTATTTTTACCATTTTACCCTTGGATGTCTAAATTTTATTTTTGATCCCGAACTTTTTCAAAATTACCATTTTGCCCTCCGAACATCCAAAATTACCATTTTTCCCTCGAGTATCCAAAAACCACATTTTCAACTACTATTGCTTTGTTTTTCTTCCTCATCAATATTTGTATATAAATTTTAATTATTATGTCTTCGTATTTCGTTTTTTTTATTTTTGTATATCATTTATCTGCTTAGTCATTTTGCTTCGTGTTATCTAATATCCATTATTAACTGCTCATTCATATTAAACTCACATATTTGTTTTCAAAATTGTGTTCATAAGAACTTTAAAATCAAAACAACATTCTTTTATTTCGAGTTTTGAAAATTTGCGCCTTAACTTACTAGGCGCGATTTTTCTCCAAATTGAAATAATCGAATACCCTTAAATCGTGGCAATGTTTCCTTATCTTTGATTCCGAAATTTACGTCTTAACTTACTAGGTGCGACTTTTTTTCAAATCAAGATAATCGAACATCCTTTTCCAAAGGTTTTTTAAAAGTTTACAACAAAGAAAAGCTCGTTATTTCTGGATCTCGAAATGTTATGTCCTAACTCACTGGAAGTGACTTTCTGTCTCGATCACCTCGAAATGATAGGACTTCCAAACAAAAATCGATTTCTTTTAAACGTAATTCATGCATTCAAGGATCGTATTTTAAACTTTATTCGAGTTTTTAAATTTTACAAATCAAGACCCGAAAGTAATTAATGTGGTACCAATTTTGGGCGTATGAGGGTGCTAACCCTTCCTCATGCGTAACCGACTCCCAAACTTATTTTCTGGATTGCGAAGACCAAAATATTTTTTAAAACAGATTTTAAACGTTTTGTGGTGATCCAATCACACCATACAAAAGGATTGGTGGCGACTCCTATTTTCCAATTTTAAAAAAAATTTCGAAACACATTTTTCAAAAAAATGGTTTCGATAGCTTGGCGACTCCACTAGGACACTTTTAAAAATAAACGACAGTTAAGCTAAAATTGATTATTTTGGGGTCTTTTTGAAAACTTTTAAAGCTTCGATTTTGTTTAATATGCGATCCTCGGCATCTTTTGTGCGACAATATTCTATGTGATATTGCTAGTATAAATTTGCATCCATATGCGTTTTGTTACTACCCTTTTAAGTGGAAGCGGGAAACTATTCCTTCGTGAGGTCTTCACCTCCGTGCAGGATAGTGAATCGCTTTTGGGATTACATCCGTACCCTTGTTTTCATGAAGTTTTCACTTACGTGCAAACATGTGGGAAATGTGTCCCCCTCAACCGAACTCATCCGTATGAGCCTGTAATGGGTGAGAATCGATGAATCTGTTGGTTTGCGTAACTCAACTCTAGAACTTGAACCACATATAGTGTACCCTAGTTGCTTACCTTAGGATAGAACTACACCGAGCTGTTAGTAGTCTCCCAAGTCTAGGTTCTCTATTTTATAACCGTACTTGTGTTCTTTTGCTTTTAATTTTTGCTTGCATTACATCCTCATACAAAGAGAGGTATAGTTCTAAGCTCAATTACTAAATAAAGGTTTAGTTCTAAGCTCAATTACTAAATAGAAAAGCTGGTCATAAGAAAACAGATACCTTGATGAAATAGAAGACAATATGGTCGGGCTTACATGGCAAAAGAAAGAAGAGAACAAAAATCGATGATCTGTCAGATGAGCAAGATGAAAACAATGATCGTGTAATCATCTGAGTTTTGGATTAAGTACGAGAAGTGACTGACCACTCAACCTTTTCAAAATGATATTGTGGACCGAAAGTCAGAGATGAGCCAAGACTATTTGAATGACTTTCTACGAAGAATAAGTCTTTTGAACACTGCGACACGACCATATACGTATCTGTTTTATGTGAAGGAATTTGATTTCTAGTAAGGTTTTCTAATAGAATTGAGCTATAAGTCAATACCTTTCTTATGCGTTCATGCATTCATAAGCTGCACATTTTACTAACTTGCACATATTTCCATGAGAGCCTACCTTAAGTAGAGTTGTGTTAAGCCTTTAGTGGTTGCACGAAGAAGGTAAGAGACACGGTTACATTTTTGTTTCTTTGCTTTTAATTACAATTTATTTCAAGTTTTATTCCTGTATTAATTACACTAACTTGTTCATTTTGAATCTATTTGCATTGCATCTTCATTCAAAGGTGTTGATTCCTGTTTTATTACTAATAGAGAGCTGGTCATAAGAAAACAGATTCCTTGATGAGGTAGAAGTCAACGTGGTCGTGCATATATGGTCAAAGATAAAGGTGATGACCTGTCAAAGGAGTGCATGTCAGGGATTCAAGATTACACCCAAGTACCTAAAAGTCATAGCAGTTTGCTAAAGCTGAAAGAAGCATGGAAGATAAAATGAGGCGGATATCGAATCATGAATATGTTGACTTACTTGATAGGTCCCGAGCTCTCACTTAGTATCAGAATCCAACTTCTAATAACTTCACATTTGGAAAGTAAGACATGATACCCAAGATGAAAGAGTACATCACTCTATCCTATTGTCCGAGGATTCAAAATAATAATGTTTACTTTGAATATGGTAACCGCACTTACCTACTTAAGGTTAAAGTAGAGATTCACCTTTTTCGAGTCTTAACACGGTATTGGGATTCAACTTAGTTACTTCACCTACAAAACATGGACATATTGTAGAAGAGTACACTACATTGCTCCATTGCCCAAGAACTCAAGAGATAAGGTCTACTCTAGACTAGCGAGCACTGGGTTACAATCTTGATTAAAGAAAAAGAAGAGAACAAGTACATTGCTTTGGAAAACCTACAAAGGCTTACTACACTCAGATGCAGGAAAGAATGATGGCGTCTTCATCTCAAACATGATTGAGTTAGTCATCTTCCTTAAAATGTCGGGGCACGTAGAGGTCGCGGTTACAGATTTTGTTTGACTTGACAAAAGAATCACTCATGTTCTAGCAATCTTAGCTACTAACCACCTGTCAAAGAAGGGGCAAAAGAAGGCGTGTTGGTTAGTATGGCCCCGTGGCCACTTAGTCGAAAAAGTCTTATCGAGTATTCTCTGAGGGCTTGCTTTGTTGAAGAAATTTATAGCTGTCCCAAAATGACATCGCCAAAGGAAACTGGAAGTAAACGAGGAGTGACTCCAATGCTTTTAGGGGCAAGCCTAAGATAGGGACCATGTCGCGAGCAATAACTCCACCGAGTGTAAGAAAGGCTAACCATTTGCAGACTTTAACCGTCGTTCAAGACTGACACCTTGGATTGGAAATCAGGATCAAACCAGAGCGAATTAACTTGGAAGATTAAGACTTTGAGCATTAAGGCACGACCATACATGCATCTGCATCTGCCCTATGTAAAAGATTTGCTTTCTAGTAAAGTTGTCAAATGGAATGGAATTAAGAATCAACACCTTTTTGCATGCATTTCATTTGCATTGCACTTCATGCATTAAATTTTAATGAAATCTCCCATATTTGAAATACTCGTGTGAGAAAGAGTTATCAGCCCTAAAATGAAAGCTGAGAGAAAACATGATAAATCGAGATGGAGAATGATAAAAATTGAGAAAAAGTCAGGTGAAGAATGGAACCTATTGAGAGTTCGTCCCTACACCCTTGAAAGTGTTTTGGACAACTAGACTGTGGAGGAGCTTCTTGTAGTTTTTAGGACTTTTCCAAGAAAATATTCAGAATACACTTATCACTCTAAGTTCTAGAGTAATAGGGATCCTTTTATGAAGGAATAATGATCGTTATCTTTTATTTCAATAAAAATGATGCATTATTTTTGTCCTATTTGGCAAACACCTTACCATTCTTTCCATTCGTTCATACCACAATTAACCATTCTTTAGTTCAATTATTCTTTGGATCCCCTTTTGTCTTTATGCTAGGTCCCTTGATATCAAGGATACGAGCAACACTACTGCTGTTGACTTAAACCCTTTTGAGCAAGACATGTGTCCAGAAAAACTTGGAGGCTTCGAAAATGATCAAGAATGTAACTTGTCTTCCGATCTGCTACGGATGGTTGAGCAAGACACTAAACAAACATCACCTTGAAGAGTTGTGATTTTAAGTGAGGATCGAGACATGAGTCTTTGTAAAAACAAGACAAGCTACCTCGAGAATCCAAAGGTCTGTGCATGATCCTATCAAGGCATGTCAGATTCAACGAACCGATGTCATGACATATAGACTCTCATAAAGGAAGAATGTAATCCAATTCAACAGAAACTTTAAAATTGAGGCTCGACGTGTTATCAAAAAAAAGAAAAAGGGTCGAAAATTGGCAAAGGGCATTTTAAAACCCAATAAAAAAGTAAAAAAAGAAAAGGAAGAAAAGGAAGAAATAGTCAAGTTGAAAACCTGCAATGGGCATCTTGAAAATTTATTCTCCATCATCTTTCCATATTGTGGCCTCTTCTATGTTAAGCACGGACACCATCGAACCAATGTTGCAAAAGAGTTTCTAATGTGCACAAATTCGTCTTCATGATCATTCATTGCTACTTCCCAAGCCAATTGGCGGTCGAGCAGATTATTGAAAATGAGATTATATGTTGATATGAGACGTCAAAAAAGGATCATATCCGACGATGACTTGAATCTGAGCATCAGTACAATAGCAAAGTCTACAGCCAATTTAAGAACAAATATCATGACTCAGCACCACATCGAAAAAATAGGTGAATGAGGCATTGGAGGTGACCAATAAGAACATAAAAAGATTCATAACAGAGACCTACAAAGACTCGACATGAGAAATCACCATTTGCCTTCGAGGTTTATCGGGTTAACCACTAGAGCAACACCTTTTGCACCAGAATAAAAGTCGTCCTACCCATTAGAATCAAGTTTCCTTCCCTCCAAATTTTGTTAGAACTAATGAAGCAGAATGGATCTAATCCGGATGCAATCAATTAAAAAAAATCCTAAAAATCATTACCAGATGATAAAGGTTTATGACAAAGAAGGATCTGTTTTGTAGAACTCCACGAGAGAGCTCTAGTTTTGAAAAGGATCTTGCTTATAAAAGACTTCCAAGGAAAATGGATGTCAAAATTGGAAAGGCCCCATGAAATGAAGAAAGTCTTCTTGAAGAAGCTTTGATTTTGATCAAAAGGAACGACAAAGACCTGCCCAACTTCGTGAACTCGGATTCGAAAAAAAAGATGTTAAGGTGAAAACTCGTAAAGGGCATCTCGAAACCAAAGGAGGCTTGAGTTGAAAACCTGAAAAGGCAGCTCAAATTCGAATAAAAGAAAAGGGGAATGAAGTGATCCTCTCTCTCAAAGTAGCAAGGTGGAGAAAGCTTACACCTTGAGGCATCGACGAAGTACTCCAAGTTTCATGGACATATGTCAAGCTTAGAATGGACCTTATTTAGTTTGCTCAGTGAAGCTCATACTTTGATATCTGGGGCACCTAACTCTATTTCTTTGCTCACTTTGTGTTTGGCAATCCTTTGATCAATATGGGTCATTTTTTATCTTTTCATGCATGTAAGCTTTGCCTCCAATAAAATTTCATTCGCCTTGCAACCATGCTTAAGCAAATTCCGCATTGGAATAATGATTAATGAACCAAACGATCTTTTCATTCACGCGACCTTTGTTTTCAATCAAATTCGAATTCATCCACCTTATAACCATGATTCAAGCATCTTTGCGTTTGAAATAACGGTTAGTGGTCAACAATATAAGAAATAGAAGGATTTCTCTATATCATTCTGAAAAATTTCTAAAAATTACAGAGACCTGAAACAGGACCACTAGTTAGAGAAGGTTAGAAAGGTCTCAAAATAAATAGTCCAAATTATGACTACCTCTTTAGGTTTCACGACCAATGATACACATGCATAAAACACGATAAGACATCAGTGATAGGACTTAGACAAACGACGAACAACGTCAACCTAAGGACTAGGATAAAATCATTTCTCAAAAATTACATTTTTACATTCATCATTTATACTCACCTACTTAGGAGCATTTGATTCATCTTGATCATGACATCCTAACAATTTGGTCTACATAAAGACCCATTAGAAGCATATTCGACAGGTTTCATTACTGCGAAATGATGAAATGAGCTGAGAAAAACATGAAGATCTGAAAGGGAAAGATCTAAGATAACAATGGCGGATCCAGTACCGCAAAGATAGAAAAGGGAAGGATTTAAGTCGCAACGGTGAACCTTGTACCTCAGAGACATGACAGGAAAGATCTAAGACCACAACGGTGGATCCAGTATCGCAAAGATGCAAAGGGAAAGGTTTAAGTCGTAACGGCGAACCTTATACCTCAGAGATAGGACGGGAAAGATCTAAGACCACAACGGTAGATCCAGTGCCGCAAAGATACAAAAAGGAAGGGTTTAAGTCGAAACGGTGAACCTTATACCTTAGAGACATGACGAGAAAGATCTAAGACCTCAACGGCAGATCCAGTACCGCCGCAAGATACAAAAGGGAAGGGTTTAAGGCGCAACGATGAACTTTCCTTAGAGACATGATGGGAAAGATCTAAGACCGCAACGACGGATCCAGTTCCGCAAAGATACAAAAGGGAAAGGTTTAATTCGCAATGGCGAACCTAGTACCTCAGAGACATGAAGGGAAAGATCTAAGCCGTAATAGCGGATCCAGTACCATGAAGACACAAGGGAAAATCTAAGCCACAACGGTGGATCTAGTACCACAAAGATTTGAAGGGAAAGGTTTGAGTCGCAATGGTGAACCCGATACCTTAGAAACATGACGAGAAAGGTCGAATCCACGACAGTGAAACTTCTACCTTGAAGTCATAGTGAATCAGATCAAAACTACAATGGCAAGTCTTTATCTCTCTGAAGTTGTAGTAAGAGCAATATGAAGCTTTAACGTCAATTCCTATCCTCTTGAAGTTACAGTAAAGTTGGATTAAAAACAATAGCAAGTCTTTATCTCTCTGAAGTTGTAGTAAGAGCAAGATGAAGCTTCAACATCAAATCCTATCTTCTTGAAGTTGCAGCGAAGTGGATTAAAACTATAGCAGCGGATCTCAATCTCCTTGAAGTTGCAGTAGAATGGAGTGAAGTTGCATCATCAACCAATCTCTTACCCGAGCCTGAGGTAGATTAAAGCCATTTGATCTTTTACCCCGAGCCTGGGACAGATCATCATCAACCAATCTCTAGCCCCGAGCTGGGGCAGATTGAAGCCATTTGATCTTTTACCCCGAGCCTGGGGCAAATCATCATCAACCAATCTCTTACCCCGAGCTTGGGGTAGATTGCAGCCATTTGATATTTTACCCCAAGTCTAGGGCAGATCATCGTCAACCAATCTCTTACCCCGAGCCAGGGGCAGATTACAACCATTCGATCTCTTACCCTGAGCTTGGGGCATATCACCATCAACCAAGCTCCTACCCCGAGCCTGGGGTAGATTGTAGTTATCCAAAACAAGTGAGATGATCATCTTCTTGACGAGATACAGGGAAGTATCCAACTCAATGAAACCAGACTCAAAGACTACGGTGACAAACTTCAATCTCCTTGAAATTTTAAAAGAATGGAGTGAAATTACGGTAGCAAATTTTATCTTTTTGGAAATTGCCTTAGGGCAGGATGGAATCATAATGCTGAAGATGAAGAGGTAGATGCAGCAAAATCGAACGGATAATAAAGCGAAGGGTGGACCAATTGAAGAAAGAGCAGCGAAGAAATGGAACTTGACAAAATTGAGCTTTTTTTTTGGTCTTTGCTCTGTTCCTGTTACACAGCAACGAGCAAAGAGGGACAGCTATTGAAGCCCAATTTTATTCGGGCCTAATAGAATTTGAATTTAAGTTTATTTTAAATTTAAATTGGAAATTTAAATTTACCATAAGTTTAAATTTAAATTTATTTGAATAATATCTCAATTACAAAGTTCAAATTACAAACTAAACCCAAATTACAAGCCTAATTCGACCCAAAACCTGAGCCCAAATACACCCAAACACAAACTGGCCCAAATGACCCAAACTAGCCTAAAACAAAGTCAAACCTAGCTAAACTTCTGTCACTCCCACTTGCACTGCTGTTGCCTACCACCTCAGCCACTCAGAATGTGCCACGTCAGCACCAGTAGTGCCACCACCACCAGCTTCAACTTGCTCTGCCACCACCAGCTTCAACCTGCTCTGCCATCACCGCCACACAGCATTATACCTGCAAAGGAAAAGACAAGATTTAAAATGCAAAAAAAAAAAGTTTTGTAATCATGGTAAAAATGGCTATAAAGCCAGAATTGAAAACATTTGTAAAGGGGGAACCCTTTTGAGAAATCAATACACAGTTACTGATTGGAATACATTCAAAAAAAATCAATAAAAGGCAGTTTTAATAGAGACAACCAGTGTTTTGCAAATCAAATAGAAGCAGTTAATACTCGATCAAGAACAGACAACCTGAACACTCAAGCATTGAAATCGGACAGGCACCATTCAATATTTACGTATATTTACTGCTATTTACTTTTAAATTTCTGAGTCCATCAATTTCTAAATATGCATTGATACATGCATTTAAGACCACTGTTAATGTTTATTGTTTTTTTCAAAACGTATTAATAAGTAATATTAATATTAATATTAATATTAATAACAAATAACAAATTAATAATATTAATATTAATAAGTATTAATAACGGCAATTAATAATAACTTTTAATAATTAAATATTAATATTTAATATTAAATAAATAAAAAACACCGAAGGCAGTGAGGAGTCATGTCCCTTCGGATGCTGTTGCCGGAGTCACGCCGGTATTATCCTCGAACGTCGCCCCTGCCTCGCCCTCCTTTGATCTGCACTGGAAACACGAAAAAAGGAGTAAAAGGGCATAAGGAATAAACATGAAACAAATACAAAAAAGGCTTAATGGTTAAAATCAAAATTTTCTTAAAAACAAGATTAAACCCAAATCCGATTTTGAAAGGGTAATAACGCGAGTAATAACAGATCTAAAAAGGGATTTTGTTTTTGAAATCGGAGTTGGATCCCTTAGGATCCATGATTAGATCGGTTCTTTTTAAAAAAGAAATAAGAAAAGAGAGAGTGAGAAGGGGAGATTCTTACACTGCCGATGGAGCGTGGAAGGCGGGAACGACGGCGCATGTACCAGTAGGCGACGGATGTCGAAGCGTGGTAGTCACGCGCGTCGACCGACAAGGCGCGCGCGACGAAGACTCGCTGGGGTGATGACCGTGGCCTGACCGGACTTGGAGAGAAAAGGGGTGGTTTTGAGAAGGAAAAAGAAGTTTTTTTTGAAATGAAATGAAAAATGAATATTTTTTTCTAAAATGTGGTTTTTATAGCACATAAAAACGGCGCCGTTTAGGGGAGGGATCAAAATACCCAAAACGGCACTGTTTTCAACCCTTCGACCCATGTCCAGCCCGAATCCGACTCGACCCGACCCGACTTAAGATCCGCGTGTTTTTAAGAAAGGGGTTATTTGCACATTTGGTCCATCCACCTTTTTCCAAATTTTTAATCAGGTTCTTTTTGTTCTTTTAATTAATTTTAAATTGGCCCAATAATTTTCAATGCTTTTCAATTTAACCCATTGACCTTTTGAAAGCACAGGAGCTGCCACGTGTCATGATTTTGGCTTATTTATGCAAATGGTCCCTCTTACTTCTAATTTGTTTCAATTTAATCCTTAAATCAAGTTCTGTTTAATTACAAAAATTGGCCTAAAATTTTTTCATGATTTTCAAATTAGTCCCTCGACTTTTGAACACCTGAGAGGCTGCCACGTGTCACTTATTTTTGGTTTTATTGCCTTGAAGGTCCCTAAACTGTCTAGAAATTATATTTTGACCCTCAAACTTCTCCAAAATTATATTTTTGACCTTGAACTTTCCACAATACATTTTTAACATCACCCCAAACTTTCTAAAATTCCATTTTTAACCTCGATTTTTCCAAAAATTACCATTTTTACCTCCAAACTTTTTAAAATTCTTCCATTTTTGACCCTAATTTTCTAAAAATTTATATTTCATTACCCCTAAACTTCCAAAATTCCATTTTTGATCCTATTTTTTTTATTTTACCATTTTACCTCCGGATGTCTAAATTCTATTTTTGACCTTGAACTTTCCCAAAATTACCATTTTCCCCTCCAAACGTCCAAAATTACCATTTCATCTCCGAGTATCCAAAAATCGCATTTTCAACTCCGATCGCTTTGTTTTTCTTCCTTATCAATATTTGTATTTAAATTTTAATTATTATGTCTTCGTATTTCGTTTTTTTGATTTTTGTATATCATTTATCTGCTTAGTCATTTTGCTTTGTGTTATCTAATATCCATTATTAACTGCTCATTCATATTAAACTCACATATTTGTTTTCAAAATTGTGTTCATAAGAACTTTAAAATCAAAACAACATTCTTTTATTTCGAGTTTTGAAAATTTGCGCCTTAACTTACTAGGCGCGATTTTTCTCCAAATCGAAATAATCGAATACCCTTAAATCGAGGCAATGTTTCCTTATCTTTGATTCCGAAAATTTGCGCCTTAACTTACTAGGTGCGACTTTTTTTCAAATCGAGATAATCGAACATCCTTTTCCAAAGGTTTTTTAAAAGTTTACAACAAAGGAAAGCTCGTTATTTTTGGATCTCGAAATGTTATGTCCTAACTCACTGGACGTGACTTTCTATCTCGATCACCTCGAAATGATGGAACTTCCAAACAAAAATCGATTTCTTGTAAACGTAATTCATGTATTCAAGGATCGTATTTTAAACTTTATTCGAGTTTTTAAATTTTACAAATCAAGACCCGAAAGCAATTAATGTGGTACCAATTTTAGGCGTATGAGGGTGCTAACCCTTCCTCATGCGTAACCAACTCCCGAACTTGTTTTCTGGATTGCGAAGACCAAAATATTTTTCAAAACAGATTTAAATGTTTTGTGGTGATCCAATCACACCATACAAAAAAGATTGGTGGCGACTCATATTTTTCAATTTTAAAATAATTTTTGAAACACGTTTTTCAAAAAAATGGTTTCGACACCATGGATATTTGATTTGAATTTGTGGATTCAAATGTTAAAATTACTATCCGCTATGGATTTAAAGTGGATGCGAGTAAACCCCTCAATTATCAATTATCAATTATTTGAATTCGCATTCTACAATTATATATTTGGATTCGAATATTTGATACGAGTCTACTAGTTACAAAATAAAAGCTTCTAAAAATGTTTAAAGTATCAGAGCCATACACATATTGATGCAACCCGACGAGAGGCAAACAATGATTAGGGTCAAAGGATCTGTTCACCCAAAAATTTTTGAAAATATTCATTATGCTACATTATACCAACATCATCCATGGTGGTACTACATTATGCTAGGTGGAGGATGATCAAGGTTTTGTTGTTGTTGTTGTTGATTAATGGTATTAGCATTGTCTACTTTCACGGACTTAAATTTGAAAACCTAATCTTTTAGCCCTTTTCTCTAACTATGGATCATTTTAATTTGAGGTCTAATGCCTTAAACCTCACAAACTTGAAAGCCTAAACTAAACCCTATTTATTTTATGCTCCTCTATTGTTACTATTATTTTGTTTTTATGTGATTGTGGTTGTTGATTTTGCTAAAGTAGGTATTGTGGGTATAGGAATGGAGAATGGAGAATGAGAGTGGCAAGGTAGAGTGGGCATTTTTATGTTGGGAACCGAGAGCCAAAATTAGGTTATTAAGGATTGGGGGGACTAAAGTTGGGTGTGTTGGTGTTTAGTATAGTGAAGGCTAAGGCTAGCAAAGGTTTGTAAGGGCAAGTGAATAGCTTGATTAGCCACAAGTGGGGTGCTTATGCAGCAACCTATGTACACTAATACATACAGTATTAACCCAAGCTATTCATTAATTGAAAACTTGGGCTTAATTAACTCATCATCATTTACCAATTCCTGAAACATTCTAAAAGGCTCATATATTTGAAGCATGGATCTTAATTAACACCAACAAATGAAATCCCTCCTATAAAGGGATAGAGCTTAAATTTCTTACAATTATATAATGTAGGTAAGGATGTAGTGTGTTTAGTATTACTTCTAAGAAGTCCTTTTGAGACAAAAACATTCTTAAATAAGTTGTTTTTGAGAGAAAAAATACTTTCCCAAGTAAAAAAATTAGCCAAAAAAATACTTTTTCAAAAGTTAAAAATTGTAACTTCTCTTCAAAAATATTTTTTTCCAAAAGAACTTTTGAGAAATATTCCTAAATTAGATCTAATTAATGTAATTTGAGCAGATCCAATTATGCCTCCTTCAACCTCGATTGTATCATTCATTCTTCAATTAATCAATAAACCAAGAGTATTTAGTGTTCTACTTTTGGGTGTAAGGCAGCATGGTTTGTATTAAAATCTAAGCATCCAGTAGGGGTTGGTGTTGGCTTAAGAGCTAGTTTAGCAATGCTTTTTAAAAGTATTTTTGAGCCAAAAAACACTTTTGAGAAAAAGCTAAAATTTTCTCTATCTCCTTTTGATCAAAAAAGTACTTTTTCAAAGCATTTTTGGTGCCAAAAGCACTTTTGAAAAACTCAAAAGCACTTTGTTTAGTAATGCTTTTATCTCAAAAGTGCTTTTTGTCCCAAAAGTGCTTTTGAGAAGCAATTCTAAACAAAACCTAACTAGCATATAAAAGCTATTTGTGCTGGGTTTGGTGCATGAAGGATCATGAGCCTCTTGCCTACCCCAAACGTTTCAATGCATTGCAAGCTTATAATTAAATATGGACCCTTAATCTAATGGATCCAACATAAAAAAAATCAAGATTGAAAAATAAACTAAATATTACAACATTAATCTCAATGTAAAGGTGTTCATGGGTCGGGTTAGTTCGAGTCGGGCCTATGCAATGTATCTAGAACGATTTTTAAGCTCGGGTTCATGCCGAAAAATGAGTTTATTTTTTGTCCAAGCCCGACTCTATTTAAGAAAGGTAAACTCAGACCCAACCCGGCCTGAAAAATGGGTTTACTTTTTTTTGAATTAATTAATATCTTATAGGTTCTAGTCATATTTGTTCTTTTTGATACAAGTTTTAAAACTATCCATAACCCCTCCCCAACCCTTAAATAGGAGAATAATGTGTTTCGGCGCACTGGAACTCACGTTCTCCTACACTGACAACAATGTCAATGCCAATCAAATTAAGACTTAATCGACGACTTATTTTTTCCCCAAGCCCGACCAATTTAAGAAAAGTAAATCCAGACCCAACTTGGTCCGCCCATATTTTATTTTTTAGATTAATTTTTATTTAAAAACAATTAAAAAAACATAATCCTATAAAACGTTGAAATAAAAGTTTTTTAACACAAAAAATATATAATAATCTTTATTGTATTAAATAAAAATTTTAAAATTTTATATTTTGAGTTGGGTTATTTAATTGGTTAAATTTTTTTTAGGCTTTAAGTTACGAATTTAATTGTTATTGCGTTAATGATTTAATATAAAATAAATATAAATATAAATATAAATATAAATATAAATATATATAACTATCATTTAACATATATAATTAATATAATATTTTTTATAGCAATATATATTCGGGTCAGGTCGGACTAGATTTGGTCAAAAAAATCTTGCCCATTTTTTCCAAATTCATTTTTTGAACTTTATATTTTATCTAAATTTTCTCATCTTTCGTAAGATCTTCAGGTCTGAATGAATGACTTGATCATGAGTACGAGTGAGGAATATGGAGATTTTGACATATAATTTTGAAAGTTTTGGAGTTTTGGGTTTTCCAAATATTTGTTGTAAGTATAAAAATCAAACAAGGATGTTGGTATGTTTTCTACCCACTCATTTCTTATCTTCAGGTTCATGATTTCTTACAATTTTAAGAAACTTTTAATATTCTCAAAACAAACCCCTAACATCATACATCATGGAAGAGAATAAATCCCCCCAAATTTCAAATACATCCAATTATTCTTTTGGATTTTGGCTGTTGGAATATTTTGTATTCATTTTCACTAAATCAAGGTTTTTGGGCTACCAAATTTATTTGTAAACATATTATGTAAAGGCAAAATTAAATTTTTTTTAAAAGGTCAAATTAAATTATAATTTCTACGATAATAAAAATACAATTTTACCATTTTAATAACTTATATCTTTATAATTTTTAAAAGATTAAATCAAATTTTTATCATTTTCAAGGTGCTAAAGTATAATTTTATCTTTACTAATATAAAAATTTTAAAAATTTAAAGGGGCCTAAACGAAAAATTTTCCATTTCGCCCTCTAACTATGCCACTGATAGTATGTTGATCCAATTTTGAAGTGCTTTCATTTTGATCATCCAAAATAATTTTTTTTTGTAATTTGGTCACCTAATTTTTAGGGAATTTTCATTTTAATCATTCAATTGTTAAATTTCTAATGTTGTCATTGCACTTTTATTTTAGTTACTCAATTTTTGGGTTGCTTTCATTTTCACCACCCAAAAAATATTTTTTTAAAGTATTGTTTGAGGTAAAAAGATTAAAAATTAAAGTGAAAAACGATATAAACTAAAATAATATACAAAATTATCAAATTGTACTTGTTTATCTCGTTGCCAAAATTTTAAATTTTTTATTTTTTTAAATTAAAATTTTAAATCTTTGATAATTGAATGACCATTTGTATATTCACTCTTTTATATATAAAGCAACAAATATTTTAAAGGGTGTATTTCAAACATCTAATGTTACCATTTCAATTAAAATATCATTTAACGTTTTATATGAATTTTCAGTAAGTACATTTATTAAATAAAAATTTTCACACATATTAGATATAAAAAGAAAAAGAGGCATTGTCTTGGTTTAATTTCCAATTAGACAAACTCTAGGTAAAAAAATTTCGATTCAATTCGAAAAATAAAAAAAAATTATATTTCGACTTAATTGAATTGAATTATTCAATTTTTTTAGTAAACTCGAATAAGTAATTCGAGTTTTAAGTTTGAGTTGAGTTAAATTTTAAAATTCTAATTATTCAAATAACATATTGATGTAAATACCTCTCTGATCCTTATCAATTTTAAAAATAAGCAAATTGATCTCTCTCAATAAAAATTATAAAAAAATCAAAAAAAATTTCAAAATTTATATTTTTTAAAAGATTATAAAATTTTAAAAAAATATATAAAGAAAATTTAAAATTTAAATTTTTTTTAAAATAATCATTTTAAAACCTAAATAAATTAATAATTAAATTTTACTAAAACATGAAAATTAATTAAAAAAATTAATTTGATAGATTTAATTTTTAATTTAATTTATATAATTTTATTCGATTTAACTTCAATTATATTTCACTCAGCATAATTCGAAAATTTTTGAAATCAAATTATAATGAAATAAAACTTATCAACTCCGTTAATTCATTTACGAGTCATCCATCGCTAACCCGCTGACCCTAATGTAGCAAATACCAAAAATCCAACAGAAAAGATAGATAGGAGTTAGATTTCTAGATGACTTTTGAAGACAAGTGTCAATTGCATGGCCTTATACTAACATTTCAAATCCATCCATTCATCCCCCTCTATTCCCCTTCTCTCCCTCCTTTGCCACTGCCTCTCCCTGCCTTTTTCTCTTTCCCAATTATACTGAACCAAAGAAAGCCTCTGCTGTATTCACCAAAAAAAAAAGAAAAGAAATTCTCTGCTGTAAATGGCGGTGGCAGAGTTATCGACTTCCTGTACCAAAACTCACTCTTCACAGCTCTCACTCTCATCTTCATCTTCTTCTCGTTTCTCTTATCATTTTCGTCGTTCCTTTCGACCCCTACCCACAACCAGGAATCCTACCATCTCATGCTCTGTTGCATCAGAGTAAGCTTTTTTTCACCTCTTTTTATGCCTTTCTTGCTTTATAAATTTGATGGGTTTTGCTTGGTTTTGCTTCTCAGTCAAGTTCAAACCCCAATACCTGTACAAGCTCAGGATCTCAAGGGGAAGAGTGAATGCTATGGTGTCTTCTGCCTCACTTATGATCTCCAAGCTGTACGTTTTTCTCTTTTATTATAATAATATGTTTATATCCAAACTTGGTGCTATCACCAATGAAAATTATGTCAGTTCAAAAGTTATAAGTAGTTTTGGTGTTTGCTTTTTTCTGCTTTATTAATAAAAAAAAGAAAAAAATGTGGAAAAAAAATTAAGATATTGCATTATTTTCCTTATATGTAGAATTTGAATCATATGTTTATTAATTATAATTTTGCTTTATACCAATATTTGAGGCAAACAAATGAAAGTAAGTTGGGAAAAGGTAAAGCTTGAAGTAAACAGTTTCATATATATATATATGTGTGTGTGTGTGTGTGTGTGTGTGTGTCATCTTCACTGCTTCTATACTTACTTTAACTTGTTGTTGTGTAGTTTTAGTAACTTATGAGATTGAATTCTATCTCAACCTCAATAATTTTGGAACTAGCTTCTCATAACCGGTTGTAATGAAAAAGATTAGTGGTTGAATCAATCATATCAGTAAGGTTACTTGCTCTTTTGTTTTGCAGTCCAATGTTCAGTCACCTTCTTTTTTATACTATTCACAGTTTGTCATATTTCATGGTTGAACATTTTTTTTAACTATTTAAATCATGGTGGTATCAGTCTAGCACTGTTTTATTTGTTGACAGGAAGAGGAGACAAAATCATGGAAGAAACTAATTAATATAGCTGTTTCTGGTGCTGCTGGGATGATATCTAACCATCTTCTTTTCAAAGTAAGTAACTTTGATACAAGTTTAAATCCCATCTATGTTCATTGAATCTCTTAGTTGTATATTTGTATCTTTTCTCTGACTTTATCATTATACATGGTTGGTTAACCCGTTAATAAGCTAAATGCCCTTCTATCTGACTATACTAAATAAAAGGTTCTTACGAATGAAAGACTGTATGCATCAGTGAAGTTGAGTTGCATATGAGGTAATATGAACTTACCATATGCAGGCTTGGTTCAATCCGGCTGTATGGGTGGATTATATTGTCCTTTAATAGGAAGTGCAGATAATGGAATCTTAACAGTAACAGACAACATTATAGTTACCATTTTTAGTGCGTTATACAATTGTAATTATAGTGATAATCTACTGTTCCGTCATTTTCCACCTTTCTCATTGCTTTCCACCGTGTCAGTAAGATGCTCCGATAATATTATTGATTTTGATGCCCAATAGGCTGGTAGCATGTTGCTTAAATTGTGTCTTTTATAGTGAAACTATCTTTTCTTTACTGGAGTTAAACTACAGTTCTGCATTCATGTTTCAGTGACATTTTTGTCGGTTGTAACTTAGTTGCTGAGTTGTTTTGCTTTTTCCAGATTGCATCTGGTGAAGTCTTTGGACCAAATCAGCCTGTTGCTCTGAAACTATTGGGATCGGAAAGGTCAATACAGGCTCTCGAAGGTATGGTTCTTCAGTTATTCTTATGACAAATTTGAGCTAACTAGATTTCATTTCCTGAAAAAGAAAACTGTTTCCTTTTTCTTGAGAAAGAGAAGCATGTGTATCTAGGACAATAAACTCTATACGCATCCAAGATATTTTTGGAACATAGATTGTTTGAAAACTGAAGACTTGAAGTAACTTCCTAATTTGGAGAAAAGTGTCACGCTTAAAATCTTTATAAGGAAGATATATATGGCTATTTTTTTGGAAAATGCTGCAACTGTCTTCAAATTAATGTCCAAATGCATGTAGGAGTGGCCATGGAACTTGAAGATTCCTTGTTTCCTTTATTAAGAGAGGTTAGTATTGGAACAAATCCATATGAAGTGTTCCAAGATGCTGAATGGGCTCTGCTGATTGGGGCAAAGCCACGAGGACCTGGAATGGAACGAGCTGACTTGTTGGACATCAATGGGCAGATATTTGCTGAGCAGGTGCTTTCATTTTTTAGTCCCTTATATGTATTTCTGTGTGTTGACTTACGACATGTTAAAATCAAGCTACTATCATGACCTTGGTTCTAACATTGTAGGGAAAAGCTCTCAATGCTTCTGCGTCTCCTAATGTCAAGGTGATAGTAGTGGGCAACCCTGCAATACCAAGTAAGGATCCTTGCCATTGTAGGTCTATGCTACTTAGATTTTGGTATAAGTGTCGGATACTAGTATGTGTGCAGCACATGTTCAATTTTTAGAGTTTTTCCATGTATTTGGAGGATCCTTGAAAGGTCATATTCCACACCCATGTCAATTATGTATTGGACACGAGTACTTCAAAACAAATGAAGAGTTGGATCAACATAGTTGTAGTTGCTGCTGTCATTGTCAAAATTATACACATAATCTTTTTGTTGTTAATTGCTATGTTGATCCGACTTTTTATTTTTCTTGAAGAAACTGAGTCCGACACTCATGTCGGTCGTATATCTGGACGTAGTTATGGGGACATGATCCTCCTGGGGCGGCTTCTCATATACATGGAAATCTTGAAAATTTTGATCATACAAGTGTTCAGCACTCACACACTTGAGTCTAAGTAACATAAATTTATCGTGCTTGTTTCCTAACTAGTTTAGGCTCCTTTAATACAACTAATTCATTATTTTATTCTTTCTGATGCAGTGCCTTAATTTGTATGAAAAATGCTCCAAATATACCTGCAAAGAATTTCCATGCATTGACTAGGTTGGATGAAAATAGAGCGAAATGCCAGGTATATGCATTACTTGATTAATACCTGTTTCTGTAGTAGTTAGTAATTTTCACCTGCAAATATATAATAATAAAATTTTACAGTTACTAAAAGCAGTTGTTTCTGCAGCTTGCCCTAAAAGCAGGTGTCTTCTACGATCAAGTGTCAAACATGACCATCTGGGGAAATCACTCAACAACTCAGGTAGTAACCGCTGTTTTGGAATATGCATTAACTAGGTTTTGAAGATGTTGACATAAGATAGTGTCCACATTTAATCTTGACTAGGTTCCAGACTTCCTAAATGCTAGAATCAAGGGCTTACCTGTCAAAGAGGTCATCAAGGATCACAAATGGTTAGAAGAGGAGTTTACTGAAAAGGTCCAAAAGGTAAAATATGGGGAAATATTATACTAAATTCCCGGAAATATGCTTGTTGAGCAAGTATTTAAATGAACTATTTGCACCTTAATTTGATTGGTTATTATGTGAAAATTTGATTTGCAGAGAGGCGGTGTTTTAATTAAGAAATGGGGAAGATCTTCAGCCGCATCTACTGCTGTCTCAATCGTTGATGCCATCAGGTCTCTAACAACTCCGACACCCGAGGGGGATTGGTTTTCTTCTGGAGTAAGTTTTATATGCATAAAATGCGTTTATATCGCATGTATATTTTTGCCTTTATGAAACCATCTTTACCTTACAGAGAAGTAATTTATTGTCCAACCCTTACCATATTGAGTCTAATACCCAACATGAAGGAGAAAATACTGCATAACACATCGAAATGCACGGTTACATATAATTCCTAACACATGCAGTGAGAAAATTTTGATCCAAGCCATTAGTTTCTTTCGAGGTGTTTGATTGAGCTTCTCTATATGATTTTCCTTATCAAAAGCATACTATGGCTAGCATAAAAATACCATAGCAGTTAGCTAACTTTGAACATGATTTCAGCTTGAGTTTTAGATGTTCCATTTGCATTTGCGAGCTCACTTTTTATAATCCAAATGTAGGTTTACACCAATGGCAATCCATATGGTATAGCGGAGGATATCGTCTTCAGCATGCCATGCCGATCAAAAGTATGAAATCAAAGAATTATCTTTTTCATCTTTTTCTGAAATCCTTTTTGTTCACTCTTATTGGATTTAAGGCAGTCTTTTAAATATCATTTTGTAGGGAGATGGTGATTATGAACTTGTCAAGGACGTGATCTTCGATGACTATCTGCTTAAGCGAATTAAAAAGGTATATATGCCTGTGTCTTTTTGATACAAAGGAGACTGTAGCTCGGAAATAAGGGAAGGGTTCCAGGGTCTGCCCAAGCTAAGCTTCGGGCTCGATATGTCTTTTGTTTTGATTACAAATTTTGTGGACCTAAAAGTGAAAATGAAATTCTTATTTGACATTATGAAATAAGGACACTACTTGTCTACACCCTTGCGCTGATTTTCTGACATTCTTACACCAACTGATTTGCAGTCGGAAGCGGAATTGCTAGCAGAGAAGAGATGTGTGGCTCACCTTACAGGGGAGGTAAATTTCTGATAACATCAGTCAACATACTTCATTTTGATTGATGATATGTGGTTAGCATATCAATGGTTTAAAATCTGGTGGTTGGTGTTTACAGGGTATTGGTTTCTGTGATCTACCTGAGGATACAATGCTTCCTGGAGAAATGTAAAATGAGGTTCAGTTGTTTCTTCCAATTATTTGTCCCTCAAAACCAGCTTTTGCGCAAAAGAAAGAAGAAAAATTAAAATGACCATATATGTATACTAAATTGTTTTGAGTGTATGAGTAGGGATTGCAGGTGGAAAATTAAGATAATAACAAATAGCATCCAATGTTTTCCCATTTGGTTGAGATTTTGGACTGAAAATTAAGTAAATAAAAGTACTATTCTGTATGATGTACCTTTGATCTTGTATTTGCTTGATTGCCCAGTAACTTGGTTCCTTTTGTCTTCTATCATCATCTTTGTTCTATATCCTCCACACTCTTTATTAAATATATATATACGGGTTATTTATTAAATCGTCCTAAAATGGAGAAAAAAGTTAACATCCGTTAATTTTGTTAATGTGGATGTGATATATACGTAAATTGTCACATGAATGTTATATTAACAATTAATTAAATTTTTATATTTAAAATTAAAAAAAATATAAAATTAGTAAATAAATTATTAACATGATTAAAAAATATAAACATCATACAAATATAAAATAATAAAATAATTAATTGTTAATGTGGCATACATGTAGATGTTATGTCAACAAAATTAACTTGCATTAATTTTTTTTATTGATTTTGTAGTGATTTGACGAACAATGTAAAAGATTAAAAGAGGCGGAAAAATAAACAAAGGGTTGAAATGATTGTTTTTGTAAAGTTTAGAGGATCAAATAAACTATTATGCCATTTTTTAAGGAGAAATGCATGTATTTATTATTTATTAATTATATTATATATTTTGATATTCATTTAACATATTAAACTTAGGAAATATTTGGACACCACATAGTAATTGAATAAACGTGTCACGATTCTTAGTTTTGTTTTTTGATACAATATCTAAAAGTACCCATAACCTCTCTCTAATCCTTAAATAGGAGGATAATGCGCTTCAACACACTCGAATCCATGTCCTCCTACACTGGAAACAATGTCGATGCTAATTGAGTTAAGACTCAATCGACTAAATTTTTTAAATATATTAATTATTATAAAAATTATCAATAATACTTGAGAAAATAATTCTCTAAACAAGTAACAAAATTTAAAATTAAAACATTGTATATGATATGTTAGTCTAAAAAAGTATTTTACAATAATTACTCTCGTATTTCATATTTGTTGGGTTATTTCTCATCTAACATTAAACACAAACTTTTTATCATCATCAATTAGTCATTGA
Source organism: Gossypioides kirkii (assembly GCA_005610355.1). Taxonomy (NCBI): domain Eukaryota; kingdom Viridiplantae; phylum Streptophyta; class Magnoliopsida; order Malvales; family Malvaceae; genus Gossypioides; species Gossypioides kirkii. Next base: position 37,839,141 of record CP032248.1, read on the forward strand.
TCAAGTATAAATAATTAATAATATGATTAAACATATGCTACAAAATTAAAATACTATTATTATTGTATGAAAAGTGATAGCTATTCTAGCAACAGTAGGCAATATCTTATAGTCCAAACCCAAAGCAAAAATCTGAAATTGGTTAGTGTTCACATGTGTCACAATACTGTCTTCGTGTTTACTTCATCAAACTGTTACTTGTGTTCATATGTTATTGATTAGCGTGATCCTATTTTATCTTATAGATATGAATAAGGATTATGTTACATGTATTCTCATGTTATTGGTTGATGTAATCCTATCTTATCTTATAAATATGGATAAGGATAGGGTTATAGATTTAGATAAGACTTCTAGATAAGGCTTGAGCACTATAAATAATTGAGGTATGTTATAGCTAAATCCCAAGCAAAAAACAAAATCATAATAGAAGCTTCAAAATTCGTCTCTTTAAAATTGGTTTTCTTCTTCTACAAAATTCTTCTCTAGAAACAAGTTCTATAATGAGAAAAGATAGCAAACAATGGGATGTTTTCATTTCAATTTCCTTGTCTTACAAAAGACAACTATGAAAATCAGTGTCTTCATATGAAAGTTTTACTTGGCTCACAAGATGTTTGGGATATCGTTCAAAATGGTTATGAAGCTCACCAAAATGAGGCATCATTGTCACAACATGAGAAGGATGCTTTAACGAAGACAAGGAAGAAAAATCAAAAAGCTCTCACCTTTATCCATCAATGTTTGGATGAATCGATGTTTGTAGAGCAGCTAATGCTACTACCACAAAGAAGCTTGGGAGATTTTACAAAGTGAAGAAGGTCTAACTCCAAATATTACGAGGAATTTTGAAACTCATTTCCACTTTGATTTTCTTTCTTTCTTTTTACTTGGTGTTTTAGTTACAATATACTCTACCTATGTATATTGCTCAAGCCTTATCTACAAATCTTATTTGAATCTACAACTCTATCCTTACTTGGTGTGATCCTATCTTATCTAATAGATATGGATAATGATAGATAAGATTTTTTTTCTGTCCAACAAGTATCGATAGAAGTCTCTCAGAATTGTGAAAATGCCATTTTTACCCTAAACGGATTAAGTCGTTATGTGATTGATTATTTATATTGTGTATAATATATTAATTTAATTAATCATATTAAACGAAGTATTTTGGAAAAAATAGTCAACGTTAAATGATCGAAAAGACCTCGAGACTCTAATCGGTAAAGGTAATGGTTTTGGGTGTTACATTTAGTGGTCTCAAAGCTTACGATTTAGCTGTTTCTTGGACTACATTGACTATGTTTAAATGATTTAGAAGTACATGCCATAAGAACTTATGATAGTGTGATATAGATGGATCCGATCTAACTACAATTTTTGTAGATAAGTACAGGATGTCTGATTCAAAAGAGATGAAACTAATGAGGTAAACATCAATGTCCCAACTAATGATTCCAGGGCAAGTCACGGTGTACCGATATTACCAATGATAGAGAATGAAGCAAAGAACATGTTTTTCGGACTGATGGGATTGTGGTTCTCGGAGTTCATGAGGAACAATTCGATGGCATCACCTCCTCCACCTCCTATTACACAGCCTACTGTCTGATCGGTAATACCTCCAGTTATGCCATCAACACCCCTTGTGATAGAGCAGAGGCGTCGTATTTTGACAGACAGGGTTTGAAAATACGGGCAAAAGAATTCCGTGAAAGTACTGAGGATGATCTATCCAGGGCTGAATATTGGTTAGAAAACACTTTGAGGGTACTAAACAAAATGGCTTGTCCTCTGGAAGACTATCTGAGATGTGCAGTTTCGTTACTGAAAAACGAGGCTTATAGCTGGTGGACGACGATCTTAGCCGTGGTTCCTGAGAATGAAATTAGCTGGGAATTCTTTCAGGCAGAGTTCAAAAAGAAATACATCAGCAAAAGGTATCTGGACCGAAAGAAGAAAGAGTTCTTAGAGTTAAGATAGTGGAAGTGGTAGAATATGAACTAGAATTTGTATAACTCAGCAAGTATGTCAGAGATATTGTACTGACAAATGTGGCCACGTGTGTCCGTTTTGAAGACGGATTAAATGACGAGATCAAGATGATGGTAGGTGGTTCTGAATTACGAACATTTGTTGTTCTGACAGATAGAGCACAGAAAATGGAAGAAATATATAATCATAAAAGACAGAGGGAGAAGAGATTCCGAGAGTTCGAAAAGAAGAATCCTACCAAAACTTTCTCTATGCCACCATTAAAGAAATTCAGAGAAAATGAAACTTGTGGGGCGGCCTCATCTGGATTTCTGAGTAGTAGCGGATCAAGACCACTAGAGTCGAGATTCCAGAATCGACTTGCTGATAGTGTGACTAGTTTTCGTAACGCACCTAAGCTGGTATGTGAGCATTGTAGAAGGATCAATTCGGGAGAATGCCAACTGATGAAGGGAGCTTGTTTTCAATATGGAGGTATAGATCATTTTATGCGGAACTATCCGATGACTTCTGAAGTGAAAGAAGATTGAAGTGTGAAACCTCTCGTTACTCCACAGAAAGGTAGATGCGCGGGACAAAGCAGCAGTACAGGTGGAAACGAGAAGATAACAGAGATAATGCAAACAGGTCTGAAGTTCGAGCACTTGCACGGACATATGCTATCAGAGCTAGAGAAGAGACTACCGCTCCCGATGTTATGATCGATATATTTTATCTTTTTAATGATTGTGTGTGCTTTGATTGACCCGGGATCGACTTATTCATATATTTGTACTGCATTAGCAACTGATAAAAAAATTTATGTTGAGTCAACTGAATTTGATGTACAAGTCACCAACCCATTGGGTCATAGTGTCATTGTTAATCTTGTGTGTCATAAATGTCCACTGAAAGTCTAGGATTATGAATTTCCTACTGACTCATGCTATTACCTTTCATCGAGTTCGATGTGATTCTGGGTGTGAACTGGTTATCTAAGCATGATGTAATGGTTAACTACAAGCGAAGGCAGATAGATTTGAAATGTCTGACTGGTGAGATGATCACAGTTGAGTCCGACAGATTAAATAATGAAACCAGAGTGGATTCAGCTATCTCAGCACGAAAAATGGTTCGTAAAGGCTGTGAAACATTTTGGCTTATATACTCGACATACGGGGTTCTGAGACAGAGTTGAAACAAGTACCGATTATTAATGAGTTTACAGATGTATTTCCAGAAGAGTTACCTAGTTTACCATCGATCCGAAAAGTGGAGTTTGGCATTGATGTGATACCTGGCACTATATCGATATCGATTCCACCGTATAGAATGACACCGACTGAGTTGAAAGTGTTAAAGGTTCAGTTACAGGAATTGTTGGATATAAGTTTTATACGACAGAGTGTATCGCCTTGGGGTGCACTGATGGTATTACAAATGACATAGATTTTCTTCCTAATTTAGTGTTTAAATTGTCTCTTTTGTATTTCATTTAGCATCAATTATTAGCATTTTATCCTTAGTTTTCATGTTTTCCAACTCATTGATAGTTAGTTTAAATTCTTGTTATTTTTATCTATTTTCGTACTAATATCGACGTAAGCAGCCGATATATTACGTCTTAATAAGCCTAGAAGCTTAATGCTGGACGAATACAGCCACAAGATCAGCTAGTAATTGTGACCAAGAGATGTCACAGCATTGAAACTGAACCTTGAATGAGTAGAAGATGAATTCACAACTGAAAGCACTAACGCATGAATTTCACATGTCGCTGCAATTATGATCTCAGAACGCGCTCAGCAATGCAGCGACAATTTGCAGATTTGTGAAGAACATACTAAAACTGCGTTAGTACACAACTGTATTCTAACTAATTTTAACAACTGCAAAATCCAGATCTAGATCCGAGAGAGAAGGCTGAATCCTGAAATATTTTAGAGGCTATAAATAGACAAACGAAGAAGGAAAGAAATCATCAAGAGCTAAGGGATTTAATTCTGAAAATTTTGTGTGAATTTGAGATTTGAGCTGGAAATCGTAGAGCTGATAAAGCAAGTCTGCAACTGCTTTTGACGATAAGTGCTTGATGCTGAGCAAGAGGAACAATTAGGGAGTAGGCCTAGTAGTCTACAGATAGTAAGCTTCGTTGTACTCTTTAATTCTTCTTAAACGATGATGGATTTTGATGATATTAAATGAATACAAGAGTATCTTTTGATGTTAGATCATTTTGATTCTCACTTTACACTGCTTATCCGTTTATTCTTGGATCTAATCGCCCTAAACATGAAAGTGAAATTGTAGTACGCCGACATCGAGAGATGCGGTGACAGGTTATATTAATAAGTAGGTTAGGCGAGAGCTGCTCGAGACTGGGATAAAAACTAGTTACTTGTTCTTGGATACACATCGTTACTCGCACTGAGAGGTGGAGTGATTGTATTTGAGTCGGGATTAAGTAGGGAGCTGTTGTTGGTAAGAACTCAAAAAGACTTCATTGCAGCGGCAATTCATCTATATCTTATCTTGTCGATGCATCTAGCATTGCAACTTAGCAATATTCAGTGAACCATTTCTACCTTTTACACTTGGTCACATTTATATTCATGCATTTTAATATTTAGTATTTAACACTCAACACAATTGGATTTATTTTCTGTACACTGACGTTTAATCTCTAAAGTTTAACCCTAATTGCTTTGGCATTGATTGACTATTTTAGTGTGCAGATCTGACATATTGCACTAACATCAGTACTCACATTACATTTAATTTTAGTATTGATTGCTCTGACATTTAGACATCAAGAACCCATTCCTCGTGGGATCGATATCCGATAGATTTGTCTATCAACTATACTTGCATCGACGTGTGTATGCTTTCATAATCGTTGTGTCATAAAATCACCAATCAAGTTTTGGCGTTGTTACCAGGAACTGACGTTTGTCTGATGTTTACTTTTGTAATTGAAATAAACTTTACTTACTTAACTTTTAATTTCTACTAGTTTGTCGTTATTTCTTTAATTATTTTCTTCTTTAGATTATTGCATGGGAGAAATCTTAAGGACATTGTAAACTTTGATCCGTAACTTGAACGGGAACTTAGGAGGAGAAGACAAGAACAGAGGAACTGGTAACAATAACAACAATAATTTGCCACCATTGCTGCCACAAGAAGGAATTCCTTTAGTGCTTTCACAAATTATTAACGATATACCACTACCACGTCCAGAAGAAGAACAAATATAGAATAGGAAAATAAGAGATTTTGTTGTGCCTATACTCGATGATTTACAACCAGGGGTTGTGAGGCCAGCTATTCATACTGGTAATTTTGAACTAAAACCGGTGATACTTCAGATGCTCAACTCTAATGGGCAGTATTCAAGTTTTTCGCATGAAGATGCACGAGAACATTTGAAATCATTTTTACTTATTTGTGCATCCTTTAGTCAACATGGTGTCCCTGATGATGCCTTGAAAATGCAATTATTCCTTTATTCGTTGCCGGGTCAAGCAATAACATGGTTCTTAGGATTATCGGCAGGATCTATCACATCTTGGAATGCGTTAGCAATGCAGTTTTTTTGCGTTTCAATCTGCCGACAATGAACGCAAGGTTGCGAACTAACATCATTGCATATCATTAACTTGATGATGAGAATTTACACACAACATGGGAGCGTTACAAAGCATTGCTTCGACGTTGCCCAATGAATGGAATTCAACAAGAGACCTAGATTAAGATTTTTTATAATAGTTTAAATGCTCAGACAAGAAATCTTGTTGATGCATATGCAAATGGTCTATTGTTGGATTGTACATATAATGAAGCTGTTTAAATTCTAGAGAGGATTACCGACAATGACTACCAATATCCAATCTCACGTTCTGAACAGGTAAAAACTAACCCTGGAGTTCTTGAATTAGATGCTATTTCTACATTGTCAGCACAAGTATCCTCACTGGCCAACATCATAAAGAATATGAAAGGAATAAGCGATGTTGCTCCTATACAAATGACCTAGCAATTGGATACACCGATATTTTCCTGTGAGATTTGCAGCGACAATCATAGCTATGAGGATTGTCCACAACATGCAGAAAATGCATACTATGTCAATAACATCCGAGAGGGATTATTTGGTAATTCATACAATAATCATTCTCAACAACCTTGGGGGAACCACAATACTTTCACGTATAGATATGAAAATTCCTCAAATCAAGGGGGTTATAAAAAAAGAGGTTACAATGCCAATTCACAGCAGAATTATCATCAGAATTCATAGATAAATTCTCGTTCTGACCATGTGTAATCACATAATCCAATACAACCACAAACGCGATTACAGCCACAACAGTCTGTACCACCACAAATGCAAGGATAACATCATCAGCATCAATAGTAGCAGTTTGCTCAACCAAAGGCAGATCCTATGGCTGCTCTTAAAGCAATGATGCGCTAGCATATCACACGAACCGAAGCAATAGTGTAAGGAAATTCTTCTTTCATACGAGCATTGGAAGCTCAGCTCAGTCAGTTAGCTTTTAATCTTAGCAATAGATCGCCAGGTACTCTGCCTAGTGATACTGAAAATCCAACGCAAAGGGGGAAGGAGCACTGCAAAACAATCACATTAAGGAGTGGAAAACAAATAGTAGGGCTAAGCAATTCTGATCAAAACCATGTCGAAGCATCCACTTCACAGCAACAAAAAAAGATATAGTTGAAGGAAGTCAAGCAAAACTTAATGCTGAAGAACCAACTGTAGTATCATTTCTGCCTACAGTCTGCCCAAATAAGTTGTCGACACAACTATCAAAGTCGATACCACTGAGTTACTCACAACAACCCACCGCCACAATACCTTTGCCATTCCCACAATGATTTAAAGAAAAAGTCCATGACAAAGATTACCAAAAGTTTGTTTCTACTCTGAAACAATTACATATTAATATACCTCTAATAGATGTTCTTGTGAAGATACCCAGTTATGGAAAATACATGAAGGAGCTGTTATCAAAGAAAAAGAAATTGTCCGACATCGAAATGATTGTGCTCACAGAGGGGTGCAACGCTGTGCTCATAAACAAGTTGCCAACCAAGATGAAAGATCCTGACAACTTCACAATCCCATGCTCCATAGGGAATCATTACTTAGGTAAAGCTTTATATGATCTAGGAGCTAGTATTAACCTAATGCTTTTGTCTACTTTTAAGAAATTAAGAATAGGTTCGATGAAGCCCACAGCAGTGGCATTGCAACTAGCGGATAGATCTCTTGTACATCCGGAGGGACAAATTAAAGATGTTCTTGTTCAATTTGATAAGCTAGTATTCCCTGCTGATTTTATCATCCTAGACTGTGAAGCAGATAAGGAGATACCCATTATTTTGGGACGGCCATTTATTGCAACAAGAAGAACACTTATTGACGTGTTCAAAGGAGAACTAGTGATACGTCATAATGATGATCATGTAACCTTCAGTGTGTTTGAGGCATCACCGTCCGGACCAAAAGAACAATGCCATCACATAAATGTGTTGGACGAAATTATTTTGGAAGAATTTTATGCAAGGAGTTCAACATTTTCTGATGATGCGGTTAAATCTATCGATGACATCCTAGATGACTGTGCTGACAAAGAGGAAGTGAACAATTGTGAGCTGTGTAAAAACGGGTAAATGGAATCTTTAAATTTGTCTAACTAGATAATCCCAATGTTTAAACTATCTATTGAGCAAGCTTCTACCTTGGAGTTAAAACCATTACTGACACATTTGAAATATGTCTTCCTTGGTGACAACGAGACATTGCCTGTTATTGTCAACGCATCCCTCAATGCAGTGTAAGAAGATAAGTTCATCGTAATTCTGAAAGAACATAAGAAAGCTTTAGCCTGGAGCATTGCAGATATCAGAGGCATTAGTCCTCTTTTTGTATGCACAAGATTAGGATAGAAGATGAAAAGAAGCAATCAATTGAGTAGCAACGAAGGCTCAATGAAAAGATGAAAGAAGTAGTGAAGAAGGAAATTATCAAATGGTTAGATGCGGGCATTTTATATCCTATCTCCGATAGTGATTAGGTAAACCCTGTTCAATGTGTGCCTAAAAAGAATGGTTTCATAGTTGTGACCAATGACAAGAATGAGTTAATCCCTACTCGTAGCGCAACTGGCTGGCGAGTATGCATAGATTACCGACGACTGAATGCGACCACAAAGAAGGATCATTTTCCATTTCTTTCATCTTCATCGATCAGATGCTAGATAGGCTAGCTGGTAAAGCCTATTATTGTTTCCTAGACGGTTACTCTGGATACAACCAAATTGCTACTACATCGGAGGATCAAGCAAAGACAATGTTCACATGCCCTTTTGGAACATTTTCTTTTCAACGCATGTCGTTTGGGTTGTGTAATGCGCCAGTAACATTCTAGAGATGTATGATGGCAATATTTTTGACATGATCGAGGATTCCTTAGAGGTATTCATGGATGATTTCTCTGTCTATGGACAAAATTTCAACCAATGTACTGACAATTTGGCAAGAGTCTTGAAAAGATGCGAGGACACAAATCTAATTCTGAATTGGGAGAAATGCCACTTCATGGCAATTGAAGGCATTGTCCTTGGACATCGGATATCTTTTCAGGGCATTAAGGTTGATAAAGAAAAGGTTAAAATCATCGAAAAATTACCACAACCCACCACTGTCAAAGCAATAAGAAGCTTTCTTGGACATGCGAGCTTTTATAAATGATTCATCAAAGATTTCTCCAAGATAGCTAAACCCTTATGCTCATTACTAGAGCAAAATAAAAAGTTAGTGTTCGATGTCGCTTGTCTAGACGAGTTAAAAATAATAAAAATAGCTGGTACAAGCTCCGATTATCGTTACACCTATTGGACACAACCTTTCGAACTTATATGCAATGCCAGTGACTTCGCTGTAGGAGCTGTCCTAGGCCAAAGAAAAGAAAAGTTATTTCATACTATTTATTATGCTAGTAAAACTCTAACCGAAATGCATGTCAATTATACCACGACTGAGAAGGAGTTGCTAGCAGTAGTCTTCGCATTTGACAAGTTCCGTTCTTATCTTGTCGGCACAAAGACCATAGTTTACACAGATCACTCAGCATTGAGACACCTTTTCAACAAAAATGCCAAACCTAGACTCATCAGATGGATCCTATTACTTCAAGAATTTGATGTGGAAATTAGAGATAGGAAAGGATCTAAAAATCAAATAGCTGACCACTTGTCTCGGCTGGAAACTGGGAGTGAAAATGGGCAAACAACTAAAATTGTCGAGGCATTTCCTGACGAGCAATTATTTACTGTTGATACATCACCATGGTATGCTGATAATGTCAACTACCTTGTATGTGAAAAGCTACCTATAAGTGTAATTGGTCACAAGAAAAGTAGGTTCCTACGTGTTACTACTAAATACCATTGGAATGAGTCATACCTATTTAAACTATGTGCCAATAATATGTCAATCCTACGACACTACCATGACTCCCCTTGTGGAGGCCATTTTGGTGGCACAAGGACTGCTACAAAGGTTCTCCAGTTAGGATTCTATTGGCCCAATTTATTTCGAGACGCTCACAACTTCGCACAATAATGTGATCGTTTTCAACGCACTGGTTTAATATCTCGGCGCAATGAAATGCTCTAACAACTCATTATGGAGGTAGAGCTCTTCGACATTTGAGGTATAGATTTTATGGGACGATTTCCAAACTCTTTTAGAAATATGTATATCTTAGTGGCTGTTGACTACGTCTCAAAGTGGATTGAAGCTATTGCGGTGCCAAGAGACGACGCTCGAACAGTGTTGAAATTCTTTCACATATACATCCTCACAAGTTTGAAACACCGAGAGCATTGATAAGTGACCAAGGTACTCATTTCTACAATAACCAAGTAGCGACTGCATTAAAATAATGTGGTGTGAAGTATCGTATGGCTACCACGTATCATCCTCTTTCTAATGGTCAAGCCGAAGTATCCAATTGTCAAAATTAAAAGCATACTTGAGAAGGTGGTTAATCCATCTAGGAAGGATTGGTCTACGTGGCTACATGACGCATTGTGGGCACTTCGCACCGCTTATAAAACCCCGTTGGAGATGTCGTCATATCAACTAGTGTTTGGGAAGTCTTGCCACTTGCTTGTTGAACTTGAACATAAGGCTATATGGACAATTAAGCAAGGGAATTTGGAATATGATGTCGCTGGAAAGAAAAGACTGTTGGACATCACGGAATTAGAAGAAATCCGACGCCATGCTTATGAAAATGCTGCGATATACAAGGAAAAGATAAAGAAATGGCATGACAACATCCTCTTGCGTCAACAATTTCATCCTGGTCAATTGGTACTTTTATTTAATTCACGTTTAAAATTTCAATACACTGACGTTTAATCTCTAAAGTTTAACCCTAATTACGTTAACATTTATTGACTATTTTAGTGTGCAGATTTGACATATTGCACTGACATCAGTACTCACATTACATTTAATTTCATATTGATTGCTTTAACATTTAGATATAAAGAACCCATTCCTCGTGAGATCGATATCCGATAGATTTGTCTATCAACTCTACTTGCATCGACGTGTATACGCTTGCATAATCGTTGTGTCATAAAATCACCGATCATGCACCTATACTATTTGTGAAGAAGAAAGATGGCTCAATGAGAATTTGTATAGATTACAGGCAGTTGAATAAGGTGATGATCAAGAACAAGTATCCATTGCCTCGTATTGATGAGTTATTTGATCAGTTGAAAAGTACAATCGTATTTTTCAAAATAGACCATCGGTTAGGTTACTATCAGATGCGAGTGAAAAATTTTGATGTGTCGAAAACATCATTCAGAACCTGGCATGGACATTATAAGTTTCTGGTAATGTCGTTCGGGTTAACTAACGCCCCAATAGTATTCATGAATCTGATGAATCAAGTATTCCAGCCTCAGTTGGATAGATTTGTGATGGTATTTATTGATGACATATTGATATATTCCAAGACAGAGTCAGGGTATACTTAGCATCTGAGAGAGGTGTTGCAGATTTTGCGAGAAAAACAGTTGTATGCGAAATTCAGCAAATGTAAGTTTTGACTTTGAGAGTTGGTTTTTTGGGTCTTATGGTATCCATGAAAGGAATACGAGTTGATCCGAGTAAAGTTTCAACTATTCTAAATTGGAAAGTTTCGAAGAATATTTCTGAGGTGCGCAGCTTTCTAGGATTAGCAGGTTATTACTGTCGATTTGTGAAATATTTCTCTATTATAGCTTTGCTAATGAAAAATTTGCTATAGAAGAATGTCCATTTTGGTTGGTTAGAAAAGTGCCAACAGAGTTTTGATCAGTTAAAAAATTGTTGATAGAAGCTCCAATTTTGACACAGCCAAAGTCGTGAAAAGAATTTGTAGTTTATAGCGACGCGTCTTTGAATTGGTTTGGGTTGCGTTTTCATGCAATCTATGAAAGTGATAGCTTATGCATCTCAATGATTAAAGATGCATGAAAGGAATTATCAAACTCATGATTTGAACTTAGCTGTTATAGTCTTTGCATTAAAGATTTGGTGTCATTATCCATACGACGAGAGATGTCATGTATTTACTGATCATAAGAGTTTGAAGAACTTGATGACACGGAGAGAGCTGAATTTAAGACAACACCATTGGTTAGAACTATTAAAAGGTTATGACTTTGTGATTGATTATCATCCGAGAAAGGCTAATATTGTTACTCATACCTTGAGCCGAAAATCATTCTTTGCATTGAGGGAAATGAATGTTCATTTGTCACTAGAGATTGATGGTTCTGTCACCGTTGAATTCAGGACGAGACCATTACTTCTACAGCAGATTCGAGAGTTGCAGAGAAATGATCCAAAGCTTATAGCTAAGAAAAAATAGATGCATAGTGATACAACCAAGAGGTTTACAGTTGATATGTATGGTATGTTGTATTTCAGAGGCAAAGTGTGTATTCCTGACATTCTGATAGAATCTCATAGTAGCACTTATTACATTCACTCGGGGAGTGTGAAAATGTATAATGACTTGAAAAAGATGTATCAGTGACCAAGTATGAAACGAGAGATTTTTTAGTTTGTGACTAGATGTCTGGTGTGTCAGCAAGTAAAAGCTGAGCATCAGGTACTGTCTAGATTATTGCAGCCTGTTACCGTTCTAGAGTGGAAGTGAGAACGAGTTATTATAGACTTTGTTACAGGACTGCCAGTGACATGGAGAAAGAAAGATTCGATCTGGGTTATAGTAGACAAATTGATGAAGTCAGCTCACTTCATCCCTATCCAGGTGGATTATCCACTTGAGAAGTTAGCTGAGTTATATGTATATGAGATTGTACGACTACACAGTGTGTCAGTATCAATTATCTCCAATAGGGATCCACATTTTACCTCGAGATTTTAAGGTAAGCTGCATGAAGCTTCAGGAACCAAGTTGAATTTCAGCACTACATACCATCCGTAGACAGATAGACAGTTTGAACGGGTAATTTAGTTTCTGAAAGATATGTTACGGTGTTGTATACTTGAGTTCGAGGGTAGTTGGGAGAAGTACTTATCTTTAGTAGAGTTTGCTTACAATAACAACTATCAGTTCAATATTAAAATGACACCGTTCGAGGAACTATATGATAGAAAATATAGAACACCCTTATATTGGACAGAGTTGAGTGAACCGAAGTTGGTTGGGATCGACTTGATACTTAAGATAAAGGATAAAGTTCGGGTGATCCGTGATTGTTTAAAGGTAGCGTTCAACCGATAAAAGTCGTACGTTTATCGGAAGAGAAAAGATATAGAGTTTGCAGTTGAGGATCGAGTTTTTCTGAGAGTTTCGCCTTGGAAGAAGGTGTTGCAGTTTGGCAGGAAAGGAAAGTTAAGTTCGCGATTTATTGGGCCGTATGAGATTATTGAGCGGGTTGTCCCTGTAGCTTATAAGTTATCTTTACTTCCAGAACTTGAAAACATTCATAACGTATTCCATGTTTCGATGCTGAGACGGTACAGATCAGATCCTTCTCATGTGATTACACCCTGTGAGGTTGAGATACAGCCGGATTTGTCGTATTCAGAGGAACTAGTTAAAATTCTGGCTCGTGAGGTAAAAGAACTGCGGAATAAAAGGGTACCGTTGGTAAAGGTCCTGTGGAATCGACATGGTATAGAGGAAGCAACTTGGGAGATAGAGGCTTCAATGAGATCAAAGTGCCTTAACTTTTTACTAGTAAAAAATTTCGGGACGAAATTTCCTTAAGGGGGGGAGAGATGTAACAACTTGGTTTTTAGTGGTGTCGAACATACTGGTTTCGGGACCACAACTTTGACAAGTCAAGTCATAAATTTATTTATTTTTATATATATGATGTCATTAGCATCGTATTAAAATTTGGTTATGAAATTTTAACATTTAGATAGTTAATTAAGTAGAAAGGATTAAATAGTAAATGGCGCAAAGGTTGAGTTGGTTAATTAGAAGGACCAAATGAAAAAATTAACCAAGAGTATTTTAGTGGGTGGATTATCATTAGATATATTGATAATAAATAGGATTAATTAAGGTTAACTATATAAAAGTCTAAATATTTACAAAATTGTCATTGGGTATAAAAGTGAAATTAAAGAAGAAAATAACATAATTTCTTATATTTTCTTCATATTTTTTGGCAAAAACAAGGGGGAAAGCTAGGGTTTGCATTCTAAGCTTTGAGCTTTAATTTAAATTACGATTGTGCCACGGATCACTAAAAAGGGAAATTAGCAGAATAGTCTCTAGAGTTTATCCATCATTGCAATTCAGTTCGATTTTATTTTGCTGCTTGAAGATCAGATCATCTCAAAGAAATCACACTATCTCAGAGCTCGTTTGGTAGTATTTACATCACTTGGTTATATGGCATGTACTAGGATGATGTTATTTTGTATAATACTTGATTTTGGATTGATTAGTTCTTTGTTGAAACTTGTAGTGAATGTTGAATATATATTTTTTATGGTGTGCTTAATGTTGGTAGTAGGAATTATGCTTTGAAATGTAAAGACATGTGAATCTATGATCACTTAGGTTGTTTCTATTGTAAGATGAGGTTATACAAATGAAGAATGTTTGTTAAACTTGAGAACTTGTGTGAGTATTTGAAATTTGTATACTTGTTTTGATAGAACTCTCACTTGTATCGGTATAAGTACAGGGTTGGAGAGAGGTTGGCTATTGACTTGCATTGCATCGGTAGTATCATAAAAAGTATCGGTAGTTCTGTTCATAGTAGTATCTGTAGTCTAAGTGCTAGTATCGGTAGAAGTTGCAGGGTAAAACTTCCTAGCTCTCTGGAGTTTTTAGTATTGGTAGTAGCATGAATTGTTTCGGTAGAAGTCACCTTTATATCGGTAGAACCATTTGAACTACCGGTAGGAAACTGCAACTATTTCTATATTGTTTACTGACTTGACTTCTATCGATACTTGTCTAATAGGTACCGATAGAAGTCTCCTAGAATTATGGAAATGACATATTTACCCTAAACGGATTAAGTCGTTATGTGATTGATTATTTATGTTGTGTATAATATATTAATTTAACTAATTATATTAAACAAAGTATTTTTTGGAAAAAATAATCAACGTTAAATGATCGGAAAGATCCCGAGACTCTAACTGGCGACGATAACAGGTTTTTGGTGTTACAGAGATTATGTCAAAGACATTGATTTGAATAGTTGGGAGCCTAAATCATTTTACTCGTACTTTGAGATCCATAAGTGTAGTGTATATTTTGCATTATAGGTGAATTATACTTATTCAGATCTTGTAAGCAAAAGCTTACAAATATACTTAACCATCAGGTGAATGCAAAAAAGTAGGTCAGACTTTTAAGCTTAGGCTTAGCTAGACCGAAAAAATGGGCCTAAAAAATTACATGAATACGATCCAGGTTAAAAATGCTAAACTCGAACTCGATCCAATCCTCTCATATTAATTTTTTTAGATTATTTTTTATATAAAAATAAATTTAAAAAAATTAAAATAAATATTTCCCAACAAATTGACAATACATAATTTTTTTTTATACTTAAATAACACTAATATAATTGCATTTTAGTAAGCAAATGCTTCTAAAATAGTAGCAAAATTAACAATAAAACAATAGTTATACAATATACAAATAATAACAATAAAATTAATAGTAATATAATAACGAAATAGTATACAACAACATTGAAACAACTGATTCAGGCCGGATCGAGCTTGAGCTAAGAAGCCCGATCCATTTAGAAAATAAATCTTATTTTTTTATCCAAATCCGTTTTTAAACCTATATTTTTACTTAAACCTTTTAATTTTCAGACGGACTTGAATGAATAGCTTAACCCATGATAAAGTTTACTTATTCATATATTGTAAGCACGAATTTCATAAAAAGACACAAATATGCTCAAATATAAACTCAATTCTATAAAGCATAATAAATCAATAAATAATTTAAAAAGTGGATGTAATTAGACGTTCCTTGTCTCAAACAGAATTTCTTGGAAGAAGGCTTGCCTTAGTTTTTTCTTTTAATTTATTCAATTCAAATTAAATTCAAACACCTTTGTAAACTGTACATGATTTCTCTTTTCTTTTTCCTCTTGTAAATATTTGATAAAATTGCAACTTTGTTTGCCTTATTCTTTGGGTAATCATGGAGGAAACCAATTGGGAAAGCCTGTTGTTTGTGTATGACATTCCCAATCTTGGAAATATCTTACAAAATGAATCAGAATCGGTAAGTCAACCAATTTCCACCCACTCTCCTTATGAAAAACCCATTTGGTCTTCCTCTATTGGTGAGATGAAGGAGTTTTTAATGGAGAATGTTGCGAGTCAAATTTGAAGAGAGAAATTTGACGAGAAAGAAGAGAGAATTTGAGAAGAAGTTGAGAAAGAAACATTGAGAGAATTGAGAATTCTATTCAAACTTTTCATAATTGTTTTTGCCTCCAAAAGAAGTATTTAAAGGAACCAACTAATAGACATGACTTAACCAAAATGCATCATTTCAGCACCAACTAAGACTCAACCAAAACACACTGTATAGTAAACATATAACTGCACCTAAACGCAACGTACAAGGAATAAGACTAATCAAAACATAATAGACTTTCAAAATGACAGTTAAAAACTTTGGTTCCATAACAAATACCTCTTCCCCTAAACAGGATCCTTAGCCTCAAGGATCAAAAGCAGGAAATCGAAGATGGAAATCCTTCAAACTCTCCCATGTTGAATCCTCAAGAAATGTGTTGGCCCACTCAACTAAAATCTCTGTGATGGCCTAGTTTCCTTTCTTAGCCATGCACTTGTCAAGCACTCGAACTAGTTCCTTAAGTAGGTAGTACCGTTGAATCACTCATAGTAGCACCAATGTGCTTCATTAATTGCGAAACATGGAAGGTGGAATGTATGCGAGCAGTTGGTGGCAATATGAGCTTGTAAATAACCTGCCCCACTAGTTCCTCCCTAGGGAAATGGTCAAAATACTAAGGAGACAATTTTTGATTTCTAAACTCTTCCGCAAAGAATGCTGCCTGTAGGGTTGCAGCCTCAAATACACAAGCTCCCCCACTTTAAATTCTTTGTTAGATCTCTTCTTGTTGGTCATCTGTCTTATCCTATCTTGAGCTCGTGTGAGGTGAAACTTCAAAAGCTTTCTCATAGCTTCTCTATGCTACAAGGATATGTCAACAGTAGCAACTCGAGAAGCTCCAAGTAGATAAGGAAAATGTGTTAGAGGATCGTAGCTATAGAGGGCCTCATATGGGGTAGTCTTGGTGGTTGAATGATAGCTGGTGTTATACCACCATTCAACTAAAAGCAACCAAGATACCCACTTAACAGGTTTCTCTCCTCTAGTCATGCATCTCAATAAGTCTCTAAACACTTATTGAGAATTTTCGTTTGACCATCATCCTATGGATGGTATGTAGTTGACATCAACTTATTGCCTAAGTGTCTAAACAGTTCTTGCCAAAAGTTGCTAAGAAAAACTATCTCTGTAAAACATAATGGATTCAGGAATACCATGAAGTTTTAAAACTTGATTAAGGTACTCTTGTGCTACTGTCAAGGCAATAAAGGGATGAGCCAAAGCAATAAAATGGCCATACTTGGTTAATTTGTCAATCGCCACCAAGATGGATGATTTCTCTTTTGAAAGAGGTAAGCCTTAACAAAATCCAAGCTTACAGTAGACCAGGCTCTATCCGGTATTGGCAAAGGTTGTAGTAGCCTAGGATAAGTTGAGTTATCCACCTTGCACCTCTGACAAGTCACACACTCCCTCACCTAATTTTTCACATCATTGTTGAGCCCTTTCCAGTACAAAAGGCCAGCCTTTCTATGCCTTGTAGCACGCATACCAGAATGACCACTTAAGGGAGTATCATGAAACATTTCAAAGATCCTCCTTCTCAATACAACATCATGTCCCACAACAACTTTTCCCAATCTTCGAATGAATTTCCCATCCTAAGAGTATTTAGGATGAAGTTGAGGTTGTTCTTGCAAATTTTTTCAGAGCTACTGTAACATCATGTCTGACAACTAAGAATCAACAACCTGATCCCACATCTCTGACCAGTTAGAACTAACACCACCCTGACATTGGAAAAACTAGTTAGTGCATTCATGAGCCCTCCTTACCAAAGCATTAACCACTACATTTTGGACTCCCTTCCTATAAACAATTGAGTAATCATACCTTAGCATCTTAGCAACCTACCTTTTTTGGTATAGTGTGATTGCTTGCTGCTCAGATAAGAATCTTAAACTTTGGCGGTCTATTTTGATTAGAAAATTCCCTTCAATCAAATAAAGGTTCCACTTCTTCACTGCAAGTAACACAACTAACATTTCTTTGTCATAGATTGACAAAGCTTGGTGTTTTACCCCCCAAGGACTTACTGAAAAAAGCTATGGGCCTTCCCTTTTACTGCATCACAACACCAATTCCCTGCCCACTTGCATCTGTCT
This sequence comes from Gossypioides kirkii, assembly GCA_005610355.1. Classification (NCBI taxonomy): domain Eukaryota; kingdom Viridiplantae; phylum Streptophyta; class Magnoliopsida; order Malvales; family Malvaceae; genus Gossypioides; species Gossypioides kirkii. The sequence continues at coordinate 37,857,210 of CP032248.1, forward strand.
CCACACAACTTCTCTTTTTCAAAAGTGTGGTAAGAGGCTTAGCTAGGACCCTATATCCCTTGATGAACCTCTTATAGTGACCTGACAATCCAAGAAAACCCTTAACTCCTTCACTAACTTGGGAACAGACCAGTGAAGAACTTCCTCTACTTTTGACCTATCCATACTAACCACTCCATTTGAAATCACATGGCCCAAATACTCCACTTGAGTTGCACTAAAAATACATTTAGATCTCTTAGCATAAAGATGATGAGACCTTAATAGTTGTAGTACCTCCTACAGATAAACCAAATGATCTACCCAATTCCTTGAGTAGACAAGGATATCATAAAAAAAACCAAAATTGTCTTCTCAATAACTCTTTGAACAAATTCATTAAGGATAAGCTCGAAGGTGTATTGGTCAAGACAAAAAGCATGACCAAGAATTCAAAATGACCAGCATGAGTATTAAATATTGTCTTATGAACATCCTTATCCCACATTCTAATCTGGTGATATCCTGAAAGCAAGTCTAACTTAGAAAATAAACTTGCCTTCCCCAATTCATCAAGTAGCTCCTCAATGACAGGTATTGGAAACCTGTCCTTAATTATCAACTAATTAAGTTGTTTGTAGTCAATACATAACCTCTAGCTCCTTGATCGGTATTTTACGACACAACGATTATGCAAGCATACACACATCGATGCAAGTATAATTGATAGACAAATCTATCGGATATCAATCTCACGAGGAATGGGTTCTTGATGTCTAAATGTCGAAGCAATCAATACTGAAATTAAATGTAATGGGAGTACTGATGTCAGTGCAATATGTCAGATCTGTACATAAAAATAGTAAATAAATGTCAATGCAATTAGGGTTAAATTTCATAGATTAAACGTTAGTGTACTGAAAATAAATCCAATTGTGTTGAGTATTGAATATTAAATATTAAAATGCATGAAATATAAATGTGACCAAGTGTAAAGGGTAGAAATGGTTAACTGAATATTGCTAAGTTGCAACGTTAGATGCGTCGACAAGGTAAGATATAGATGAATTACAGCTGCAATGAAGTCCCTTTGAGTTCTTACCGATAACAGCTCCTTACTTAATCCCGACTCAAATACAATCATTCTACCTCTCAGTACGAGTAACGATGTGTATCCAAGAATAAGTAACTGTTTTCTATACTAATCCCGAGTAGCTCTCGCCTAACCCACTTGTTAATCTAACTTGTCACCGCATCTCTCGATGTCAGCGTACTTCAATTTCACTTTCATGTTTAGAGCGGTTAGATCCAAAATAAACAGATAAGCAATGTAAAGTAAGAATCAAAATGATCTAACATCAAAAGATTCTCTTGTATTCATTTAATATCATCAAAATCCATCATCATTTAAGAAGAATTAAAGAGTACAATGAAGCTTACTATCTTTAAACTACTAGGCCTATTCCTTAATTGTTCCTGTTGCTCGACATCAAGGACTTCTCGTCAGAAGCAGTTGTAGACTTACTTCATCAGCTCCTCGATTTCTAGCTCAAATCTCAAATTCACACAGAATTTTCATAATTAAATCCCTTAGCTCTTGATGATTTCTTTCCTTCTTCGTTTGTTTATTTATAGCCTCTAAAATGTTTCAGGATTCAGCCTTCTTTCTCAGATCTAGATCTGGATTTTACAATTGTCAAAACTAGTTAGAATACAGCTGTACACTCACGCAGTTCTAGTATGTTCTTCACAGATCTGCAGATTGTCACTACATCATTGAGCACGTTCTGAGATCATATTTGCAACGACATTTGTGAAATTCCTGCGTTGGTGCTTCTAGTTGTGAATTCAGCTTCTACTCATTCAAGGTTCAGTTTCTATGATATGACATCACTTGGTCGCAATTACTAGCTGATCTTGTGGCTGCATTCGTCCAACATTAAGCTTCTAGGCTTTGTTCCTGCATTGACAATATTAAGACGCAATATATCGACTGTTTGGCATCGATATTAGTACAAAATAGATAAAAATAACAATAATTTAAACTAACTATCAATGAGTTAGAAAACATGAAAACTAAGTATAAAATGTTAATACTGCATGCTAAATGAAATACAAAAGAGACAATTTAAACACTAAATTGGGAAGAAAATCTATGTCATTTGTAATACCATCACACCCCAAACTTGAGTTTTTACTTGTCCTCAAGTAAACAAAAATTAACAAAGTAGCAATTAGAAATGTCACTGCAATCATTATTCATACAACTTGAATTCTCTAAATTTCTAATGTTTAAACTGGATTCATATAATAGAATGATGTGCCGACAATTTATAGACATTAACAAGTTAAAACTGCAATTTCATCAATGTTAGTATCATGCATTGAATCTTAACCTTCCTTGAGCAATTTATTCTTATTTTTCTTTCTTTCTTCTTTTTCTCATTGTTGTAAGTGACTGAAAGATGTCATTGCATTACTCTACCTTTGTTCTTGGGTAGTAACGACGGGCTACAACAAACCCTCAGGAGGCATGTAATTGCATCGACACACACTCTTGCAGTTACAGTCTTTGGCTAGATAAGTTTTCTTTTCTTTGTCTGCAGCGGAGTGTTCTCCCTTAAAAGTCACAATGCACTCATATTGGAGTGTCTTTTATTCATACAATGTCACTATACTGATCAGTTAGTTCAAGATTCAACACCAACACTATCCATCCATTACTAAAAATTTTTCAATTATTCATTCCAAAATAGCAGACTCAACATTCATTCATACTTATCCAATTTTCACATTAGTATTCAAACAATTCAAGAATTATGCATCAAAATAAAAATTTGTTGGCACATTTTTATTGAAATTTTGTCACTTTTCATTACTAAAGAAACAAAATAAAAGTCAAATAAAGAAGGTGTAGTTGCATTTCCAAGTCACATTAGCTTCTCCCCCAAACTTAATGTCTGCATTGTTCCCAATGCACGGACAATAGATATACTAAATGAATGGAAATGCAGCTACAATGTAGTAAACTAAGAGGAATGCAGCGATAATGAAAATGCAGGCATAAGAAAAATACATGAAAACTAACTAAAGAGATGTACCAAATTATTCAGCAGCAGTCGATGCAGAGGCTGCTTTGTTTTTTCTTCTTCTTTTTCGGGCGCTCTCCCTTATCATAGTGTTTCTTCTTTTTCTTGTCCTTGTACCTTTTCCGCTTCTTATCCTTTGAACCAATCGGCTTGGTGGATTACTCCTCCTCTGTTGGTTGGGTGACGGCCTCATCAATTGTTACCTCTGATGGATGAATCTCGGTGAGTGATGCTATGTAAGGTACAATAGCCAGAGGATTTAGTTCCTCTATTTCGCCAGTGATAACCTCAGCCTGACTCGCAGTAGGTCGAGTCTCTTCTGTGCTAGATGCCCCTACAATATCCTCAACGATCATTGCTGGGGCATCGGGTTCCTTCTCCTCCTACACCTTGGCAGGTTCAGTTTCTTCCTTCTCTTCTTCCTTCCTTCTTCTTCTTTTTCTTCATTCTTCTCTTGATTACCTCATTGATTGGCTTTCTCTGCCATATATTGCTCAAATTCAGGTGGGCCATTTTTAACGTAATCGACTGCATCGACATCTTCTTCCGCAACAGTTTCTCTCTCAGCCATATTTGCGCCTATACTGTTGGAGAATTCATCCTCGAACAGATTAGCAATGTTGCGATAAAAATCCTCCTTAGCCTTTAAATGCTCTTCACCATTTCATCATTAGATATGTGAATTCTTGTTGGCATTTGAGTAGGCCTACCATCAATAGTAGGCCGGTCAGATGAGGAGTGGTGCATAGGGTAGAAGATATTAGGGAATGCTGGGAAATTTGGCAGTGGTCTGGTGCTGATGTGACTCAATGCAGCGATAATGGCTTCGTTCCAAGCTTTTGTGTATGCATAAAATATATACTTCCTGTAATCCAAATCGTCTAATACGCTCATGAGGCGGATTGTACGCGTATCAATACAGTCAAGATGGATTTTAGAACTAGCCAATCTTCTCGACACTTAAGGATCTGTGGGTGCATTGGTCTGTTCTTCTTTCTTTTTCCTTTTCCTTTGTCTTTCTTCTTCGAGGTTTCTTGGCCACAGTTGTATCTAGGCCTCGTGTCATCCTCTTAACCGATATATCATTGATCGGACCTTTGTTGTCCAAAACCTCTTCATCATCTTTGGGCATAATGCCCTTGTGTTGACAGAGTAGCATTATATGAGAGGGAAAAGGAACGATACTAGTCTATTTTCCTGCGGCTTCTGCCATCTGAGCATGTATAAACTCCTCAATGTTGATGTGTCGGTGATGCATGATTGAATACAATAGACACATACGGTCTAGTGTGGCCGTAGTGCTGTGAGTTGAAGGCATAACACGACTGTTAATGAAATGAAACCATACCTTGCAAAAGGTTGTAAGATAATGTTTGTGCATTGTATAGTTATGAAATCCATTTCTCATCCATGTAGCACCATCGACACAAAGGTCGTTCATCATTTGGGCCAAGTTATCATCGTTCAAACTGTGCATGAAGGACGCATGCTTATCTATCTGTTTCGAAATTTGTAGCAAAACATTGATATGTGCTGCACCATGGCACCAACCCTTCTCAGAAAAAGCAAAAATCCTGCTCCTGGTCCATCAAATTTGCATAAAATTCCCTAACCAGAGTAGGGGAATAACCTAAAGGATGGTCACAAAAATATTCCCACCCGAGGTGACTGATGGTGGGGTGAACTTGTTTTTCAAGAGTCAGATATGGGGAAAGTAGAAAGCCCTGTTTAGGGTGGATGTTACGCTTTAGCATAACATTGTGATACTGATCTTTGGCCGTAGTCGTTAGGAACAAAACTGGGCCTGTGGATGAAGGCGGTGGTGTCATGGACGGAACCTCAATAGGAGTAGTTGGAGTGTTCTTTGAGGAAGGTTTAGGAGTGTTTTTGGAAGCATGGGTTTTGGCCATGGTGAAAGAAAAATAAATTAAAGAAGAGTTGCAGATAAATATCGCTTCGAAATATGGAAAAGAAGTTTGAAGACATTAAAGGAAATAAATCACAGTAGTAATGGCGGATGTGAAGAGAAAAGATAATTTCCATGAGGGGGATTATATAACCTAGGCGTAATGAGTGGAAAAACACAGGGAAACGTTGCGTCTGTAGCCGTTAATTACCAGACTGCATATCGTACCAATTCGTTTTGATCCAACAGTTGGGAGAGGAAAGAATCAATCGACGCAATTCTAGCTGAAAAAGTAATGCTGACTCATCGACGGATGCGTCGACAATCTGTGCTTCAATACGTCGAAAAAAAGATGATTTTTACTTTCTACTAAGAATTTGAAAAACACAACGAAGTGAAATAATAAAAGTAAATAAAGAAATGCATTGATATTATTGAAATGTCACCAGCTCGACGGTTTCGTCTGGTTCTTGAACATCTAGGCTCACATAGTGTTTAAGACGTTGGCCATTCACCTTAAATTGTTGTCCATCCTGTAAGTTTTTGATTGTTACCGCACCGCTTTGAAATGCTTCGATAACCTTGAATAGACCTGACCACCTTGATCGAAATTTCCCTAGATGTAATTATAAACGTGAATTAAATAAAAGTACCAATTGACTAGGATAAAATTGTCGACACAAGATGATGTTGTCATGCCATTTCTTTGTCTTTTCCTTATATATCGCAACATTTTCATATGCATGGCATCGGATTTCTTCTAATTCCATAATGTCCAATAGTCTTTTCTTTCCAGCAGTATCATAGTCTAAATTCACTTGCTTAATTGTCCAAATAGCCTTATGTTCAAGTTCGACAAGCAAGTGGCAAGATTTTCCAAACACTAGTTGATATGGTGACATCCCCAACGAGGTTTTATAAGCGGTGCAAAGTGCCCACAATGCGTCATGTAGCCGCGCAGACCAATCCTTCCTAGATGGTTAACCACCTTCTCAAGTATACTTTGAATTTGACGATGGATACTTCGGCTTGACCATTAGTTTGTGGATGATACGTGGTAGCCATATGATACTTCACACCATATCATTTTAATGTAGACGCTACTTGGTTATTATAAAAATGAGTGCCTTGGTCACTTATCAATGCTCGGTGTTACAAACCTTGTGAGGATGTATGTGTGAAAGAATTTCAACACTGACTGATCGTCGTCTCTTAGCACCACAATAGCTTCAATCAACTTTGAGATGTAATCAACAGCCACTAAGATATACATGTTTCCAAAAGAGTTTGGAAATGGTCCCATAAAATCTATACCCAAATGTCAAAAAGCTCTACCTCCATAATAGGTTGTTGGAGCATTTCATTGCGTCAAGATATTGAACTAGTGCGTTGACAACGATCACATTATTATACGAAGTTGTGAGCGTCTCGAAACAAATTGGGCCAATAGAAACCTGACTGGAGAACCTTTGCAGCAGTCTTTGTGCCACCAAAATGGCCTCCATAAGGGGCGTCATGGCAGTGTCGCAGGATTGACGTAATTTATTCTTCAGGTACACAATGGTGAATATTATTGTCGGCGCATACCTTAAATAGGTATGGCTCTTTCCATTGGTATTTAACAGCAACGCGTATGAACCTACTTTTCTTGTGACTAGTTACACTTATAGGTAGCTTTCCACATACAAGGTAGTTGATAATATCAACATACCATGGTGATGTATCTACAGCAAATAATTGCTCGTCAGGAAATGCCTCGACAATTTGAGTTTTTGCCCATTTTCACTCCTAGTTTCTAGCCGAGACAAGTGGTCAGCTACTTGATTTACAGATCCTTTCCTATCTCTGATTTTCACATCAAATTCTTGAAGTAATAAGATCCATCTGATGAGTCTAGGTTTGACATCTTTTTTGTTGAAAAGGTGTCTCAATGTTGAGTGATCTGTGTAAACTGTGCTCTTTGTGTCGACAAGATAAGAACAGAACTTGTCAAATGCGAAGACTACTGCTAGCAACTCCTTCTTAGTCGTGGTATAATAAACCTACGTTTCGATTAGAGTTTTACTAGCATAATAAATAGTATGAAATACCTTTTTTTTTTGGCCTGGGACAGCTCCTACAGCGAAGTCACTGGCATCGCACATAAGTTCGAAAGGTTGCGTCCAATTTGGTGCGACGACAATCGGAGCTTGTACCAGCTATTTTTTTATTGTTTTGAACACGTCCAGACAAGCAACATCGAACACAAACTTTTATTTTGCTCTAGTAACGAGCATAAGGGTTTAGCTATCTTGGAGAAATCTCTGATGAATCATTTATAAAAGCCAGCATGTCCAAGAAAGCTTCTTATTGCTTTGACAGTGGTGGGTGGTGGTAATTTTTCGATGATTTCGACCTTTGCTTTATCAACCTCAATGCCCTGACAAGATATCCGATGCCCGAGGAAATGTCTTTAGTTGCCATGAAGTGGCATTTCTCCCAATTTAGAACTAGATTTGTGTCCTCGCATCTCTTCAAGACTCTTGCCAAATTGTCAGCGCATTGGTTGAAATTCTGTCCGTAGACAGAGAAATTATCCATAAATACCTCTAAGGAATCATCGATCATGTCCGAAAATATTGCCATCATACATCTCTTAAATGTTGCTGGCGTATTACACAACCCAAACGGCATGCATCGAAAAGAAAATGTTCCAAAAGGGCATATGAACATTGTCTTTGCTTGATCCTCCGGTGCAATAGCAATTTGGTTATATCCAGAGTAACCGTCTAAGAAACAATAATAGGCTTTACCAGCTAACCTATCCAATATTTGATTGATGAAAGGTAATGGAAAATGGTCCTTCTTTGTGGCCACATTTAGTCGTCGGTAATCTATGCATACTCGCTAGCCAATTGCGATACGAGTAGGGATTAACTCATTCTTGTCGTTGGTCACAACTGTGAAACCACTCTTTTTAGGCACACATTGAACGGGGCTTACCCAATCACTATCGGAGATAGGATATATAATGCCCGCATCTAACCATTTGATAATTTTCTTCTTCACTACTTCTTTCATCTTTTCATTGAGTCTTCGTTACTGCTTAATTTGATTTCTTCTTTTCATTTTCTAGCCTAATCGTGTGCATACAAAAAAGCCTCTGATATTTGCAATGCTCCAGGCTATAGCTTTCTTATGTTCTTTCAGAATTGTGATAAGCTTATCTTCTTGCATTGCGTCGAGGGATGCGTTGACAATAACAGGCAGAGTCTTGTTATCACCAAGGAAGACATATTTCAAATGTGTTGGAAATGGTTTTAACTCTAAGGTAGGAGCTTGTTCAATAGATGGTTTAAACACTAGGATTATCCTGTTAGACAAATCCAAAGATTCCATTTGCCAGTTTTTACGCAGCTCACAATTGTTCACTTCCTCTTTGTCAACACAGTCATCTAGGACGTCATCGGTAGATGTTACCGCATCATCACTAGAAAATGTTGAACTCCTTGCATAAAATTCTTCCAAAAAAATTTCGTCCAACACGTCTATGTGGTGGCATTATTCTTTAGGTCCGAACGGTGATGCCTCAAACACACTGAAGGTTACATGATCATCATTATGACGCATCACTAGTTCTCCCTTGAACACGTTGATAAGTGTTCTTCCTATTGCAAGAAATGGCCGTCCCAAAATAATGGGTATCTCCTTATTTGCTTCGCAGTTTAGGATGATAAAATCAATAGGGAACACCAGCTTATCAACTTGAACAAGAGCATCTTTAATTTGTCCCTCCAATTGTGCAAGAGATCTATTTGCTAGTTGCAATGTCACTGCAGTGGGCTTCATCGAACCTATTCCTAATTTCTTAAAAGTAGACAAAGGCATTAGGTTAATACTAGCTCCTCTATCACATAAAGCTTTACCTAAGTAATGATTCCCTATGGAGAATGGGATTGTGAAACTGCTAAGATCTTTCATCTTGGTTGGCAACTTGTTTGTGAGCATAGCGCTATACCCCTCTGTGAACACAATCGTTTGGATGTCGTACAATTTCTTTTTCTTTGATAACAGCTCCTTCATATATTTTCCATAACTAGGTATCTCCACAAAAGAATCTATTAGAGGTATATTAATATGCAACTGTTTCAGAGTAGAAACAAACTTTTGGTAATCTTTGTTATGGACTTTTTCTTTAAATCATTATAGGAATGGCAAAGGTATTATGGCAGTGGGTTGTTGTGAATAACTCGTGGTATCGACTTTGATGGTTGTGCCAACAACTTATTTGGGCAAACTGTAGGCAGATATGGTACTATAGTTGGTTCTTCAGCATTGATTTCTACTTGACTTCCTTCAGCTATATCTTCTTCTTATTGCTGTGAAGTGGATGCTTCGACATGGTTTTGATCAGAATTGCTTAGCCCTACTATCTGTTTTCCACTCTTTAATGTGATTGCTTTGCAATGCTCCTTCCCCCTTTGCGTTGGATTTTCAGTATCACTAGGCAAAGTACCTGGCGATCTATTGCTAAGATTAGAAGCTAATTAACAGAGCTGAGCTTCCAATTCTCGTATGGAAGAAGAATTTCCTTACACTATTGCTTCGATTCATGTGATATGCTCGTGCATCATTGCTTCAAGAGCAATCATTGGATCTGCCTTTGGTTGAGCAAACTGCTGCTGTTGATGCTGATAATGTCCTTGTCCTTGCATTTGTGGTGGTACAGACTATTGTGGCTGTAATTGCGATTTTGGTTGCATTGGATTATGTGACTGCACCTGGTCAGAATGAGAATTTATTTGTGAATTCTGATGATAATTCTACTGCAAATTGGCATTGTAACCTCTTTGTCTATAACCCCCTTGAGTTGAGGAATTTCCATATCTATAGGTGGAAGTATTGTGATTCCCCCAAGGTTGTTGAGAACGATTGTTGTATGAATTACCAAATGATCCCCTCGGATGTTATTGACATAGTATGTATTTCTGCATGTTGTGGACAGTCCTCTTAGCTATGATTGTCGCCGTAAATCTCATAGGAAAATATCAGCATATCCAATTACTAGGCCACTTGTATAGGAGCAACATCGCTTGTTCCTTTCATATTCTTTATGATGTTGGCCAGTGAGGATACCTGTGCTAACAATGCAAAAATAACATCTAATTTAAGAACTCTAGGGTTAGTTTTTACCATTTGCAGATGCGTCGACAAGATTTCTTGTTTGAGCATTTAAACCATTATAAAAAATCTCAATCTGGGTCTCTTGTTGAATTCCATTCATTGGGCAACGTCGAAGCAATGCTTTGTAACGCTCCCATGTTGTGTGTAAATTCTCATCATCAAGTTGATGATATGCAGTGATGTCATTTCGCAACCTTGTGTTCATTGTCGACGGATTGAAATACAAAACAAACTGCGTTGCTAACGCATTCCAAGATGTGATAGATCTTGTCAGTAATCCTAAGAACCATGTTCTTGCTTTACCCTCCAACGAATAAGGGAATAATTGCATTTTCAAGGCATCATCAGGGACACCATGTTAACTAAAGGATGCACAAATAAGTAAAATGATTTCAAATGTTCTCGTGCGTCTTCATGCGGAAAACCTGAATATTGCCCATTGAAGTTGAGCATCTGAAACATCACCGGTTTCAATTCAAAATTACCAACCTGAATAGCTGGTCTCACAACCCCTGGTTGTAGATCATCGAGTATAGGCACAATAAAATCTCTTATTGTCCTATTCTGTATTTGTTCTTCTTGTGGACGTGGTGGTGGTATATCGTTAATAATTTGTGGAAGCATTAGAGGAATTCCTTCTTGTGCAGCAATGGTGGCAAATTATTGTTGTTGTTGTTACCAGCCATTTTCCTTTATTCTTGCCTTTTCCTCCTAAGTGTCCGGTCAAGTTTCGGATCAAAGTATACAATGTCCTTAGGATTTCTCCTTGTGGACATGCAACAATCTTAAAAAGAAAATAATTAAAGAAATAACGACAGATTAGTAAAAATTAAAAGTTAAGTAAAGTTAATTGCAACTACAAAAGTAAACATCAAACAAACGCCATTCCCCGACAACGGCGCCAAAACTTGATTGGTGATTTTACGACACAACGATTGTGCAAGCGTACACACGTTGATGTAAGTATAGTTGATAGAAAAATCTATCAGATATCGATCCCACGAGGAATCAGTTCTTGATGTCTAAATGTATGAGCAATCAGTACTGAAATTAAATGTAATGTGAGTACTGATGTTAGTGTAATATGTCAGATCTGCAAACTAAAATAGTCAATCAATGTCAATGCAATTAGGGTTAAACTTCAGAGATTAAACGTCAGTGTACTGAAAATAAATCAATTGTGTTGAGTTTTGAATACTAAATATTAAAATGCATGAAATATAAATGTGACCAAGTGTAAAGGGTAGAAATGATTCACTGAATATTGCTAAGTTGCAACGCTATATGCGTCGACAAGGTAAGATATAGATGAATTATCGCTGCAATGGAGTCCCTTTGAGTTCTTACCAACAATAGCTCCCTATTTAATCCCGACTCAAATACAATCACTCCACCTCTCAGTGCATGTAACGATGTGTATCTAAGAACAAGTAACTGGTTTTTATCCCAGTTCCGAGCAGCTCTCGCCTAACCCACTTGTTAATCTAACCTGTCACCGCATCTCTCGATGTCAGTGTACTTCAATTTCACTTTCATGTTTAGAGCGGTTAGATCCAAGAATAAACGGATAAGCAGTGTAAAGTAAGAATCAAAATGATCTAACATCAAAAGATCCTCTCGTATTCATTTAATATCATCAAAATCCATCATCGTTTAAGAAGACTTAAAGAGTATAACGATTCTTACTATCTTTAGACTACTAGGCCTACTCCTTAATTGTTCCTCTTGCTAAGCATTAAGCACTTCTCGTCAAAAGCAGTTGCAGACTTGCTTCATCAGCTCCCCGATTTCCAGCTGAAATCTCAAATTCATACAGAATTTTCAGAATTAAATCCCTTAGCTCTTGATGATTTCTTTCCTTCTTCGTTTGTCTGTTTATAACCTCTAAAATGTTTCAGGATTCAACCTTCTCTCTCAAATCTAGATCTGGATTTTACAGCTGTTAAAATTAGTTAGAATATAGTTGTGCACTCACGTAGTTCTAGTATGTTCTTCATAGATCTACAGATTATCGCTGCATCGTTAAGCGCGTTCTGAGATTATAATTGCAGCGACATCTGTGAAATTCTAGTGTTGGTGCTTCCAGTTGTGAATTCAGCTTCTACTCATTCAAGGTTCAGTTTTAATGTTGTGACATCTTTTGGTCGCAATTACTAGTTGATCTTGTTGCTACATTCATCAAGCATTAAGCTTCTAGGCTTAGTTCCTGCGCTAACAATATTAAGACGCAATATATCGGCTGCTTGCGTCGATATTAGTACAAAAATAGATAAAAAAAACAGGAATTTAAACTAACTATCAATGAGTTCGAAAACACGAAAACTAAGTATAAAATGCTAACAATGCATGCTAAATGAAATAAAAAAGAGACAATTTAAATAATAAATTGGGAAGAAAATCTATATCATTTGTAATACCATCACTCCTATCCTTCTTCTTGACCATCACCACTAGAGATGCAAAAGGACTATTTCCATCTCTGATGATGCCATCTTGCAACATTTCTTGCACCAACTTCTCTATTTTTGTTTTCTGAACTGCAAGGTATCTATATGGTCTCATCTTGATAATTTTGGACTCATCAAGCAAAGGAATCCTATGATCCTGCAACCTAGGAGGTGGTAAACCAGTTGGTGTTTGAAAAACTTCCTCAAACTCCTGAAGAAGAGTTTGCAAAGCTTGTGGCAATTGTTCTTCAAACATTATAACAGTTGTTTGGTCCCCAAAGGTTAGCAGCATTGGACATGGTCTTATCCCAACCAAACTCAAACACTTAGACAGTTGAGAACTAGCCATAATCTGTAATAAACTTGGCATAATACCCTGCAACATGCAGTTATTTCTCATATAATCAAATTGCATTGTTAAGCTTAAAAAATTCCAGATTATAGGACTAAGTGACAAGAGCCATTAAATTCCCAATACCAAATCACAACCTTTCACTAATAGAATCAGAAAATTAGTAGAAAAATTGTACCTCTGTGCACTCCACTGAACAAATCTGCATAAGCCTTGAGTTGATAACCTCACACCAATAGCCACCATCACTTTCAGTGGATTTCCAGCTTCTATCACAAGATTCAACCTCTTAGCTACTATAAAATCTATAAAATTGTGTGTAGATCCTAAGTCAACCAGTACTATCACCTTGGTTTGACCAATAGAAGCTAAGAATCTCATGGTATTAGGTCCCTGAGATCCATGAAGTGCACGCAAAGATAACACAGGAGTAAGGAATTCAGCTACCTGCTCAACTGCCTCTAACTGTTCTGAGCAATCTAGAAAACCTTCAACATTAACCACCTTTGCCTCAACATCCAAATCCACTTGAGGTTTAACAACTAACTGGTATAGCTAAGTGACCTGGTGTAAACTTCAGACCACACCAAAAACAAAGTTTTTCTTCTTCTATCTTTCAATTCTGCTTGTGACAAAGATTTGGCCCGAAGTTACCTCCCACTACTGATGAACTTCCAAGCCTTTGCTGAATCTTAGAAGTAGGAAATAATGGCTTGGACATATTAGATCCCCTACTCACAACGAAACCTCTCTTCATAGGCCCTATCACTATACATTCAACTTGTCTAGCCAAATTATAAACTTCCACCAATGTTCGAGATTTAAATAACCTGAGATACTGGCCAACATCACTTTTAAAATTACTGACGAAAATGCTCAAAGCATAAGACTCAAGTAAGCTAAGCTGGTTCAATAGACTCATAAATCTATCATGGAATTGGTCAACGAAGCCTTGCTGCTTCAAACACACTAACTCTGTCATAGGATCTAAGAATGAATCAAATCCAAACCTTTCCTTTAAACCTTTGGCACACATTTCCCAGTTGACTTGATTCAAACGACTATACATCTGCACAAAAAATGGTGTTAATCCAAAGCCTTCCTTTCTAAGTGGAGCATAACAACTCTCACCTTAGCATGGTCACCTAATCTCTCCGATTCAAAATACTGTTCTAACTTTGACCACCAACCTTTAAAATCACCATCATCAAAATGAGGAAAATCAACTCTAAAAGAATAATTTACAGCATCTACAGTACCTCTCCTAGAAGATTCACCAACATGTCCTACATTTGCCATAGGAGACACCACTAGATGCTCCCTAGCAAGAAAATCAGGAGGAGACTCGCCTAATAATCCTTTTCCTTTACCAGACATCACACCAGTAACAGTAACAGAAGGAGTTTATCCAAAATACTGCTTAAACAATGAATGAAGTTCAGATTGGAGTTCAGATCTTACCTCCGTTCGTACCTCTTGTTTGATTCCTTCTTGAAAATCGTTCAGTCGCACATCAATTTGCGCATCCAATTACTGTGTAAACTTCAACTGAAGCTAGGAAAGGTCATCTTGTATCGTTCCCAACTCTTTTTGCAGCTTAGTGGTCACGCCCTCGTTAGCCATGAAGATTGATCTCGCTCTGATACCTTTGTTGTGAGTCAGATTTGAAGAGAGAAATTTGATGAGAAAGAAGAGAGAATTTGAGAAGAAGTTGAGAATGGAATAGGAGAAAATTGATAATTCTATTCAAATTTTTCAATAACTGTTTTTGCCTCCAAAAGAGGTATTTAAAGGAACCAACTAACAGACATGACTTAACCAAAATGCATCGTTTCAATATCAACTAAGACTCAGCCAAAACGCACTGTATGCTAAACATATAACTACACCAAAACACAGCGCAAAAACTAAGACTAATCAAAACATAGAACTAAGACTAATCAAAACATAACAGACTTTCAAAATGACAGTTAAAAACTTTGGTTCCATAACAGAGGTCGATCATTTTGATGATAAGGTTGAGACTCAACTTATCCCCAATGAGTTTTTGGCGGATTTATTGGTTAACTCATCTTCCAATGGCAGTGACGATGAGGTCATAGATAGGGGTGAGCAAAACTCGATTTGAAATGAAAAATTCGAAAAAAAATTCAAATTTCGAATTATTCGAATCGAGTTATTCGAATTAATCAAGTTGAATTTTTTTCGAATTTCGAGTTTGAATTTAATTAAATTTTCGAATTCGAATAACTCGAATAATTTAAATAAATCGAATAAAACTATATTATTTTTAATTTTAAATAATATTACTTAGGCTCAAATATTTTTATTTTACCCTATTTTTCTCCAAAACCAAACTTTCTATCTTACCCAATTTTTTTCCTAAAGGTTAAACTCATCCATAAATTAAATTTAAATATTTTTAATTTTTTACTTTTTATCTTATCCAAATATTTTAATTTTTTACTTTTTACCTTACCCAAATATTGTATAATCATGTTTAAAAACTTTAAATAAAAATATTTTTAAAAATTACATAAAATTAAACAACACCAAATTAATTTTTTTAATTTAACTCGAACAAATATATTCGATTCGGTTCGATTCAAATTCTATCTCATTCGATCCGATTCGTAAAAATTTCAAATCGAATTAGAATAATGAAATAAGATTCGAAAACTCGATTAACTCAAATATTTTTCATTCTATTCGATTCGATTCGATCGAATACTCATCCCTAGTAATGGATGGTACTGCTTTTGACAAACAAAACCAGACCCTTTCCAACGTTGATAATGATGATCCCATTGAGAAGAAACAGAGAAGGTATAAATGGGCAATTCCCAGTTCCTCTTTTTTTTCCCCTTTTCTATTCTGAATATCTTGATATGGTTTCTGGCATTTCCTAAGATACTAAAGTGGTTTTAGGGCAACTGACTGGTCTGATAATTTTGTAGGAAATTGAGAAATAGAGATGCAGCTGTGAGATCAAGGGAGAGAAAGAAGTCAAGAAAATGTATGTTAAGGATCTGGAGATGAAGAGTGGGTATTTAGAAGGGGAATGTAGGAGACTGAGCTGTTTGCTTCAATGGTCCATTGCGGAGAATCAAGCTCTTCATTTTACTTTAAACCAGCGTTGTGCATTTGATGCTTCCTCGGCCAAGCAGGAGTCTGCTGTGCTCTTGTTGGGTACGATACGATTCCATAAACTCTTAATTCATTGCATTGTCTTATATTTTATACTACAATCAGAAGAAATTAGTGTTTTGTTACCGTCTTTCTGAGTGCGATCGACTTTTAGTTCTTCTATTTTGAATTCATAATCAGGTTTCGAAATGTTCATCTGAGCCTGCATTAGATGAAGCTTGATTAGGGTTTTTCTTTAGTATAGATTTCTTTCAGTATTCATAGTGTCTGTATTACAAATCAACAATGTGAAATTAACGAAAAACAGTATTGTCTTTTGCCCAATAGGTGCTGGTTTACGACTTTTCCATGTATCTTTTTCGACTTTTAGTTCTTCTAGTTCGAATCATAATGGTGGTCGGAAATGTTGGACCTTGCCTGTGTCAGCCACTGCTTGGTAAGGGTTCATCTTGTTTCTTTGTCTAAGTGTAGATGTGGTTCAATATAATTGTGTTTGTTACAAACCAGTGAACGAAATGAAAAGGAGTACTAGCATAGTGAATGAGAAATGTACACAATTTGTTTTGTTGTTAGCTTTAAGAATCTTTTCCCTTCCCATAAAATGTTTGTGGAGAAGTAGAGATTTCAACAGGATGGCATTATTTTTCTTTCCCGGCTTAATTTGCTTGCTGGCCTCGGAGAAGCTCGATGCTTTTTATCTTCTTTTTGGTTATTATAATGGTTGGTTATAATGATGGTTTTATATTTTGTTGCTATTGTCACGTCCCTAAAACTTGAATCTTGGAGCGTGCGGCCTTAGACGCTTCTCGATCACGCAATGCCTAAGTAAGCCTAAAACTCGATCAAAGCTAAAGTGCTTAGATCCTAGCGGAAGCAAAAGAACTCTGAAAGAAAAGGCAAAACAAAAAGACAAGGAAGAAATTTGAGTGAATGCTTCTGTATATTCCTCAAAAGTGAAGACAAGTCAAGTTACAAATGAGGTGGGGGTAAGCCTCTATTTATAGTTGAAGCCCCCTACATCCAACGGTTGGGATTAAAGTACATCGACGGTTGAGATACAGCTATAAGAGTTTTACAAAGATATGGAAAGGTATCAAAAAAGAATATTCCTAAGTATATGCCACTTCCCTTATCTTCTTTTGAAAGGCTCTTCAAACCCAAGTGTTGGGCTAACTGGTGATAGGCCCAAAATGCTCTGGAGTGCTTCTTGGGCAGCTTGACACGAGCTGGTCTCGGGCCTCGATGCGCGGTCCGTGACATTCTCCCCCACTGAATCTAGTGACGCCCTCGTCACTCGGTTAGCATAGTAACCATCCACTTGGTCCTTGAATTGCCACAGGCCCTCGGCTAGTTCCCAACTCCCCTCACTGTCGGGAAGTCCCTTCCACTGCACAAAATATTCGTGCCTCGGCCGGTAACCTGGTCGTCGAATAACTCTCTTAGCTTGGATCTCTCGAACCTCGTTCTCATAGGAGATCTTCACTCCGACTGGCGCTCGGTGTGATTTGCTCGATCGGATCTGATCATCTTGATGGTAGGCTTGAGCTGATCTCATCCTTGATGAGTCTGATGGATGAGTCTATGGACAGGATGGCTGAGCTCGGTCAGTGGCAACTCCAATCGATAGGCCATGGTGCCTATCCGTTTCACAACTCGAAATGGACCCTCATATCTTCGCACAAGCCCTTTGTGCACGGTTGGGTTGCGCAAGATTCCTGTCAATTTGGCAAGGACTAGATCACCAACCTGGAAATTCACGTCCCTAAGCTTTCGATCTGCCCACTTCTTGGTCCGCTTCCCTGCCTTGTGTAAACAAGCTCGGGCTAAGTCGTGATGCTCTTGCCACTCTGTGGCAAACTTGTGTGCTGCTGGATTCGGCCCCTCATACTTGGTAACAATCGTGTTGGGTGTAAGCGGTTGTTGCCCGGTCACGATCTCGAACAGACTTTGGTTTGTGGCCTCACTCCGTTGCAAGTTGTAAGAAAATTGAGCCACATCCAACAGCTTTGGCCAGTCGCGCTGCGTTGCACTCACATAGTGCCTCAAATAGATCTCCAAGAGTGCATTCACTCGCTCAGTTTGCCCGTCGGTTTGGGGATGGACACTTGTTGAAAAATTCAAGCTTGATCCCATTAGCTTGAATAACTTGGTCCAAAATCTCTCCGTGAATCGTGTGTCTCGATCACTGATAATCGTCTTTGGCACTCCCCAATACTTAACCACGTGCTTGAGGAAAAGACGAGCTGCCTCCTCGGCTGGACACACCTTAGACGCTGGAATGAACGTCCCATACTTCGAAAACCTGTCAACAATAACCATAATACTCGACAGGCCGTCAGTGTTAGGCAAACCGACAATAAAGTCCATGGAAACACTTACCCATGGTCGCTCGGGAATGGGCAATGGCTGCAACAGTCCCGCCGGCTTCTTCATCTCTATCTTGTCCTGTTGGCACACAAGACAAGTCTTTGGTTCATCTCCTTCGGCTATACGAACCTGATAATATCCGGACCTCAAATCCAACTTGGTGAACCACCTTGCACCACCAAGTTGATCAAACAAGTCTGCAATAAGCGGGATCGGGTACTTGTTCTTCACTGTGAGCTTGTTCAAAGCTCGATAGTCGATACACATTCGAAGCGTCCCATCATGCTTCTTCTGAAATAGTACCGGTGCATCGAAGGATGCCTTAGATGGTCGGATATATCCTGCATCTAGGAGTCCTTTCAACTGTCTATGCAACTCCTCTAACTCGGGTGGAGCCATTCGGTAAGGGGCTCTAGGGTGGCTTCGCATTCGCCACGAGTTCAATCTTGTGATCCACCTCTCTCTTTGGTGGCAAGCTTTTGGGCAATTCGGCAGGCATCACATCTCTGAATTCTGCCAACACTTGTCCCACTTCTTCTTGGACCTTGACGGACTTGAAAGGTTGCTCATCAACCAATGCAGCTAAGTAAGTTGGTTCCTCCTTGCGCACCCCCTTACTAAACTGGATGGCTGATATCATCTTGGCTCCAATTTCAGCCTCTCGGGTTGCCGGCACAATGCATTGATGTTTCGGATCCAAAATGCACAAACAATCAGCAAAGAGAACAGGGAACGCATTAACCCGGTCAAGGAAATTAAGTCCAATTACGAAATCAAAGTCATCTAAGGGGATTACCTTGATGTTTTCCTTACCGGTCCAACCTCCAAGGTTCATCGTGACTCCTTTTGCCACTCCTACAATCGGAGCCTCTTTCGAATTGACGGTTTTAATAAACCCACTTGCCTTCTCAACACGAAGGTCAAGTCTCTTGGCAGCCCGCTCGGACACAAACAATTCTGAGGCACCTGTGTCTACTAGAGCGCTCATCTTTTGGCCTGCCACGGTGATGTCCACGAACATCAGTCCCTTCTTCTTACGACCCTTCTTAACCTCCATAGAGCTCATAATGGAGTTAATCTTAAGAGCCACCTTCTCTTCGGCATCCTTCCTTTGGATGGCAGCGGCTTTTTGTGGGCAGTTCCTAGCCAAGTGCTTGCCTCCACAAGTGTAGCACTTGAAAGGCTCATTGTTCTTTTCCCAAGGCTTGTGAAGCTTGAAATTACCACATGTCGGCTTCTCGGACCCCTTCTTGGCTGGTCTTTCCTTGTCTCCCCCACCATTGCCTTTGGGTTTTGGCTTTGGTTTGGTAGACTCGGACCTTTGAATCTCGAACTCAGCAATGGACTCAGCTGCGGACAAGGCTTTGGAAAGCTCTTCAACCCCCCTCCGCTTCAACTCCATTTTGGCCCATCGTTGAAGTCCATCCATAAAGGCAAAGAATCCCTTTTCTTCGCCCAACTTTGGGATCTGAAGCTTGAGCTCGGTGAATTCCTTGACATAGTCTCGAATCGAGCTAGTATGCTTGAGTTATCGCAACTTTGCTCGGGCTTCTAGTTGCGCATTCTTGGGATAGAACTGTTCCTTGAACTCAGATTGGAACTCGCTCCATGTTGCAATGGGAATTTCTCCATTCTCCATCTCGGAGCACCTATGTCGCCACCATAAAAGCGTGATATCAGTCAAATAGACAGAAGCAGTGTTTACCTTTGTTGCTTCGTCCCTGATCCCCATGGCTCGAAAGTACTGCTCCATGGCCCAAATGAAATTCTCTACATCTTGGGCTGATCGTGTCCCTGTATACATTTTCGGCTTCGAGACATCGATCCTCGGTGTGGGTGATGATGATTCTGCCATCACGCCATTCTTCATGGCTCTCTTGTAAATGGCTAACTCACTTTTGAGATCCTCGATCTCCTCTACCAACTCGGCTTTGGTAGCTTTCTGCTGCTTCAAGGGAATTGTCCCGTTGGTCTAGCTTCTCATACATGTCATTGAGAAGTTCTTGAACCGCAATCATCACTTCTTCTTTAAGAGAGTGAGATGGTTCTATCTCGTCTTGGGCCTCCTTGACTTCCTTCATGGAATCCTCAAGTCTAGCGACCCTTCTTTCCAAGGCTGAAATGATGTCCCTGGAACTCTCTCTCTTCTTCTTCTCAGCAGCAGCACGAGTCTCCCGTTCAGTTGCTGGAACTTCGCTTGCGTTTTGTGGTGCCATCTCTCTCACTCGAACAGGCTCGGATACCACTTGTCACGTCCCTAAAACTTGAATCTTGGAGCGTGCGGCCTTAGACGCTTCTCGATCACGCAATGCCTAAGTAAGCCTGAAACTCGATCAAAGCTAAAGTGCTTAGATCCTAGCGGAAGCAAAAGAACTCTGAAAGAAAAGGCAAAACAAAAAGACAAGGAAGAAATTTGAGTGAATGCTTCTGTATATTCCTCAAAAGTGAAGACAAGTCAAGTTACAAATGAGGTGGGGGTAAGCCTCTATTTATAGTTGAAGCCCCCTACATCCAACGGTTGGGATTAAAGTACATCGACGGTTGAGATACAGCTATAAGAGTTTTACAAAGATATGGAAAGGTATCAAAAAGGAATATTCCTAAGTATATGCCACTTCCCTTATCTTCTTTTGAAAGGCTCTTCAAACCCAAGTGTTGGGCTAACTGGTGATAGGCCCAAAATGCTCTGGAGTGCTTCTTGGGCAACTTGACACGAGCTGGTCTCGGGCCTCGATGCGCGGTCCGTGACACTATGCAGAATCCCTGCTGTTGGGTTCCGTGTTTTGGTTCCTGGGCATCATGTGCCGGTTCACCCTGCCAGTGTTGCCCAAGTCTCTTCTGGAAAACGAGGAAAAAAGAGGTCCCGGAAGAGTGGCTCATAGTAACTTGGTGGGACAGTCTTTTGTGAAGAGTAGGAGATGCAAGGCATCAAGGACAAAGATGAAGAATTTCATGTTTCTGGAATTCCAATTCCATTTTAGGTTAGGGGATGGTGAACAGGTTTCATTATCATACAAAATGACTAGTGGTGGTGGTTCATATTTTGTTTCTTGACTCTGTAGGCCGTAGTCTCCTCAGCAGATAAGCACTCATAATTTCTTTGTTTTTGCCTTAGAACACTTGTATTATGTTGGTTTGTTTGCAAAATTTAAGTTATAAATTGTTGTAGTTTCTTGTTCATTTTTGTCTCCAATGGAATGTTAGGCTGGACCATGAAGTCTCAACCTGTTTATGATTAAGAAGCTAGATGTTATCTTAACATATTTGAACACTGTTTTGTGAACATCTCAAAAATCTAATTCTTAATGTAATGGACCAACTTTTATTGAATCTAATTAGCAAAAATAGATGAAATTACTGAAAATCAAGGAAATCATCCATCTCTATTAGTTAAGAAGGAAATTTTCCTACATTTCAAATTGTAACATCAACTAGATGAACAAGGCATAAATAAGCAGCAAAGCTACAACACTGTTCAACAACAAACCAAATGCTAATACAATGTCATTGGAGAACAGTAAGAAAAACAGATAACAGTACCAGTACTTAAGTTCCTCTTTGGGGTTGGCCTCTTAAGGATGGCTGCATGAGCCAACCGAACCACCCCTGAGTTCACGGTTGTTTCTCTTTAGATCCTCATTTTCCTTGATAAGAAAATCTACTTTTGACTGGAGAATGTTAATCATAGCTTGAGCACTCATCATTTCAAGCTTCAACGTCTCCCTCTCTGCAGAAATCTTGCGGATTTCATTCTGCAAGTCAGTGATAAGTTTCATGCAGCCTGGAGGCACCATTGAATCTAGGTTAGCAGTTTCATATATTGGTGGAGGAACATGAGGCTTCTTCTTTTTGGGTTCTATAGATTCCATTAAAGAAAATTCCAACAGTGCAGAAACTGCTGTTGTTGTATCTGATGATGGTGATGCTGTGGTTGTCCCTGCTGTTGTTGTAGATGAACAATGATCCTGAGTTGTTCTTGTCGAGTTCTCGGAAATATTTGCATGGTTAGGTCCTGAATCACTCTGGCGTCTTCTCTTGTAATGGATTAGAGGCAAGGGTGCTTCTCTATTAACCAAGCATAGAGGAGGGCCATTATCTAGTCTCTCAATCTTGCCCGGAGGTAATGGAGGACAGTCATATATTCTCTCATTCAGTAACTCCCTCCGAACTTTATCATTAGCTGGAGCTTCCTCATCTGCATTTTGAATCTCCTGCCAGAGTAAAAGAAATTTCAGAAGCAATTCTTCAATCAAGGCTCGAGAATTAGACTGGGCATATGACAATCGATTAATAAAACTGTATTACTATTATCCAACATATAGATGGAAGGAGCCTTAGGTAGAGACAACAAAATCAATAGTGTCTATCTGCGACAACTGAACCACTAGTGTTTGAACTTTACATTTCATAGCAAATAAAACTTCATCTTAACGCATATAAGACGTAAAGATGATTTTATGTCCATTTCCAAAACTTAAATATGAAGTGTGCTCCTTCCATAAAAATAAACCTATATTCACAAGCAAACAACATTTATCTATTTATTCAAACATAAGGAAAATGACAAAAGAAAAGCTGCTACATGACACATGAAGAGATGTGGAATAAAGCAATTTGGTTTAAACAATCCCAATGACATAGTTCATTCCCAAGATGCTTCATAGCATCATTCTACTACTCTAGGAAGTTCAGTCCGTCTTATCTACGAGTCCACCACTCTGCCTTCTTTTAGGGACAACACAGGAAAAAAGGCAGCAGCATCACGGCACGCACATGATTCTTTCTGAAGTGAAAAAACATGCCAAGATTAACCGCACATGACAGTTAAAATTTACCAGCTATTTGGGGACCAAACTACTTGAATAGTTTAGACTATAGCCTGGTTGTAAATTTACTCAACATAATCGCAATTCCATTAGCTTGATAATAAAGTAAAAAGAATAGACATCCTTGACTTAAATAGTTTTGCAGAGTTGGACTAAGTGGACTCCAATTCCCTAGTAAGTTTGAGAGCTAAATGCTCATGATATCAAATTCGTATAAATTCTAACACCATGAGAGTAAAATCCACCAAGAGTTTTTAAGCACAGCCAATCCCAAAACTAAATACTCTTGAAACACAAGAAAATTGTATTAGCTAGCAAAGGATGCAAAATTTTGACAACTTTATGCTCCATGAGCTTGTCAGTAAAGCTAACAAACCTATATTTGAAGATGTTAAATGATGTTAATCCCACAAGTATTGAATTTTCGTGGTTTATTATTAAAAATGCTTTTACAAAAGTATCCTTGTAGGTGAGACATTAGCAGGCTATCTCACAATATTATTCAGCACTGTAGAAGAATTTTTCAAGACAAAGAGATAAATGAGACAGTTCTTAGGCATGGAATCTTTTATCTAACGGAATAGCCAAGCATACTATCATCCAATTCAGTGAACACACGAAGAATGAGTTGGTGAAACTGTTATATTGATAATTTAAAGTTCAACTTGAACATCAAAACAAGAAACTACAGAGAAGTTAATCACAGTGAAAATTATGAGCACCTGCATTAAAGTTCAATATTATGAAAAAGTAGTAGCAAGAAAAAATAAAGACAAACCTGCTCAAACCACTTCTTTGAACACATTGCTTTCAATCAGCGCCTTCTCAGAAGCTACACCATCATCCCCAATATCTATTCCTGGAACTACTACAGCTGCTGAACCATCATCCCATTCTGCCTCAATGAAAGGGGCATATCGGTTTTCCATTGGGTGGTCCAATGTTATTCTTATGAAATACTCTACATAGCACATACCCCTTCAACACCAAGAGGAGAGGAAAAAGAGAATAGAAAGGAAAAGAAACAATTCTTATAAGATTAGTTTCAATAATTGTACAATAGTAAAGCTCGATTAAGAGAAAACTGTGAGACTTCTAAAGGTTTCAAAATACTAACACATCTAAAGAATAGGTTTGAATTCTACCTACCTCAAGCAAGGTGCACATACATTATTTACTGTATCGAATAAAAATCATAATACATGACAACCAGAATCACATTTACTATTCGTTTCCTAAATGTTCTCAGCAACCAGATTGAGATGAAACCAAAGCAGCCGATATACAAACCAATCATCTCATCCTACCTCAAATGTCATATGTTTTCCATACGGAAAAATGTGTTTCAAGTATGTAGTTCTTCATTAGGCATAAAATACTTAAAGCACTTCATGCTAAAATTCTATATTTTCATGTCATCCAAAATTTTAATATAAACCAATGCATCAAAAGTCGCAACCATAGATAACAGATCACCATCCAGATCAAGATCAAATTAAATGGTCTCAGACCTGCAATGTCCCAATTCTTTCCAATTCTTCTTCAACAAGTCGATACTCGTGCATAACCCTTGGTTCGCAACCCATCTGGAGCTCTCCCATTATGGAATACTAGCGTCTTTTCATCCCCATAAGCTGATCATTGTGGCGGACCTCTCGGTCCTTCCCTGTGGCCTTCCAATACCCTTGGTTTGTGGCCCTATTCATTCTTCCTCCATTCCCATACTTCTTGTCCAATAAGCTAAAAAAATACCACTCCTGGTCTCTGGTTTTCAACCTTGACTTGTCTAAAAATAAATCACCAAACAGAAACTTCAGAACCCTAGCTTAAAAGGAACTAAAATCCACCAGCAAAACAGTATAAGAAAGATATTAGAAAAGAGAGGAGAAAAAAAACAGTAAAAGGAGACAGAAATCCACAAAGACTACATAGCATAGAGGAACAAGAAAACTTAATATCCATGAATCCCATTTCTTAGAAGATGGTGAAGCGAGAGCAAAAGATACTGCATGTAACTACTATACATAATCTTTCAAAAGATACTGCAAGAAAATTCACTATTGTTATAGATTCTTAAATTTTGAAACTGATAATCTTTCAAAATCTTTCTTTTTAAATCAATTTTGAACGATACTGGAATTACCCAATGGATATATATGTTCAAACATGCAAATAAAAACCCATTCATTTCACTATATTCTCAAATTTTCAACTAAGAAATCCAAAAAACCGAAACAACCCTTTTAAAACCCAGCTTTACCAAAAATAAACTTAAAAAAACTCTAAAATTCCAGAAAATTTCCACAGCCTATTTAAACAAACAAACAAACAAAATAATAAATAAATAAATAAACCCAAAAAAAAAAAACCTGAAAGGTCCCAAGGCTCGTGCTTGTAAATATCAACTTCTGCAATAGCGTTAAATCTGACAGGCTTGTTTGAAACTTTTCTTTTCAAGTAATAGCTAACCAACTCTTCATCTGTTGGGTGGAACCGAAACCCAGGTGCTAAGGCCGTCGCTGAACCTCCCGTCTCCGCCGCCGCAGATGGTGCTGTCACTATAGCTAAAGAGTTTTCACCACGCATGCCGATATTTTTTGGGGGGAAATGCAAAACAGAGGATTTTCGTGGGAGGAAATGGAAGAGTTGATGGATAAATTAATCGAAAAAGAAGAAAAAAAAGTTTTAATTGATGGTGAAGGAAGAAGGTACCTTCGATGGCAAGAAATTTCAAAACAACATTTTGGGGTTTAGCAGAGCCGAGTAAATGATAAATTTGTTATTATTATTATTTATTATTATTATTTACTGCTCTATTTGTTATTTATCGTTTTGAGATAAAACACTGAAACAACTTTAAAAAGGTAAAATTTTCTCTTCTTTCCTCTAATTTTTTAAATTTGAAAATTTAAGCTAAATTTTATTATTTTCGAAATTTTATACCGCAAATATATTATCAAATGTGTAATATTATATTTATCAAACGGATACTATTTAATTAAGATTAAATTTTAAATTTTAAAAAATATAATGACTAAATCTAAAATTTATGCATAATATGAGACTAATAATAGAATTTAAAAAACACAAAGATTAAAATTGAAAGTGAACTTTTTAAGTAACTTACGCATAACTTAGGGTTAATAGCAAAATTATATTTTTCAATTTTCGAATTAATTGAATTGAATTATTAAATTTTTTTATCAATTTAATTTGAATAAATAATTTAACCTTTTTGAGTTCAATTTGAATTGAATTTAACCATTTGAATAATTTAAATAATAAATTTGGTGTGCCACTCAAAAAATTATAAAAAAAAGTCATAATAATTCTTTAAAATTCAAATTATTTTTTTCAAAATTTTATAAAATTATAAAAATAAAAATTCTAAATATATTAAATTATAAAAATTATAAAAAAATTTCAAAAATGGTAAATATAATGTTTTAAATGAGTAAATTAACAAATCAAATTTATTATACTAATATCTTATTTTGCTTTGAACTGATTTTAAATTATATATGATCTCAAATTTATGTACTCTAGCTTGGAATCGGTTGTATTATCAATAACAGTTCAATGTTATTTGATGATTCTTTTTAATTTAACTGAAAAAAATTTATTCAATTTGATTCGAATTTCATTTTACCCGACTCAATTTGAAAAAAATTCAAATCAAGTTAGAATAATAAAATAAAAATTTTCAACTTGATTAACTCGAAATATATTTACTTGATTTCTATTTGAGTGGATCAAATATAATATAAAAACAAAATAAAATATATATGGTGTAAAAAATATAAGGGTAAACTATCAAAATAGTCACTTTTGTTTGGCCCAGATTACATTTTAGTCACTTATGTTTGAAATGTTACGTTTTAAATCACTTACATTATCGTGTTGTAACATTTTAGTCATTGAGTCATTAATTGTCGTGGTAGTGGTGGTGGTGGTGGTGGTGGTGGTGGTGTTATAACACCCCAACCCGACCTAGACGTTATGGCCGAATCTGGAAGGTTACACCAATACGTAGAAATTACTTTCCAAAATGTGTCTCATTACAAAATCGAAAATCAAAGTTCATAAAACTCGTCTCAATTTTTCGATAGGAAAATTTGTAAGTTCTTAAAGCGTTAATGTAAGCTTATTAATTGCTAACTTTTAAAAAAAACCCAGCTTACGTGATTTCGTAAAATGAAAACGTTTAATTTAGCCGATTGAGCATACTCCAAAACTTACGTGATTAACTCTCGTAAAACTAAATTCAAATTTTGTAGCGGAAAAAAACTTGGCTTGTTTAATTTTGAAAGTCCTGCATCGATAGTCGATTAACATAAAACTTGCATAAAAAAACTTTAACTAAGTAACAAAAACCCAAATCCAAAAATTAAATCCAAGAGCTTAAACCAAAAGGAAAAAGTTCAAAAAATTAATTTATTAACCGAAACAAACCATTTTATGAGAGAATCAATTCGAGTTTTCAGATGTCGCCTAATCCTAATACTGACGTTTACCTGATGGGAAAACAAATAAAGAGTGAACTCACGAGCTCAATGTGTAACACATCCCAAGCAACAATTAAGATACAAATAAATTAACAGATACGTTTTCAGATATAGATTCAAACATATTCACATATACAGAATCAGATGTATTTTCATAATACAAATGCATATTCAGATTTAGATACAAATGCAGACGCAGATACAAATATAGAAACAGATCTTACCCCCATCCACTACACACCATCTCTATCCAACCAATCACACCAAATAGGACTGTAAGAGTCCATCCATCCAATCACACCGGTACGTGGTGGTATGCCACTAAAAAATTTGCAACTATGTTGCCAGAATACACATATTGTGTAATGATCCGTTTTTAATATTAATTAAAATAAAGGTTTAGGATCAAAATTAATAGTAACTAAGGAGTGCTTTATTTAAAAATTTAATTGTTATGACGGATAAGTGAATTAATTAAAAAGGATGTAATTAAGAAAATGTAAAAGTGAGTGGTTATAGTTTAAAAGGATATAAAAAGAAAGAGTTATGTTGGTTAAGGACTAGGAAAATAAATATATCATGATTGAGATAGTGGATTTTGATGTGCAAGTATTATGGTAATTATAATATTTAAAAGGGGCATTACAGTAATTAAATAAATCAAGTATAATTAGAATTAAGTAAAAGGAAAAAGGCCACTAAAACATGAGACATTTTTAATTCTTTACTTTCTTCTTTTCTTGCCGAAAATTAGAGGAAAATAAAAGCCATTGTTGAAAGCTTGAGTTTGGTCTTTGTGGGTGCATGCATGTAAGTGGAACTTGATCTATTTCTCATGATTTTGATATATTTGTGATCCTTTTGACTCAAACTAATTAAATCGGGTGTTAATTTCTAAAATTATCAAGTGTTTTGGGAAATGCCATTGTTGAAATTGTAGGTTCTTTGTGGAATTTGTTGGTACATTTCCTTGCATGCCTATTATGTACAAAGATTTAGCATGAGGGACTCATGGATTATGTACATGAGGATTTAATTTAGTATTAAATGTGAGTAGGATGATATTGTATGAAAATATGGGTGTACATGGACTGTTTAGGAATATTTTGGGTAGTAGATATAAGTTCAATTATATCTAAATCATTTTGGACGCCAAGTTAAATGGTGTTAATGGTTGAGGATGAAAATGAATAAATTTTAGAGGCATGTTATTTAAATTATAGAATGTCAATAGTTGAAGGACTGATTAGAAATTAAATATATGTATATAAGTGCGTTTGGTGGCTGGAAAATGTTTGCTGCCATGATATTAGACTTAATGATGTTGATTATTAAATTATGAGTTTATAGATTGTTAATTAAATTAAATTGTTGAATATAGAGCAAGAAACGAGTAGAAAGAATATTAAACGCGTAAAGGAGAAGATTGCGGAATAGTTAACTTCGGTTTAAGCGACTATCGTAATTTGGTAAGTTCATATCCCCGAACTTAGCATTTCTATCCATTTATTAATTTAGGTTTAATTATATTTAATTGTTACTAGAATTCTTGATGTATGTATATAAATGGTCTCATTTATATGATTAAATGATGATATATTGCGAATTGAGGAAATGGTAGAAATGAATTATTAATTGTTGTCAGTTTAACTGACAAGTGCTGAGCACAGATATGTCGGTTTATCTGACTAGCACTGGGCGGAAAACTGTTGGTTAAATTAACTAGAGTTGGACTCACTTATTGCGGTTTATCCGCTAGGCACTGACAGATTTTGTTAGTTAAATCAACTAAAGTTGGGCTCATTTATTGCGGTTTATCTGCTAGGCACGGGGTGCCAGGAATTGACGAATTTTTTTTGGTTAATCCAACTAGAGCTGGGCTCACTTTAATACTGTCGGTATATCCGATTAGCGTTGGGCGTAAACACTTTTGCGGTTATCCGCTAGGCACCGGGTATCATGAATTAACGGAAATGTATAACAAGATTCGATGAACCCTTTTGGTAAGAATGAATGGATTATTGAGGAAGGATGTTGAATGAGTACTAATGAGTAAAAAGCACCGATAAATGTATACATAAATACAAGGATAGCTAATTTGAAAAGAAGTGTTATGGTTTGAATTGCATTATGGATATTGTTGAATAAATTCATTTGCTTTGGTACTTTGACTTATGATTATTATAGAAATGGGAACTTTCCTAATGTAAAGTATCTTCTCATGATATCAGGTTAAGTATCTGGTAGATTTGGACTCAGCATCTTGCAAGAAATCCCGTACTCAAATTCTGTGAAGTCCTTTTTTGATATTTCGACATGTACCTAGGACGAATTAAAAGTCTAGAAATCTTTAGGTGATGAATAGTTGTGAATATTACTTATATGGTAGTTGGTTTGAATTTTGTGAATGATATGATAATCTAGTTAATCTTGATGCAATGTAAATATTTAAAGTATATTGAAATGATATGAAATATATATGTTCTTGTATGGTAAATCTTTTGTGAGTGATTGAGTTGTGAGTTGGTTGATTGGTATGCTTAAATTGTTTGTGTCAAAGAAGAATTGAAATAGTAGGATGTCTATGTGGTTAATGATGTTGGAATGATGCACAAAATGTTGTATTCCTTATCTTTATGTTAGGATAAGTTGAGTTTGTTGGCATATAATAGGTAGTTTAGGTAGTTTATCCATTTAAGTGATGCAATAGAAATGTACTTTGAATTAAGGCTTTTTGGTTAGGTATAAATGATGTGAGTTGAACTGATGCTTGGAATGTTTAGGAACCTTAAGAAAATTTGCTTCATTGTTAGTGTGTCTTGTGGAACAATTTAGATTAAAAATACCTTGTTTAGTAAGCAATTTAGGTACACATGGCCTGTGACACGGGCTGTCACACGGTCGTGTGCCATGTAAAGGTGCAGTGCAGGTCACACGGGCAGACACACAGGCTGGAACACGACCGTGTGGTCCTATTTCTTATAGAAACATGGTCCGGCACACGGTCTCGCACATAGGCATGTGGTACAAGTCAGTGTAAACATACGGCCTGTCACACGGTTTGTGACATGACCGTGTGGCTGTTTCTGGAGTATGAACACGACCTGATACACGGCCAAGAGCATAGGCATGTGTATGAGGATACACGAGCATGTGTTTGGGGCACACGCTGTTTTAAGAAAGATTTCATGTTTTCTTCTACAAGTTTTAAAGTTGTTTGAAATTAATCCCTAATTGATTGTAATGCTTGCATATGAAATGTATGATTTTAATTGTGTACACATGTTTATTAGTATGATTTATATGTGTTTGTGAATGGCTTAAAGGGAATTCAAAATTGTTAGAAGTTAATTAACAATCATAAAATATCTCGTAATACTCTGATACCTTAAATCGACGATGGTTATGGGTTAAGGGTGTTACATATTATGGTAATGCCACCAGATTTACAGTAAACTTGCCAGATCACACTTCCTCCATCAAATATCATATCCCACCTAATATACATGCTAACAAAATCCATACTTAAACGTACATAGACGAATCATGCTTAAACATACAATAACATGCTAACACAATTTCTCAGATTGCAGATCATATGTAGAACTTTTCACAGACATGCTGTCAAAAAATACACATACAAATACAAATATATAATATCACATAATATATACATAGTTTAGTAATTCGTGCCACTAACACAAAGACACTTAATTTTTATAGATTTCGTGGTCTTACATGCTTATAGAGAAATTACTAATCTGATTTTAAAATCTCATATTTGACCCAAATTAGGCCCAACAATCTACAAAAAATGGGCCCACATCCCTGTGTGCCCCACACGACTCAAATAACCCAATTCGTGTGGCCCTCATGGCCGAGTAGGTCACGCGATCTGTCACACGGTCATGTGACATCGACGATGAACTTTTTTGCATCACGTTGTTCGCAATTTTTCGAGTTCTCCGTTACACACCTGATTAGTTTTTTATACGCGTCGTTACGGCACACTTACAAACTCCTCCGCACAAGCAACAGCTAGCGACAATCAATTCCCCGAAAGAATATTCGTCTCAAGACTTCCACCTGATTTGGCTATTTCATCAATTGCAACAAGCCTACAAGACTCGAGTGTTTCTCCTTATTTTATTGACAAACCTTACAAGTCAAATAGAAGTCAACAAATTAGCTACAAAGTCTTCTACACTTTCTTTTGAGTGTTTTCACGAACACTAGATAAAATGAGGCTATCCTTAAGAACCCATTTCACATCCAACTTTCCCACTCCAATTGTTAATACAATTTCATATATTTCATCGAAGTAAAAATATTCATATCACATGTATTGCATAGGTTACGAACTAATTATCATATAATTGAAACATAAATGACAATTGCTTAGAATTTTTAATGAATGTAATATATTATATTATGTTATAATAATAATAATAATAATAATAATAATAATAATAATAATAATAAACCTAAAATTATAAATAACTTTTTATCAAGAACGAAGAAAAATGTTAATAAAAAATAGTTTTCAAGTTAAAGATCCATTGTTTCCTTCCCAATCGTGTAGTGGCCTCTAGCAAAGTTATTCACAACATCTTCTTTTCCCTTAACAAGATGTTCAAGTTGAATAATTGACGATAAGCCTCGATTCTAACTTCATCAATTACAGTGGATTCAAGATAAAAAAACAGAACGAAGGACATGATTTCTAGCGCTGGTTTCACACAACAAAAAGTGTTGAAAGTATCGACACCACCTGCGACTAAATGCCATGTTCAAGACAGTAGAGTTCCCAACATGCATTACCAATGTGAACTGAAACCACTCTCTCATTTTCCATGTCCGTTTTACGATCCATGTTAAGGGTGCGTGGTTGCCCCTCCCATAATGTTGTCTCCAAGGTTCGAACCTGGGTCCTTCCTTTAGGAATGCAATGTGCCTTACTATTGCACCCAACCACTTGTTGGTCCATCTTGGGTTATATGAATTAGCATAAGGATCAAATCGCCATTGGGGTGGTCTAGGAAAGTTCCCTAGAGAGTCCAAATAGGCCATAGTATTTTCATACAAACTAGGGTATGCATTAGTTGTATGTTCGGGTACTGCACAAATTCTGCATAATTGGGTCGATCCTATTTTTACTGCAAAAAGATAGTTCACGATATTAGTAAGTCTATTAACTTTATCTTCTAAAGTTGAATTACTTAGTTGGTGAACCCTTTTAGTGGGTTCGGGATGGGCGCGAAATTGTTGAGTATTTGCAGTCATCGTGGATATCAAGTCTCTTGCTTGTTGAGCCATAGATTGTTGTGTCGGATT
Organism: Gossypioides kirkii; assembly: GCA_005610355.1. NCBI lineage: Eukaryota > Viridiplantae > Streptophyta > Magnoliopsida > Malvales > Malvaceae > Gossypioides > Gossypioides kirkii. The sequence goes on from CP032248.1 coordinate 37,890,325, forward strand.
CAGGTTTACGTTAACCCTAGCGTTAGGCACTTCTTCCGGTGGATCAACTTCTACTATTTCGTTCTTTAGTGTTTGAGTAGGGTTTTCGTTAACCCTAGACTCAACTTCGTCGCTTGCTTCTATTTCTAACGGTGGATTATTCTTAGTTCTTACCACATCTAACTGCCTTTTTCGTAGCTTCGTTTCCTTGCTATTAGCTCTCGCAGTTTTTTCAATTTCTAGACCAAACGCAAGATTTCCTGGAGCAAATATGCTCATAAGAGAAAGAAACAAGATTAGGGACTGACAACGATGCCAAAATTTGGTGAGTCATTGAAAGCACCAAATATAATATATCCCTAAAAATAACGAAAAGAATAGTATAAGGGAAGTAGGGCCAAATCCTCAAAGACTGGATTGCTGCAGCTTCTTTTCCTCGAAATCCTAGGCACAATCGTGCCCAAGAAAAAGGTCTGACCTAGAAAAATAAATAAAAAATAGAATAAAGAATATGGACGAGTTGAGATTAAATAAATTGAAATTGCAATTGTGAAAAAAACAGAGTTGAGAAAAAAGGGTTTTCGATTTGTGGGATTCCAACATCCGGTTATCTCGATCCTTTCTTGGTTCAATCATAGACTTTTAAGTGGTTCTTCTCATGACCGAAGCTAATTATAGTGGAAGAGGAAGCCTACGACCACCAGCTCCACTTTAGATTATATCCTTGCAATCTAGAGGAACCTGATTCTAGCCAACCGTCACTCTTGTGGGACTATCTTACACTAAATCATCATTTCTCAATGGCGAATGCCACGGAATTTCATCTCTTGGGCTTGATAACTTCTGTCTCAGTAAGTAAACGAATCGACTATGCACTAAATGTAAAACCCAAAATCCGTAACATCACTTGTTAAGGATATCAGGGGTTTACAGAACTTTACGATTTTTTTAAATCAATCACAAATCCATACAATTACATTTAACAACTCAGAATACTAACCTTATTTAATCTTACTCATTCATTTACAACATTTCAACAAAAATAAGGATTAAATTGAATCATTTAAGAACTTTAGAATCACAATCGAAAATTTTCCTAATAGGGAAAGTATGGCCGTGTGTCTCAAACACACGTACATGTGCCTGTTATACATGCCCCTGCCTCTAACCGTGTGCAAGCTCGAAATTCACTCACACGCTTGTAATATCCATTTTCTTGGTCTGGTCGCCGGATCTGGTTAGACGATTATTACAATTAAGAAAAATACTTTACCTCAGATTATAATCTCGTATCATGACTTAACGACGTCACATAAACATTTATGCAAGTAATTTTCAAGCTTTAGAATTTCTCCTATTCAATTCAAGTTAAAACTATCATTTTATAAAAATATGGAGGACTTCTATCGGTACCTGTTAAACAAATATCGGTAGAAGTCAATTTAGTAAATTTTGGAAAATAAGTACAGTTTACTACCTATAGAAGTTAACGATCTACTGATACAACTATGAGCTATTGGTACTTTGAAATACTTATACCGATACAATACAAGTCAGTAACCAAAGTATACTATGCCCTGTTGATCGGTGTTTTTATGACACAATGATTGTGCAAGCGTACACACGTCGATGTAAGTATAGTTGATAGACAAATCTATCGGATATCGATCCCTTGAGGAATGGATTCTTGATGTCTAAATGTCGGAGCAATCAATATTGAAATTAAGTATAATGTAAGTACTGATGTCAGTGCAATATGTCAGATCTGCACACTAAAATTAGATATCAATGTCAACGTAATCAGAGTCAAATGTCAGGTGTTAAATGTTAATGTACTAAAAGTAAATCAAATGTGTTGAGTGTTGAGTACTTAATATTTAAATTGCATAAAATGTAAAAAGTGATTAAGTGTAAAAGGTAGAAATGGTTCACTGATTCTGCTAAGTTGCAATGCTGGATGCGTCGACCAGGTAGAGTATAGATGAATTATCGCTGCAATGAAGTCCCTTTGAGTTCTTACCAATAACAACTCCCTACTTAATCCCAACTTAAATACCCACAATCACTCCACCTCTCGGTGTGAGAAATGATGTGTATCCAAGAACAAGTAACTGGTTCTTATCCCCAGTCCTGAGTAGCTCTCACCTAACCCACTTGTTAACCAACCTGTCACCACATCTCTCGATGTCGGCGCAGTGAAATTGCACTCTCGTGCTTAAAGCGGTTAAATCCAATAATAAATAGATAAGCAGTTTAAAATAAGAATTAAAATGATATAACATTAAAAGACACTCTCGTATTCATTTAATATCATCAAAATCCATCATCGTCTAAGAAGAATTAAAAAGTACCACGAAGCTTACTATCTCTAGACTACTAGGCTTACTCCCTAATTGTTCCTCTTGCCTTGCATCAAACACCTTATCGTCAAAAGTGACTGCAGACTTACTTCATCAGCTTCTCAATTCCCAGCTCAAATCTCCAAAATCACACAGAAATTGTAGAATTTAATCCCTTCGCTCTTGATGATTTCTTCATTCTTTGTTCGTCTATTTATAACCTCCAAAATGTTACAAGTTTTAGCCTTCATTCCCATATCCAAATCTAGATTTTTGCAGCAGTAAAAATTAGTTAGAGTACAGTTGTGCACTCACGCAGTTCTAGTATGTTCTTTAGAGATCTGCAAATTATCGCTGTATCACTAGGCACATTCTGAAATTATAATTGCAGCGACATCTGTGAAATTCCTGCGTTGGTGCTTCCAGTTGTGGATTCAACTTGATTCTACTCATTCAAGGTTTAGTTGCAATGCGACGACATCTCTTGGTCGCAATTACCAGTTGATCTTGTGGCTGCATTCGTCCAGTATTAAGCTTCTAGACTTAGTTCCTGCACTGACAATATTAAGACGTAATATATCGGCTGCTTGCGTCGATATTAGTACAAAAATGGATAAAAATAACAAGAATTTAAACTAACTTACAATGAGTTGGAAAATATGAAAATTAAATATAAAATGCTAATGATGCATGCTAAATGAAATACAAAAGAAACAATTAAGACACTAAATTAGGGAGAAAATCTATGTTATTTGTAATACCATCACAACCTCAAACTTGAGTTTTTTCTTGTCCTCAAGTAAATAAAAATTAACAAAGTAACAATTAGAAATGTCACCGCAATCATTATTCATACAACTTGAATTCTCTAAATTCCTAATGTGTAAATTGCATTCATATAATAGAATGGTGTGCTGATAATTTATAGCTATGAACAACTTAAAACTACAGCTTCATCAATGTTAGTATCATGCATTTAATCATAACCTTTCTTGAACCATTTCAGCAATTTATTCTTTTCTTTTTTTTTTCTTCTTTTTCTCAATTTTTTTTCATTTTTCAAGTGACTAAAAGATGTCATTGCATTACTCTACCCTTTTTCTTGGGTAGTAACGATGGGGTGCAACAAACCCTAGGAGGCATGTAATTACGTCGACACATACTCTTGTAGTTACAGCCTTTGGCTAAATGAATTTTCTTTTCTAAGTCTGCAGCGGAGTGTTCTCCCTTAAAAGTCACAATGCACTTATAATGGAGTGTCTTTTATTAATAAAATGTCACTACATCGGTCAGTTAGTTCAATATTCAATACCAACACTACATATTCATCCATTACTGAAGCAATTTCAATTATTCATTCAAAAATAGCAAACTCATCATTCATTCATATTCATTCAATTTTTACATCAGCATTCAAATAATTCCAAAATTACGCATCAAAATAAAATTGTGGGCACATTTTTGTTTAAATTTTGTAAATTTTCATTAACTAAAGAAACAAAATAAAAGTCAAACATGAAGGTGTAGTTGCATTTCCAATTCACATTAGCTTCCCCTCTAAACTTAATGTCTGCATTGTCCCCAATGCACTGACAAATATTTATACATATATAATGGAAATGCAGTTACAATGTACTAAACTAAAATAAAATGAATGCAACGACAATTAAAATTCAAGCACAATACAAATGTATGAAAACTAACTAACTAAAAGAGATGTACCAAATTATTCAGCAGTAGTCGATGCAGAGGCTGCTTTGGTTTTCTTCTTCTTTTTCGGGCGCTCTCCCTCGTCATGATGTTTCTTCTTCTTTTTCTTGTCCTTGCGCCTCTTCCGTTTCTTATCCTTTGAACCAATCGACTCGATGAATTACTCCTCCTTAGCGGGTTGGGTGATGGCCTCATCAGTTGTCACTTCTGATGGGTGGATCTTGACGAGTGGTGCTATGTAGGGCACAATAGCCAGAGGATTCAATCTTTTATCTATCTCGCAATGACAACCTCATCTTGGCTCGCAAATGGTAGAGCCTCTTTTGAGCTGGATGCTCTCACAATATCCTCAACGATCATTGTTGGGGCATCAGTTTCCTTCTCCACCTGCACCTCGGCAGGTTCTTCTTCTTCTTTCTCTTCTTATCTCTCTTCCTCGTCTTGATCCTTCTCCTGATTACCTTTCTTATTTGCCTCTTTTTTTATACTCGACTCATTTTCAAATGAACTGGTTTCAGCGCAATCAACTGCATCGACATCTTCTTCCAGAACAACTGCCCTCTCTGCCATATTTGCGCCTAGATTATTTGAGAATTCATCTTCGAATAAGTGGGCGATGTTGCGATGAAAATCGTCATCAGCCTATGACTGCCCTCCATCATTCTCATCGTCAAAAATATTGATCTGGGTTGGTGTAGGGGAAGGCCTACCATCAGGGGTAGGTTGCTCGGAAGATGAATACTTCATCGAGTGGTAGGTGGATGAGAAAGTTGGGAAATTTGACAGTGGCGTCTGACTGATCTGGCTCAATGCAGTGACAAGGGCTTCATTCCACGCCTTGGTGTATGCATAAAACTTGTGGAGTCGAAAATTCATGTCGTCCACGATGCTGTCGGTGTGAATAGAAAGTATGTCGAGGCGGTCTAAATGAACTTCCATCAATGCCAGCTTCTTTGTTATTTGGGTTTCTGTTGACGCATCAGTTTTGTCAACCTTCTTCTTACCCTTTCCTTTGTCCCTCTTCTTGGAGATCTCTTTTGTCACTAGGGTGTCTTGGCCCCGTTTCATCCTCTCAACGGAAATATCATTGATTGGTCCTTTGTTGTCTAGGACCTCCTCATCATCTATGGGCACAATGCCCTTATGTTGACAGAGTAACATAATAAGAAAGGGAAAAGAAGGATACCAGTTTGCTTTCCTGCAGCTTCTTCTGTGATTTGGACATATATAAGCTCCCCAATGTTGATGTGTCGATGGTGCAGAATGGAATGCAACATACACATGCGATCCAATGTGGCTGTAGTGCTCTGGGTAGAAGGCATAACACGGTTATTGATGAAATGAAATCATACCTTGTAAAAGATTGTCAGGTACCGCCTATGCATTGCATAATTGTGAAACCCATTGCCCGTCCATGTAGCGCCATCGATGCAGAGGTCATTCATCATTTAGGCTAAACAATCATCATCCAAATGGTGCATAAAGGGTGTATGGTCGTCTACTCATTCCATAATTCTCAACAGTACGTTGATCTGCGCAACACTCCATGAAACTTCTCGTACAAAGATAAACTCCTGCTCCTGATCCACCAAATTCACATAAAACTCCCTCACCATTGTGGGAGAGTAGCTAGAAGGATGGTCGAAGAAATATTCCCATCCGAGGCGGCTAATGGTTCGGTGAATTTTTTTCCAAGGTCTGATGTGGAGACAATTGGAGACCCTGTTCGGAGTGGATATCGCGTTTTAGCATAACATTATGGTATCGATCTTTGGTCGAAGTCATTAAAAACAAAATCGAGCCTATGGTTGAAGGCAGTGGTGTCATGGATGAAGCTATAGTAGGAGTAGTCGGAATGTTCTTGGAAGGTTTAGGAGTGTTTTTTAGAAGCACGGATTTTAGCCATGGTGAGATGAAAAGAACGTAAATAAGATTTGCAGAAAAATATTGCTTCAAAATAAGAAAAAGGAATATGAAAACAATGAAGGATATGAGTTGCAGTAGTAATGGCGGATGTGAATAGAAAGATAACTGTAGTAGGAGGCTTTATAACCTATGTGTAATGAGTGAAAAAACACGGGGAAACATTGTGTCTACAGCCATTAATTGACAGGCTGTAGATCATACCGATTTGTTTTGATCCAATGGTTGGGAGAGAAAGAAATCAATCGATGCGATTCTTACTGAAAAAGTAATGCTGACTCAATTCAGAATGCGTTGACAATATGTGTTTCAATGCTTCGAAAAAAATATGATTTTTATTTTTGTAAGGAATTTAAAACAACACAAAGAAAAGTGAAACAATTAAAGGTAAATAAAGAAATGCATCGACATTATTTAAATGTCACCAGGTTGACTTCGTCTGGTTCTTGAACATCTGGGCTCGCATAATGTTTAAGACGTTGACCATTTACTTTAAATTGTTATCCATCCTTAAAGTTTTCGATTGTCACCGCACCACTCTTGAATGCTTCGACAACTTTAAATAGGCATGACCATCTCGATCTCAATTTTCCTAGATGTAATTTTAAACGTGAGTTAAATAAAAGTACCAACTGACCAGGATGAAATTGTCGACGCAAAATGATGTTGTCATGCCATCTCTTTGTCTTTTCCTTGTATATCTCCGCATTCTAATAAGCATGGTGTCAGATTTCTTCTAATTTTGTGATGTCCAATAGTCTTTTCTTTCCAGCAGTATCATAGTCTAAATTCACCTGCTTAATTGCCCACATGGCCTTATGTTCAAGTTCGACAAGCAGGTGACAAGACTTTCCAAACACTAGTTGGTATGACAACATCTCCAACGAGGTTTTGTAAGCGGTGCGAAGCGCCCACAATGCTTTGTGTAGACGCGCAGACCAATCCTTCCTAGATAGATTAACCACTTTCTCAAGTATGTTTTTATTTGATAATTGGATACTTCAACTTGACCATTGGTTTGTGGGTGATATGTGGTGGCCATACGATGCTTCACACCATATCGCTTTAATGTAGTTTCCACTTGGTTATTATAGAAATGAGTGCCTTGGTCGCTTATCAACGCTCTTGGTGTTCCAAACGTTGTGAGGATGTATGTGTGAAAGAACTTCGACACTGTTCGAGCATCGTCTTTTGGTACCGCAATGGCTTCAATCCACTTTGAGACGTAGTCAACAGCCACTAAGATATACACATTTCCAAAAGAGTTTGGAAATGGCCCCATAAAATCTATACCCAGACATCGAAGAGCTTTACTTCCATGATGTGTTGTTGGAGCATCTCATTTCGTCGAGATATGGATCCAGTGCGTTGACAATGATCACATTGTTGTAAGAAATTATGGGTGACTAGAAACAAATTGGGCCAATAAAATCCTGATTGTAGGACCTTTGTAGCAGTCTTTGTTCCACCAAGATGACCTCCATAAGGGGCATCATAGCAGTGTTACAGGATTGACATCATTTCTTCTTCAGGTACACAGCGACAGATGATATTATCGGTGCATGCCTTAAATAGGTATGGCTCGTTTCAGTTGTCTTTGACAACATCACGTATGAACCTGATCTTCCTGTGACCAATCGCACTCATAGGTAGCTTTCCACACACAAGGTAATTGACGACATCAGCATACCATGGTGATGCGTCGACAAAGAATAATTTTTCGTTAGGAAATGCCTCGACAATCTGGTTTGTTTGCCTGTTCTCACTCCCAGTTTCTAGCCTAGACAAGTGGTCAGCTACTTGATTCTTAGATCCTTTCCTATATCTAATTTCGATATCAAATTCTTAGAGGAGTAGGATCCATTTGATGAGTCTAGGTTTGGCGTCTTTTTGTTGAAAAGGAATCTCAATGCTGAGTGGTTCGTATAAACTGTAGTCTTTACGCCGACAAGATAGGAACAAAACTTTTCAAAGGCAAAGACTACTGCTAGCAACTCCTTCTCCATAGTAGTATAATTAACCTGCACTTCAGTTAGAGTTTTACTAGCATAGTAAATAGAATGAAATATCTTTTCTTTTCTTTGGCCTAGGACAGCTCCTAAAGCAAAGTCATTGGCGTGTCCAATCTGGTGCGACGACAATCGGAGCTTGTGCCAGCTGCTTCTTTATTGTTGTGAATGCATCTAGACATACATCGTCAAACATAAGCTTTTTATTCTGCTCTAATAGTGAGCATAAGGGTTTGGCTATCTTAGAAAAATCTCTGATGAATCTTCTATAAAAGCCAGCGTGTCCAAGAAAACTTCTTATTGCTTTGACAGTGGTGGGCGGGGGTAATATTTCGATGATTTCTACTTTAGCTTTATCAACCTCAATGCCCTGACAAGATATGCGATGGCCAAAGATACTGCCCAAGGACAATGCCTTCAGTAGCCATGAAGTGGCATTTCTCTCAATTCAAAATGAGATTTGTGTCCTCGCATCTTTTCAAAAGTGTTGCCAAATTGTCAGCGCATTGGTCAAAACTTTGTCCATAAATCGAGAAATCATCCATTAATACCTCGAGTGAGTCCTCAATCATATTTGAGAAGATCGCCATCATATACCTCTCAAATGTTGCTGACGCATTACACAACCCAAACGACATCCGTCGAAAAGCAAATGTTTCAAAAGGACATGTGAACGTTGTCTTTGCTTGATCTTCCGACGTAATGGCTATTTGGTTGTATCTAGAGTAGCCATCCAGGAAGTAATAATAGGCTTTACCAACTAGCCTATCTAGCCTCTGATCGATGAAAGGTAATGGAAAATGGTCTTTGTTGTGGCCACATTCAGTCGCCGGTAATCCATGCATACTCGCCATCCAGTTGCGATGCGAGTGGGGATTAACTTGTTCTTGTCGTTGGTCACGACTGTGAAACCACTCTTTTTAGGAACACATTGAACGGGACTTACCCAATTGCTATAAAATATAGGGTATATAATTCCCGTATCTAACCATTTAATGATTTCCTTCTTTATCACTTCTTTCATTTTCTCATTGAGTCGTCTTTGTTGCTCAATGGATTGCTTCCCTTTATCTTCTAGCCATATCTTATGCATGCAAAAAGAGGGACTGATGCCTCTGATATCGGTGATGCTCTAGGTTATTACTCTTTTGTGTTCTTTTAGAATTGCGATGAGCTTATCTTCTTGTATTGCATCGAGGGATGCGTTGACAATGACAGGCAGCGTCTCGTTGTTACCAAGGAAGACATATTTCAAATGTGTTGGCAATGGTTTTAACTCCAAGATAGGAGCTTGTCCAACAGATGGCTTAAACACCAGGATTGTCCTATTAGACAAATCCAAAGTCTCCATTTACTAATTCCGACGTAGCTCACAATTATTAACCTCCTCTTTGTCGATACAGACATTTAGAATGTCATTGGTAGATGTCGCCGCATCATCATTAGACAGTGTTGAACTTCTTGTATTAAATTCTTCCAGAATAATGTTGTCCAACACTTCAATATGGTGACATTGTTCATTGGATCCGAAAGGTGATACTTCAAACATACTGAAGGTTACCTGGTCATCATTATGACGCATAACAAGTTCTCCTTTGAACACGTCGATAAGCGTTTGTCCCATTGCTAGAAATGGCCTTGTAAGAAGTATGGGTACCTCCTTGTATACTTCGTAGTCTAGGATGATAAAATCAGCAAAGAACATCAACTTATCAACTTGAACAAGAACATTTTTGATTTGTCCTTCTGGTTTTACTAAAGATCTATCCGCCAGTTGCAATGTCACCGCAGTAGGCTTTATCAAACCTATTCCTAATTTCTTAAAAGTGGACAAAGGCATCAGGTTAATACTTGCTCCTAAATCACATAAAGTCTTACCTAAATAATGATTCTCGATAGAGCATGGGATAGTGAAGCTGCCAAGATCCTTCATCTTGGTTGGCAACTTGTTTGTAAGCACAACGCTGCGCCTCTCTATGAGTGCAATCGTCTCGATGTCGGACAATTTATTTTTCTTTGATAACAGCTCCTTCATGAATTTCCCATAACTGGTATTTGCACAAGAGCATCTATTAGAGGTATATTAATGTGCAATTGTTTCAAAGTAGAAACAAACATTTGATATTCTTTATCATGGATTTTCTCTTTGAATCGTTACGAAAATGACAGAGTTATAGTCGCAGTGGGTTGTTATGGATAACTTGATAATATCGACACTGGTTTGTGTTAGGCAAATTACAGGCATGGATGGCCCAACAGTTGGTTTCTCAGCATTAATTTCTGCTTGAAGTACTTCAGCTGCATCCTCCTCTTGTTACTGTGGTTCAGATATGTCGACATGGTCTTTATCAAGACCGCTTGGTCCCACCATCTATTTTCCACTCCTTAGTGTGATTGCTTTGTAATGCTCCTTCCCCCTTTGTATTGGATTCTCAGTATTACTAGGCAGAGATCCTAGTGATCTGGTGTTGAGATTAAAAGCCAACTGTCCGAGTTGGGCTTCCAACGTTCGTATAGAGGAAGAGTTGCCTTGCACTATCGCTTCAGTTCTTATGATATGCCTGTGCATCATTGCTTCAAGAGCAACCATAGGATCTGCCTTTGGTTGAGCAAATTGCTGCTGTTGATGTTGATGATGTTGTCCTTGCATTTGTGGCAATACAGACTGTTGTAGCTGTTATCGTGATTATGGTTGCATCTGGTTATGTGACTGCATTTGTTCAGAACGAGAATTTATCTGTGAATTCTGATGATAATTCTGCTACGGATTGGCATTGTAACCTCCTTGTCTATAATCCCCTTAATTTGAGGAATTTCCATATCTGAACGTGAAAGTATTTTGATTCCCCCCAGGTTGTTGAGAATGATTGTTGTATGAGTTACTAAATGGACCCCCTCGAATGTTGTTGACATAATACGCATTTTCTGCATGTTGTGGGTAGTCTTCATAGCTATGATTGTCGTCGCAAATCTCACAGGAAAATATCGGCGCATCCAATTGCTTGGCTACTTGTATAGAAGCAACTTCATTTGTTCCTTTCATATTCTTTATGATGTTGGTCAGTGAAGATACCTGCGCTAATAATGCAAAAATAGCATCTAATTCAAGAACTTCAGAGTTAGTTTTCACTTGTGCAGAACGAGAGATTGGATATTAGTAGTCATTCTGGGCAATCCTCTCTAGAATTCGAACAGCTTCATTGTAAGTACAATCCAACAATGGACTATTAGCCGATACGTCAACAATATTTCTTGTCTGAGCATTCAAACCATTGTAGAAGACCTATATTTGGGTCTCTTGATGAATTCCACGCATTGGGCAGCGTTGAAGCAATGTTTTGAAGCGCTCCCATGTTGTATGTAAATTTTTATCATCGAGCTGATGATATGTAGTGATGTCATTATGCAACCTTGCATTCATTGACGGCGGGTTGAAACATAAAACAAACTGCGTTGCTAACGCATTCCAAGATGTGATAGATCCTGCCGACAATCCTAAGAACTATGTTCTTGATTTACACTGCAACGAATAAGGAAATAATTGCATTTTCAAGGCATCATCAGGGACACCATGTTGACTAAAGGATGCACAAATAAGCAAAAATGATTTCAAATGTTCTCGTGCGTCTTCATGCAGAAAACCAGAATATTACCTATTTGAGTTGAGCATTTGAAACATCATAGGTTTCAATTCAAAATTACCAGCCTGGATAGCTGGTCGTACAACCTCTGGCTGTAAATCATTGAGTATAGGCACAACAAAATCTCTCATTGTCCTATTCTGAACTTGTTCTTCTTGTGGACGTAGTTGTGGTATATCATTAACAATTTGTGGAAGCACTGGAGGAACTCCATATTATTGCAGCAATGGTGGCAAATTGTTGTTGTTGTTACCCTCCATTTTTCATTATTCTTGCTTTCTCCTCCTAAGTGTCTTCTCAAGCTCCGGATCAAATTTTACAATGTCCTTAGGATTTCTCCTTGTGGACATGCAACAATTAAAAATCTGAAAAAGAAAATAATTAAAGAAATAACAACAGATTAGTAAAGATTAAAAGTTAAGTAAGTAAAATTAATTGCAACTACAAAAGTAAACATCAAACAAACGTCATTCCCCGGCAACGGCACCAAAACTTGATCGGTGTTTTTACGACACAGTGATTGTGCAAGCGTTGGATGGGTCAACAAGGTAGAGTATAGATGAATTGTCGTTGCAATGAAGTCCCTTTGAGTTCTTACCAACAACAGCTCCCTACTTAATCCCGACTTAAATACCCACAATCACTCCACCTCTCGGTGCGAGCAATGATGTGTATCCAAGAACAAGTAACTGGTTCTTATCTCAGTCCCGAGTAGCTCTCGCCTAACCCACTTGTTAACGTAACTTGTCACCGCATCTCTCGATATCGGGGCACTGTAATTTCACTCTCGTGCTTAAAATGGTTAAATCCAATAATAAACAGATAAACAGTGTAAAATAAGAATCAAAATGATATAACATTAAAAGACACTCTCGTATTCATTTAATATCATCAAAATCCATCATCGTTTAAAAAGAATTAAAGAGTACAACGAAGCTTACTATCTCTAGACTACTAGGCCTACTCCCTAATTATTCCTCTTGCCTTGCATCAAACACCTTCTCGTCAAAAGTGACTGCAGAGTTGCTTCATCAGCTCCCCAATTCCCAGCTCAAATCTTCAAAATCACACAGAAGTTGTAGAATTTAATCCCTTCGCTCTTGATGATTTCTTCATTATTTTTTCATCTATTTATAACCTCCAAAATGTTTCAAGTTTTTGCCTTCATTCCCAGATCCAGATCTAGATTTTTGCAGCTGTCAACATTAGTTAGAGTACAGTTGTGCACTCACAAGTTATAGTATATTCTTTAGAGATCTACAAATTGTTGTTGTATCATTGGGAACATTTTGAAATTATAATTGCAGCGATATTTGTGAAATTCCTGCATTAGTGCTTCCAGCTGTGGATTTAGCTTGATTCTACTCATTCAAGGTTTAGTAGCAATGCGACGACATCTCTTGGTCGCAATTACCAGCTGATCTTGTGGCTGCATTCGTCCAGTATTAAGCTTCTAGACTTAGTTCCTGCATTGTCAATATTAAGACGCAATATATCGACTGCTTGCGTCGGCATTAGTACAAAAATGGATAAAAATAACAAGAATTTAAACTAACTGAGTTAGAAAATATGAAAATTAAATATAAAATGCTAATAATGCATGCTAAATGAAATACAAAAGAGATAATTAATACACTAAATTAGGAAGAAAATCTATGTCATTTGTAATACCATCACCTGTACTTCTACCGAAACAAGTATGAAGACTTCAAGGTATCAACAATGCATAAACTTCTAACTTCCCAATACAACTTATACCATTTCTCTAACTAAGTCATACTTTCACAAATCATTTATGATTCATAACCTAGCATTATCATTATAATTTCATACTTGACTAACCATACCAATTTATTATAACAACAAAGTTATATTAAGCATAATCCACACCATTTAACTCCGACTACCATTAACAACCAAGACTCATGAGTTTTAAGCATACACATGTATATCAACAGCATCCAACCTAGTACATTCCATACAAGTTAGGTGATATAAAAACTACTAATGATGCTCCTGGGATAGTGTGATTCTTCAAGAGGATTCGATCTTTCAACAGCAAATATGAAATCTACAAAACAATAGAAAGATTCATAGGTAAGCTTACATAGCTTAGTAAGTTCGCATAACTAGTAAATCTTACCACAATTAATAATTCAATAATACAAGGAAACAAATGAGATTACTTGATTTGGTCATAACAGAATACGATTAATTATGGTTGTCGCAGAATGTAGCTCATTCGAGCCTAGAACAGAGTATGGCTCTTTTGTTTCTATCCCATGAATACTGTAAAGACAATTAGAACTCCAGTACACGTTTTGTATTGTGCCATAGTCCAACTATGGTCTTACATGTGCATTGTCATGGCCCAATCATGGTCTTACATTCATAACACCATAACCAAGTTATGGTCTTATCATCAGAATGCCATAGTCCAACTATCGTTTTTGATAGTACTAGAAAGAACCATTGATTTCTCCCTACTTATGGTTTAAGTTGTTCCTATTTGGTCATCTTTAGCATACATTTTTAGCATTTTTAATTTAGTTATTGCATTTTCTAACTTAATAGAGCTCAGTCTAATTGCCTTTGAATTTATGATATTTTTTTCTACTAATGTCGTTGCATTAGTCTGTTTAGCATTGCATCCAGAATTGTCGCTGCAAGAACCTATTCAGAGTTATCGCTACGTGAATCTGTCCAGAATTGTCGCTGCATAAGAGGATCCAGAATTGCTACCAGAACTGTCGCAGCATCTGACAGCTGTCTGATTAACACACCAGAAACGCGTGAGTTGTACAGTTGGTGTAACCAATTAGTACGGCTAGAGAATGTTAAATCTAGAGGGAAGGATACTTGTACTGTTCAACTATAGTTAAATACTGATGAGAATGAGAGAGAAAAAATAATTCTCTTATTCCGGATTTGATTTTCTTCTAAATCCAAGTTTTCAAAGCTTGCATCCATGGCAACTTAACTTTCTCAAAGGCGACTTGACGTAGAAGAGGAGCCAGATCTGCTCTTGACGATGAGCATCCTAAGTGCGACACAAAAGGAGAGTAAGGGAGCAAGTTGAGTAGCCTAGTAATAGAATGCCCCATTTGTTCTTTTATTCCTCTTTCTTAAACGCTGGTAATTCATGTTATTTCAAGTTGTATGGAAGTACATTTGATATTTAGACTAAATGATATCTTATTCAAGCTTGCTTTTACTATTTAATCTTTGGGTTTGATTGATTTCACCACAGAAGTTTTATTGTAGTCACTATCACTGGAAGGTGCAGCGACAAATTAAATTAACAAGCAAGACAACGGAAGTTGCTTGGAGATTGAAAGAATATAATCCACTTGTTCTTGAATATGTTGCATTGCCAACACTGGAAGGTGTGGTTAGTGCACATGTTTAAGTCTTAGATCTGATAGAAAGCCAAGTTTGGTGAGACATTCATTGTGCCTTATTGCAACGACAATTACCTATTATTTTTAACCTTGTGAGCCACACTTAGTTTTCTGCCAACTATTCACGACAGGAACCCCATTTCATTATTGTTGCATTTCATTTTTAATTTTACATTATTGCTTCGACAAATCAATCTCACAATTTTATTACATCTAGTTATTCATTGCAACGTCAATTATAGAACAAACATCCATCCTCGTGGGATCGATATCCGACAGGTTATACATCTGTCTACTATACTTGCATCGACAGTGTACGCTTGCACATATTTGCTGTGACGTTTATAGCGCGATCAAATTTTGGCGTCGTTGCCAGGGATGGCGTTAGTTTGATGTTTATTTTTGTTTTCGCATTCATTCTTTATTTTTTTAATCTTTATTTGTTACTAACTTGCTTTCTTTTGTTTCTAATTTTACATTTTCTTTTAGGTGTTTTATGACTCGGAGAAATCCTGAATTTATTGTTGCCTTAGATCCTGAAATCGAACACACCATTTGAAGGAGACAAAAAGAACAGCTAAATATGACTCTACTAGGAAATGATGCAGCCATACCACAATTGCCGCCACAAAATATTGTTATACCTCTTATACAGCCACAAAACGTGAATAATCAACCAATGCCTCAAGAAGATCAGATGTAAAATCGAACTATTCGAGATTTTGTTATTCCAATTTTGGATGATTTGCAGCTAGGTGTTGTGAGGCCAACTATTCAAGCTGGAAATTTTGAATTGAAGCAAGCCATGTTCCAGATGTTAAACTCTAATGGACAGTATGCTGGGCTGCCACATGAAGATGCGAGAGAGCACCTTAAATCTTTCATACTGATTTGAGCTTCCTTCAGTCAGCATGGCGTTCCTGATGACGCCTTGAAAGTGCAGCTATTCCCTTACTCATTGCAAGGACGGGCTCGTACTTGGCTCCTTGGATTACCTGCTGGATCAATCACGTCATGGAATGTGCTCGCAACTCAATTTGTTTTACGTTTCAATCCACCGACTATGAATGCTCGTCTTAGAAACCACATTACTATGTATCATCATTGCATACTACGTGGGAGCATTAAAAATCTCTGCTTAGACGCTGTCCTATGCATGGAATTCAACAAAAGACACAGATTGAAATTTTCTACAACGGGTTGAATGCAATGATAAGAAATCTTGTCGACGCATCTGCTAATGGTCCTTTGTTGGGCTGTACATAAAATGAAGCTGTTAGAATTTTAGAGAAAATCACTTAGAATGATTATCAATATCCAATCTCTCGAGCTGCACAAGTGAAAGCAAATCCTAGAGTGATTGAATTGGATGCTATATCTGCTTTAAGTGCACAAGTTTCTTCACTCGCAAACATGATAAAGAACATGAAGGGAACTAGTGATGTTGCACCCATTCAAGTTGCTCAACAAATTGACGTCCCTACATTTTGTTATGAAATTTACGGTGTAACACCCTTACACCCGGTCCATACGTATAAACCCGATATAAGAGTATTACATACAGTGCCAGAAAATTAAAAACGAGTATAATAAAATTTTTCTTCCAAACGATGTAATTTTAAACCATTTTACTCAAAACATCATAAAACCATTTTATAAAATTAAAATTGAGACTTAAAACTAATTTGAAAATAATGAAAATGAAATTTTTACTCAAAACAGGGCAAATATCGATACCTTAGGTATAGGTATCGATAATTTTTAAATAATATCGATACCAAATTTTAAAATCGAGACCTAGAGAGCTTTTTGGAACTCAGGTGTCGATACCTTCTCAAAGGTATCAATATTTTTTCATAAAATATCGATACTATTTTTCAAAAATAATACCCAGAGGGCATTGTGGAACTCTGGTATCTATACCACCATAAAAATATCGATACCTCTGTTCTAAAATCAAGAAGTAAAGCTAGAAACTTCAAACTAACCCCCTGAAATCATATACAGACTTTACTAATAAATCAATTCAGTCCAAATCACAATTTCATTCAAAATTCATCATCTCATTTCATAAGTTCCTACTATTCCAAGATAACATTTATAACTCATTCATTGAGGACATATAAGTACCATTTGTACATGCCATTTTACCTCAAAATAAGTATACCTTGTCTTGTACTTTTCAATGTTGATGTGATTTTGATGAGAGGAACCTAATCCAACCTTAGCTTCTCGGAGATCTTGTACCTACGCGTTAAAATAAACGCGTTAAGCCGGTGAAAGCTTAGTAAGTACTACAAGAATAATTAATCAATTCTAAACTTTTTATTAACTCATTTTAATTACATGTGAATATTTATTATATAAAATCTATACTTTTCACATGTGTAAATCATTTAACTTATCTTGTTATCACATTATACACATTCATCCACTTTTCACATCTTGACTATTTAGCCTCTTTAGCTTACTTAATTTTATCATCATATGATTACTTATACATAAACAGTACTTATCTTTCATGTGTTCATCGTTTTACTTACCTCAACGTCACAATTTACACATTCTTTCACCATTCACAGCTTAGTCATCATATCTTTCTTATCCATAGCTCACTTAGCTTATTAATCCATTTGGCCCATAGTAAACTTTTATAGAACCCATGTGATAAACGGAACAAACAGAAAGTACCGAAGTACTTAACAGAAGCACATAAGTACTAGGCAACAGTAGGCACACAAAGTGCTAAACAGAAGCACACACAGTGCTAAACAGAGGGCGCGTAAATGTTCCTTAATGGCATGCCACTAATATCACAATGGTTCTAACTTGTCTACATGGGCATAATATCTTATATAACATCATTTCTCATAATTTCATATATCACATTTACATTTCTCTTCACATATACATAATCATGTATTTCTCACCTTTACTTACTTAAAAGCTTCCACAATATCACCATTTAGTCATATAATCAATGTTTATAATTAAACACATAATATTTCACATATGCATTTTTCATCATATATATATATATATAATATATATATATATATATATATATATATATATATATATATATATATATATATATATATCATTATATACCTCTTTACTCTTATTTTCATATTAATTTTCAAAGTTGTCCATTTGAGTCATAGTCACTAAATTATTTATATCTTGAGCTACTGAATTTGAAATTATTATCCATTTGATGTTTCTGAAACTAGACTCAAATATGTTTTTACCATAAAATTTTCAGAATTTTTACTTTAGCCAATTCGTACAGAAAATTCTTTCATTTTACCCCTTGTCTACTACCTGACAGCTTCGACCTTTCTTCAC
Source organism: Gossypioides kirkii (assembly GCA_005610355.1). Lineage (NCBI taxonomy): Eukaryota > Viridiplantae > Streptophyta > Magnoliopsida > Malvales > Malvaceae > Gossypioides > Gossypioides kirkii. Next base: position 37,908,675 of record CP032248.1, read on the forward strand.
TAAAAATTATTTATCTTTTAGTACAGAGATCAAATGATGTTCCCGTCTATTTTTTTTGAAAGTAGACTCAATAAGGATTTAACCATATAAATTTCAGTCTCTAATGATTTTTCTACATTTTTCTATGATTTTTTAAATTCAGAACAGGGGAACTCGAACCTACTCTGACCTTGTTACACAAAATCAGATATATCTCAGAATATACAGATCCATTTCCATCACCGTTTCTTCCATATGAAACTAAACTCAATAAGATTTAATTACATGTCTCATTAAACTCTTAAATATTTTTATACAATTTTTGGTGAATTTTCGAAGTTAGTCCTCTGATTCTGTCCAATCTGTTTTAATGAGAATAATTCATTTCTCATGTTTCTTTATACTAAATTTCATTCAATCATACATAGTTAACACTTATAATTAAACATATTATTTTTATCATAATTAATCATATATGTTAAAATTATAAACACTTTAACTTAATTAATTCTAAACCTTGTAATACTTGTAATACTTACCTCACTTGTAGATAATTTCTTCTCACACCTTAGCTTTCTCCTTTCTTTTTTCTTCAATTTGGTCCTTCTCCTTCTTTCCTCTTTCTTCAATTTCATACAAACACATATAAGCTTAAAACTAAAATTCAATACTTTTTCATGCTAGATTATGTAATTATACATGTATGTCATGAAAATTGAATCATCTCTTACCTTTGTTCTTGAATTTTCAAAATTCTAATTCAATCCCTATCTACTTTAACACTTCAAAGTGGACTCTATAAGAAATTAAGGTGTCTACTAACTTCTCTCTATGCCTTTCTTAAGGAAATTTCAAAGAAAATGGAAGATTTTGGAGCTTGGAGGGCTTAACAATGGTGGAAGGACTTAATTGGAATAAAAGCAAAAGTTAGAAATGAGAGATGAAGGCTTGGACTGCTAGCTTATGGAGAGAGCTGATATCTTTGCTTTTTAATTGATTTTTCCCTCTGTCAAATTCTCTACAATTTTCTCTTAAAATATCTTACTTAATAAAAATGGTAAAAGTACACTTTTAGTCCCTGGGCCTTTCAACTTAACACTTTGGCCCAATTTATTGCCTCCAAAAATATCTTCCACCAAATTACTCTTTTTCCCCTCCTTAATCACTATAATTCCCATGATGACTCATAATTCATTTTGGCTAAATTACTATTTAGTCCCTTATGCTTTCACACAATTACTAATTAATCCTTGAATTTTCTTAACCTTTCTTATTTAGACTACACATTCTAATTCTTAATTCAACTCTAACACTATTCCAACTCCGGTTCAAAAACGCGGATGTTACATACGGTGCAACCATAGTTATGAAAATTGTCCACAGCATGCGGAGAATTCTTTCTATGTTTATAACATCCGTGGAAATTCTTATGGTAATTCCTATAATAATTCTGTAAGAAATCAACAGCCTTAGGGAAATCAATATGCCGCGACATTCAGATATGGAAATTCATCCAATCAAGGTAGTTATAGACAAGAGAATTACAATCCGCAGCAGTAGAGTTACAACCAGAATACTCAAATGCATTCACATCAAGATCAAATGCAGCCACATCAAAATCGTGTACAGTCACAGCCTTCGATGCCAAATCTGAATGTTCAAGGATAACAGCTGCAACAGTACACACAACCACAATCTGATCCTTTAGCAGCCCTCGAAACCTTAATGCGTGAACACATAACTCGTATGGAAGCCATTGTGCAAGGAAATTCCTCCTCCATCCGAGCGTTGGAAGAACAATTGGGGCAAATCGCTTCAAACTTGAACACACGACCACCAGGTGCATTACCTAGTGACACAGAAAATCCAAATTCAAAAGGGAAGGAGCATTGCAAAGCAATCACTCTTTGGAGTGGTGATGGTATTACAAATGACATAGATTTTCTCCCTAATTTAGTGTATTAATTGTCTCTTTTGTATTTCATTTAGCATGCATCATTAGCATTTTATATTTAATTTCCATATTTTCCAACTCATTGTTAGTTAGTTTAAATTCTTGTTATTTTTATCCATTTTTGTATTAATGTCGACGCAAGCAACCGATATATTGCGTGTTAATATTGTCAGCGTAAGAACTCAGTCTAAAAGCTTAATACTAGTTGAATGCAGCCACAAGATCAGCTGGTAATTGTGACCAAGAGATGTCATCGCATTACAACTAAACCTTGAATAAGTAGGATCAAGCTGAATCCACAGCTAGAAGCACCAACGCAGGGATTTCACAGATGTAGCTGCAATTATGATTTCAAAATACGTCTATTGATACAACGACAATCTGCAGATCTCTAAAGAACATACTAGAACTGCGTGAGTGCATAGCTGTACTCTAACTAATTTTGACAGCTACAAAAATCTAAATCTGGATTTGGAATGAAGGTTGAAACTTGCAACATTTTGGAGGTTATAAATAGTCGAACAAAGAATGAAGAAATCATCAAGAGCTAAGGGATTAAATTTTACAATTTCTGTATGACTTTGGAGATTTGAGCTGGGAATTGGGAAGCTGATGAAGCAAGTCTGCAATCACTTCTAACGACAAGGTGTTTGATGCAAGGCAAGAGGAACAATTAGGGAGTAGGCCTAGTAGTCTAGAGATAGTAAGCTTCATTATACTCTTTAATTCTTCTTAAACGATGATGGATTCTAATGATATTAAATGAATACGAGAGTGTCTTTTAATGTTATATCATTTTGATTCTTATATTACACTGCTTATCTGTTTATTCTTGGATTTAACCGCTTTAAGCACGAGAGTGAAATTGTAGTACGTCGATATCGAGAGATCGGTGACAGGTTAGGTTAATAAGTGGGTTAGACGAGAGCTACTCAGGACTGGGTGAGAGCCAGTTACTTGTTCTGGGTACACATCATTGCTCGCACCGAGAGGTGGAGTGATTATGGGTATTTAAGTCAGGATTAAGTAGGGAGCTGTTGTTGGTAAGAACTCAAAGAGACTTCATTGCAGTGACAATTCATCTACACTCTACCTTGTCGACGCATCTAACGTTGCAACTTAGCAGAATCAGTGAACCATTTCTACCCTTTACACTTGATCACTTTTACATTTTATGTATTTAAATATTTAGCACTTAAAACAATAGGATTTTATTTTCATTACACTGACATTTAACCTCTGAAATTTAACTCTCATTGCGTTGACATTACTGATTATCTTAATGTGCAGATTTGGCATCATGCACTAACATCAGTACTCACATTACACTTAATTTTAATATTGATTACTTCGACAATTAGACATCAAGAACCCATTCCTCGTGGGATCGATATCAGATAGATTTATCTATCAACTATACTTGCATCGACGTGTGTTCGCTTGTACATTGTTCTGACGTAAAAACACCGATCAAGTTTAGGCGTCGTTGTCGGGGAATGGCGTTTATTTGATGTTTACTTTTGTAGTTGCAATTAATTTTACTTACTTAACTTTTAATTTTTACTAATCTGTTGTTATTCTTTAATTATTTTCTTTTTCAGATTGTTGCATGTCCATAAGGAAAATCCTAAAGACATTGTAAACTTTGATCCGGAACTTGAAAGGACACTTAGGAGGAGAAGGCAAGAATAAAGGAAAATGGCTGGTAACAATAACAACAATAATTGCCACCATTGCTGCCACAAGAAGGAATTCCTCTAGTGCTTTCACAAATTGTTAACGATATACAACCACCACGTCCACAAGAAGAACAAGTTCAGAATAGGATAGTAAGAGATTTTGTTGTGTTTATACTTGATGATTTACAACCAGGGGTTGTACGACCGGCTATCCAGGCTGGTAATTTTGAACTGAAACCTATGATGTTTCAGATGCTCAACTCAAATGGGCAATATTTATTTTTTGCATGAAAATGCATGAGAACATTTGAAATCATTTTTGCTTATTTGTGCATCCTTTAGTCAACATGGTGTCCCTGATAATGCCTTGAAAATGCAATTATTTCCTTATTCTTGCAAGGTAAAACAAGAACATGGTTCTTAGGATTGCTGGTAGGATCTATCACAATTTGGAATACGTTAGCAATGCAGTTTGCTTTACGTTTCAACCTGCCGACAATGAACGCAAGATTGCGTAATGACATCACTGCATATCATCAACTCAATGATGAGAATTTACATACAACATGGGAGCGTTTCAAAACATTGCTTCAACGCTGCCCAATGCATGGAATTCAGCAAGAGACCCAAATAATGATTTTCTGTAATGTTTTGAATGCTCAGACAAGAAATCTTGTCGACGCATCGACTAATAGTCCATTGTTGGATTGTACTTATAATGAAGTTGCTCGAATTTTAGAGAGGATCGCCCAGAATGACCCAATATCCAATCTCTCTCGTTCTGCACTGGTAAAAACTAACCCTTGAGTTCTTGAATTAGATGCTATTTCTGCATTATCAACGCATGTATCTTCACTGGCCAACATCATAAAGAATATGAAAGGAACAACTGAAGTTGCTCCTATTCAAGTGGCCCAGCAATTGGATGCACCGATATTTTCCTGTGAGATTTGCAGCGACAATCATAGCTATGAAGACTGCCCACAACATGCAGAAAATGCGTATTATGTCAACAACATTTGAGGAGGTTCATTTGGTAATATTCCATAATTTTTCATTGCCTCGATTTTCAATAGATTCTTGATCTAAAATAATAATTTCATTCAATTAACTAATCCTAGAAATAAAATAAACTTATTTTTATGCATTTAAGTCCTTTTTGACATATTTACAAAATTTCTCTTAACGTTTTACTTTTATTCAATTTAGTCCCTTAGCTCAAAACTTACAAATTAACCATTTTTAAACAAAATCAAGTTCAGCTGAATCCTATAATACTTCAATACAGCCCATATTTGTTTTTATTTAATATCAAGTCCTTTTACTTTCACTATTTTTACATTTTAGTCCTTAAATGTTAAAATCATCAAAAACTACTTTACAAAATAATCAAATCTAACAACCAAGCTTAATAAACTTCCTTAAACTTTCAAGAAACCACTCATTCATCAATGGCAAGTTTTATAACATTTGACAGATTTACAAATTAGTCCTCAAGTTAGCTAGATTGAGTTAATACGAACTCAAAAACATAAAAATTACTAAAAACGGGCGAGATTTACCTACTTAATTGGAGAACCCTAATTGACCGAAAGCTTGCTTCTCCTTGGCTAAGGAGTTTTGGATTTTTCAACCAAAAATAAAGAAAGAAAGATGATGATATTATTTTATCATCCTTTTTATAACATAATATTTTTTTTTCAATTTACAAAATTAACCTTTAATTATAAGGTATAAAATCACTTAAACATATTCATATTTGTCCAACATATAAAAATATGGTATAATTACCATCTAGATCCATTAATTTACCCTTTTTAACTAATAAAAACCATCTTTTTCAACCTTTAGTATTTAGTCCTTTTTAATTAATTAACTATCTAAACAATAAAATTTCATAACCAAATTTTAATACTATACTAATGACCTTGTAAATATTAAATAATTAATATTTACGATCTGACACATCGAAGTTGTGGCCTCAAAACCACCATTCCCGATCACACTGAAAAATAAACTAATTAGTAAATCCTCATTTGATTAGGATTTAATTGTAATTTACCAAAAACTAAAGAATTTCATATCATTTCTATTATTATACCCTTTAAGAAGAGTCCAATTACCTAATTGGTCCTTCAATTGTATTAAAATTTAATTAAACAAACTTGTTTTCAATTTAACCTTAAACTAATTAGGACTAAATGAATAAATAATCCAAAAGTTAGTGAATGGCAATCATGTCACCACTGCTTGGACTTTTTAGTCATGGTTTAATTACCATTTTGGTCTCTTTACTATTTTTTAATCAATAGCAATTAACTTTTACCTCTTTTACAATTTACTCATTTTCCTTAATTAAACAATTAATCATTAAAATTACCCGACCAAACTTCAATTCATATATAATAAGACTCTTTAAATATTTAATAAAAATATTTACGGTCCTTAACTTCAGAAACGAGGTCCCGGTACTTCATTTCTAAAACCACTTGACTTTTGAACCAAACCACTTATACGAACTTTTAATTCAATAATTAAAATTCTTCAATTCAAAATTCATATAAAATTATTATTGAATTATTTAATTTAAACACTCATTATAAAAATTTTCTTATCAGGTTTGTGGTCTCGAAACCACTATTTCTGACACCATTAAAAAACGAGTTATTACAGTGCAATCTTCCCAAAACATACAAAGTGGCCAAGTTCACACAAGATGAAAAGATTACTTTTAGAAGGGCATGGACGGAAACATCAGTCTCGTAATGCAGAGAAATGATGAATACTAATTGAGAAGGGTTAAGTGCAGGTTCTAAGCCTCGTGAACCTTTTTTGCGAAATCTTGATAACTTTCGGCTAGATGACTTTAATTACTCATGCTCTTTGAGAAAAACATAAGTTTAATGAAAATAAGATTTTATTAGAAAGGAAAAGGCTAAGAGCCTTAGGGGAAGGAGGTTTTATAAAAAAATAGAAGTGATGAGATGATATTCATGCCACTCCATCCCCTATTTATAGTACATGAAAAACTCTAGTTGGTTCCTAATTAAACTCTAGATGATAATGTTCAAAAGATATAATTACAATTAAATCTAAACAATATCATAATAATCCTAACAATAATCCTAAAAATAGAATTCAAATTTAAACAAAGTTTTATGTCCATGATTTTTCTTTGAAATTTTGTCCCAAGTATTCTACACTTTGTATTCCGGCATCTCTTCTTCCTTGTTTCGCATGTTGACCCGTTTTATCTTTAAATTCATTTTTTACCCTCAAATTTCTTTTTGCCTTCAATTTAATTCCTACAAAATAAAAGAACCATAAACAACCCAAATTAATAGGATCATACTTAAAATATATATGTAATTAACTCAAAAATATATCATTTAGAGTATTATCATATACATAATATACATATATATATATTACAAAATATATAAATTTAGTTTTTTCAATTCAAATGAATTGTATACCCTCAAAACTACTTTTCCAAAACTGAAAACCAAATTAAAGGTAAAAAATAATTGTTTAATAGTTATTAAAAAAATTTCGACAATTATAAACAATGAATATAACAGGTTAAATTAATATAAGAAGGATAGTTGTTATTATCTATAGCTCAAATTAATATATCAGGTTGAATCATTCGTCCAAGCTTGAATGTCCGTTCGAAAAATAAGAGGGTTTGAAAAAAATATATACTCGAAAAATATATTTGAACAAAAAATAAGGTTTGTTTTTCAAATGGATCGAGCTTCGAGTAAGATTTTTTTCCCGAATAAGTTGTTTTGCTGTAATTTCATTATTATATTGCTATTATTTTGTTATTATTGTTTGAATATTATATAACTCTTATTTTATTGTTAATTTGCTACTATTTTAGAGGTTTTTTTTTTGCTAAGTTACAACTATTTTAATGTTATTTAACTAAAATATTCATTTTAATATTTTAATGTATTTAGTGTATTATATATATTTTTAAAATTATATAAAAATAATCTAAAAAAATTATTACGGGTAGACTAAATTGAACTCGGATTTAACAATTTTTTAATCTGGGTTGAGCTTAAGTAAAATTTTAATATTATTTTTTGAACCGAACTCCAACCTAAAATTGAACATAAAATGTTACGCCTGCCCAATCTGAACCCATCCAGGCATGGCCATGTATACTTGTAAGCTAGAAATTTTTTTTTCTTTAGAAGAATAAGTTAAGAAAAATTGATTGCATCTTTAATAACTGACATAATAAATTCTGAAACTAAACAACTCGCTGAGATTAATTAAGGATCAATGAGCTGATATGGTAACTGCAAAAAGATTGAGTCAAACAACCCAAAATTTAGAGGTGTATTGTAAGATTTGTGGGTCAAGAAACAGTGGATAGCTTCCCCTGTAGGTGATTAGTACCTAAAGATTTACGGGTCATTTTGGATGGCATGCTTCTTCTAATTAGAAGATAATTTCAATAGAATTACGATCCAGATTGATAGTTAAAAAGTGGCTAAAGTTTTATAAAGTAGTGTGTCGGTTGATTCAGGTAAAAGGTAAATAAAATTCGATTTTATTCGAAAAATTCGATAAAAAATTAAAATTTTAAATTAAATAGTTTGAGTTAATCTAGTTATTCAGATCAACTCGAATAAAAAAATTTAAAATTTTCGGTTTAAATCGAATATTAATTGCATAATTCAAGTTATCCGAAAATCCGAATAAAAAAAACTAAAACTACATCGTTTTAATAAATATTTACCCATTAAGTCATTATATTGTTTATGTAATTAAATAATCTTATACTTCGCCTACTAGTTAAATAATCGGTCCATGTAAAAGCAACATTAAGTATAAATAATATAATTCGTTAACTCACTCGACTTGACTTGCAATTTGTTGACTCAATTCGATTTGAAAAAATTTAAATTGAGTTCGGTTGCTAAAATAAGATTCATCAACTCAACTAATTTAAATTTTTTTTACTCGACTCAATTAAATACTCACCCATATATTCAGATATTACAGTGCTCAGACGAGTCCAACAAGTTTTGTGCACTGAATGACAGTGATTGATTAGTTATATTCCTAAGAAAGATAACCAAATCGCTGATTATTTGACTAAATTGTTGAAAGATAGATCTACAAGTGTTTGATGACTTCTCTAATGAAGCCTTAGGAGCCCCAAATAAAACTAACGGTGCTTTTGCTTCAACCGTATAATTAAGTTAAATAATATATTATTGTTATTTAAATTTAGGTAAAAGAAAAGAAGAAAACCAAATCGATAAAAGAGAAGAAAAAGATGGCTATCATGAAACTTGACATGAACAATTCAGATATGTATTAATATTCATTGCTTTTCATCAAAGATTTCAAGATCCATATGATTAACATTTGATCGATGTAGAGAAAAAGAAAAGAATGAAAAGAATCTTATAAATGTTGAATAAATATGATAAAACAAAAAAGACAAAAAAAAAAAAGAAAAGAAAAGAGTTTAACCTTGTTTAGTAATGACAATCCACCAAAGTGGAGGCTGAGAAGACAAGAGGGGATTGTTGTTGTTGCTGGTCGGAAGCAAAGGTGAATTCGGATTCCCGGTGATCGTCTTCCGGGGCAGGAAGATTGAGATCCAAGCTTAAAGACAAAACATTGGGTGGTTTCTTAGGTTTCTCAGATTCCAATGGCATTGGAACTGTCAAAGAGAAGGTTGTGTTGGTTGTAAGAACATTAACATGACTGCCTATCGACCCTCTATGCCTTCTCATATGCCCTCCCAAGGCTTGTCCAGAGGTAAACTCAGCCCACAAATGGAGCATTCATGAACCTTAACCTTACTGTTATTAGGACCTTGTTCTTCAACCATGGCAGCCTCAGAGAGTGTAGCCTTGGGTTTCTTATGGCTAGCCCTATGACCACCAAGGGCTTGGAATGAAGGGAATGTTCTATTACATGTTCTGCACTCGTAGACATTTGAAGCCGTTTCCAAGAACTTTGTACAATTGAATTTGTTGTAAACCAGCGGGGACTCTCTGGATTTGCCTTGCGCCAGGAGGATCAAACAGTTGGCCATATCTTCTTCTTCGAAAGAAGAGGAAGAACAACTATTCCCAATCCCTTCAACTTCACCTCCATTGTTGCAGATAATGGGAAAAGGGATAGGTGAATGAGGCCTCGACCGCTTCGTCCGCTTCCCTTTTACAATACTGGTATGATGCTTAGACCCCATTGCAGCAACATCCATTGGAGCCTCCATCACCCCCACCAACCAAAGACTTGAAAGATATATTAGTGAATGCAATGTAAAGAGTAAAATAGTAAGGGCAAGATGTTTTTTTTTGTTTTGATTTATTTTGAAAAGGGTATAAAAAAATATTTATAGGGAAGAAGAAGGGAAGAAAAAGGAGTCCAAAAACAGACCAAAATCGTAACTGAAAAGAGGCAAAAATTAGAAGAGAAGGAGAGTAAAACAGTTGGGGAGGTTGTTAACGTAAAGTCCGTTTCACACTCTCTTTCCCACACTTTGCCAACGCACTTCACGATATGCAAATCAACGACAACAATAAATATATAAAAATATTAGAGTAGCGCAAGGCAAACAACAACAACGACAACTATTTCCCCCATCCGATGCTCCCTTCCACGATATAAGCATGCTCCCTTCTACACTTAGTCTGTTCATGATTTGAAGGTCCCCTCGAAAGATAAAAATGTTTGAATAAAAATATATATTTTTTTTATTTGGATTCGATCTAAATTTGCAAAAAAGAAAAAAAATAGTTTTTAATATTTACTATCATTTTGTTATTATATTATTATTATTTTGTTGTTATTATTTAGATATTGTATAGCTCTTATTTTATTATTAATTTACTATTATTTAGAGATATTTACTTGTTAAATTGCACTTATTTTAATGTTATTTAATTTTTTATTTTTTTATTTATATATTATTTTTTAAATTTATTTTTATATAAAAAATAATATAAAAATTTAATATGGATGAGAATGATTAAACTCGAATTTTAATATTTTTATATGAACTGAACCGAGCCCGAGTTTAAATTTTTTTACTTGACTCAACAATTCTACCCAATTCCATGATATATTTTATAAACTATTAAAACTGAAGTTATATATAAAGTTGTAAGTACGTTTGAGATATTATCTATAGGAAGAAGATATGTAAAACTGAGATACGTTGTTATTATTTATTATTAAGTGATGGGCTTAGGTTTATGAATCTAAGATTTAATTAATCCCATTTACTCTTGATATATTTAATAAATATATAATTCAAATTTACATTAAAACTTTTTTCTTCTATAATCACTCATATATATAGTTAGGGTAAGGCGGAGAGTTGTTGTATAATAAAATCTCCATAAATTAATAATTTCGGTTAAATAATATTTTTTCGGTCTCAACTTGGATCAAGGGGATAAAATGATAACTTCACTAAATGCATAAGATAATAATTTTTAGAAAAATCTTTAAGAGCTCAATGAAAATATAAAATAATAATTCATTAAATATACTAAAAATTTTATATACAATACATAAAACTAAAGTGCTTTCTAGACAACCCTTTTTTTTTTTAATTTTATTCTTTGCTAAAAAATGCATATATAGTTAATTGCTTCTTCTTTTTTGCATGTGAATCAAATACAATTTCATCTTTAACTTTTAGAACATATAAACCAAATCTGGTATATTCTTCTCGTGTTGTATTAAATAATTCTTCAAGGTATCTATAGCTATAAAAGCTTCTTTTGGAGAAATATGTGGTAAAACACTACTATCAACTGGATCTTGCTCATCATCAACTGCAGATCCATTACTCCTTGAATAATTTCTTCATTCATAGTTGACTCCATCAAAGATTCATTTTCACTTGGATAATTCAAAATCTGCTCAACATACATGGCATTTTTATAGTGTAAATTAGAAATTACTTCTTTTAATTTATGAATACCTTCAACATCACCAATTTCTTGTTCGAGAGGCATATCCTCCTCGGATCGAATTTTGCAATGTCGGAAACAATTTGCAATAGGTGTAGGTTCACATCAATATTCCAAGCAGCATTAATAAAATGGATTGCATCTAATACATTAATCTTTTCAGGATTTAATTCTTCTTTCTCGTAACCTTCCAAGATGCTAGAATAAAAGTGATGTCGATAATAAATCTTGCTCTAATAATTCCAGCATCACATGGTTGAATTTTTTATGTTGAATTTGGAGGCAAAAAGAATAATTCAACATTTCTCAAGCCTTCAATAACTTTGGGATGGGCTAGGCAATTGTCTATTATAAGCAACACCTTTCTACCAGTCATTCTAGCATCAAACCAACGAACAAAATCTTGAAAAAGTAATCCAGTCATCCATGCTTTTTGTTGGCTCGATAATGACAATTAAAATTATCAATATTCACATATTAAAGCATCTAAGATTAGCAAACTTACCAATAACCCAAAGAGACACTTTATCTGAACCATCCTCATTGCAACAAACCACAAGAGTAAGTCTTTCCTTGTCCTTTTTTGTCCTTTTAATTGCATTGTAGACAGTGAATGATCTGCTTACAAACGATAAAATAAGTTTGTTTCATTTCAAAATTTTCCAATTTAGCTCTTATTTGAGGTAAAGTGTCTTCAATATTCTTTATAACAACTAAACCACTTTCACCTAATCTTCTATAAGACTTAATCTCATGTCTTGCCTTGAATTGTTCTAGCCAACCACTTGAGAAGTTAAATTCGGAATTTGCATCACCATACATTTTCTGCAGAAACTCTTTTTCTTTAGCTTGAATCATTTCTCCAGTCATGTTTACTTTCTCTTGATATTGGAGAAACCAATCATACAATACCTTTTATAAGTCGGGATATTTGGCTGATTGTGTTTAAGAATATTTGATATTGTTGATTGGCTAATAGAAAGATCAAATGTTTGTTGAACCCATTGTTGCAAATCTTTTTGACTTGAAGAGGGATGCTCATTTTTGTACTCACATATGTTTTTCTCATCTCATCTGTTAATGTAGACTTTTTACACCTTTCAAATGGGAAGCCATGGAGGAAAAGGTTATATGAATTACAATATTTTGATACGTACTATGTGTTTATTTATAATAAATTTTTTAATCTATCCAATGATATATACGTATTAGATTTTGAAACCATTAATTCTTTTTTCTTTTTGGTTACATGAACCAATTAACTTTGATACATGCACCTATATATCTATAAGATTAATTTGATTCATTGCACTTACATGCATATTGGATTTTATAATAAAAAAAAAACCCACATAAAGTAATATTCTCTAAATTAATAAATATTAATTTATCGATAAATTAATAAATATTAATTTATCGATAAATTAATAAAATATTTATTTATCGATAAACTAATAACCTCAATGAAATGATAATTTTTCGAGTCCCAAAGGTATTATTTTATAAATTTTACTGTATATAGATATCTAGTAATAATGACTCTAGTGTTGGCCGAAGATGGAGAGATAGAGAGAGTAGGCAGCGTTGAGGGTTTATATGCCCTCAATCATTATTTCGAGGTGTGATGTGTGTCTTTCTATCGGTGGTCTCAAGGCATGTTAACTAAGTGGTCTATCATCATAGGTCTAGGTAGAGTAGCGTTTGGATGCATTTTCAATCACTTCAGATGAGACGTGGTAATTGATATCAAAAGTGACGATAATACACGGCCCACATGATTGTGTGGCTGAGGAGTAGATGTGAAGGGTGCATTCAAGGATTTGTTCTTGAGGATATTCCGTGGAGTGGACGCTCGAAGGTTGTGTCTAAGGGGTAAAAGTGTAACACATATGTGATGATAAATTTGGCTCTTAACATTTAACCATTTTTTTTAGTCCTAACTTTTTTATCACTTTGTCCTTAACATTCAAATTTTAATTAATTTGTTATGTTTGGACACTATTAAAATTTAATGGTTGTAGTCTACATGCACTTCATTATTGTCATGAATATTGTTTTTAAAAAAAGTCATGAAGTTTTTCGGAATTTATTAAAATTTTAATACTTTTTATTATTTTTTAAAATTTTATAAAATACATGTGGACTATCACTTCAGTTGTCATGTCAACAATGTTAAACATTTGACAATTCAATAGATTTTTTCATCTTAGAAAAAATTGATTAAATTTTTAAAGTTGTGGGCCAGAGTTATTAATAAAAAAGTTTAGGGTTAATGTAAAAAAAAAATTAAGGTTAAATTTATCATTATATCATATATTACATTATAAAAAATTGTATTACATTTTGAGTGAAGCGGATACGGAAAGGATCTATCTTGACCCAAACCCACTTGAAAAGCTTGATTGTTGCAAGTTTACTTGAGACTTGTTAATTAGTTGAGAAAAGTTATAGTTGTTGTCACAATTTTTTTCATCACGTATCCAAATTAAACTCAATAATTGAAATCGAAATCTCATTTCATATTTAAAAAATAATAATAAAAAATTTTATATTTATATTTATCTTTTGTACTCGAGGAAATTATAATTCAAATATGATTAAACTTAACCCAAATGAAAAATTTTACACTAGATTTGTTAATTGGGTGGGTCCAATTGATTTTGGAATGGATCAATTCATGTTCTAAAATTTACAAATCATTTCAAGTATGTTGGTTGCTTTGAGTTTAGGATCATTTCGGGTATAGATATTTTTTTTATTTCACTCATATTCTAATTTAAATTGAGTAAATGATGGATGAAAACCCTCGTGTTTATGAGAATTAAAATTCTTTAGTTGTTGCCGCTCTATTTCTTTTTTTTGTTCTTGATTAGTCGGTGGCGACTTTAGTTTTAATGATAGTCTTTCGATCGTCGATATTCATTCACTTTAATTTTTTATATTCAGTTCTTATTTTTTTTTTACATTTTGGTTTCTTTTAGTTTTTATCTACCTTTGTGGCACGCTTTTCCTCTATTTTGTGGCACGCTTTTTCCTCTGTCTTGTGGCACGTTTTTACCTTATGACACGTTTTCGTCTACCTTTGTGGTAGATTTGCATTCGTAGATAGTTTTCTCACAACGTTCAGCTCTGATTTGCGGCAATCGATGGTCTTTCAGTAGTTTAATTTCCTTTTGTGGTTCGTTTGCCGATGCAGTCAGATCTACTTTACGAAGCAGCCTGTAAGTTTGTTGGTTTCGCTTACCACTCCTACTTTGATCCTTAAGCGTGTAGCTGGATAGAGACAAAGAGTTTTGTTTCCTACTTCTTTTCTCTAGTGTTTCATTTCATCCATGTTGTTGCAGCCCACTGGACTTGTTTGCTAGTTTGATGTTTCGTTTTTAGTTTTTTTAGTTTCTTTTTGTTTTGTTATTTTTCGTTTGAAATGTTTTTCTATTTTAATTTCTAATAAATTCAGTCGACATATTATTCAAAAAAAAAATTTGAATTGAGTAAATTAATGTTAATATTTTATAATAAAATGAAGTTATATTCTAAAAGATAAAATAAAATTGAGTGAAATTCGAATTCAAAATATTTTGAACAATAATCTCATTATAAATTCTTATTATATCTGCTCTTTTTGATATAATATCTAGAACTACCTATAATCCCTCCCCAACCTTTAAATAAGAATATAATGCGCTTTAACACACTCGAACCCATGTCCTCTTACATTGACAATAACACCAATGCTAATTGAACTAAGATTCAATAGGTTGAAAAAACTTTTAGTTTGGATGGGTGGTGTGTTTACCTTTGGTGAGATTAAAATCAGAGATAACAGTGAGATTAGATACTGTAGCGATGAGATTAGAAACAACGGTAGAATGTGTGTTTGGATTTAACAATGATAGCGATGAGATTAGATACTGTAATGGTGGAGTAAGAATAAAAAATGACTATTAAAGACATTAAATTAAAAATGATATATAATAAAAATTTTTAAAATTATTTTAAATTTATGAAATTATTAAAAATTTATAAATTTATTTAATAAAATATTAAATTTATCTTTCGATATTTTATTTATTATCTTATAAATTATAATATTTGTATTTATTTAAATGATAGTTATAATATTAAAACACCTCAATTGTTATTTACTTATTATCCTATAAATTATAATATTTATTAATTTATTATATAATATAAGTATTTTTCCAACCTAATCTAGAGATAAAATTGCTTGGGCTTTTCAACTATAGATATTAAAAGGGAAAAGAAACGTTAAAAAAATAGAAAGGGCCATGGGTAAAATTGGAAAAAAGAGGGCTGCGTTAAGTGCACTGAAGCAAAAACAACCAGTGTGCACAGTGAGAATCAGTCCACCGGGTAACTGAAGGCAGTGGAGCCAGGGAGCTGGCAGTATCTCCTCTAAAATGAAAAAAAAAAAATTATTCAAATTTTTCATAATTTATAAAATTTAAATTAGTAATAATAAAATTATATTTTAACATTCAAAAATATAAAAATTTAATTTAATTCTTTAAAAATTATAAAATATGAACTATTAAAATAATAAATTTATATTTTATTATCATAAAAATAAATAATTTAATTCCACCACTAAAATATGTTTCTATCTCCGCCACTAACAGAAAATATTCTCCAAACACCTTATCTGTAAGATTGAAGTCAGAAAGTGGTTCAAACACATTGAAATAGATCTAAGTGGTCATCCAAAGGAGGACTTCGTGCAAGCCCTTTACTTGGCCTCCACGATTCTATATAGCTTAATAAAGATAATTGGAGTTGTTGCCGTCAAACCGTTTGCTTCATTTAATTCTTTTTCCTAATTATTCTATTTTTATTTTTGGTCATGATTCTTGCTTTCTTGCATCACATCCAATTATTTTCGATTATTAAAATATCCAAATATTTTCTGTTATTAAAATATTTAATGAAAAATAAAATTTGAATAAACTCTTTCAAACATTGTTAAAAGTGATAACAACAAACTCCAACATAAATAATCTATTCAATTCTTTTACATATCTATTGAATCCCAAGCAATATTAATAAAAGATAAAAACCACATATAAATCCAATCTTCTACTTTTCACTTCTAAAAATTAAAAATAACTTTTACTTAAAATTATAAAACGTAAATTTAATTATTTTTACTTTTTTTTAGATTTTTCTTTTCAAATTTTTTATAATTTTCGGGTAGAATAACAATATTTGAAAGTTGTGTATAAATAGTAGAATCGGTGTCATCTATTTTTAGGGAGAGAAGGCAAAACCCTTGTTGAATAGTAGAAGTTTATTTCAACTAGAAAAATGAACTTTTAGTCTAACTAGGAGTAACTCTATTTAATAATACTAGGGCTTGTCGTCCCAACGTTTTGCATAAGGTATTTTTAGGCTTTTTTCATATTAGGTCCAATTACAAGTATTTCATGGACTTTTAACTCAATACTTCATAATTTGTCCAACCCAATATTTGTTTTTTATTTCTCAAAATAAATTTCAATATATTTCCAATTAAATAATTTTTTCAATCTAATTCTAATTTCTTTAAAATCACGACAACTTTACCGTAAAAGAATCTATGAGAAAATATATTAATATTTTTTTATTCAACTGTTTACTATGACCAAATGATTTATTTCCATTTTTTAACTTCATTTAATTCGAAAAACATAAATTTATTTTCAAGTCATTTTTTATTTTTATTTTGAAAAAAACCACACCCATTTCCAAATGATTTCGTTTCTGTATTTTTATTTTCATTGTAGAGAAAACCATACTAATTTCCAAATGTTTCTCATTTCTCCATTTTCGCCATTTCTATTCATTTATGTTCATTTGATTTAACATGCAATTCATTGATGGTTTCAACGAGCTAGCGGAAGGACCGATTGGATATATTAAATTGAGGCTCAAATGATTTATAATTAAGTTCAAGCTTTTCGTGTAACACTCAAAACCTGAAACCGTCACCGGTTAGGGTCCTGGTATCTTACTATTCATCTATCACTATTCACTTTTTTAATAACATGTCATTTAATTTTACTTTTATTAAAGAAATGCACCTAACACGTAATAAATCATCAATTAATATAACCACAATTCAATAAGGGCAAAAATGTCATTTTCACGATTTTTGAAGACTTCTACCAGTACCTGTTGGACAAATATCTGTAGTTGTCAAGTCAGTAAATAATTCAAGAAATAGTGCAAACTTCTACCGATACCTACGGTAATTCTACCGGTACAAGTGAGTCATTTACCGATACAAGTCATACTTTTACCGATACTAAAAACTCCAGAGAGCTAAGAAGTCCTATCCTGCATCTTCTACCGATACAAGTACATAGACTACTGGTACTACTATGAACAGAACTACCGATACCTGTTATACAACTACTGATACAACTTAAGTCAGGAAACGACCTCTCTCCTATCCTGTATTTTTACCGATACATACTTGGATTCTACCAAAACAAGTAAGCAGAATCGCAAAGATACACAAAATTCTACTAAATGTTGTAACATTTCATCAAAATACCTTTCATATTGCCTTTATATAACACGATAACCATCTAAAGACATGTATATGGAGACTACACCGGAATGACACAAGTACAAACAACACCAAAATACATTCATGAGTCATAATCATGTTCCCAAACACTATAATACATAATAAGCTTTAAACATAACAAGTTTCACAATCCTATTACATGCCATATAAGTCAGGTGATAACGAAGTCTACCGAACAAATTCTCGGGATAGTGTGATTCTCTTAGGTGATCCGATCTTCAGATAGCAAAATGAATCTACAAAACAACAATAGATACATGTAAGCTTATTTAAGCTTAGTAAGTTCGCAGAAATCATTATCTTATAGAATAACCTAACGATTTTTTTTTAAAATAATAGCAAGTATGTATTCATAATCCTGTGAATGGTATCGAATCTATTCTCTTTCGATCCTCCAGAATTTAGCTCATACGAGCCCAGACAGAATTAGCTCTAACGAGCCCAAAAAGGTTAATCAATATACGATGCTACTCATACAACCTGACGAGAATCTGCAATGTATACAGAGACTCAATCATTAATACGATTTAGAGTTTCTCACTCACGATGCTGCTGACACAAGCTGTTGAGAATCCGTAACATACGCGGAGACTCAGCCATCTTAGGGGTCCATATTTCCAGTATTCATTCAGAATTTGTCGACTAGCGATGCTGCTCACACAAGCTGTTAGGATACTGCAACATATACAGAATCCCAACCACCGTATCAAATCAAATAACCAACCCCAAGCCTAACATTTCGTTTCTTCCTTCGCCTTTCCCATCATCACAAATGTTTTAATTTTCCTCGAGTTGCTGTAACAATAGTTAATGCACAAAAAACATACAATGCATATAAACTAACATTATGAATTTACCGGACGAAATTATAGTTTGAGTAAAACTCTAGGGGCTATTCTGCTAATTTTCCTTTTCCTCGTTCCGTGGCATAATAGTAATCTAAACCAAAGCTCAAAGTTCATCAATGGAAAACCCTAGATTTTCCTCTTTAGCCGTGAAGAAGAAGAAGAAATTAGAAGAAAAATATGAATTTTCTTCTTTAATTTCATATATATATCCAATGACAATTTTATAAATATTTAGACTTTCATCATTAAGCTTTAATTAACCATTTTTAGACTTAATTAAACCTATTTATAATTAATACAACTCATGTAATCCACCCACTAAAATACTTTAGGTTAATTTGCTCACTTGGTCCTTCTAATTAACCAATTCAACCTTTGCACATTTTACGATTTAATCATTTTTAATCAATTCACTATCTTAACATTAAAATTCCATAACCAAATTTTTAATACGATGCTAATGACATCATAAATAGAAAAATAAATAAATTTACAACTCAACTTGTCGGAGTTATGGTCTTGAAACCACTGAAAATCGGGCTGTTACATTTTGTCTATTAATTATAAACTCATTTAGTCACGAAATAATTTCACTATAGTATTGTGACTTAGCTCTCCCCAACAACATACTATTACGAAAGCAACTCGATCAGTACTCGTCCAATAACCTTTTTATAAGTGTGTTATCCTCGTAGGATATTCTTAATCTCTTTAAGATAATATTCGTTCACCCAATATGATTTTATTTTATCTTATGACAACCATTATATCTTCCTTAATGAAAATTCAATTACTATCAAATAATAATCAAGTCATCTATCACAAAGACGAACGACTTATAACCACGTTTACTTTTCATCAACCATGTAATACCAATGAGAATATATCATTTACCCACATCTCTGGCTATAAATTCTAGTATTGTGAATGACGCTACATCAAAGTGTATGAGTCGCGCATAAATAATTCATCATCTACTCAGAATTTACGTATGCCACATATGAAAATCACAAGTGAATAAATCAATAAACAGCTTCAAGAACTATTCTTCTTGGGTCCAGTTCGGTGTACTATTAATCTAGTCAGTCACATTTATATCCCTATCTTTAGAGAGTCATCCGCTCCGATGCACAAAACATCTCCTCAATTAGACTTAATAGACTACATATTAATCTTTCAATTGATTTGCTCACTTTTAATTAGACTAATAACATGTTTAGACTTGTCTAATAATATAAGTTATCTTTTCGTATTACAATCCGACCACTTAATATAACTTAGTATTAGTTCAAACATCAGACAACCAACGAGCAGCATTTGCTTCCATTTTATTTTACGTGCAAAAACCACATAAGGACAATTATACAAAATATTAATGTAATGAATAATTTTATTAATCAATCTGTTCGAAAAAATTACAAGTGTACTTAAACGAAAATATTACACTTAGGACACTAGATCCAACAACATCATATGTTAGGACACTAGATCCAACAACATCATATGATCCTTTTAAAACAGTCAATCATGTCGCAACGACATACTCTCAATGTCGGGACGAGAACAAGCAATGAGTCACGTCATGACGTCTTACTCTCAATGTCTCGATGAGATCAAATTAGTGAGTTACGTTATGACCTGAAACCTCCGAAATCGTAATGCCAACTTGATAGTTTACAAACTTTACAATTTGATCATTATTCAATTTTGAGTTAGCAACAGAACTTTTGTAAGCTCGTATAAGACTCGAACATGAATATATAACATATTGTGAATGTATAACACACTTACCAATATACATAAATGGTTAAATGGTATTGTAATCTATCGTAATTGCTTCAACAACGAATGTAATATCTTATAGCTCGAATCTGACGATCAGGTCGAGTATGGGATGTTACAATTTAAATAAACAAGAAGTTGATATTCAACCCACTAGTACAGACTTAAGGATTAAAGATCCTATGACTAAGACATTATCAATAAATAGTTAAAAAAAACATGTGAATTATATAGAATTAGTGATGTCTATTAAATTATAACTTCTAATAACATCCCCAAGCTAATTGTAACTCCTTACATCCAACTCAAATGAACACCGAATATAAGATGTCACATTTATTGTCAAAGCAACACAAACAAATCGAACATATAACTTGGCATCCATAAAATTCTAGTTTTAATCATGCTAAACAATAGAACAGGTGAATACAAGAGTTAATAGATCATCATTGAATAAAAAACAAACTCAAGTGGGTCTTCAAACAATAAAAGAGCCCAAAATGTACAAATAAGGAGTCATGTATCGATATCTGGGACCTATGTACCGATACAAGTACTAAAATTTCAAAACAGTAAACTCTAATACTCAATGTTCCAATACAATGAAGAGAAGGTATCGATACATTAGAAGATTATTGATACTTGAGGCCATGTGTCGATATAAGTCTCCCATGTTTTAAAATTTTAGGTCACGGACTTTGAAAGTACCATACATGGTATTAGTGTATCGATGCTTCATTAGAAGTAGTGATACCCTAGTCACTCAAACACACTTACAAACCTACAACATACAGGCAAACCTATATAAACAAACCACTTATACCGACACTTATCCAAAACTCATAAATTCAACTTTTCTCTGGACTGATACTTCAACCGATTCCTAATCAGGTTGACCAGTCCAATCCAATTCAAACAACCATGTTCAAAATCTTCCTAAATAATTAAATTAAAAAAATGTTTTTAAAGGAACCCAACAAGTGGCTCCAGTGGTAAAAAAGATGTTGCTAATCCTAGGAGACCTAGGTTCGAGCACCTGTGTGTGCAAGGTGTATGTGTATTTTCAAAGGGTTTGTTAAACTAAGCTTTATTTGATATTCTGATATAACAAATTAAAATTTTTTTAATATAAATTAAAATTGACAAAATTATTTATCAACTTAAAAATAGGAGGTAAAATTTAAATTCCTATCTTAAATTTTTAGAAAAGTTTGAAACAATTTTCAAATCAAGTTAAAATGATTTTAAACATGTCAAAATGATTGCACTAAGTCAAAAATCATTTTAACACTTAAAAATGTTTTTCAAACAAGTTAGAATAGCTTCAGGCCAAAAAGTATCAATACTTTTTGTTCGGTATCGATAATTTCTAAAATATCGATACCCTTTGTAAGATTGAGACCAAACTTGCATTCTGTTTTGATACCTCTAAAAAATATCAATACCAAATTATAGGTATCGATAATTTCTGAAAAACATCGATATCATGGCTCAAAAACGATACCAAAAGAGCATTCTGTTTTTCACAAACCTTAAAGGTATCGATCTGGTATCGATACCTTTTGAGAAGGTACCGATAGTTTTGTTGAGGTATCGATTTTTAATGGTCCCAACGGTCACTGGCTTTGCATTAAATGCAAAAAAATATCGATACCCTTTTGTATGGTATTGATACTCGAATTTGTAGGTCTCTTTAATGCTCTGGTTTTTCATCCCCAATGGCTCTATTGATGACACCAATAACCACAACGGTTAGAAATCAATTAGAGGGCTTAAATACCATCTTTCAAGGGCCTACAACAACTAACAATGCAATTACAAGCAAATATCTTCAATCAAACATCCTAAGAGCTTAAATTTTCACATCTTTCTTTCATACACTTGTGAGCCTTACTTTCATTTCTTTACTCAAGTGTATTTTCTTTGCATTGTGAGCTTAATTTGTATACAATTTGATCTTGTTACAATTGTCTCTTATTTTCTAATTTGTCTTTCTTTGAGAGAGTTTGAGACTTAAGATTTAGGTAGAAATCTCAAGTGATTGTATGGTTAAACATTGTCCTCAAAGGTTCTACAAATCTAGTGGATTTGAGAAAATCCTTAGTGGTGGAAAGCTAAGGTAATGGAGTAGGCACTTGAGGATGAACCACTCTAAATTCTTGTGTCAAATTGTTTCAATTTTCTCTACTCTCTTTCTATAAATTTAAAAGGCCAATTCACCCCCTCTTGACAATTTCGATTCAATCAATCAAGTTAACAATTGGCATAAAAGCTAGATCTCTAAAGATAATCTTACAACTAAGAGAAAAGATCCCAACGTTATCGAAGATGGAGATTACAAGTCAAGAGGTGTGCTTCATGGTATTGAAGCAAAATTCTATCATGGTGGGAGAAGGGCACTCTACTGTTAGGCCTCCTCTATTTAATGACACTAACTACTTTTATTGGAGAACAAGAATGAAGTTATTTGTCAAAGCTAACAACTATGAAGTTTGAAGAATAATCACAAATGAGTTATCCATTCCAATGAAGAGGGTCAAAGGTGTTGTTATTCCAAAAGAAGAGATTGAATGGGATGATCACGATATCAAGTTGGTGCAATTGATATTTTGTGCTCTTAGTTCAACTGAGTACAATAGAGTCTCCTTGGGCAAAAATGCCAAAGAAATATGAGACAAGCTTAAGGTCACCCATGAAGGAACAAGTAGAGTTAAGGAATCAAATATAAGTCTTCTCACCCTTGATTATGAATTATTTAAGGAAAAATCGAAGGAAGAAATCAAGGAGATGTCCGATCACTTTACTAACATTATCAATGGTCACAAATCCCTTGGGAAGATCTATTCCAACAAGGAGATGGTGAAGAAGATGTTAAATAGTCTTCCTACATCTTGGGAGCCAAAAGTGACGGCTATAGAAGAGCCAAAGGATCTCAATGTACTTTCCCTTGATAAGCTCATTGGTTCCTTGTTGACATATGAGATGAAGATCGACCACCAAGCAAAGGTAACCAAGAAGAGCCAAAGGAAGTGCCAAAGAAAGTGGGAGTTGCTTTCAAATAGACATCTAGTGAGAAGGATGAAGATTCAAATAATGATGATGATGATGATGATGACAAGGCTATGTTGGAAAGGAAATTCAAAAGGTTCATGAAATTCAACAAAACCAAAAGATTTTCAAGAAAAGACATCATCAAGGGTGAACCTAGCAAAAAAGAAAAGGATCCTATCATTTTCTATGAGTGCAAAAAGCAGGGTCACATCAAATTTGACTGCCCACAATTGAAGTAGAAAGAGGCATCAAAATAAAAGAAGAAAGCTATAATGGCGACTTGGATTGATAGTGATTCATCCGATGATGATGAAGACAATGAAGTTGCCCAACTATG
This sequence comes from Gossypioides kirkii, assembly GCA_005610355.1. Classification (NCBI taxonomy): domain Eukaryota; kingdom Viridiplantae; phylum Streptophyta; class Magnoliopsida; order Malvales; family Malvaceae; genus Gossypioides; species Gossypioides kirkii. The sequence continues at coordinate 37,932,855 of CP032248.1, forward strand.
TCTTATGGCTATTGAAGAGCAAAAGGTAACTCTAAACCCTAGTCAATTAAATGAATATACATTTGAAGAGTTACAAGATGCATTTGATGAATTAACTATAGATTTTGAGACTTTGAACTCCAAATATAAGAAAATGATTTCAAAACTAAAGGAGGAAACTAAGTCTCTCTAATCTTAGTTAAGGAGGAAATGGAAAAGAAATTTAGTGATATGCAAGCTCAAATTGATGATTTGATTTTAAAGAATGAAAACTTGCATAATTATTTTTCCATGTTTCAAATAGGGCAACAAAAGTTAAATGATATGCTTGAATCTCAAAGAGCTTTCTTTGACAAGAGTGGCTTAGGTTTTGTAAATTTACAAAAAGAAGAAAATTTAAAATTGAGAAACCAAGATACATTTATGATGCCTCACTCATATGTACTCATTATCATAAAAGGGGGCATGATAGGCAAGTTTGATCTTTAAGAAAGCTGACATCTAGAAGCAAACTCACTAAGAGTGTATGGATACTAAAAGGATTAAACACACCTCAAAATGAGGAAGCTTTAAAGATGTGGATTCCTAAGGGAACAAAGATTGTTAGAACTAATGCTAATGGACCCAAGAAAGTTTGGGTTCCAAAATCTAATATTTAACTTTGTGTTTGTAGGAGGAAGAGCATTGAAGGTATTGGTTCTATAGGTATAATTCTTCCACTCTTATTAAAAATGTGCTTTATGTCAATAGTCTCAAGCATAACCTCCTTAGCATTAGTCAACTTTGTGATAAAGGATTCAAAGTAATATTTGAGTCTAATGGGTGTAAAGTTGTAGATATTGTAAATAATAGAATTCTTTTTGTAGGACATAGGGTAGGTAATATTTTTATGGTAAATATTGATAATATATCTTCTAATATTTGTTTTGTGGCTAATAATGAAAATATGTGTTGGCTGTGACATAGAAGATTAGGACATGCAAACATGAGTATTATTTAAAAGCTTATTAAAAAGGAACTTGTTGTTGGCATGCCTAAGTTCTCTATTGATGTTAATAAAGTATGTGATGCATGTGCTAAAGGTAAACATAGGAGAGCATTTTTTAAATCTAAAGATATAGTTTCTACATCTAGAGTAGTCCAACTTAATCATATTGACCTTTTTGGACCCACTAGAACTATGAGATTAGGAGGTAAACAATATGGATTTGTGATTGTTGATGACTATTCTAGATATACATGAGTTTTCTTTTGTTTTCAAAAGATGAAGCTTTAGAAAAATTTATTACCTTTTGTAAAATGATTCAAAATCAAGTAGGATATACTATTTCTAGTGTAAGAAGTGACCGTGGAAAAGAATTTGAAAACATTGGTTTTAATAATTTTTGCAATGAACGTGACATTAGTCACAACTTTTCAGCACCTAGAACCCCTCAACAAAATTGAGTTGTTAAGAAGAAAAATAGGACCTTAGAGGAAATTACTAGAACCATGTTATGTGAAAATAATTTACCAAGATATTTTTGGGCAGAAGCCATAAATACTTCTTGCTATTATTATAATAGAGCTATGGTTAGGCCTATTTTGAAGAAACCCCTTATGAACTTTTTAAAGAAAGAAAGCCTAACATAAGCCACTTTCATCTTTTTGGTTGCAAATGTTTTGTTTTAAATAATGAAAAAGAAAATTTAGGAAAATTTGATGCCAAAAGTGATGAAAGTATTTTTCTTGGATATTCCACTAATTCTAAAGTTATAGAATTTTTAACAAAAGAACCCTTGTTATGGAAGAATCTATACATATCATTTTTTATGAATCTAACTCTCCTTCTAGAAAGGAATCTATTGATTTTGATGATGTAGAAATATATGAACTTGAACAAAATCAAGCATCACATGAAGATCAAGGCATAAGTAAATTGGTTTAAGAACTCAAAATTGATGAACTTCAAGAACCAACTCATGTTGAAAGAGAATCTAGCCACCCAAGAGAGCTTTCATATGTCAAGGATGGACAAATAATTGGTGATCCATCAAAAGGGGCAATTACTAAATCTTCTCTTAGAAATACTTGTAATTATGTTGCATTTATCTTATGCATTGAGCCAAAAAATATCAAAGAAGCATTAAATGATGAATATTGGATGTTGGCCATGCAAGAAGAATTAAATTAATTTGAAAGAAGTAAAGTATGGACCCTAGTTGATAGACCTAGTGATAAATCCACCATAGGAACAAAATGGGTATTTAGAAAATAAGATAGATGAGAGTGGTAATATAGTGAGAAACAAGGCTAGACTTGTTGCTCAAGGTTACACTCAATAAGAAGGAATTAACTATGATGAAACTTATACTCCTGTAGCTAGGATGGAAGCCATTAGAATGCTTTTAGCTTTTGCATGCTTTCATAATTTCAAATTGTATCAAATGGATATAAAAAGTGCCTTTTTAAATGGTTTTATAAATGAAGAAGTGTATGTTGAACAACCACCCGATTTTGAAGATCCAAAATTTCCAAACCATGTTTTCAAACTTTGAAAAGCTTTATATGGTTTGAAACAAGCTCCTAGAGCTTGGTATGAAAGATTATCTAATTTTCTTATTGAAAAAGGTTTTTGTAAAAGGAAGGTTGACACAATACTTTTTATTCAAGGAAAAGATCATGATTTATTAGTAGTTCAAATCTATATGGATGATATAATTTTTGGTTCTACTAATGATCTTCTTTGTCAAGAATTTTGTAAACTAATGCAAGGTGAATTTGAGATGAGCATGATGGGAGAACTAAATTTCTTTTTGGGACTCCAAATTAAGCAAAGGAAAGATGACATCTTCATCAATCAAGCTAAGTAAACAAAGGAAATGCTCAAGAAGTTTGGGATGAATAATCTCAAACCACAAGCTACTCCAATGAGCCCTTTTATAAAGCTTGATAAAGATGAGGAAGGTAAATGTATTGATTTAAAATTATATAGGTCAATGATTGGTTCATTGCTTTATCTTACCACAAGTAAACCCGACATTATGTTTAGTGTATGCTTGTGTGCTAGATATCAATCTTGTCCTAAGGAATCACATTTACAAGCCGTTAAGAGAATTTTTAGATACCTTAAAGACACTTCAAACTTAAGCCTTTGGTATTCTAGGGATTCATACTTTTGCTTGCATGCTTACTCGGATGCGGATTTTGGAGGTTGCAAATTAGATACGAAAAGCACTTTCGGTACTTGTCAATTCTTAGGCAACATGTTAATTTCATTGCCTTCAAAGAAAAAAAATAGTGCTGCTTTGTCCACCACCGAAGCAGAATATATTTCTGCTGATAGTTGTTGTGCTCAAATTTTATGGATGAAACAACAACTTAAGGACTATGGAATTAATGTAGCTACCATTCCTATAATGTGTGACAATACTAGTGTTATTTGTCTCACTAAAAATCCCATCTACCATTATAGAACTAAACACATTGAGATTAGACATCATTTATTAGATATCATGTCGAAAAAGGAGATATAGTTCTAAAATATATTGACATCTTACATCAACCAGCTAACATTTTCACAAAACCATTACATAAAGAAAGATTTTGGACACTTAGGAGAGTATTAGGTCTAACCACCTTACCTTGACTATGTGTTAAATTTTTTTGGTGCAAAAGCATGATAAGCATGATTTTTTTTTTTGCTTTCATATGCAAAAAGATAGGGGAACTTTATATGATTGATTATCTATTCCTTCTAGTATGCCTTAAATTTTTGTTACTTTCACATATACATATAAACTATTAGCCACCTTGACTTTACTTAAATTATTTATTCATTTTTTATTTATTTTCATGCATCTTAGTCCTATAAGCACATTCTAAGTCATTAGGAATAGTTTTGGAGCCATTTTAGGACCCTTAGAAAATAATAAGGCTTAAAAATCTAGTTTTTGTTATTCCACAGCACTTGCAAAACAGAACTGCAATTTGATATCAATACTGGTTTAAAATTATTGATATTTTTATAAAAATATCGAAACTCGTATAAAAATATCAATACCATTGGGCTTATACGGGTACCTACTGCAGATTTCTTCAAAACAATTTACCTAAAACCCCTCTTTTCTCTTAAAAAGACACAACACCCTACCAAAATCCTTCAATTTTTTTTTTGCATTTTTTCAACAAATCTTGACTTCTAAACACATTCAAACCTCTTTACATCAAGATTTGCTCACTTTTACTTGGAATTTTGGGCCATTTCAACACTTTCAAGGTAAAAATTCAAAATTTCAACTTGTTGATTTTGAACAATGTAGGTTGAAATAGTGTGTTTTTATTGGTTTATTGGGTTTGATTTGGATTGTATATATATATATTGTTTTATTGCAGGAGGTTCTCAATTTTTAGAGATTTTTCTAAAAAAAATTTACCTAAAACCCTTGCCCACAAAGTGTTTGACAAAATTCCACAAAGAATTTTTTTAGCTTTATTGTCAACTAAGTTAGTCTATAACATCATGGATCTTAAGAAACGTTCTAGGACTACTACCTTTACTTCTAGTGATGTCGAACTATCTTTCAACGAATGTTTTCAAACCTCAAATTCACTTGAACGCTATAACATACATTTTGCCTCTAAACGTGTTTGGGAGGCTAGGAAAATTGACATGACAATGTTGGATGCCATTAACTTTTCTTATCTTCCCATCCTACACAATTGGGGTTGGATGGAATTTTTTAATATTTCTTCACCGTTTTTTCTAAACCTTGTTTGAGCATTCTTTTCAAATGTCACGCTCGAACATGACGAGTTCGAGGAAACCGTCCTTGCCAACTCCTCCTTTCTCATGGGCACACCTATTCGCCTAACTCTTGAAGAGTTTGGTGACTATCTTCACTTACCTTCCGGAGGTCTCTACGATGAGAAGGGTCATTACGATCCCTCACTTTTTGTACCTTCCGGTTTGGTATCCGAACTTAACATTCATGACCGTGTCCTCCACCTAATCCTCTTGTGGAACCTAAGACCTATTAAAAAACATGCCAAAATTTGAAACACCAACTATTGGTGGATTGATTGCTTTAGAACTAATAGGCGTCCCGATCTTGCTCTTATTCTTTTTAATGACAATACAAAAGCTATTGGGAGGAGACTTAATACTAATGTCACTCTTTCCCATGGCACGTTTTTGTCATACATTTTTACAAGGATAGGTATTAGTACTCGTGGTGACACCCCTGTTTCATCCACTTAACCCATTAGCTATGGGACTCTTCACCACGCGGGTTATCACCTCGATGCTACCACCGACACTTGGGTTAAAGGTGATGTTCCCTTGGACCTTGACGACAACGATATTGGTGTGGACCTTGATGATATTCCGGCTCCCGAGCATGCTCCTCCGGCCTCATCTTCTCATGCTCCACCACCATCGGAGGGGACCACCGCTTTGCTCGATACAATCAACTCCTTGAACGACAATGTCTAGGTTCTTCAAGGCACCATGAATGCGAGGTTCTCATCACTTGAGGCTCAAGTGGCCACTATACTTGCTCGTTTGCCTTCCACGTCTGCCACGCCTCCTTATCGATCTCCACCTCACGACGAATAGAGTAGTTTCCTAGGCCATGCATTTTCATTACATTTACATACTCATTTTTTTCTGTTTTTGCTTTTGTCTTTAGTTTATTGAACTTGTTTTTTTAACTTTTTTACTTCAATGAAAATTCATGATTTATTGGTATATTTTAGATACAAACTCTATGTTTTGGTTCATTGCTTATCCTATTTCTTTTTCTATATATTGTGATGGACTAACTCTCTTTTCTCCTTAAGCTTTTTTTGATTTCTTTTAATATAACAAAAAGGGGAAGAAGGAAAGATAAAATGTTTGAGTATTTGCTTTATTTTTAAATGCTAAAATGCAAGATTATGTGACCAATTTTTTTAAAATAAAAATGAATGCAAACTTGATCGACAAAATTTTAATTTGGTCTTATATTCAAAATGTCTTTTATTAAGGGGAGCATTTATTCAAAAACAAAATTTTCACAAAGTTTGTTATATCAAAAAAGGGGAGATTGTTAAACTAAGCTTTATTTGATAAAATATTTTGATATAACAAATTAAAATATTTTTGAATATAAGTTAAAATTGACAAAATTATTTATTAATTTTAAAATCTAAGAGGTAAAATTTAAACTCCTATCTTAAACTCTTAGAAAAGTTTGAAATAAATTTCAAATCAAGTTAAAATGATTTTAAACATGTCAAAATGTTTGCACTAAGTCAAAAATCTTTTTAATATTTAAAAATGTTTTTCAAACAAGTTAGAATAGCTTCAGGCCAAAAAGTATCAATACTTTTTGGTTCGATATCGATAATTTCTAAAATATCGATACCCTTTGTAAAATTGAAACCAAACTTGCATTCTGTTTTGATACCTCTAAAAAAATATCAATACCAAATTATAGGTATCGATAATTTCTGAAAAACATCGATATCATGGCTCAAAAACGATACCAAAAGAGCATTTTGTTTTTCACAAACCTTAAAGGTATCGATCCGGTATCGATACCTTTTGAGAAGGTATCGATAATTTTGTTAAGGTATCGATTTTTAATGGTCTCAACGGTCACTGGCTTTGCATTAAATGCAAAAAATATCGATACCCTTTTGTATGGTATTGATACTCGAAGTTGTAGGTCTCTTTAATGCTCTGTTTTTCATCCCCAACGGCTCTATTAATGACACCAACAACCACAACGGTTAGAAATCAATTAGAGGGCTTAAATATCATTTTCCAATGATCTACAACAACTAACAAAGCAATTACAAGCAAAATATCTTCAATCAAACATCCTAAGAGCTTAAATTTTCACATCTTTCTTTCATACACTTGTGAGCTTTACTTTCATTTCTTTACTCAAGTGTATTTTCTTTATATAGTGAGCTTAATTTGCAAACAATTTGATCTTGTTAAGATTGTCTCTTGTTTGCTAATTTGTATTTCTTTGAGAGAGTTTGAGACTTAAGATTTAGGTAGAAATTTTAAATGATTGTAAAGTTAAACCTTATCCTCAAATGTTATACAAATCTAGTGGATTTGGAAAAATCTTTAGTGGTGGAAAGCTAAAGTAGTGGAGTAGGCATTTGAGGCTGAACCAGTCTAAATTCTTGTGTCAAATTGTTTCAATTTTCTCTACTCACTTCTTACAAATTTAAAAGGCCAATTCACCTCCTCCTTGTCAATTTCGGTTCAATACATCAAGTTAACAAGATTAAGAAAGTATGAAAAAAATATTACCATGAAATCACACCAATAAATAAAAAAAAAAAATTTTTAAAGAGAAAATCTCATATTATTTGAGAATGCAACCTGCTTGATTACAAAAGAAAATCAAAAGTTTAGAAAATTAAGAAAGAAAAATACCAAACAGATCGTGGAGAAGATGATTTCCTAATCTTTCAATAATGAGTTAACCCAATCAACGAAACCCAAAAAATCTTCTGACTAAGTTTTTAAGGAAATGATTTTTTTGTGAAGAGAAAAGAAATAATCTTATTCTCAATTTGTTTTTGTTCAGATGTAAATCTCAGTTAAATATTTAAAATAATAAAATCCATGTGGCAAAAATGATTGGAGAGGCACCAATAGGGAGGACATCAAGTGGGGGCAGACGAAGTTTATTCGTGAGAGTGAGTCCAAGTTAGTGAATTTTTACATATCTCCCGAGGCATTTGCCCCAATAAAAGATCAACATGTTCTGTTGCAACCTACAGCAGCAACCACCAACACTCGTAGAGTTGCAATGAAAGCATCGAGTAGCTCCATTACAGAAATTCACTCCTACCAAGGAAATGTATGTCAACAATACAAGATGGGCGGAATAAGCGCATGCATGTCCAATGGTTGTAAATCGATACAGGATACTAAGAGAGAAGCTAATGCCTACCATTTAGCCCCAAATATTTAAAACTCAGTTGTCAGCAGATCCTTAGCTTTCCCTAATGCTTCAACTTTTGAAGTTGTCTAGGGTTCTACAAACGCGGTTGTTACGGCTCTTCATTGTTCTTTAAGCATCAAACATCGATATGAGAGTATGACATTTAGGGTTAGTTTAGCATTATTTTTCGAAAATGTTTTTGGGTCAAAAAACACTTAGCAAAAGTTAAAATTTTTTGTTTCTGTTTTTGGCTAAAAAAGTACTTTTACAAAGCATTTTTTGTTCCAAAAACAAATTTGAAAAGCTCAAAAATATTTTGTTTAACAATATTTTTAACTCAAAAATATTTTTTGTCCCAAAAGTGCTTATTAGAAGTAATGTTAAACTGACCATTTAAGTCCATTGAAAAACTTGAAATTTATTAACATACCCATGTTGGATGCATTGCGATATCCGACATTCACACTCAAATTCAAGTTCAAGTAACAGAATGTGAATATATTACCAAAACAAAGGTTAGCCCCACATCAAGACAACATAATTAAGCAGCATATAGTGGGGTTATGACAAGAAGTAGATGCCGTTGTTTATGCCTTGTAAGGGGGTTACACGGCTTATAACGATTAATGAGAAAAGAATAAGAATCTCAGTGTTGAAGTACTCACTATGTCACGTTGAAGCTCAAGGAATCTTACATCTAAAGTATTCCCTGTGGCACGTTGAAGCTCAAAGAATAAGAATCTCAGTTTAGAATGGGAACTTAATGTATGAAGAATAAGAACCAAAAAAGAGGGTTTGGCTTCCCTCCATTACTTTTTTGTCCATTATTATATGTGTAATCACTGTTCACAAATTGACATTCATATTTAATGGATGAGGCATACACATCTGAATGGTGATGACTAATGTATCAGATATTAATGGAGGCAAAAGTAATGGATTGGATCCTAACCCCAGAAAATTAAGTATGATTTGCTCTTTTGTCTCTGGTAGAGTTGCAATATCTAGGCAGTAACCCGCAAAATCCACATATATACATATATATATATATATATATATTAATTACACAAAATCCACATATATACATATATATAACTCAGATGGTTATATTCTACAAGCAAAAGCAGTTTTTTGGTGCTGGGAAGCCCTTATAACATACTACTAGTTTAGCACCTATAAGGAAGCTATCAAGATATACACAGTTAATCTGATTAAACACAAATTATTCCTACAAGTTTTAACAATTTATTTATGAACCTCAAAGTTTAGTGTGGACTGTTGTGGGTTAAATTACACAAAAGAGCAGATAATTCAATAGTTCTTGTGGCACTGGATTTCTCAGCAGTATGCATCTTCTCAATCATATAGTTCTTCTCTTTTTATGACTTCTGAAATTACCATGCTACTCATATTTTCAGTCAAATAATAATCCTTTTTTTGTCATATGATAAATGCATTTATTTAATAAATGTACTTATGACTGGAATGGATAATTAAAAAAAGGGTCAGATAACTTCTAAAAGCTTCCATCATAATTATAATTCTTATGCAAAAGTTTCTTATGAAAGAAGAGTACAACACTTCATAATATACAATGGCTATTCATTGCAGAGCACAACTCAGTCAATACAGTTACTCAAGATAAGTATACATACACCTCATAGTTTTCATTATTATATCTATAAATGCAATGAAATCTCAATACTAGTTTTGTTTTCCAGCTAAAGGGCACCTACAGAATAGCACAACACTTGTTTACCTCCTCAACTTTTGGGGTGAAAATAACTTTAACCTCCTCAAATACCTCTTCAACCGGCTTTCCAGCATCAATCTGAAGGTAAAGCAACAACATTTGAGTTGTATGTAAACATGGGAACTATTAAGAAAACAAAAAAACCATTTCACTGAAGCAGAATTTTACCTCTCGAACCTTGCCCTTTCCTTTATAGTACTCAATTACAGGAAGACTAGACTCTAGAAACACCTTAAATCGCTTCCTTATTGTTTCAATGTTATCATCATCTCTTCCCTTGTTATCCAGAAAATGAAAAATGGTTTAAAGAACAAAAATGGCAGGAAATCATCTGATTCAAACCTATTTATATCTTTTAGAGGGGACATTAGCTAACCTGGTTTCTATTAAGAATTCGCCTCTCCATTTCTTTTTCAGGACAATTAAAATACAGGACAAATTCTGGCTCAATTTTAGTCTGCATTCAGCATGTAAGTGAAAACATTTTAAAGTTTAAACTCACTGCTTTTGTTGGAATATCTAAATGAATGAAGCTGAGAAGACCACATAAAAGAAAGGAGATAAACAAAGCCTTACAACAGCTTCAAATGTAGCTCGGTTTTCTTCATTACGAGGAAAACCGTCAATAAGGAACTTGTCATTACCACTTTCCAACATTGCTTTTTGAAGAAGCTTAATTGTTACCTCGGAAGGAACAATCTTTCCTTCAATCATCATGTTCTGAATCATGATTCTGCAGACCATAAGACAATAATGCATTCAATTAGCACAAAGCCAACGAATTAGTAGATAAGCATGTATTCATAGATTTCATAAAAACATAATCTTATATATATGTCTGTCATACCCATTTTCAGAACCAGAGTTTTTTCAGCTCGGAGAAGATCTCCTGCACTAAGATGAGTGTAACCAAAATGTTGAACAATTTTCTCACATTGGGTACCTTTGCCACTACCCGGACCACCTTATTGGAAAAGAAAATTAATTGGCTGATAAAAGTAAATTCAAAAACAATAATGCTAAAAATGAAAAAAAATAATTATTACCTAAAACAAAAACCACCTTTGGGTTTTTCTCAGCCAAACTAACAGAGATATCCTGCATTTACATAATTATTTACAACTCAATGTCATCAAAGAAAATGATTCTATGAACAAATAGGCCAACAAATTAAATTTCATAATCCGAATTACCTTGCTTGAATCATTGGCTGTTCCCATTAGTGAAACACTAAGTTGAAAGCCTACGCATTTAAACAGTATAAATCTAAATAATAATACTCAAACAAATCACTCTTTTGAAGTTTTAAAAGAAGAGAAAAAAAAAGCAAACACAAATACATATTTTAGTTGGTAATACAGCATAAGAAAATGAAAAGTCCATGAATTCACATAAAAACATTACTAATAAACTACAAAATGCAACAATCAGTTTCAGTTTCCCCACACAAACTCAAAACAGAGAAGGATGCACTAAAACCGTAAAAAAAAGAGTTAAAATAGCGAATTCTAGACGAAACTCGAACTTGATTAAATAGACAGAAAAAAAAAAAAACTAAATAATTCGAATTATAAGATAGCCAAAAGCCACGTTTATAAGCCATTAAAATCACCACAAAGAAACGAGAGAGGGAGAGAGAGGGTTACCTCAAAGGAAAGGGAGAATACAACAAAAGCGAAATGGATGGTTTGATCGAACGAGAACATGATATTAAATAGACAAATTTTTCTTTTGAATTTTGTCCCGTTGGAAAGTGGTGGTTTTTAAAGGTAAAAACACTTCTCCGATAACTCTTAATTTCGATATTAAGCAAATTAGTCCCTCCACAAAAAAGGAAAAATTAATATTTTCCATCAATCATACATAATTTTTATTGATAAATTAAGCTTTGAATACCATGTGATGGCTTAATGATTAAGGATATTTATCGCTCCAGATGTGGCCTAAATTTGAGTCGTGCTAGTTGCATTTGCTTTGTCCTGTTATTGTAATTCACTAAAAAAAATTAAGCTTCCAATATTTATATATTTCGTCAATTTAATTCTAATTCTAAAAAAATTAATTTTTTAAAAATAAAAAATAAAAAATTGTATAAAAAACTTTAGTGTATAGTTAAATTTGTTATTATACCGATCAAATTGAATTAAAATTAACTAAAACCATAAATGTGACTAATAGTGTCCTCACTTACAAAATTAATAGGGATTAATTTATCTTTTTTTTTTGAGCAACCAATTGGCTTAATATCGAAATGAGAGATACATTAGAAGTCTTTTACATTATTTATTTGAAAATAGTAAAAAAAAATGTTAATATGTATTTTTTCTTCTGAACTCGTCCAAAAGTATCTAGTTGCTACTTAAACTTTTTATTTTTACCTAGTTGATACTTGAACTTGTATTCTATCAGTTAAGTTGGTACCTTTGCACTAACACAATTAATTTATGTTGACGGGGCACTATTGACCAATTCTATAATAACATGTAGCAATCTCTCAATATGACACATGGCGGATATGAATTAAATTTTTTTAAAACTATTAAATGTATATAAATTAATAAAAAATATTCTTTTCACATTAATAATAAACTTAGATAATTAGTTTTCCAGATTCATTTTAAATGTACTTTTTAATAAATTTATATTTTTTAATAAAATATCAGGGTTATCATTATTAAAAAAGTTTTTACATCAAGAATAAACTTAGATAGAAGATTGTTCAAATTCAAATGCATTTGGACAATCATTTGTCCAGATTCATTATAGATATGATTTTAATTCTTTTATATATTTATATATATTTTTATAAATTCATAATTCTTTATTTGTTTTATATATATTTATAAATTTATAAAATTTTAATTTTTTAATTATATATTATATATTTTAAATCTTTATATATCTTTCAAAACCATTATAAGCTTCTTATATATTTTATATTTTTATAAATTTATAAACTTAGGTTTTATATATATATATATATATATATATATATATATATATATATATATATATATATATATATATATATATATTAAAATAATAATAACCTAAAAACTGTTTTTTTTAAATAAAAATATATAAACTTACTAAAAATACATCTAGAATGAATCTAAACAAATGGATGTCCAGATTCAAATTTAATTGGACAAACATATGACCAAGCTCAATATTAATGTAAAAAAATTGCTATTTTTATTAATTTATATATTTTTAATATTTTTTTAATTTATATCCGTCAAGTATAGTATTAAGAGACTATCATGTGTCATCACCGGATTGGCCATCAAATCCATATATTAGCAAAAAATTAATGGGTTAATATAAAGATACCAACTTAGGTGATGTAATATAAGTTCAAGTACCGAGATTTTGGACAAGTTGAAGGGCAAATTATATATTAACTCTGAAGAAATTATTATATATTAAAATAGGTGGGCTTAAAAGAAATAGAATTTTTAGAGGGGGGAGTTATCTTAGTATGCAGAATTTGTTGTCCCATCATTTACAATAATAAAATGACATTTGGGATTCTTTTTAGGAATATTCTACTTGGTTGTTATGGATACAGATTTGAGTTGATGGAGCATGACCGTTCTAAGTTTAGGTCATTTTGTAACACATTGAAGTTGACACATATGGAAGTCATCTTCGTGCTATCTTTTAAGTTGTTGATATCCTTCTCATCTCCCACAAGTTTTACAAGTTACTAAACAATAATTCATTCCAAAAACCCTGTACAACATTTACAAATTATATCTAAAATAAAACATTTTTCAATACTATATATTTAACATTAAGGGTGGGTGTTCGATCACATCGAGTTAAAAAATTTTGAGTTGGCGAGTCCTTTTTTATTATCCTAATTCGATTTGACATTTTTTTAAATCGAGTCGAGTGAAATGGAGTGAAATTGTTCGAGTTAAATTAAAAAATTAAACATGTCAAATTAAAATCTTATTACAGTATAATTAATTCCTGAAAAGTTTTTCAAAGCAAAATAATAAAAAAATAAGATATTTTAGTATGATAAACTTGAATAATTAATTAACTTATTTAGTTCCAAGTATTATTTTAGAAAAAATTTAAATTTTAACTTTCATTATATATTCTTTTCAAATTTTTTATATATTTTTTTTAAAATATAATTTTTGATTTTTTATAAATATTTTGATTTTTTTTAAAATTATTTTGATTATTTTATATTTTTTGTTGAGAGAGAACAATTCTATTAATTTGATTGATAGGGATCAAATGAGTATTTACATCAATCTATTATTTGAATTATTCGAGTTATTAGAATTATAAAATTTAACTTGACTTAAACTCGAAACTCAAATTACTTATTTTAGTTTACTCAAATAACTCGATTCGATTAACTCGAAATTTTTTTTTAAATTGAATCAAATTTTACTCGCCTTTATTTAACATAATATGGGCTTCAACTATTTATAATGATTAAAAAAACATAATGATACGAAAGTTCTATACAATTATTTATAATTATAAATGTTAGCTTGGATTCAAACGTTTTGATATAATAAACTTAATTCTAAATTTCCTTAGTCAAATTTGCAATAATTACTTTGGTCACATTTAAATGTATTTTCTAGTGTTTCAAACTCAAAAAATAAAGTTTTTAAATAATTTTAATTTTCTACAAAAATTTTTGAGTAACTCTAAGTCCTTTAAAATATTTCTAAGCTTCATTCTCAAGTTTCCCCAACACTATCTCGAGACACATGAACTTCGAATGTAAAATTGTTTAAGGGAAGCACTATCTCGAAACATAAACCTGTTTGTCTCGAGACAGACCAACATTGCTAAGGGTATGTTAGAAGGGAACCTTGTCTCGAGACAAAAGATTTGTCTCAAGACAAGAAAACATCAAAACTAAGGTTTGCTTTAGGGAGCCCTGTCTCAAGACAATTATGTAATTGTCTCGAGCCATACCTATTTGTCTTGAGACAGTATACTCCGATAGTAATATTTTGTTCTTCCTCTCTCGAGACAAGAGTTATGCTCTCAATGGCAGCTTGATGGGTCGGTTGATAAATATAAAGCACGGTTGGTTCGAAGGGTGGGTTTTTCTCAAGTCTCAACATGCAAGTTTTGAATGTGGAAACGTTCAACCTCGTAGTCCGTGCCACCACCATCAGAATTGTATTTTCTCTTTATTATGAAAGGTTGGTCCTTGCAACAGGTTAATGTAAATAATGCATTTTTGAATGAGAAGTTGGACAGGAGATCTATATGACACAACCACCTGGGTCTAAAGTAGCAGGTTCTGATGAAAATAGCTTGTGTGTCGACTCAACAAAGTGTTGTATGGGCTTCGACAAGCCACTAGAGCGTGGTTTCATACCCTAAAAAATAGACCCTATTAGAGTTAGTAGTTAGCTGATGTGTTAGCAGTTATCAACAGTTGAGCTATTAGCAGTTAAGAAGGTAGTTTGTGTTTAGTTAATGGAAGTTACTCTTAGTTGTATAAAGCAAAGTTGTATGCTCAGTTCTGATTAAGTTCAATGTATGACAAAGTTCATCATTATTTTTTATTGTTTATATGATAATATGATATGGTATCAGAGGCAAAATCTGATTGCTTTCGTGTCGCAGAAGGTTGCTACTCTAGTCGACGATGGCAACTTCTTGGCTTGGAGGCAGCATGTGCTGTTAGTGTTCAAGACACATCGTCTTTAGAAGTTTCTTGATGGTACTGTGGTGATCCCTCCTACTACTGTTCTTGATAGTGCAGGTGTTTCAGTTAAGAATCCAGACTTTGCTCAATATGAACAACAAGATGCTACAATCTCAGCATGGTTGTTATCCACTGCCAGCCCTATGTTACACAACAGGTTGATTGGTGAATCCACTTCCGCATCAGCATTGTGGGCAGCGTTGAACAAAGTTTTTGGCAATCAGTCTACATCGAAAGCCTTGACATAATAGTCCCCTTTTTTTTAGTGGTGTTGAGAACGGTGGTTTCAAGACTACGAATCCGACGAGAAAAATTTTATAATGCGTGTCTAAAATAAATAAGTCAATAATAATTTTATATGAAATTTTGAATTGAAGAATTTTAATTATTTAATTAAAAGTTAGTATAAGTGGTTTGGGCCAAAAGTCAAGTTGTTTTATATAATGAGGTATCGGGACCTCGTTTCTGATATTAAGGGCTGTAAATATTTTTATTAAAAATTTACAGAGTCTTATTATATGTGAATTGAAGTTGGGTTGGGTAATTTTGATGATTAATTACTTAATTATGGAAAAAAGAGTAAATTGTAAAAGAGGTAAAAGTTAATTGCTATTGATTAAAAAATAGTAAAGGGGGGCCAAAATGGAAATTAAACCATGGTAAAAAATCCAAGTGGTGGTGGATATGATCGATTCCATTAACTTTTGAGTTATTTATTCATTTAGTCTTAATTAGTTTAGGATTAAATTAAAAACAAGTTTGTTAATCAAAATTTAATATGATTAAAGGACCAAATATGAAATTGGACTCTATTTAAATGGCCTAATGATGGAAATGATAAGAAACTCATTAGATTTTGATAAATTGCAATTAAATCCTAATAAAATGAGGATTTGCTAATTAGTTTAATTTAGTATGCTCGGGAATGTGGTTTCGAGGCCACAAATTCAATGTATTAGACTTAATATTTACGAGGTCATTAGTATTTTATTAAATTTTGGTTAGAAATTTTACTGTTTAGATAGTTAATTAAGCAAAAAGGACTAAATTGTAAAAACTACAATATGTAGAAATTATTGATTAAATATGTTAAATTGTAAAAGGATGGCCTAGAAAAGCCCTTAAAGGGTAATTATACCCTTAAAAGGTGTAGTGGACAGTTTTGGACACTTATTAAGCCAAATTGAAAGTGAAATTTAAAGGATAAAATTGTAATTCCTTTAAAAGGTTATATTAAATTAAAACAAAGATGAAATAAAATCTTCTTCTTCTTCCTTTCTTCATAGCTGAACCCTAGGAGGTTGAGAGAAAACATTCAGCCAACTTTGGCTTGGAGATTAGGTGAGCAAACCTCGTCCGTTTTTGGTAATTTTTATGTTTTTGAATCCGTATTAGCTTAATCTAGCTAACTGAATGACTAATTTGTGATTCTGTCAAATGTTATAAATTTTTCCATTGATGAATAATCTTGTTCTTGAAAGATGATGGAAGATTTATAAGCTTGGTTGTTAGATTTGATTATTTTGTAAAGTAGTTTTTGATGATTTTAATGTTTAGGGACTAAAATGTTAAAGTGATAAATTTGTAAGGACTTAAGGTGAAATAATGACAAAAGTGGGCTATTGAAAGGCACATGGATATTCGGCTGGGCTGAAATTGGAATAAAAATGGGTATTTTACATGTTTAAGGCTTAGGGACTAAATTGCATAAAAGTAAAAATATTGGGGGTAATTTTGTAAAATTATCAAAAAGGGCTTAATTGCATAAAAATAAGTTTATTTTACTATTGGAATTAGTTAATTAAATAAAATTATTATGTTAGATCAAGAACATGTTTATAATAGAGGATAAAATAAAATAGCACAGTAGTCCTTGTACTTTGATGATTGTTGCAAATCAGTACGGTAAGTTCGTACAGTGAGATAATTAATTTAGTTTTTGTTTTTTAAATTAGTGAAATAAATTAAGTATGTTGTATTTAAATTTGTTGCTTCGTAAATATTAAATTGATGAATTGAATTACATTGAAATGAAATTGTATTAAGAAGCATGATTGGAAGTGACAAAATGGTACAGTTGAAATCAGGTGACAACGAAACGCTTAAATGATTAAGTTTGTGTTAGTTATTATTCATGTTACAAATGAATTAATTTGATTGATATATGAGAAATAGTAAATTGAACTAAATGACATTGTTAGTTAATTCGATTTTATGTTTGGTAAATAAGGATTATATGGATGTTTGCTCGAAATGGTACAACATGATGAAAGTTAATTGCAATGAACATAGTATATGACACATATGAACTTCATAATAATTGGGACATAAAGGACATGTCATTAGGGGCTGTACAGAATCGAAAGCTAGTCTTGGATGTCTTACTGATGGGTAGTCCTTGTACTTGAGCTGTTACTACAAATTAATCCTATAAGTTCGTTTGGTTAAATTTCATATTTGAACTGCTAATTATTGCTGAATGTGGAAATTATTTAATCACTATGTGTAAATAGAAGACTCATGTCTTAGGTTGAGCATGAGATTATGTTTAAGGAAGACTCATTGTCTTGGGATGAGCATGAGATTATGTATAAATAGAAGACTTGTGACTCGGAATGAGCATGAGATTATGTTTAAGGAAGACTCGTGACTCGGAATGAGCATGAGATTATGTTTAAGGAAGACTCGTGACTCGAAATGACCATGAGATTATGTTTAAAGGAAGACTTATGACTCGGTAGAGCATAAGATTGTTTAGAAAGGAAGATTTACGACTCGGTTATTAAATGTCGTTGCAAGGCTTAATATTGTTCCGTGATACAATGATTGTGAACTTACTAAGCTTAGAAAGCTTACATGTGTATTGTTATTGTTTTGTAGATTTCGTTTTGCTAGTTGAAGATCGGATTACCCCAAAAACATCACACTATCCTGGGAGCTCATTTGGTAGTCTTTATATCACTTGGTTTATATGACATGTATTAGGATTGTGTTACTTGAGTTGTTTTGGTATAACAGTTACATATCATGGTAACATTTTGATGAAGGTTTTGATATGTATTCTTTGTTGTTATGTGAAGAATTAAATACCAATATGAAATGTCTATGTAGGTATGATTTTGAGAAATTGGTAAATGTTGTAGACTATTGTGCAAAACTTATAAATTTATGTATATATTTGACATTTGCATACTTGTTTCGATAGTATTCTTGCTTGTATTAGTAGAAGTAAAGAGGAAGTGAGATGTAGGTTACTAACTTGTGTTGTTTCGATAGATAAAAGATAAGTATCGATAGTTCTACTCATAGAAGTATCGGTAGTCTCTGAACTTGTATCTGTAGAAGTTGTATGGTAGAACTTCTTAACTCTCTAGAGTTTTAGTATCGGTAAAAACATGATTTGTTTTGGTATTTATGTCACATGTATCGATAGAACCATCTCGAGTATCGGTAGAACTCTCCACTGTTTCTGAACTATTTTTTAACTTGACAACTACCGATTCTTGTCCAACAGATACCGATAGAAATCTCCAAAAATTATAAAAATGACCTTTTTTCCCTTGTTGAGTTGTGATTACAGTCGACTTATGATTTATGATGTGCTTGGTGCACATATTTATTAGAATAAGATTGAATGAAATGATAATAAAATATGAACAGTGATAGATGAACAGTAAGACACTAGGACCCTAACCGACAATAATTTCGAGTTTTGGGGTGTTACACTTAAGGTATCGTTCTTTATTACACAATTTTTGCAAGAATGAACTAAGCATGGCAGATTACTTAGCAGGAATAAAACATCTGTGTGATAGCTTAGCTGGCTGTGGTCAGCATGTTCTTCCACAAGAACAATAATCTGCCATTTTGAATAGCCTTCCTCAAGAGTATGAGCATGTCATTTCCATAATTACCATGAGTTAAAATCCCTTTGATATGTAAGGAATACATACTACCTTACTTGATGCTGAGGCTCGATAGCAGGCACATCTTGCTCAGGTAAATGTTATGGCAAATCTTGCTTCTCATTCCACAATTGATGTACCTATTACACCTCAGGCTCAAGTTCCTATGCAATCATTTCCTACATATTAACCTGGTCCTGGTCGATCTGAGAGGACTGAATTCAACAGGGGGCGTGCTTGAAGAAGGTTTAGTCGTGCATCTCACCCTCAGTGTCAGATTTGTGATCGTGTAGGGCATGTGGCTCAAAGATGTTTTTATCAATATGATGATGATGAAGGAGCTTCGAGCCAGCAATCTCAAATGTATTATGATGATTCCAATGCTGGACAGACTGTTATGCACAAGCATCCTGCAAATGTCTCGTATCCTACTCATGCTGGTCCACATGCTAATCTTACCACGATGGTTGCTACCCCTCACACAGTAGAAGATTAGGCCTGGTATCATGATAGTGATACATCTGCTCATATGACTAATGATACTACCAAGTTGCTGCATGCACAACCCTATGATGGTTCAGGTAGAGTGGTAATTGGTGATGGTAGGTCCTTTGTTATTTCAGATGTTGGATCTTCTATGTTGAATTCATTAGCTGCCAAAGATGTGCTTCATGTTCCTTATATACAGAAAAATTTGCTATATGTTTCTAAATTTACTAAAGACAATGGTGTTTACTTTGAGTTTCACCCCACGTGTTGCTATGTGAAGGATCCCCTCTCTCATCGGATATTGCTGCAAGGAAATGAGTGTGATGGCCTGTATCAGTTGAAGCTAGTATCTTACTCTTCAAGAATGTTAGCTGCTCATGTTGCTGTTGAAGACACTTCACTTGCTTTGACTCAGTTTGGCTTGTGGCATAGAAGACTTGGCCACCCTTCAGCTGAGGTTTTAGCTCACTATTTGAGGTTTTGTCAGTTGTCAGTTCTTAGGGATTCTATTAAGTCTCTATGTAATGCTTGTGAATTAGGAAAGGCACACAAACTTCCTTTTGCTTCAAGCTCTACAGTGTATGAACCCCTTGAATTGATTGTACTAGACTAGTGGGGTCCTGCACCTTGCTTCTCAAATGGCAAGCAGTATTATATCTCTTTTGTAGATGCTTACACAAGGCATGCTTGGATTTATTTCCTGACCAAGAAAGCTGATGCTTTGTCTATTTTTCTTATCTTCAAAAGACATGTAGAACTACAATTGGGGTGCAAAATTAAACAAATTCAAATAGATGGTGGGGGTGAGTTCAAAAGGTTTAATTCACATTTACAGGGGTTTGTTATTCAGCATAGGATTTCATGCCTTCATACATCAGAGCAGAATGGTCTTGTAGAACGTCGCTATAGACAAATTGTAGAAACTGGTTTGGTTTTGTTAGCTCAAGCTTCATTGCCATTGTTTTTTTAGAGTGATGCATTTTCCTCAACTATTTACCTTATGAATTACTTACCTACAAAAGCTTTAGGAGGTCTTTCTCCTGTTTGGAAGTTGTTTGGTAAGCCACCTGATCTGTTAACTCTCAGAGTCTTTGGTTGTCGATGTTACCCATTGTTGAGACCTTATAACAGGCATAAACTTCAGTATAAATTCACTACATGTATGTTTCTGGGCTATGCTATGAATTCTAAGGGATATAAGTGTAGAGATCAAAATGGCAGAATCTACATTTTACGGTATGTGAGGTTTGATGAGTTTTTATTTCCTTTTAAGAAGTCTGAGGTTGTGTCCAATATATTTGACAAGTCCAAGTCCTCATCCTGGACAGTATCTTCTTTTCCTATACTTGTGCAATCACCAAATGTTGTGACTGATGCTACATCCTCAATTGAAGCTTGTGATGTAGGTGCTTCATCATCTGTAAATGAAGAGCAATATATCATAAGTGTAGATGCTCCATATGCTACCTTGCATGCTGTTCTTGCTGATGTTGTTACCGTTGATGAAGGTGTAATTGAGTTTGATGTGGTTGAGGCTGATGTATCTACAGAAGATGTTACTGGTGTTGATGATCAGATTGAAACTAATAATGGTGCAGGTGCAGGGTTGTTGCAGAATTCACACCCTATGGTCACAAGGAGCAAAATGGGGATTTTTAAGCCTAAGATCTACATGTCTGAGCTGATTACTGTTGAGCCAAAAGATGTATATAAGGCCATGATGGTTCTTTCTTGGAAGAAAGCAGTAAATGAGGAGCTAGAAGCTTTGATAAAAAAATGAAACATGGAGTTGGTTCCTACTCTTGAGCATAGGAACCTAGTAGGATGTAAGTGGTTATTTAATATCAAAAGATATGCTGATAGCAGTATGGCTCGAAACAAAGCTAGATTGGTAGCTCAAGGTTTCTCTCAAATGGCTGGTTCAAATTTTCATGAAACCTTTAGCCCTGTGTTCAAGGCAAACACAGTCAGATTGATACTTGCTGTAGCAGTGTCTTAACAGTGGAAGATTTAGTAAATCGATATAAACAATGCCTTTTTAAATGGCAAGTTGCATGAAGAAGTTTACATGAGGCAACCTCCTAGCTTTGAGGTTTGTGATTCTAAGGGTAATTTGCTAGTATGCAGGCTAAAGAAGTCCTTGTATGGACTTAAACAAGCTCCACGAGCTTGATTTGACATACCGAGGAATTTTTTTATTGATACTTTGAGGTTTCAAAACTGTCAGACAGACTCTTCTTTGTTTTTTTAAGAGACCAGCTATAGGATGTGTATTTTTGCCGGTTTATGTTGATGACATACTTGTCACAGGTGCACAAGAATCTGATATAGCTGTTGAGATTCAGATAATAAATCAGCAATTCTCCTTGAAAGATCTGGGTGAGCTCAATTTTTTTCTTGGTCTTGAAGTGAATAGGGGTGTCACTGGTATGCATGTGTGTCAACAGAAGTATGCTAGGGAGTTGCTTAAACAAGCCAACATGAGCAATGCTAATTCAGTCTCCAGTCCCATGGTGAGTGTGCTTACCTTGTCATCATTTACTGGTTCAAAGCTGACAGATTGTACTTTGTATAAAAAAATTGTTGGGGGTTGCGGTACTTATGTTTGACAAGACCTGACATCTCCTTTGCTATCAACAAAGTGAGTTAGTATATGCATGATCCTCAAGATGATCATTGGAGTGCAGTGAAGAGAATACTTTGTTATGTTAAAAGAACTATTGACTTTGGGTTAAAGTTTCAGCCATCTGCAGTTTCCTTAACAGGGTTTTCAGATGCAGATTGGGCAAGTTCATTGGAGTACATGAAATCCACCTCAGGGTACTGCATGTATCTAGGTTCAAACTTGGTTGGATGGAGTTCGAAGAAGCAGGGTGTTATGTCCAGATCTACAATGGAGGCAGAGTACAAGAGCCTAGTTAATGCTACTTCTGAGCTTGCATGGTTCCAGTCACTGCTTACAGATATTGGAGTTAGTTGTATTGGGGTACCAGTGATTTGGTGTGACAATATAAGTGTTGTGTCACTTGCAATAAATCATGTCTTACATGTTCGAGCCAAGCAAATTGAGATAGACTTACACTTTGTGCATGATAGGGAGTTACGAGGTCAGTTACAAGTTAATTTTGTTCTTGGTATTGATCAAGTTGCAGATATATTGACAAAGCCACTTACTATGGGAAGTTTTCAACGATTTTGAGAGTATCTGAATGTTGTAGCTCTAACAGCTTTTTCAGAAGAAAGCAAGGAGAATATTAGAGTTAATAGTTAGCTGATGTGTTAGCAGTTATCAGCAGTTGAGCTGTTAGCAATTAAGAAGTTAGTTAGTGTTTAGTTAATGGAAGTTACACTTAGTTGTATAAAGCACAGTTGTGTGCTCAATTTTGATTAAGTTCAATGTATGACAAAGTTCATCATTGTTTTGTATTGTTCTTTGATAAGCTGATAGAGCCCTCTCTATTTATTCGAACCTCGAGTTAGTCTCATCTTTTTCTTATGGCCAATGTTGATGATTTTGTTCTAACGTGTAGGTCCATGGTTGAGATTGATGAAGTGGTCAAGCAACTTCATAATACTTTTTCATTAAAGGATCTTGGTGTTCTTCATTATTTTCTTGGGATGGAAGTTCATCGCACGTCACAGGGATTATATCTCACACAAAAAATATATGTGACTGAGTTGCTCAAAAAGATTGGCATTCAAGGAGCAACAGCTACTCCTACACCAATGGTTTGCTCAACCAAGTTATCTTCTTTCGATGGCAATCCCTTTGAAGATAGTCATCTCTACCGTAGTGTGGTGGATTCTCTTTAATATATTTGAATCACTGGACCTGATCCTACTTATTGTGTGAACAAATCTAGTCAGCACATGAATGCACCATTAGACTCCCATTGGAAGGCTGTTACGTGTGCATGCTATTGCAGGGCTGGTATAAGTCGTTGCATGAGTTTGTATGGCATAGGCTTGAATCCTATTTGTGTCACCCATCAACTGAGTTTCAATTCAATTAGGAAAATTATTTTAATGTCCTTTTGCATTTAAAATAAACTATATACTTTAGTCTTTTTATTTAAAAATTAAAAAAAACTAATAAAATATATGCATATGATCATATTTAAATCCATGCTAGTTGAGTTAGGAAAACCTTAAATTTACCACTCAACCAAAGTTTTATTTTGATATTTGATATATTTTATTTTTATTATGCACACTTTACTACATCCATCAATTGTATACTCATACTATTTATGAAACCCTTTACTGAGTTAGTGTCACCCATCGATCGAGTTAAACGTAGTTTGAGAAATTTCTTTAATGCCCCTTCACATTTAAAATAAATTATTTCATTTAAGGGTATTTTAGTCTTTCTATTTAAAAAAACAATAAAAATATACCTACGATGAGATTTGAACCTGTGCCAATTAAGTTAGCAAAGCCTAAAATTTTCCACTTAATCAAAATTTTATTTTAATATTTCCATACATTTTAATTTTATAATACACATTTTTTTACATCCATCGATCATATATATTAATAATGTCGTTGATTGAGATGGTGTCATAAATTAACTTGATACCAACTTAGAATTGATGAAAAAACCATGATAAATAATAGTATTTGTAGAGCCCCAATTTTATCTGGCCCAAAATAAACAAAAAAAACCAAAAATATTAAACAAAACAAATTAAAAAAGAAACCAAGGTCCATTAAATAAAAGTCCAATGTCCAAAAAATTTCAAACCTAAACCCAAATCCAAACAAGCCCATTGAGCCCAAAACCTTAAATCAAAAATGGAGCCCTAATTTTCCTAACCACCCTCGACGTCGCTCCTCCCCAATGCTACGTCAGTCACCACGTTGGTGCCACGTCAACAACGAGGCCCTTTTGCTCCCCTTTCACCAAAATGGAAAGCTTCGGGACTCCCACCGCCGTTGACACTCTGCCATCACCTACAAAAGCAAGAAGAAATAGTAGCAAAGAAAGAAGAAAAAGAAATATAATGTTTATTTTTAGCGATAAAAGCCACAACAAAAACCATTGTAATTTTGGACAGAGATTGAGCAATAAAATCCCAAAAAATTTCAAAGAAGTTTACTATTTATATAGTTTTAGTTTCGGAATACTCTTACATTTTATTTTCAATTTTTTTAATTCGAAAATATAAAAATAAAAGAGGAAAAAGATAAGGTTTAGGGTTACCCTTAATCACCTCGTGCATCGTTGTTGCGAAGGGATTTCGCCTCATCAGATTCCTTCAGACGTCGTCGGAGGGACAAAGTAAAATTCCTTGGAAAAACCCAAGGAAACCGTAAGGTTCCAAGGGTGTTTAAGGGGTTTGAAGTCTTTTTTTTGGAGAAAACGATCTTGGATTTGAGCTTTCGAGGGCCAAAGGGTTCAAAAAGGATTTTTTTTTAGTTTTTCAGCCACTTGGGATGGCAGTTGCCATCGTCGGTAACCAGTGGTCGTGGCGAGGGCAGTGGTTGAAGGGATGGCCTTAGGTTTTGCTTTTGAGAGAAAAAAAAGATGGGGAAAAGGTTTTTTTAATGCACAAGGGAGAAATTTTTTTTTTTTCAAATTTTTTTTTACTTTTATAAGCTTCTAAAACGACACCGTTTTGACCTTGCTCCCCCGACCCCAAAACAACGTCAGTTCGATGTCCACCTGGATCCGACTAGATCCATGTCTAAGGTCCGCTTGTGTTTTCATTGAGGGGTTATTTATCTTCGCGATCCTTTCGCAGTTTTTTATTATTTTAATTTAGTCCTTTTACCTTTTTTTAATTGTTTTCTAATCTGCCACTTTAATTTTATTTCTTTTATAGTTTGGTCCTTCGACCGTAGACACTTCTTGGTATGACACGTGTCTTGAAGGTTGGGTAAATTACCCTTTTAGTCCCTACTTGTATGTTTTTATTCTAATTTGCCCTTTAATTTTTTATTTTTCTTTAACTTACATTGGTTTTTTTCATTTAACCCCAAATGTTTTGTTTTTTTAATTCGTGCTTTAAACTTCATTTTGGTTTAAATTTAGTCCTCTCATGTTTTATTCTTTTTTAAATTGGCCCTAATCTTCCTTTTTAATTTTGAATTTCATTTTTATTTTAATTTAGTCCTTATATTATTTTCCCTTTTTAATTTGTACTTTAAACTTCATTTTAGTTTTAATTTAGTCCTCTCATGTTTTATTCTTTTTTAAATTAGCCCTAATCTTCCTGTTTTTTATTTTATTTTGAATTTCATTTTTATTTTAATCCTTAAATTATTTTCCCTTTTAAATCTTACCTTTTTATTATGTTTTTTTAAATTAAATCCTTTTATTCTTTTTTTAAAAATTAACCATTTTGTTTTATTTTTTTAAAATCCTTTCAATTATTCGTATTTTTTTTATTTAATCTTAGTATTCAATTTGCATGTAGCATTTTGTGTTTTATTTATTTGCTATTCATTTGTCTATTGTAAGAACATTTAATAAAATTAATTGCATGTCACTTTAAATTGTTTAAAAAATCAAGACAATGTTCTTTTATTTTAGGGACCTCGAGAAATCGTGCCCTAACGTGTTGGGTATAGTTTTTTCTTCGAACCTAAATAATTGAGTATCCTATTTAAAATCGATAAATGCTAAATGTTTTTTATTTTAGGGGACTCGAAAAATTGTGCCCTAACATGTTGGGTATGTTTTTTTCTTCGAACCTAAGCAAGTGAACATCCTATTTAAAATTGATGAATGTTCATTGTTTTTGAAGAATTTAAATATTGTGCCCTAACGTAATGGACATGATTTGTCTCAATTAATTCAAAATAAATGAGCTTCCTCTACAGAATTCGATTACTTTTAAATAACAAAAAAACATCTCATTCGTGTATTTATGGATCGTATTTGAAATCTTACTCAATTTTTCAAATTTTCAACAATTAAGACCTTAAATAATCGACTATGTACCAATTTTAAGCGTGTGAGGGAGCTAATCCTTCCTCACACGTAACCGACTCTCAAACCTATTTTCTAGATTTCGAAGACCAAAATTTTTGTTTAAATAAACTTAAGTATTTTAAGGTGATCCAATCACACTAAATTAAAAATATTGATGGTGACACCATTTTCGATTTAAAAAAAAATTCGAGACTTTTTTTTTCAACAAAAATGGTTTCGACAGCTTGATGACTCCACTTGGGACAATAAGAGTGTCAAGTCGCTAGTCGATTATTTTGTCTTTTTGTTAAAAATTGAGAACTTGGTTTAAATTTAATTTGTGATCCTTTCTTGCATTTTGTATTTGTGTTTGGTTTAAATTAATTTGTCTTATTAATTTTGGGTCGAAGGTAAGGGTCTTTCACTCATTGCATGGTCGATTTACTTCATCCTCTTAAGTGGAAGTGAAAAACTACTCCTTCGTGAGGTCTTCACCTCCGTGCAGGATAGTAGATCGCTTTTGGGAATACATCCGTACCTATGTTTTCGTGAAGTCTTCACTTCCATGCAAACATATGAGAAATGTATCCCCTGAACTGAACTCGATCCATATGAGCCTATAGTGGGTGATGATCGAGGAATCTGTCGGTTCTGGTGCCCTTACTTTAGAACTTGAACCGCATGTAGTCGACCCTAGGAGCCTACCCTAAGTAGAGCCACGCAGAACCTTTAGCGGTTATCCAAATGTATGTAGAAGAGAGATGTTTTATGCTTTGTTCTTTACTTTTATTTGCAATTATGTTCCTGTATTAATTGTACTAACTTGTTTTGTATAATCTTTGTTTTTCTTTTCGCATTGCATTTTCATCTTAGAAAAGGTGTTGATCATACTCGATTACCAAATAGAGAACTTAACATGGAAAACGGGTTTTTGATAAAGTGGAAGACAATGTGGTCGTGTGTATATGGTCAAAGAAAAGGCAACTAGAGAAAGGTGACAGCCTGCTAGAGGTACATATATCAAAATTTTGGAATTTCACCTAGATAAGCACGATTCAAAAAAATTCATACGAGCTAAAAGAAATATGAGATCAGTGGGATAAGGAGACAAGGTAGATATTCTACCGAATATGGTGATTTTCCTTACCTACTCGATATTAAGGTGGGTAGACATATTTTCCAAACCCTCACGTAGTATTGGAATCCCTTCTACAGTTGTTTCACTTTCTAAAACTAGACATAGTACCCTTGATAGAAGAATACACTATGTTGCCCCGTTGCCCGAGGATTGAGGTCGATAAAGCCTACTATAGAGCCACCAATATCTCAACTTTCTTAAAGAAGCTGATGAGCATAATCGAGGAGCGAGCATTAAGTTACGACCCGGATTAAGGAAAAAGGGATAATAAGTGCATCGCTTGGAAAATTTCGTGAGACTTAATTTTGGTACACCCTAAAGCAAGAAAAAGGTCGACATATTTGCCTTAAGTGTTTATGGATCAATCATCTTTCCCAAGGTATCAATGCATATATAGGATGTGGTTTTGGATTTGTGATTGAGCTGAAAGGCAGGCCATGCCCAAGAATGAGGAGTTAAAACGTAAAAGAACTTGAGGTCTTACTATGGAGTTGTGAACTATGAGTTGAGCTTCTCGAAGAAACTGTAGAAACAAACAATGACTATTGAAAAAACAACTTCAACGCTTTCACGGACAGGTCAAAGATAAAGACTATGTTGCAAATGAAGCTTTGTTCCAAAAACGAGAAGTGACTACCCACTTGCAGACCTTAGCCATTCAAGACCGACGTTTTGAGCTTGAACTCAAAGTCAAACCGAAGAAAAAATTAGCTTGGAAGATTAAGGCTTTGAGCATTAAGGCACGACCATATATGTATTTGCCTTATGTAAAAAAATTTATTTTCTAGTAAATTTGTTCTAATCGAATTGTGCTAGAATCAACGCCTTTTTTCATGCATTTTACCATTCATTTGCATTGCACTTCATGCATCAAATTTCAATAAAATCTCACATATCTGAAACATTTGTGTCAAAGAGAGTCATCAACCCTAAACAAAAATTAAGAGAAAGTAAGACAATTAAGACAGTGGGAATGTTTTGAACAATGGATGGGGGAACCTATCGATAATTCATCCCTACACCTTTAGAAGTGTTCTAAACAACTAGACTGTGGAAGAGCTCCCTGTAGTTTTTAGGACTGTTTTAGAGTAATGTTCAGAACATACCTATTGCTTTAAGCCTAAAAGTAATAGGGATCTTTTTGTGAAGAAGGCACATAGCCACTACCTTTATTTCAATGAAAAAGATGCTTTTTTATCCCATTATGGCAAGCATTTTATTCCTTTTCAATCATCTCATACCATAAAATTAATCATTCTTAAATTCATTTATTCTTTGGATCCCTTTTTGTCCTTATGATCGGGTCCTTTGATATTAGTAATATGAATGATACTGAGGCTAGCTCAAAGCCTCTTTTTGAGTAAGATATGCGTCTAAAGAAACCTCAGGATTTTGAAGATAACCAAGAATGTAACTTGCCTCCCAATTTGCTATAGATGGTCGAGCAAGACGAGGAACAAATATCACCTTACAAAGTTAGCAGAAACTATGAGTTTAGGAAAAACAAAAGAAAAAGGTGACACATGTACCTCCATAGAAAAGGGAGAGATCTTATATAGCTATTTCGGGAATTCGAAAAGGTCTTCGTATGGTCCAAACAAAGCATGTTAGGTTAAGTACTGATATCGTAACACACAGGCTCCCATATAGGAAGAATGCAATCCAATTCAATAGAAATGAGGCCTGACACGCTATTAAAAGAGGAGATAAAAAAAAGGAGTCAAGATGAAAACCCGTAAAGGGCATCTTAAGACCCAAAAAAGAAAAGAAAAAAAAGAAGAAAAGAAAAAGGAAAGATGAAAACCCGCAAGGGAATCTTGAAAATCTATGTATCTCCTTCACCTCTTCATATCATGGCCTTTTTCTATGTGAGGCATGGATGTTATCGAGCAAATTTTGCCAAAAGCTTCTAATGGGATCGATTCATTACTTCACCGAATGCGTAGAAGAAATATTCTTATGTCAATCGACGGTTAAGCAAATTCTTGAAAAAGGGAGATTATATGTTGATATGGAAATGCCAAAAAGGATCATATCTAACAACAACTTGAATTTGAACAACAACACGATAGCGAAAGTCTGCAACCAATTCAAGATCAAGTATCACAACTCAGCACCACATCGCCAAAAAGTGAATGGGGCAGTGGAGGCAACCAATAAGAACGTCAAAGGATTGATTGGAAAATAGCAAAGACCTACAAAGGCTTGGCATGAGAAGTCCACATTTTCTCTCTACGCTTATTTGAACGTCCATCAGGTCCTACACCGGGGCAACACATCTTTCATTGGTTTAAAAACTGAGGTACTGTTACCCTTTTGAAGACAAGATTTCTTCCATCCAAATTTCGGTAGAAGCGAATTTGGATAAAGCAGAACGAAATCAATCCAGATTTGATTAGTTAAACATTGATCAAGGAAAGGAGGCTAAAAGCTATCCGACATGGTCTGGTGTAGCAAAGAGTGAATTATGCAAGCTTATGACAAAAAGGTCTGTCCTTGAGAACTCCATGAGCGAGATCGGGTTTTGAAAAGATCTTCCCTGTACAAAAGGGATTTTCAAAGGGAATGGATGTCAAAATAGGAATGACCTTATGAGGTAAAGAAAACCTTTTTCGAAGGAGATCTGACTCTAACCAAGATGGGCAACAAAAATCTGCCCCAACCACGCGAACTCAGATTCGATGCAGTATTTCACAAAAAAAAGAAGAAACAGAAAAAAAGGAAAAGGAAAAAGAAGAAAGAAAAAGAAAAAGGAGAGGTCGAGATGAAAACTCGTAAAGGCATCTTAAAACCTAAGGAGATTTGAGTTGAAAACCCAAAAGGACGGCTCAAATTTGGATAAAAAATGGTCTTCTCTTTCAAAAGTAACAAGGTGGAGGAACTTTACGTCTTGGGCATCGACAAAGTACTCCAAGTTTCATGGGCACATATCGAGCTTAAAATGATCCTTATCAAGTTTGCTCAGAAAAGCTCATATTTTGATATCCAGGGCACCTAATTTCATTTTTGGTGTTTAGCAACTCTTGATTGATGTTTGCTATTTTTTACCAACATTCGCCATTTTTTACCAATTTTTACAATTTTTTTGCCAATGATTAATGTTTGCCATTTTTAACCAATGTTTGACATTTTCTCATTGAAACTTTGTCTCAAATAACTTTGATCTTATCCATTTTCATAACCCTATCCAAAGTATTTTTTTGCAATAAAATAATAGAGACCTGAAACAGGACCACTAGTTGGAATGAATCAAACCTGAAGGCTGGAAGGTTCCCCAAAGCAAGTAGTTCAGGTTATGACTACCCCATTTGATTTTCATGTCAAAATATCATTTTCATAACCCTATCCAAAGCATTTTTTTTGCAACAACATAATAGAGACCTGAAATAGGACCACTAGTTGGAATGAACCAAATTTGAAGGTTGGAAGGTTCCCCAAAGCAAGTAGTTCACGTTATGACTACCCCATTTGATTTTCATGTCAAAATATCAGACTCGAAAGGAGAACATGGTAACACATCAGTGATAGGACTTAAACGAACTATAAAAATGTCGACCTAAGGACTAAAAACGAAATCATTCTCAAAAATGACATTTTTGCATTCATACCCACTTAGTTAGTAGCATTTGATTCATTTCAATCATGGCATACTAAATGCACGGTAAAATGCCAAAGAAGCATATTCCATAGGTCTCATTCTCTAGAAAAAGGCATGATGGATCAACGAAATAACAAATCCTATATTCTTGAAGTTGCAAGGATTGGATTAAAACTTACATTGGCAAATCTTTATTTCCCTGAAGTTACAATGGAGCAAGATGAAGCCATACCAAATCCTATCTTCCTGAAGTTACAGTGAAGTGGATTAAAGTAGTAGCAAATCTTTATCTCCTTAAAGTTGCAGTGGAGCAAGATGAAGCTACAAAACTAAATCCTATATCCTTGAAGTTGCAAGGATCAGATTAAAACTAACATTGGCATATCTTTATCTCTCTGAAGTTGCAGTGGAGCAATATGAAGCCACACCAAATCCTATCTTTCTGAAGTTGCAGTGAAGCGGATTAAAGAAGTAGCAAATCGTTATCTCCCTAAAGTTGTAATGGAGCAAGATGAAGCCACACCTTCCTGAAGTTACAGTAAAGTGGATTAAAATAATAGCAAGTTTTTTTCTCTCTCTGAAGTTGCAGTAGAGTAAAGCAAGACATCATCCAATCTCTTATCCCGATCATGGGCAGATTGAAGATATCATCCAATCTCTTACCTTGACCATGGGGTAGATTGAAGTCATCCAATCTCTTACCCCGATCATGGGGCAGATTGAAGACATCATCTAATCTTTTACCTCGACCATGGGGCAGATTGGAGTCATCCAATCTTCTTACCCTGATCATGGGGCATATTGAAGATGTCATCCAATCTCTTACCCCAATCATGGGGCAGATTGAAGACATCATCCAATCTCTTGCCCCGACCATGGGGCAAATTGAAGACATCCAATCTCTTACGCCGATCAAAGAGCAGATTGAAGATATCATCCAATCTCTTACCCCGACCATGGGGCAGATTGAAGTCATCCAATCTTTTACCCTTAATGAAGAAGGACAGATTGAAACCACCATCCAATCTTTTACCTCTAAGTCAAGAGGGGCAAATTAAAGCTACCATCCAATATTTTACCCCTAATTAAGAGGGGCAAATTGAAGCTTCCATCCAATCTTTTACCCCTAATCAAGAAGGGCAAATTGAAGTCACCATCCAATCTTTTACCCATAAGTCAAAAGGGGCAGATTAAAGTTACCATCTCACAAAAGCGAATCTCAATCTCCCAGAAGTTGCAGTGAAATGGAGTGAAGCTTCAACACCAAATCTTATATCTTTAAGTGTCAATGAATCAAATCAAAGACTACAATAGCGAATCTCAATCACTCTAAAGTTGCAGTGGAATGGAGTGAAGCTACAGTAACAAATTTTATCTCTTTGAAGTTACTTTAGGATAAGATGAAGTAAAGACACTAAATCCTATCTTTCTAAAGTTGTAGAGAGGCAGATACAGTGAAGTGAGTAACTAATAAAGCGAAAGAGCAGCCTATTCAAAGAAGGGAAGCACTAAAGAAGTCAAGATTCGGTAAGACCGAACAAAAATTGGTCCTCCTTTTAGTCTTTGCTTCATTTTCGTTACACGACAATGAGCAAAGTAGGGCAACTGTAAAGCCCCAATATTATCTAGCCCAAAATAAACAAAAAAAACTAAAAATATAAAACAAAACAAATTAAAAAAGACCCAAGGTCCACTAAATAAAAGTCCAATGTCTAAAAAATTACAAACCTAAACCCAAACCCAAACAAGCCCATGGAGCCCAAACCTTAAACCAAAAATGGAACTCTAATTTCCTAACCACCCTCGGCCCCGCAACTCCCCAACGCCACGTCAGCCGCCACGTTGGTGCAACGTTAGCCATGAGGCCCTTCTGCTCCTCTTTTCACAAAAATGGCAAGCTTCGGGACTCTCACCACCATTGACGCTCTATCATCACCTGCAAAAAGCAAAAAGAAACAGTAGTAAACAAAGAAGCAAAAAGAAACATAATGTTTATTTTCGACTATAAAAGCCACAACAAAAGCCATTGTAATTTCAGACAAAGATTGAGCAATAAAATCCCAGAAAATTTCAAAGAGGTTTACTATTTATATATTTTTAGTTTTGAAATACTCTTATATTTTATTTTTAATTTTTTTTAATTTGAAAATATAAAATAAAAGAGAAAGGACAAGGTTTAGTGTTACCCTTAATCGCCTCGTGCGTCGCCATTGTGAAGGGATCTCGCCCCATTAGATTCCTTCGAATGTCGTTGGAGGGACGAAGTAAAATACCTTGGAAAAACCCAAGGAAACAGTAAGGTTCCAAGGGCGTTTAAGGGGTTTGAAGTCGTTTTTTGGAGCAAACGGTCTTGTATCTGAGCTTTCGAGGGTCAAAGGGTTCAAAAAGGATTTTTTGGAGTTTTTCAGCCACTTGGGATGACGGTCGCCATCACCGATAACCAGTGGTCGTGGCGGAGGGCAGTGGCTGAAAGGTTGGCCTTAGGTTTTGCTTTTGAGAAAAGAAAAGATAGGGAAAAGGTTTTTTTAATGTGCAAGGGAGAAATTATTTTTTTTCAAATTTTTTGACTTTTATAGGCTTTTAAAACGACATCGTTTTGACCTTGCTCCCACAGCCCCAAAACTACATCGTTTCCATGTCCGCCCGGATTCGACCCATGTCTAAGATCCGCGTGTTTTTCCATTGAGGGTTATTTATCTCCATTGTCCTTTCACATTGTTTTAATTTAGTCCTTTTACCTTTTTTAATTATTTTCCAATCTGTCTCTTTATTTTATTTCTTTTACAGTTTGGTCCTTCGACCGTGGATCCTTCTTGGTACGACACGTGTCCTGAAGGTTGGGTAAATTACCCCTCTAGTGTCCCTGCTCGTATGTTTTTATTCTAATTTGCCCTTTAATTTTTTATTTTTCTTTAGCTTACACTATTTTTTTTATTTTTCATTTAACCCCAAATGTTCCTATTTTTTTAATTCCTGCTTTAAACTTCATTTTGGTTTTAATTTAGTCCTCTCATGTTATATTCTTTTTTAAATTGGCCCTAATCTTCCTTTTTTTAATTTTATTTTGAATTTCATTTTTATTTTAATTTAGTCCTTATAATATTTTCCCTTTTTAATTCGTGTTTTAAACTTCATTTTGGTTTTAATTTAGTCCTCTCATGTTATATTCTTTTTTAAATTAGCCCTAATCTTCCTGTTTTTTTATTTTATTTTGAATTTCATTTTTATTTTAATACTTAAATTATTTTCCCTTTTAAATCTTACCTTTCTATTATTTTTTAAAATTAAATCCTTTTATTCTCTTTTTTAAAATTAACCCTTTTTGTTCTATTTTTCTAAATCCTTTCAATTAGTCGTATTTTTTATTTAGTAGTCTTAGTATTCAATTTGCATGTAGCATTTTGTTGTTTTATTTATTTGCTATTCATTTATCTATTGTAAAAACATGTTAATAAAATAAATTGCATGTCACTTTAAATTTTTTTAAAAAATTCAAGGCAATGTTCTTTTATTTTAGAGACCTCGAGAAATCGTGCCCTAACGTGTTGGGTATGATTTTTTTCTTCGAACCTAAATAATTGAGTATCATATTTAAAATTGATAAATGCTAAATGTTCTATTATTTTAGGAGATTCGAAAAATTGTGCCCTAACGTGTTGGGTATGTTTTTTTCTTCGAACTTTAGTAATTGAACATCCTATTTAAAATTGATGAATGTTCATTGTTTTCGAAGAATTAAAATATTGTGTCCTAATTTACTAGACATAATTTTTCTCCATTAATTCAAAATAAATGAACTTCCTCTACAGAATTCGATTACTTTTAAATAACATAAAAACATCTCATTTCGTGTGTTTATGGATCGTATTTTAAATCGTACTCAAGTTTTCAAATTTTCAACGACTAAGACCTTAAACAATCGACTAGGTACCAATTTTGGGCGTGTGATGATACTAATCCTTCCTCACACGTAACCGACTCCTGAACCTATTTTCTGGATTTCGAAGACCAAAACTTTTGTTTAAATAAACTTAAGTATTTTACGGTGATCCAATCACACCAAATTAAAAAGATTGGTGGGGACTCTATTTTCGATTTTAAATAAAATTCTGGACTTTTTTTTCTAAAAATGGTTTCGATAGTATTCATTTAATAATCTTAATTTGAAGTATTCATGTGTTTAAATTTTGTTTTACTTATAATTTTTAATCTTAATATTGTATATATTTCATGTGTTATTATTAATTAATTTCAAATCATACATTCCGTTATTTATTATATGTTATTTTTAAAATAAATTTATATTTTAAATCTATTATTTCAACACACATAAGAGTGTGATAGAATTTCTAGTTATATGAAATTCAAAACTTCATTAATATAAGCAAAACTTAAATTTGTCCATCATTGATGGATCAAGCTACTGGCTTAACCTAATCCATGGTTGATGGAGAACCTAATCCTACTTCAAATTAAATAATAATTTTTTTATTTAGATTTAATTACAAAATGTATATTTTATAATATTTGGTATATGAATTTGGTATTTTTTTTAATTTGGTATTTTACAAAAAAGGTTACATACGATATTGGTTCGCAAATAGATTCGTATCACCATGAAGGCGAACTCAGATCTAGGAAACACATGTTAACTCTAGAATAGGGTACTTGTTGGCATCACTATGAAGGCGAACTCAGATCAAGGAATATATGTTAACTCTAGAATAAAGTACGTATTGGCATACATGAACAATTTAACCCACTTGAAGGACACACACTCAAAAACACTCAACAAGTTGATAACATGACAAGTGGCAATTGACATGTCAATATATAATATTAAAATAATACTTAAGATCTATTATTAATCACAATAAATTTTTATCTATTTTTAAATTAAATTAATTTATCATTTAATTTTGGAATCAATTTTATGAGGTTTTTTAACATTATTATAAATGGATTTCTCATTTTATAGGCTAAAAAGTGACAACTTTCTTCGAGTTGTTTTGATAAGGTAAAACTCTCAATTATAATATGAATTTATCTCTTGAATTATCTCTAATAATTATCCCAAAATAAAATCTTATCAACCAAGATATATCAACAACTGAATCACCAAAGAAATAGCTTAAAGGAAAAAGATAAACCTTATAAGATAAGGCATGTCGATCTCCAAATGCTTCAATAGCCAAATTTGATCACCACTATTTATGGCAAGATAAAATATGTTTTGTGGATCATTTTCTTATAGAGAAATCAACCAACTTCCAACTTGGCTTGAGCTATCCTAGAGTCATTGCCTAAACTGTTGTCTAAAGTTTATCTTGACATTTGTTTAAACATGGGAGTAAACAAGAGCATTTCAGCAAGATGTTTGAACATGAGTTGAAAAATTAGCAATTGGACAATTGAAGTCCCAACAATCTCCCCTTTTGATTTCTTGACAAAACGTAAGCAGATGATTATAACTGCGTATCATCGTGGCATATGAACATATGAGATACTAAAGACAAGTCAACATAAGTAACTTATAATAAACGTTGTCCAATACATTAGCATCTCATACAAGAGCAAAAATTAACTTCCTAAAAATAAGGTAATATAGCAACAAAATCATGAAAGCTAACAACAAAATAAACTTATCTCCCTTTTCTTTCAAAACACAACCAGTTTGCTTATTATTCAAACTGATGTCCAATTTGATGTCCAGACACGAGTTTGAATAAGACGGTGAACAAAAATAAACCAGCAAAGAGAATAAAGGAAGAGATAACACCCAAACACTACAGCAAAATAGGATTTTAGCGGCGTTTGGATCGAAAACGTCGTAAAATGTAAAGCAATAGCGGCATTTTTTCATAAACGCCGCTATTGGAGGTAAAGCAATAGCGGCGTTTTTGGAAAAACGCCGCCAAAAGTATAGAGCAATAGCGACGTTTATGGGAAAACGCCGCAAAAAATAAAGAACATTAGCGTCGTTTATGGGAAAACGCCACAAAAGGTAAAGAGCTATAGTCAATTTACATGCATGTTCACTTTTATTTTTTATTTTTGTTTCAAATTTTAATATTATCATATATAATTTTTTAGCTGAAAATTTTAAGAGGCGCAGAACTCGAGGACGTACGCTATTAAAGGATTTATACAATTTAAATCTTGAGGAGCGTGTTAAAGTATCTGCAAATAGTCATGATCAGCCTGTTGGATCAGAAGCTCGACTTTTGGGAGAATACTTGAGCATTATAGCACGAAATTCCAATATGTTGTCAATCAACTACGAGTCATGCCATCATATGCCTGATAGTAACAAAAATCAAGCTCTTGATAATATTAAGGTAATAAGGTGAATGTAAGTTATAATATTTTGGTTTAATTTTAATTTATATTTACTTTCTACTTCTAAACTTGTGTTATTTGTATGAGAGATTTATTTTAGAGGTCTCGGACAACTATGTGAAGAAAGCATTAGGAAAGAAATGGAGAGACCATAAAAGTACTTTAAAGAAAGATTATTTTAAGAAAAATATAAGTCTCGAAGAAAATTGCGAAATGTCCGGCAGGGAATGCTGAGGTACCAATGGGAAGAACAAGTTAGATTTTAGAGTTCAAAGAAATGAGAGATATTACGTACTAACTCTTAAAATTATTTATTTGTTTATAGTATTTATTATATACGTAATAATAATTTCATAATGTAGGATCATGAGCGTGTTAGAACTACAAGTAGGCAAAAACAAAAATTCACGCACACAGCTAGATCGAGAAGTTTTGCTTGTGTAGCTGATAATGAGGTATTTTGAATTTATTAATTGTGTAAAATATTATTACTTACTTTCTAAAATAATATTTTTCCTACTATAATGTAGGAATTGTCGTCTGGCCAAAAAGTTGGACGCCTTCAGCTTTTTGACATTACACATAGAAAAAAAGATGGATCTCCTATGACTACTGAAGAAGCTGTGGAAATTATGGTATATTTACTTAATAAATTTTGAATTATTTTAAATATTTATCATGTTTAATTATAATGGTTTAATTCGTCGTTTGTAATGCAAATAATGCCAAGTTATGTTGCATTTGTTTGATTATATATTTCATTTCTAACTCCTTGATTAATTTATTAGGATAAATTAAAGGATAAGAAGGCGCAGTATGAAGCGATGGCTTCAAGTGATAGTTCGGTAAATCTAGAGGACATTGATAACCGAGTTATTAATGAAGTTTTGGATCCTGAAAGGCATGCTTGAGTTCGATTTTAAGGATTTTTTGTTAGCCCAACCCAATATTTTGGATCCAGCTCGCAGAGATACATGCCTTCGGGGAGTTAAGATCAAGCTGAAGTTTAGATGTTAAGAGATCAAATGGCTCAGATGCAAGCGAGCGCAGTTGAGCAAATTGCTCAACTTAAAGCAGAGGCAATAGCGAGAGAAGAAGAGGCTCAAAGAAAATATGATGAACTTCAGCTACAACTTGAAGCCAAGGTAGTAGTGAGGGAAGTAGAGTCTCAAAGAAAGTATGACGAACTGCAGCTATAGTTTCAAAATATGATGAAAA
The DNA here is from genome assembly GCA_005610355.1 of Gossypioides kirkii. Classification (NCBI taxonomy): domain Eukaryota; kingdom Viridiplantae; phylum Streptophyta; class Magnoliopsida; order Malvales; family Malvaceae; genus Gossypioides; species Gossypioides kirkii. The sequence goes on from CP032248.1 coordinate 37,971,819, forward strand.
TGTTTTAGCAAAATCAATTGCAGAATCCATCATCTTAGACTTTTATTTTTCCTTATTGTGATAATAATATACACAATACTACTTTTAAATATATTTTTAATTTATTTATTAATTTAAATCATATACATATTTCTTTCATGATAGTATCATTTAGATTTGAAGTTATTGGTTGGATTTGAATTTACAGGAAAAAATGTTAAAAATTCGGATTCTATATGAATTAAAATGAGCTGATAAAATCTGTTAATGTTAACTGCGTTTATATGGGAAAACACCGCTAAAGAACATGTTCTATAACTGCGGTTGTGGTAAAAACGCCGCTAAAAAACATGCTCTATAGCGGAGTTAATAGTAAAAACACACACTAAAGAACATGTTCTTTAATGGCGTTTGTGCTTTAGTGGCGTTTGTGTGAAAAGCGCCGCTAAAGAACATGTTCTTTAGTGGCGTTTGTAAGAAAAGCGCCGCTAAAGACCTTGTTCTTTAGTGGTGTTTGTAAGAAAAGCGCCGTTAAAGACCTTGTTCTATAACGGCGTTTGTTGGAAAGCTCTGTTAAAGATCATATTCTATAGCGGCGTTTTTACGCATAAACGCTACGAGTTTTAGCGGTGTTATCTTTAGCTGCGTTTTTTGCGATGCTTGGCCAAAAAAATGCCGCTAAAAACCTGTTTTCCTGTAGTGAAAGTTTGTTTCAATTCAATCTTTTCTTCCAAAACAACATTAATGTACATTAAACCATCCTTCAAACAAAGAGAAATTCATGTACTTCTAATCACCAATTTGAATACTTGCTAAACAAAATAACTACTAAGTCAAATCATCTCAAATGTATAAACCATAATCAGCATAAATAATATATCATACCATATCAAAATCCACAAATTTACTCCACCTTACTCTATTCCCCTTACTTTCCCCTTACTTGTTTGCCTCAAATTTATTCAAGGGAATAAAGTGCTACATTTTCAACAATAGAGGTTGAATCTCGTGGAACAAGTACATTTTTAGCATAGTTTTGGCATCATTTAACTCTTGCTCATTTTTGAAAAACTTTGTCTTTTTTTTAATAGTTTCATCTTGTAGCTTTTTTGAGATCCACAATCACATCAACTTTCTCTTTAGCCACAGTTTTGAGCCTTTCTTTGTCTCCTTTGAGAATGATAACTTATTCCCTCAAGGACTTGTTAAATTCACACAATGCCTTCCATGTTCTTCAACATATGGTTGAACGCATCCTTTAGGTTGTTGAAAAGAACACAATTGTCATAAAGCCTTATCAGCCAAGATAAATCATCATCTTAATAATCAAATAAATAGCTTAAAGGATAAAGATAAGCAATAAGGCATGTTGATCTCCAAACTCTTCAATAGCCAAATTCGATCATCATTATTTATGATGAGAAAAAGTATATTTTGAGGATCATTTGCTAATAGAGAAACCAATCATATATTTTTTAAATATAATTTTTTTTATTTTTTAGAATTATGGTCAAATTGATAAATTTTATAATATTAACGAGCTTAATAACTAATCCTCCAAATTCTATAAGCCTATTAAAGAGGTAAATGTTGCTCACGAGTTTTAAAATTGCTCTATACTCAGAGCGAGGACTATTGATTAAGATAAGAGAGGCCCTTACCATCTCACCTAACTCTCGTGATTTAGAATAATCATATATTGTGACTAAATTTTTAAGCTAATAATAATAATTCAAAGAAAAAGGTGCAAAGTGTAGGCCATGAGCATTAAATTTTTCCTTTTTGAAGTAAGCTTTAGGGTCTGTTTGTTTGCCCGTAGTTGATTTTTCGAAAAATATTTTACTTATTTTACCATGTTTGTTTGACTGACTGAAAATGTCCCACTTTTTATGTAAAATGTCTTATAGATTTTATTTCCGTAAGACATTTTCCATTCCTCACCCTCATCACAGGCTCATCAGCGTCAACCTCAGCTATCAGCTTAGCCAGACTCATCATCTTGTGCTTTCTTCTCCTCATCTTGTGCTTCTTCTCCTTAGCCAGGTTCTGTTCTCCTTTTCTCTCTATTGTTGTGAATGATCTAGATTTATTTTTGGGTGTGCTTTTCTCTCTATTTTTTCTCTCTTTATTGTTCTGTTTTTTTCCATTCCTTCACAAAGAGTATGAAATTTTCTGGTTTATCTTTCTTCTTTTACTTACTTCAGGTATTTATTTACTTTACCCTTTTTTTTTCTTTTACATATGCTGCCATTTTATTTCTTCTTAGTTGTGTCTTCTACCCCAACAAAACGCCACTAATCTCTACTCTTTCCTCGGAACTTCCCCATTTCTTCTTTTTTCATTTATATATTTGGACATGGTTGATTGGTCTGTTTTGTTTTTGTGGTTCAGCCTATAATTTGCTTCTTTTATTGTTAAAAATGGAAGGTTTTGAAATTCTTATACTAAAAAGTTACAATCATTTGGTTTGTTTTTGAAAAAAGTTAAAAATATAATCGAAATAATCTTCTAATTTGGTTTCTTCTTGATCTGCTCCGTTTGATCAATTCTTGGTGAACAATTAGAATAGGTATCTGTTATTTCTTTGCTTTGGATTGCAAAATTGGTTCTTTAGATTTTAGGTGAATGTTGCAAGAGTGTCTTCTTTATTGTATGATGCCTTTCTTAGAGAGTTGTGAAAGTCTACATCTTCTAGTCAGTAGGAATTCCATTTTAGGCTGTGTTTTTTTTTCAGAAAATACTATAAAAAGAATAACATGCTAATATTGGATAAGAATTCTCATAATTTTTGAGCTCTTTATGGTTGGTTATTGGATCTTGTACCCTTTTTCTTGTTTTATTTGAAATGTTGTGATTGATTTTGGTTCTTTATGTGGTTGGTGACTGGAATGGTACTTGTTACATACTTTTATGGAGAATTGAAATTGTGGTTCTCTATCAAGATATGAGATTTGAAATATAAAGATGGCCTTCCTTTAGCATTTTTCTTACAGCTTTGGATTTTCTTTCTCTTATATCCTTAGATCCTTTCTTTCTTTTTTCTTTCTTTTGACTTTCATGATGTGTTAATATTTACTCGGTGTTCGAATGTGGTTGTTAGATAAATTAAATTACTTAATAGAAGCTTGCTAGAGACTTGTCTCTTGTTTATTGACAAATTTTGAAAACGAAGAGAATTATCATTGCTTGGCAATTTCAATTAATTATTTACACATTGTCAGTCAGATTGGTGCAACAAAAAAGCTCCATCTCTTCCTGTTAAAGGAGTTATAAGAGACGATCTTCTTTACCTTGAATCATACCCTACTACAATTTAATTGATTTAACAAGAAATCTCCATTAATATTCTTTGGTGCAAGTAAGAAAGAAAGTTTTTAGTTTTTATTTGTTAATAGGCATAGCTAAAATGATTTTATGAAGATAGCATAAAAAAGCATAATTCCCTACCAACTTAAGCAAGAAAGATAATTAGTTACTATGCAAACAAAAATAATCCAGTTTATTTTGATCCAGATTAACAAAGCAATAGGTAGTTTGAATCGTCATTATAAATAAGTTGTCAGCAATAAGCCATTTGAACCACCATTATAAGTAATTAAAGAAAGCAGCAAATTCTTGGCTAATATACAAACACAGCTTGAATGTCAGATATTCCTTTGTTGGAACAATTAATCCTCCTCTGTGACAGATATATCAAAGTTATTAAGGGAAATGCATATAATACCTTCTGAACTATGACAATGTTCGTAATATATGATTTGGAATGATTATATGATGCCATATGCATTCTGAGTTACAAGGACTCCTTTTTAACCATAATAGACATAAGGATTCCATTTTCCCACCATCAATATCCTAGTAATATCCGAGTTTATGGTTAAGTTGTTATTTCTGTTGCTTAATTCTTGTTTTATTTTTTGTAATGATTGACAATGACAATTATTAATGTAGAATGGGTAAGGGCAACAAAGAAGGGACAACCAAGCAATTCAGGTGGACAAAATCGATGGAACATCTTTTTTTCGAAATTCTAGCAGATGAGGCCCAAAAAGGAAATAAGCCTTCTAACACTTTCAAATCAGTTGCTATTAATCGATTTGCTGCAGTTATTTCTGAATAATTCCAAGTTCAATGTGATTTTAAGCATGTGAAAAATCATTTGAGGACTATAAAAAATCAATGGCAAATTATATGCAGAATTCGGGCCGAAAGTGGTTTTGGATGGGATGATAACATGAAAATGATCACATGTGATAGATCGACATATGATGCTGCAGTGACGGTAATATATTTATATATATGTTAAATATATTTCAATATTATATTCTTTACTTGTTATTCTAATTGTTTATAATATTCAACAGGCACACAAGAAGTATGACCATTTTTGAACAAAAGCATTGATCATTATGATGAAATGGCTTTGGTTGTTGGAAAAGATATGCAACAGGAAGTTTTGCTAGAACATTTGCTGACATAAACTTGGATGATGATAACCAAAATTCAATGTCTGTAGACTGCGACAATGATGTATCTTCATCTGGCACATCTAAACGTAAAAGAAAAAAAAGTGTTCAAGAAAGTGTCGTTGATGAAGAAATTAAATTTGTGGGTGAACAACTTGGCAAGATTGCAAATGCATTGGAACAATTTACTGCAGATAAGACACTACATTACGAAGAAGTGATGTCGATGCAGGTGGAAGGATTTGATGATGACTTCCTTTGTAATGTGTTTGATTATCTTATGAATCGTGAATCCGAGGCCAAAGTTTTCTTAGTCAAAGTACGAAGCATAGAAAAATTTAGCTTCAAAAATTTTCTCAAGGTTGAAGATATATATGCTTTAATGTTCTGTAGTACTAATCATATGGTGTAATACTAGTTATGCACTTTGACAATATTTTAGTTATAATGTTGTATACTACTAATTATGTACTTGGATAATATTTTTTATAGTTATCATATGATATACTACTAATTTGTAATATTAACTGTGATTTGGAAGCTAATTTATTGTTATTCAATCTTTGTTTTTTTATAACCCAATTAAGATCACCTATTCGCTTTGGTTATTTTCAATTTATGATTATTGATATATTTAATTTGATTTATTTATTTATAAATAATTATTGCATATATGTATATTAAATATATAAATTATTATAAATATAATTAATAAATAATATAATAAATAAATTAATAGATTAACTACTTAATAATAAATTCTCAAACATTTATTGTTTCATTTTCAATTTTCTTAAATATTTTCAAGAAATTTCCAAACAACAATATTTTTTACACATATATCACCAAACAACAAAAAAATATTAACTTTATCAAAAACAATTCAAATATTTCAATCAAAATATTTCATTTCATCCAAAAAATTTCTTTTCCAAAAAATCATTTTCAAAATCATTTTCAATATCAATATTTTATACATATTCATCCAAACACCAAAAATTATTAACTTTTCTAAAAAAATAATTTATTTTCTAAAAATTATTTTTAAAAAATCATTTTCAATCAAACAAACCAAGCATTAATTTCAACACAAATTGCAGAAAATTAAATAAACATAAATAAGCCTGTTTTTGGGAAGTAGGTAAGCACAATTACTAATGAGAGAAATCATTTTAAACAACTAGGGCCTATAATAAGAGCATTAATTTTGCTTGTCTGCATCTTGCATTTATATCGTACCTCACCTGACATATCAACATAAAAAATTCTTCTTTCAAAAAACAACTTGGTTAAATTTTGTTATCAGTCCATGTACTTTATATACATTATGAATTTAGTATCTATATTTTAATTTGATTAATTTTAATCCTGATCAAATGGTAGCAATTAAATTTGTTTGGTTAAATTATGCTATTAGTCATGTATTAATCGTAAAGTTATAGAGTTAGTCTATATTCTCCAATTGGATCAATTTTAGTCATTATATTTTTTTTGAATTTCAAAATTTTAGTCTTAATATAAACAATAGTCATTAAATCCATTAACTGATCTTTTGGTGAGTAATATATGGAAATAACAAATTGAAATAACATTATACATGTGATAATATATTTGACGCATAAAATTTTGAAAATAATAGAACTTAATAAATTTTATAATTAACAAACTAAAATTTTCAAATTCTAAAAGCACAGAGATTGAAAATAACCAAATTAAAGTATAGATACTAAATCCATAACTTATGCAAAATATAGGGTCTAATAGTAAGATTTGACCTATACAATTAATATTTATTAATAGAAATATTTTCATTTTAATTTAAATATCAAAAATATAATTTTAATATAATTTTTAAAATAATAAAATTGTCATATAATCCAGTTGATTTAATTTTATTAGGAAATACATCTGATTTCTTTTAAAGAGTCATCATTATAACCAATCATTTATATTTATTTGGATAAATAATTTTAATTTTTTTGATAGAAAAGAACAATATAAAGTGAAAAAATCAATTGACTAAAACTTAATCTGGCATTGACACATAATGATCAGCAAACAGTAATCCTTGCACCAAAATTAGGGGATCTTTGAATAACTGTGAACGTGAATTTTCGATTGTAATATACTTAACCATTGATCGAAAACCCCATTTTGAATCTTCAGTACGTGGCGTATTCTCACTTTCCACCTTCTCAGAAGCTAATGCAACAAATGTAGCTCCACCAAATTGCTACTAGCATCCCACTAGTCAAAAAACAAATCCATTAGTAGTGCACTATCACATTCGACTTCTATATTTCTAAATCTTTTTTCTCAAGCTATGAAAAGACCTTTTAAGATCGCTTTTGTCTCAACTTTAAAACATAATCCTTACCAAATGCTAGTGAGTATCACACAGTCAGTTTGCATCTAAGCCTCTAAATACACCTTCAATAAATGCAGTAGGACTGCTAGATGAAACTGCACCATCCGTGTTAAATTTATCCAGCCCTTTTTCAGACGAGACCAATGCAACAACGTGCGACAATGTGCAATTTCTCTTAAATTATTTTTAAAAAAATTATACATAAATATATGTGAGTCATTTTACAATTTAAGTTATCATTAAGGTTTTTTCATATTTCTTTTTGAAGGAAACTAACAACCGCGTAGTCAAAGGCAAGCCGTGGTCCCCAAGCTAATGGACAAATTGCTCTTTAGCTCTTTCCTCGGAATTAAAGATTTAATTTATGTCTTTTTAACTTTTGATTAAATAGAAAATTTACAATTTTAGTCCTTTAAAAAATATTATTAACTATATTTTTGGTTTATTACTTGGTTTAATAACATTTATCCATGTTTAATATTATTAATTATATTTTTTGCGTCGATTAAGTCTTAACTCGATTGGCATGGGCATTGTTACCAATGCAATAGGATGTAAGGTTGAGTGCGTTGAAACACATTATACTCCTATTTATGGGTTGGGGTGGAATTATGGGTAGTTCTAAGCATTATGTCAAAAAAATATAATTTTTCTGTTTTAAATGTAATTTTTTTTTATATATTCATATTACATTTTAAAAAAAATTGATTGTAGTGTTTTAATATTGAAATAGTTATATTGTAACAATATTTTAATTTGACGTGTATAATTTTTTAATTTAACTCAAACAACGTCACACGATTTGATTCGACTCGATTCAAAAAAAATTCAAATCGAGTTAGGATGATAAAATAAGACTTGTCAACTCGAATTTTTTTACTCAATTCGACTTGATTCGATCGAATACTCACCCCTAATAAATATAATATGAAATCGACATCAAATTTTCAAAAACTACTCGAAAATGAAATTGAAGATATTTCATTCTTCTTCTAGGTAATGTTTAATTAAATAATAGAAAACTAAAGGCTAAAATACTGAGCTGGCCTTTATACAATTTTTTATTATAATTAAGGTATACTTCATGTTTATTTTACAGTTCATAAAAATTAGTATTTTCGGGATTTATGATTACTCCTCTCAACAATGTTTTTAAAGTTCGAACTTGAGTTCCCTTTAAGAATACAATGTATCTTAATACTATATTAACACTTATTGACCGTGTTTATGCTTTTATACTCGACTGAGATTAAGATCTTTTCTATCACACATAAGAGGTTTAAATTTTAATTCATCACAACTAACCATTTAACCTTTATCCAAATAAGCTGAAATAAACCCTAAACCCTAAACATATATCAATATTTTATAACCTAAACCTAAGTAAACCCCAAACATTAATAAACATTTTATTTGAATTAAGGGCTATATTATGTACAAATAAAAATGATAAGGGCTTATTCCGTACAATAAAGTTATAGAGGCTTCTTTAACAAAGGTAAACTAACTGAAGGGCTTTTATAGTAGTTTAGCCAAAACTAAAAGATTTTATATAGTGAAGGCTAGAAGTGTCCACGGGCCAAGACCAGCCAAACCAAAATCTTAGGCCTGTTTACTAGGCTCGGACTCAATCTCGACCTGAAAAATGAACCTAAAATTTTGTTCAAGCCTGACTTGGATAAAAATGTTAAACCTAGACTCAACTCGACCCGCCCGTATTAAACATTTTTTTATATATTTAAAAAAATACATCAAAAATACTAAAAACATTAAAATAAAATGTTTTCCAACAAATTAAAAATATGTATACTTAAATAACATTAAAATAGGTGCAACTTAATAAAGAAATGCCTTTAAAATAGTAACAAATTTAGTAATAAAATAAGAGTTATACAATATCCAAACAATAACAACATAATAGTGAAATTGTAACAAAATAGTGAGAAAACAACAACAAAATAGCAGTAAAACAGTAAAAAAAAAAGCAAGAAAACAACAAAGTTTTTTATTTTGTAAATTCGGGTTGAGATCGAGCAAAAAAAGTCTTACCTAAAGTTTGACCCAATTTCTAAACAAGTATTTTTTTTACTTCAAACTTATTTTCAGATTTATATTTTTACCTAAACTTTTTCATTTTTCAAGTAGTCTTTCGAGCCGGGTGACCCAACCAATGAAGAGTTCTAGTGGGGGCTTTGAACTCCATTAGTTTATACATTTTTCTCCTTTCATAAATAATCAACTTCCTATGGAGTTTGTCCAAACATATTGGTGAGGGAAAAAAACACAGAAAATGATGAAGTTTGAGGCTCAGATTCTTTCAAAAGAAATCATCAAACCATCTTCCCCAGAAATTCATCAAAAAGAACCCTTCAAACTCTGTGTATTTGATCAGCTAACTCCCACCACTTATGTTCCGGTCATATTATTTTATGCCCTGAGTGATACCAACACCACCAATATTTTGACTCAGCTGAAGAAATCTCTTTCAGAAACCCTAAACATCTTATATCCCTTCTCTGGGAGAATCTTTAGTAACACGTTCATCCATGATTTCGACGCCGGTGTTCCGTTTATATCGGCTCGGATCTGTTGTCGATTATCCGAGTTTCTCCGGCATCATCAAATTGAGTCCTTGAACAAATTGCTCCCATGCCCTCCTTTCTCCAAGGAATCAAATCATCAGGTTCCTCTCTTGGTTTGTCAAGTCACCATGTTTGCATGTGGAGGGATAGCTTTAGGCCTCTGCACCTCGCATAAAATCACTGACGCCAAAACAGGCTTCATGTTAGGCTTTCTTTGGAGCACAATCTGCAAAGGATCCCACCCTGAAATTAGATTTCCTGCCTTATCTCAGGCATCCTTGATCTTTCCACCTAAAAATCCAATGCCCAAGAATTACATATCCATGATGGAAACTTATGGTTCACCAAAGGTAATTTTATTACAAGGAAATTTGTGTTTAACGAGGAAGCAATAGGCATCCTAAAGGACATGGCAAAAGGGGCAGTCGAGACTACACCGACACGAACCGAAGCTGTCTCGGGATTCATCTGGAAATGTTCAATGGCCGCATCCAGGGCGATACAAGGAACCTTGAAACCATCCATTGTAGTCCAAGCGGTGAACATGAGGCCAAAAGGGAAGCTCAAGACATTAGATGGTTTGGTTGGGAATGTGTTTTGGTGGGCGAGTGCACTCTCGAATCCAGCCGAGACAGGCACGGAGTTATCCACGTTGGTGGAGTTGATGAGTCAATCCATAGCTGTTTTTGACGACGAATACATGAGATCCGTCCAAGGTGAAGAAGGGTTTGAAGCCATCGCGCGAGCACTTGAACCAGCTGGAGCTGTTGTTTTCCTTTGAAAAACCTGATATTTTCGCCTTCACCAGCTGGATCAATACTGATTTTCACAAAATAGAGTTCGGATGGGGGCAACCTTGTTCATTTGCAGTACTGGGAAAAGCAGGGCCTGAATTTAGAAACTTCACTGTTCTCGTTGAAACCAAATATGGGAAAGGAATAGAAGCTTGGATAACCTTAGATGAAACCAGAATGTCTGCACTGCAAAAAGATGATGAATTCCTAAACTTTGCTTCTCCAAGTCTCCAGATTTCAAGCTTGTGAGTGTCTTTGGATGATCAATAAAATATCCTCTACTATGAATAAGGTATGTATTAATTAATTTTTCAGTAGTATATGGTTTCTACTTTTATATATTGTCTTTCAGGTATCTTCTCATTCGTTTCCCACGTCTCCTTAAGAATTTGTATGAAGTAGAAACCTAACGTGTATTCATTTTTAATTATTTCATCTGTATTTCCTTTTATCTTGAAAATATATTATTGCATAACAAAATCGTTAGCACAAATAAAAAATTAAGTTGAGTGCAAATAAATAAAGCAATCACTGGACCGTGGAAGAATTACTATCTTAAAAATAAATCGATCTTGATCGGTGTAATCGTGTAGTGGACGTCATCCCCAAGGTTAATACAGTACTTTAATACTCGTATACTCGAATAAAAAAGATGGAACACAATTGATATTACTCTTCTTGAAAGGAATAAAAAAAAACATAGTTTGTCCAAAATCTGATCAAAAAATAAACTGAAAAAAAATTGATGAAATCACACTAGATTCAATTCCCATAAAAGATTGGAGGAGTAACAAACGGTCCCGCTTAAAACCCAATCTCTAAACATAATTTTTCTCATTTATACCTTTTTCTAAAGAGGCAAAACGGTAAATTTGCAAAGTCAGATTTTTAAAAATTTCAACAGTCAAATTCTGATTTTATCAAATCGTAACTATTTAGAAGCTAGATTTTGATATCAAATTGTATCCGTTTAAATTTTTTTTAGTTTCTTTGTGTTACCAACAATTAAAACATAATTTTAGTAATTTTTTAACTTGGACTTCGAACCCTAAATCTTAAATCAAAAGGTTAAGTTTAAGATTCAAGATTCAATGTTCAGGCTCAAGGTTCGGGTTTTAGGTTTGAGGTTCATGATTCAGATTAAAAGAATTACCAAAATTATGAGTTGACATGAAAAATTTTGTTGAAATGTCATTAAATAATTGAAAAATAATACGGAATAATATGAAATCCCTATTCCATATAATACTTTCTAATCTGTTAAAATTTGAATATGAATATGAAAAAAATATATAATTGCATAAATTTGTGTCAAATTATTAATGTTTTAAATAAAAACAATTATGTGAAATAATTACACTAAATCCCCTCTCACGTAATATTAGAAGAACATAAGGTTGGGTGATATTCAATATGACTCTTTTAGATGAGCATTACGTTTATAAGTAATTAATATAAAAATAATGATGATAATAAAATTAAATATTATAATAATATTATAACGTAAAATAAAAAAAATTAAACACACGGTAGATCAAAAAATAATCCTCTTAAAGAACTGTTTCATGATGCAGGGAAAGAGGGATAGGGGCCAGTGATGTTTACCATACTTAGGTTCTTATGAATCTCCTTTTTATTTAAAAAAAAAAACAGTTTTAAATACATGAATGGACAACACACTCTCAAACCATCAATTATGGTTCATCTTTTTAACTTAATTTTTATTGTAGAAAAATTATTTATACATGGATATTGTCACACATGAGGCATGTTATAATATTTTTTATTTTTTTAAATATTAGTATCAATATTCATATCCAAGTTAAAATATTAATGTCAATGTTAATTATAATAATTATATATTTATATTAAATTTAGTGTATTTAGTGTATTATATTTTTTTTAAAATTATTTTTATAAAAATTAATATCAAATATCAAATATGGGCCGGTCGAGTTTGGGTTTATTTTTTTTAAATTGGATCGAGTTTGGACAAAAAAATAAGCTCATTTTTTAGATCGGATTGGACCCGAGCTTAGAGAATTGATCTAACTACCTTGCATGAGCTCAACCCATGAACATATTTAATTACAATTAAACTAGCGAGAATTACTAAATTAAATAACTCCTTAAAATAGGTGACTAGATAATTTTTATTTTTTAGTGAATGAACTAAGAAACTTTACAAAAAAAAAAACTATAAATATTGAAAAGGAGGTGTTGCAAATATTTGTAGTTCTTCCTCTCTATCAAACGCCAAATTCCTTAGAAATATATTCAAGAGATCAACTTTTTATTTTTTGTAAAAACTACGCTTTACGTCTAATTATAATGGAATTCGAACTCTTTGATAAAAAATTTTTAATAACCTCGATAACTTTCATATTATCTGTTCGTACTAATACTTTATCATGAAATATTTATTGCATCACCATAAAAAATTCAAAGAAGCAGCTGCAAAGTGTAGGCTATGAGCATTAAATTTTTTTCCTTATTGAAGTAAGCTTTAATATGAACACAAACTGCAGAAAATTAAATAAACATAAATAAGCTTGTCATAAGTAGGTAAGCACAAGAAGCAACTAGGGCCTATAATAACAGCATTAATTTTTCTTCTCTGCATCTTGCATTTATATTCTACCTCACCAAACATATCAAATTATTCTTTTAAAAAACAACTTGGTTAAGTTTTGTTATCACTCCCATTTAGTATTTGTATTTTAATGAATTCAACAAATGGCTCTAGTGAAAAAGGGGATGTTGTTTATCTTAAAGGTTTTGGGTTCGAGCACTTGTGTGTGCAAGGTGTGTATGCCTTGTTAAAAAGTTAAGAAAATATAAACAGATACTACCATGTAATCACACCAGTATAATAATAAAAAGTATTTGTATTTTAATTTGATTCATTTTAGTCTTGATCAAATGTTAGTAGTTAAATTTGTTTGATTAAATTATGTTATTAGTCATGTATTAATCGTAAATTTATAGAGTTAATCTATATTCTCCAATTGAATCGTTTTTAGTCGTTATATTTTTTTAATTTCAAAATTTTAGTTTTAATATAAATGATAGTCATTAAATCTATTAATTGATCTTTTGGTGAGTAATATATAGGACCAACAAACTGATAAAATATTACATATGTAATAACATATTTGACGTATCAATTTTTGAAAATAATAGAACTTAATGAATTTTATAATTTACGGACTAAAATTTTCAAATTTTAAAACTATAAAAACTGAAAATAATCAAATTAAATTACAAGTATTAATTCACAATTTATGCAAAATATAGCAAAATTTAACCTATACAATTAATATTTATTTAATAAAAATATTTTCATTTAAATTTAAATTTCAAAAACATATTTTTAATATAATTTTAAAATAATAAAATTGTCATTTCAACTAGAGTGTCTTGTCGTCGAGCTTTACCATCAAGAAGAATACTACTGACTTGTTGGACGATAAATTTTTGCTTATTGGCTATTATAACAGCAATAATTGGCTCATAATTAAATAAACTTGAACAACCATCTGTTTAGATTCATTCCAGTAAAAATTAAAAATATTTCTTTTACTTTTTTTATTTTTGTTGGCATGGAATGTTAGGTCAACAATTATTGCTGACATGGCTTTTCATGTCAGTTCCGTTAATGATCACGTCAACACTATAATTATCAAAGACGAAAAACGTTGATCAAAGGGATTAATTGATTCAATTTGAGAGTTTGATGGCTTAATTGAGTACATTTTTCACGAAGAGACTTAATTGATTATTTTTCGAGAAAATTTGAACCCCTTTAACCTTTTATTTATTATTATATAAATTTAATTAATAAAAATATTTTAATAGAATCAAAATTCTTATTTATCAAGTAAATTTGTTTACCCAAATATTTTAATAAAATTATTTTTTAATAAACGTTATAAATTGTAAAAATAATAAAGAATATTTAAAATAGCAAATCCAGTAATATAATAAACAATGAAAGCTATATTGGTTAGTTCAAAAATTTCTCCAAATTTATGTTTTTATGTATACTAATTTCTAATATCATATGTTGTATGTGATTTTATGCGTTTATTTTTAATTAATTTTTTAAATATTATTTTTTATAATTATCATAATTAATGTAAAATAATATGCGTAATTCGAATTGTTGAATATAATTAAAATATATTAACTTATTTAACCATCAAATATTATAATAAAATATCCAAATCATAATTAAAGAATTTTATCATGTTCAATGTACAATATTGTTTTACTTCGCGTAATCAATGCAAAATAATATTATTTAAAATAATAATTAATTAAATAATAAATAAATATAAATTATTTTGATATTTCAAATATAGTGATAATAAAAAGTTTCTAATCATTAAAAAAAATTATCACTAATTTAAAATAATAAAGATCTAAAGATTGGAATCGAAATTGATAAGAATTTATACATAAGTATCTTACTACATCTTTTATAAATATTTTTTAATATAATTTTATCATTTCACCCTTATGGTTAATAAATATTTAATTATAAATATGATTCATTTACTAAATCAAATTATGATGGATGATTCGAAAATTCTAAAAAAGCTCGATTGAATTAAACTAATATCATCCCTAGAAATAGTAGACTAAGGGAACATTACACATATGTGATAATGTATTTATCATTTCAAATTTTGGAAATAGAAAAAACTAATTGATTTAACAACTACAACTTCATCGGGACTAATAGCAGAATTTAATCTACTCTTTTAATAGAAAAAGTGATGCAAAGGAACTCAACAAGTGGCTCCAATGGAAAAGAAGATGTTATTCATCTTTGGGGTCTCAGGTTCGAGCACCTGTGTGTGCAAGGTGTGTGTACCTTGTCAAAGGGTTAAGAAAATATGAACAGAAAATACCATATAATCACACCAACATATTAAAAAAAAAAGATGCAAAGCAATTTTAATATTTGAAGAAGTATCAAAGGGACTAAATTCACAATTTATGGCAAAATTCAGGAACTAATATCAAGATTTAACCTATTCGTAAAAAACTGACAAAATATCCGACCTGCCGGATTCGAACCAGCGACCTAAGGATAGCTCTTAGGAAAGTCAACTACAGTCCTCCGCTCTACCAACTAAGCTAAGGTCGGCCATCTGACAATGGGATTATAAAGTATTTTAATTAATAAATTGATATGAAAATTATTTGAAAAAAAAGATTTAATTGTCGAGAAAGAATTGTACATTGTTTTGGTGGCTAATAATTGATAAATACTTACATGACGTAACTTTTAAGGGTGAATCAAAGAAAAGCTCCTCTTTCAATTTCATACTTTTTTTCACCTTGATTTTTAACTTTTTTTTTATCATATTAGTCCTTAAAATTATTTATTTTTATTGGCTTAAAGGTCACTCTCAGTAAAAAATTACAAAAAGTAATTGGCTCCTCCCATTAACGGAAAATATCAATTGACTAGTTTGACCATTAACATCGTTAACATAGTTAATGGAAGCCATAAAAATTGTCATGTGGTAGTTTGCTGACCAAGCATGCCATGTCAGCAAAAAAAAATAAAAAAAATTATTTTTTTGAAAATATAAATTTTTAAAAAAATAAAATTTTCATATAAAATAAATCTAGATAAAAGGTTGTCCAGATTTAAATGAATATGTACATATAATTATACTGATTCATTTTGGATGAGTACAAAATTTAAAAAAAACTTCAAAAAATTTAAAATTCTAAAAAAATATATAAAAATTTCAAATGTTCAAAAACTAAAAAAATTAAAATATTTTTATTTTTTAAATCAATAAAAATTTTAATATCGGGACCTACCATGTAAATATTTTTAAGTCATATTTTAATTTTTTTTATTGAATAAAAAATTTCTAATTCATAATTCCTCTTTGTTCTAACAATATGCTAGGTAGTTCCAAATCAACAAGATAAAATTGAAGCATATAATAAAATTTTAATTATTGTAATTAAAAGGATATCAAGATATCCACACGCATTTTGTTTATTTTTTTAATTTAAAAAATTTGAATTTTTTTTTATATTTGCCACGTCAATATGCTTATCTCAGCATACTGTCACATGATAGTTTTTGGTAGGAGTAAGCATTCGATTGAGTCGATTCGAATCGAGTTAATCGAGTTAACGAATCCTATTTTAGCAATTGAACTTAATTTGAAATTTTTTCGAATTGAATCGAATCGAGTCAAAAAAAATTTAGTTAACAAATTCTATTATTTATACTCAATGTTGCGTATACGTGGACTGATTATTTAACTAGTAGACAAAGCATAGATTACTTGACTATATAAACAATATAATAGTTTTTGTCTTTTAACTTAATGAGTAAACATTTCAGAAACGATGTAATTTTGTCTTTTAATTTTAGAAAAAGTAAACATTTATCAAAACGATATAGTTTTTTTTTATTTAGATTTTTGGATAATTCGAATTGTGTAATTCATATTCAAGTTAAAGCAAAAAAAATTTATTCGATTTGATCCGAATAACTTGAACTATTTAATTCAAAATTTAAAATTTTTATCGAGTTTTTCGAATCGAATCGTATTTTGGTCACTTCTAATTTTTGGTGACTTCTATCAATCATGTCAGCAATGTTAACGGATAAATCGATCAACTGACGATTTCCGTTAACGTAATGAACAAAATTGATTTTTTTAAGTCAATAAAAGCTCAATTAGGTATACTATTTTCATGAGGGCTCGATCAAATTTTTTATTTTTTCTAAAGACTTTTTTAACCCTTAATTTTTCTAACTTGTGTCAAAATCAAATGACAAGTGTATTAAATTTTTTAATATATCAATTAATTTAATTAAATAATATTTCTTTAATATATTAACTTTTCATTAATTATTTTATCGAGTTTTTGTTTAACCATCAATATTGACATATGGCATCTTTATAAGCGTAGTTTGAATATGTTTATAAGTGATTTTGATCATTTGATTTTGTTTGAGGTTATTTTGATAGCGACTGTACCATTTTACATTTGATTGGCTTTTAAGTAAAGTGTTGGATGTTACTTAAGTACATATTATCAATTAACTTAAAAATAACAATAAACTTTACGAAAAAAGTTACATTTTGCATATCGCTCACAATTGATCAATAAAATTCATTTGGAACGTTCAAATAATCAATAAATACCTTAGAAACCAAGCTCGTGTATCAATTCTCTTTATCAATCACAACCAAGCAATCAGGAATATTTGATTATTTGTAATGATATAATTGGGAGTTTAGTATTGAGTTTTTAGTGGTATGACTCCGAGATTAATAGGTTATTATAGCCCATATTATATATTTTTATTCGATCCATCACTCCACTAGTTTTATATAACCCTTTAATAGATTGCAGTTAATATGGGCTTGCAAGGAATAATTAACATTTGAGCAAACAAAAATATCATTTAATTGCTTCGATTACTCATTTAATTGGGTAAGTATTCATTTCAAATTAGCTAATTAATCCAGAGTAAAACTCAATCGTGTTATCTAATAATTTCGAAATGAACATGACACATGAATTTTTTTTTGAAATAATTAATATGATTATATAGTGATATTTGTTCATATTTTTTTAACTCTTTAATAATACAAACATATTTTACACACATAAATACTCAAACTCGAAATTTTTAAGATAAATGACAATTTTTTTTCACCGAAATATTCAAATGACACGTGAATTTTAATATGATAAAGTTGTTATTACTTTTTTTTTTTTTAACAGGAAAATAAATAGTCTAGGTGAACAGACTCACCAGAACCTTTACCAAAACCAAGAGAGAAATTAAATGCAAAAGGCAAAACCCACAGAAAATTGAAAAGACAACCAAAACCAGCAAACAAAAGCAAACATATCAGAGAAGCACAAAGAAACCAGACAAAGATCGGCGAAGCTCCCCTGAAAAACAACACAAAGCAGCAGTAGAGAACCGTAAGAGAGCAACAAGAACATCGAGGGTCAAATAACATAGGAAATCCCCTCCAAAACCCAGCGAAAAGTAAATCTAAGGCGGCTCAACATGGCGTCGATCTTCATCAACCGCTGTCACAGCCCTATCTGGAACCTCCTCAACCCAAAAGCAATCGGCATTCATCCTTAGTCCATTTCACGCAAGAACACGAGCAACTTGGTTTGTCGTGCGATCAACCCACTGAAACTTGCAAAATCGAAAGGAATTCGCAATCTCCTTGGCATCACAGGTAAAACGCACTAATCACCGAATAATCTTCCTCGTGGCCATTGATTTTCCTAATCACTGACTTGGCATCCCCCTCAAGAATCACAGAGTGAAGACCCAAATCTTGCGCAAACCTCAGACATGGATAACCGCTTGCGCTTCAGCCGCGAACGCCGATGCCACCCAATTGGTAAGTCTACAGCAGGCTCCCATAATATCACCCTTTTCATTTCGAATAACCACCCCTGAAAATGCAATTCATTTTCCTGAGATAAATCCAGCGTCTACGTTTACTTTCATAAGACTTCGGCGGAGGCGTCCAATTAATCCCGTCGCACGCAGAATGCTGTGAAACCTCTAGAATCAGTGACGCAATCTCAGTACAGTAGCTACGAATGAAAGCCACCAGACCTCCCACCCCCTGATTTGTATTTTCATGCAGTAGCTTGTTACGGGCATTCCAAATAGCCCACACTGTAATAGCAATTTCTGTATAGAGCTTGTGTAAATAATTTAATTTATGTAGATTAATTAATCGTATTAGGTCCAATTGATTGACCTATTGAGCAAGTTGTAAAAGGATTGGTGTAGAAAAAGGATTACTTACAAAGGACATGCCAACTAATTAACGGGAGTCCAATTAAGACTCTGTTCGCCAGCATGATTTTAGGACTTTGCAATTTATTTTTTCAAATTAAGTTCAGTTCTGTCCATAAATATAGACCTTGGTGGATAAATTCTACAACTAAATAATTAGATTTACAGGAAATTATTTGCGATTCTTTTGCTATTTTTATCAGCTTAAATCATCCTTAAGGAATTGCGAGTTTGCTGAATTTTGCAAAACAACAATTTGGGAATTTTGGGAAAACACTTAATTGGCCAAAGGAGGATAGGGTTTTTCCAATTTTCGAGCTTGTACGAATGTTCATGTATGGTTTAGTATCCACACATCCGACGATAATAGTCAAAAAGAAGGAATGATTGAAAGCTGAGTTTGAATATACAAAGAGGAAATTGATTAAAGCCCTAAACCTTGGAAATTGGTTTCGGGCTTCCCTACCTTTAGATTCAGATAGAAAACTTACAGATGTATGAGATTATTGATGATTTATTATATTTAGCTATACAGGATTGTAAGAGATGTTTAAGAATTCTGTAGCACACCTTCACCATTTTATCAGCATTTCAGATAAAGAACGTTGATGTGAGGGAGTTGTTGTGCAACAAGGTTAATTCCTCCTCATTTATGAAGATATGACTATGTAAAGAAAGAGAACAATCACAATGTTTGGTTAGTAGAGAGTGAAATTACCAACACATATGGGAGTCCCTCTCCCACAAAATCAACACATCTAGTGTTTAATGGAATTGCCTCTTCAGTATATAAGTTTAATTTTTCAGCTCATTATTCAATAAATTTCAAAAGGTCATCAATCACAATAGTTTTGTCAAACTTGGTTTCATTGAGTAGAATATACTTGGAAGACTAATTGACATTGGGGATAACAAATGTTTATGAGAGGGGGTTGATAAATTTCTCTGTAATGAGAAATGGAAGCTTATTTATCCTGAAACAATGGTGTATCACCTCTCTTTGGGCACTTTGGGGTTGAATCCTCTATAGCCACACTTGAAACCTTTTAAGATTTACAGCCCTTTTCTCAATGGAATAAATTAGATGAGTAGCAACATTTTTAGACAAAATGAAAATTCCTACTACAATCTAAAAAGTGTTGAAAAACAAAGAGTATCTAAAATTCTGAAAGAGGAAGAGCTCCATTGGTTCTCTTCTCACAGTTGAGACTATCAAAGAAGCATTGAAACAATTCAACAAATGGTCGGGACAGACTACCAGCTTCCCCAAGTAAAAACTTTTTATTTCCAACAACAGTCTTGAAAGGGCAACCAGAAAGCTCACAAGACATAATAGCATTCCAAAACAACATAATTGTACTACATTTAGAGGAAAAAGTTCAAAACAGGTTAGCAATTTGGAAGTTTAATCAATTATCTCTTGTTGGTACAGTTGTTCTTATCCAAGTTGCTATTGCTTCTATTCCCAACTATACTAAGCAACCCACTTGGTATACTAGGAAGTACTACCGGAAAGAGGAAAAAATCATTATATTAACTGGAACTTTGTTTTCTTAAATTGGAAGGGAATTGGATCTCAAAAACAAAAGATAATGAACCTTTTCTTGCTAAAATGGGTTGGAGCTTCATGATGATACTACGAGACCGTGGAAAGATGCTATATGTACAAACTATCTTCATAAAATTTCTTTTTCCAAGTTTCAATCAAAAGGTTTATGCTCTATACTTGAAGCATCCTTGATGGGAAGGATAAAATGCTGGGATAGTGGTATATCATCCCTTGATTTGAACAAAAATTGGGATAAGGTCATGGTTAATGAATTTAGTGATGAAAAAAGGTTGGAATAAGGAGAAACTACTCCGGAAGTTGCTAAGCAGATAAGTTGTATTGATAGAAAAAAATTAGGGATTCGCTAAGGAAGTATCTTTAGAGAGCCTATCAACACATTTCCTTGTTATAAAAGTTATATAGAAGCTAGAAGTAAACCCAAAATTCAGACCTTTTCCCGTAGTGCGATTAATAACAAAATTCTCTGTAATTCTAACAGAAAGAGCAAGAACCTCAATGAGTGGTGTTACATATCTCCTCCTCGCCAAGTCAGCCACCTCGTGTTCAACACCTCGCATGAGTATCACCCTTGGACCTGGAGTATATGACGAATACATGCATGCTTAATTTTTCAGAACTTATACTCAAGACATATAAATATATATATAAACATACTTGTCAAAATGAAGATTCTTGGTAAGGGTAACACAGCATTTCCAAGCCCCCAGAGTCATATTCCTGTGACATACTTGCACTAACCTTTCCAAATACCCCAGCAAGCCCTTGTCACCAAAGCCAACAAGCCTAACCATTCACCAGCCCACCCTCCACATTTTAATACCCACACACCTCCTTTTAACCCTTCTCGTTTTTTGTTATCCGCTTTATTTGTTTACTCATCTCTTACCATATCTTACCAAGACTTCTCATCGAAGTATCCATCTTCATACATTCTTGTACATGGTATAGGATATAATCCTCCAAGGACCCTCTAAATACATAAAAAAAAAAATTACACCTATGTGGGACATATTTTTGTGTTTGATACTCTAAATACGAACCAAACCATCTCCTTCTAACCCCCTTTCTTACACACAACATATTCCTCACTTGACGCCCCATCCCCTTTTCCAATATCCATATCTGCTACCTCCCCTCCAGAGTCTTCTCACCAAGTCTCTTTAACTTTATAAAACCAAGCAAACCCCCCTGAACAGATCAGTGTAAACCCCATTACAGTAATAGTATAAAAACAAAAGCTAGTGTCGGTCAAGGGAAATGAATAGACACCATTCAAAGTAAACCAACCACCAAAAAAGAGGCCATCTTGAATCATTGCTGAATGTCTTTTATAAACGACAATGGAATCAATTATTCAAGATTTTCAGTAACATGTTCCCCTACTATGCTACCAACAGCTAATTGGGATACTGGCCTTGTGAAGGATTTAAATAGAAGTCACATCACAATTTTGTGACCATTATTTTGGGTTGCTGACTTTTTCCACCGCAGATGTTCACCTCAGACCACAACTTAAATCCTTGGATCGTCTATCTCACTATTCCCATTGTTTCTAACACATTGTTTGATAGGAGAGAAAAACAGGGGATAGGACGTAAAGAAGTTCTAATCTAATGTTAGAAGTGCATGCTAACATATACTATCCTGTAACTCAACCATTAAATTCAAACATTTACCTTCCAATTCTTTCTTGCCTACCAAACAGAGCCTAAAACTAGCAATCCAAAACTATGTCAGACAAAATTCGCTTTGTTATGCATCGTAAACAAACAGAATATTCATCATGCATACTAGAAAACAGAGTTATAAATTGAAGCATACCTTCAGTTCTGATGCTGGAATTCTTGGACAAATTCAAATAAGAAGCAAGTAGAGAAACGAAATGATAAGAAAACAATCTCTCAAGACATCCCCAAAAATTAATTTAGATCAAAAGTAAATTGGGGTTTAAATTCATCTTTAGCTATCAAAAGTTAATTAATCATATCAGTTCTATGCGTTATTATTTAAACCAAATCGATATAAACGTTTGTTCATTGCATCCAAAAACCAAATCGATATAAACGTCCGAACATATTACATGAAATCAATACTATAGAATTTCATGAAAGTCGGTTCGGTGCACCAAAACAAAGTTCTAGAGAAACAGATTGGAAACAAAATCAGGCGCTGGAGCTGCTGCTGGGCCTGCAGCCATCCTTGGAGGAATCATGTCCGTTAGATGGATGATGGTGATGATGATGATCATGTCCCTCGTCATCACTGTCGTCTTCGTCGAAGGGCTTTTCTTTATGGTAAATACAGCAGATCTTGGAACTCTTCTTGTTCATGAATTCGTTGTCAACGGTGCCTTCTTTCCACGTAACTTTCTTCTTCCTAGGGCGGAGTTCGAGGACGAGGGCTTCTTGAGGCTGCGACGACGAGGAGGACGCGCCCGAGGTGTTCTCGATCGTCACGGTGGTTGTCACGGAGGACATCGCTGATGACGACCTGTTTGTGGTGCCTATCGCCGTCGGTCGTACCATCGCCGGAGATTATCGCCGTTCGATATTCCTTCCTTTTTGTTGATGAAATAATAGGGCTTTCAGTTCCCTGATAAGCCGTTCGGTTTCATTTTATTGCATTGTGAGGGCTTTTTTTTCATAAACATCAATCACACGTGTAATACATATTTTAATTAGAGTCCGTAAACCCATTTCTTGGGTAAATACCACAGTTGGTCATTTAATTTTCATAAATTTAAATTTTAGGTATCAAATAATGTTTGTAATACATATTTTTATTATTTTAGTGACTCCTCGTTAATTTTCTATTTTTATTTTTTAACTCATTTTATCTTTTTAATTTTTATTTTTTAGTATTAATTTTAATTATTTTTCCAATAAGAAGAAAATATAGGTTAAACACACCATTTATCTTTTTAATTTCTTTATTTTTTTTTATAATTAATCTTAGTTTTTATTAGAAAAAGAGAAGGGGAAATTTGGAATTTTACAGGAATTATTTGAATTTTTTAGGAAAAACTAATTTTTCTTTTTCATTTACTTTTTTTAAAATTAATTTTAGTTTTTTGAGGAAAACATGAGGGTTTTTAAGAAATTGTATTAGTTTTTATAGGGAAAATTTGGATTTTTACAGCAAAAATTTATTTTATCTTTTTAATTTATTTTATTTTTTAGTAAAAGATAAAAAATTTGGAATTTTACATAGAATTACCTGAGTTTTTACATGGGATTGAATTAGAAGTGAAAAACATGGTTTTCATCTCATTAGATGAATAACCCAATTTCTTAAAAAAACTCACGTTTTTTTCTCTAAAGAAAATGAGTGATTAAAATGAAAACTTATTAAAATTGGGTGACTAAAATTATAGAATGTGATGGCAAATTAAGGAAAAAAACTAAAGTAATAAAAATATATAACAACAATGATTAAAATTGTTGAGTATGTCTCATATTTCAGTCAAATAAGAGATTGATTATAAGTTAAACAAAATATATTTTCTTTCTGGAAGATTTAGTATTTATTAGTATAATATATTTTGCATTTATTAGCATAATTTATTTGACTTCGGAACTTAGCCTATAAATAGACTCTTTTACAACTTTAAAAAAAATTCATTAGAGATTAGAACTCTTTAACACTTTTGAAGAATTTTTGTTTTAGTTTTGAGAGTTCTTTATTTTCGGGTTTCGGAGTTTAGTTTTATTTCATCATTTGTACTATTCGTTCTTTTGTCATTATAGTAAAATTATATTTGCCTGTGGTTTTTTATTCTCTTTGGAGAGATTTTTTCACGTTAAATTTGTGTGTTCAATTTTTCAATTTCTTCCGCTATTTTCACTTGTTAGTTGCTTAATCGGGTCGATCCCCAACAAGTGGTATTAGAGCTAATTCGATTACCGTAGATCAACCCATTCAGAGATGACAGTAATAAGATTTGACATTGGGAAGTTTGATGGTGTCACAAATTTCAATTTATGTCAAGTTCGAATGATAATAATTCTAGTTCAGACCGGCTTGAAAAAGATCATTACCGGGAAAAGCCCAAGAATCTAAATCAGACAGAATGGGAAGAGTTTGATGAAAAGGCACTATCTACAATCCAATTGTACCTCGCGAATAAGGTATTACAAGAGATATTAATGGAGAAGACCTCATCCGCCTTGTGGAAAAGGTTAGAAACTCTTTATGCGACTAAGTCTGTGGCTAACCATTTAGTGTTGAAACAGCGTCTATTTACGTTTCGCATGAACGAAGGTGAGCTTCTTAGAGATCACATCAGTAAATTCATTACCCTTTTAAATGAATTAAATAACGTTGGAGTTCAGATTGACGATGAGGATCAAACTATGCTATTGTTATGCTATTTACCCCCTTCATACAAGTCCTTTAGGGAAACCATGATTTATGGGAGAGACAATCTCTCATTCGAGGATGTGAAGGGTCATTTGTTGAGTAAAGACAAACTTGACAATAAATTTGGTTCAAATAGCAAGGCAGATAAGCAAGCTTCTGTTTTGGTAGTATTAAAGAAACGAGACAAAAAGTGTCGCTATTGTAAGAAGTTAGGTCACGTCAAAGCAGATTGTTATAAACTGTGAAATAAAAGGGCTACTGATAGTAATAAGGAAGATGTAGTTGGTGCTAATTTGGCCAATGAAAGCGGTGATGATTTCTTATAAGTGTCAATGAGAGCTTATATCCGAGTGGATCCTAGATTCGAGATGTTCTTTCCACATGTGTCCTAATAGAGAATGGTTCTCTACATACAGTTTGGTTGAAGGTAGAGTTGTGCGTATGGGAAATGATACATCTACTAAGGTAGTCGGTATTGGTACTGTTAAAATTAGGATGCACGATAGAACAATTAGGACACTCTAAGATGTCATGTATGTACCTAATTTACAAAAGAATCTCATCTCCTTTAATATTTTAGACTCGAAAGGTTATAAAATCAACATCGATTCGAACGACATTAAGGTATCTCGTGAGGCTCTCGTTTTGATGAAAGATAAAAGGATCGACAGTCTTTATATTCTGGAAGGGTCTATAGTGATAAATGAAACCGAACGTCCCTCGTTTGTTACGGAGTTAAAGTCAACTCGTTCGAAGCGGAGACAACTTGGTTATAGGAGGGAAAAATGTATGATAGTTTCGTTGAAGAGAGGTTCTCTTTTGGATACAAGTTTTGAAAAGTTAGGGCACTGTGTTCGTGAAAATCATACCCGAGTTAGTTTTGATTTGGCAGTGCACAAGTCGAAGATAAAAGTCTTCCAACTTCTAAGCAACAATTCGACTTGGTTAATTCCCTGCATAGTTCAAGATGGGCCTGTGGCGGGCTTTGACAAAGATGACGTTGTGGAAATACAAGTCAAGGTGGAGATGTAACAACATGTTTTTTAGTTGTGTCGAAAACAGTGATTTCGAGACCCAAATCCGACGAGAAAATTTTTATAATGAGTGTTTAAATTAAATAAGTCAATAATAATTTTATATAGAATTTTGAATTGAAGAATTTTAATTATTGAATTAAAAGTTAGTATAAGTGATTTGGTTCAAAAGTCAAGTGATTTTAAAAAAATGAGGTATTGAGACCTCGTTCTGAAATTAAGGACCGTAAATATTTTTATTAAATATTTACAAAGTCTTATTATATGTGAATTGAAGTTCGGTTGGATAATTTTGATGATTAATTGCTTAATTAAGGAAAAAGAAGTAAATTGTAAAAGGAGTAAAAGTTAATTGCTATTGATTAAAAATGAAAGGGACCAAAGTAGTAATACACCATGGTTAAAAAGTCCAAGCGGTGGAGGATATGATTACCTTCCACTAACTTTTGTAATATTTATTCCTTTAGTCCTAAGTAGTTTAAGGTTAAATTGAAATAAAGTTTATTTAGTTGGAATTTAAAATAATTGAAGGACCAATTGTGTAATTGGACCCTCCTTAAATGGCTTAATAATAGAAATGAAGTGGAATTCTTTAGATTTTGGTAAATTGTAATTAAATCCTAATTAAATGAGGATTTACTAATTAGTTAGGCTACAACTTTGATGTGTCAGACCGTAAATATTGATTATTTAATATTTACGAGGTCATTAGTATTGGATTAAAATTTGGTTGTGAAATTTTATTATTTAGATAGTTAATTAAGTAAAAAAGACTGAATCGTAAAAGGTGTAAAAGTTGAATGCCATTGAATTTAAGGTATTAATTGATAATTTAAAGCTTAGTTAGGGCACCTAAATGTTAAATAAACCATTAAGGAAATAGGTGGACGGTTTTGACTAAAATAAATAGGAATTTATGTGATTTTATAAAAGATAAAAGAGTAATTATATAAACTTAAGTAATAAAACTAAAACTAAAAGAAAACTTGAAAAGTCATTGTTTTTCTTTTCTTCATCTTCAACCTTGGTCGAAAACCCTAGGAGTCCAAGCAACATTCGACTAGCTTTGAGCTTTAATTTGTTGAGTGAAATCTCGCCTGTTTTTAGTGATTTTTATGTTTTTCAGTCCGTATCAGCTTAATCTAGCTAACCCAAGGACCAATTTGTGATTTTATCAAATGTTATAAATTTTAAAATTGATGAAATAAGCTTATTATTGAAAATTTATGGAAGATTTATAAGCTTGGTGGTTGTTAGATTTGATGATTTTGTAAAGTAATTTTTAGAAATTTTTATGTTAATGGACTAAAATGTAAAAGAATAAATTTGTAAGGACTTGGGGTGAAATATTTTAAAAATTGGACTTTAAAAATGCTTTTAAACATTCGGCAAAGCTGGAATTTAAAATAAAATGGTTAATTTGCAAGTTTGAGCTAAAGGATTAAATTGAATAAAAGTGAAAAGTTAAGGGCAATTTTGTAAAAATAACAAAAAGGCTTTTGCATAAAATGATTAAAAATTCATGTTGATTTAAATAATTTAATGAAATTATTGTAATAGATCAAGATCGTGTCTCGATCGTGGAAATAGGAAAATTATGGATTTGCCCCTAAAGTTCACTTTAACTACAATTTCGTCCGATAAGTTCGTATTGTTAAATTCCAATTTAAATTGTATATTCTTGTATTGTAAACAATTGTAGTGAGTTGGAACGATGATCAGAAGTATGGAAGACGGGAACAAAGGAAAGGAAAAGCTAACGGATCTTGAACCATAAATGAAAAAAAAGGGTCCGATGACTATGTGTCATCATGAGTATATGAATCCTTTACGGATTATGAGGTCCGATGACTATGTGTCATCGTGAGTGTATGAATCCTTTACGGATTATGAGGTCCGATGACTATATGTCATCGTGAGTATATGAATCCTTTACAGATTATGAGGTCCGATGACTGTGTTATCGTGAGTATATGAATCCTTTACGGATTATGAGGTCCGATGACTATGTGTCATCGTGAATATATGGATCCTATTACAGATTTAAGGTCTGATGACTTTGTGTCATCATGAGTATGAAAGGGGAAATGAGAAATAAATCCAAAACTCTAGATTATAGGCCCTGCGATGGCTGAGATCTATGCTTAAAAACATATTCTCGACAGCTCGTGTGAGCAGCATCGTCAGGGGACAGTTACAGACAGACGATGTATCGATGGCTGGAGTACCGCATACGTTACGAGTCCTCGATAGCTGGTGTGAGCATCATCGAGTACTGGTAACAGAAAAGTTATAGACAGAAAAGTTGGAACACCGGATATGGTTTGAGGAAATAACAGTTCATCCTAGCTCGGTTGAGTTATAACTACTTAAAGCATATGTTTGATAACTCTTTAAACTCTTCAAATTTACTAAGCTATGAAACTTACCAAAGATGTTATTGTTATTTTGTAGATTTCTTTGCTACTTAAAGATCGGATCATCTTCACGAAGTCACACTATCGCGGAGCTGGTTTGGTAGTCCTTCATCACTTGGTTATATGACATGTACTAGGATGATGTTAACCTTTTTTTACTTGTTCGAGATTTTGATGATATTGTTATACTTTAATGAAATATTGAATAAGGTAATGTATGCATGTTCAAGATAGAATATAGTTTTGGAAGTTTAATGAAGTGACTTGGGAAACTATGAATTATGTAATGGTCTAATGCATTTTGATGTTATGAATGATATGTGTTGAAAAACTTATGTTTTGGAATGATTCTAGAGATTCTGCTTACTTGTTTCGGTAGAACTTATGCATGTATCGATAGAAGTACAGGGTATGAGAGAGGTTGTTCACTGGCTTGAGTTGTATCGGTAGTTGCATCTTAGGTATCAGTAGTTCTACTCACAAAAGTATCGGTAGTTCGTATACTTGTACCGGTAGAAATTGCAGGGTAAGATTTCTTAACTCTTTAGAGTTTTTAGTATCATTAGAAGCATGACATGTTTCGGTAGAAATCTGTATTGTTCTTGAACTATTTACTGACTTGACAACTACCGATACTTGACCAACAACTACCGATAGAAGTCTCCAAAAATCTTGGAATGATCTTTTTTCCCTTGTTAAGTTGTGATTATAATCAATTGATGATTTATGACGTGTTGGGTACACACCTTTGCTAAAATATGATTGAATGAGATGAAAATAAAATATGAACAGTGATAGTTGAACAGTAAAACACCGGGACCCTGACCGACGATGGTTTCAAGTTTTTGGGTGTTATAGGAGATTTGTTGAGTATGCCTTATATTTTAGTCAAATAAGAGATTGCTTGCAAGTCAAGTTTAACAAAATATATTTTCTTTTTAGAAGATTTAGTGTTTATTAGAATAATATATTTTGCATTTATTAGCATAATTTATTTGACTTAGGAACTTAGCCTATAAATAGGCTCTTTTACAACCTAAAAAAAAACACCATTAGAGATTAGAACTCTTAACACTTTTGGAGAATTTTGTGTTTATGTTTTAAGGGTTCTTTATTTTTGGGGTTTAGTTTTATCTTCATCTTTGTACTCTTCGTTTTTTTGTCATTATAGTAAAATTATATTTGCCTGTGGTTTTTTATTCTTTTTAGAGGGGCTTTTCCACATTAAATTTTATGTGTTCAATTTCTTTCGCTAAGTTGTAAGTCAATCAAAAGTTCCCTTCTACTAATTAAATGTGGTCAAATGACTAAAGGATCTTAAATTAATGGACTTAGTTAGTAATTGTACATATAAATTGTTAGTGGACAAATATTAATTTATGTAGCTAAATGGTAAGTTATGTTAGTAAGGGTGAAATGGTAAATAGATATTATAATGATTAATTAAACAAAATTAGTGGAGGAAAGCCATCGTCATTTTCATTTTTCTTGGCTTGTGAAACTGAAAACACCATGGAAGCTTAGGAGAAGCATTCGGTCAAGGTATTTTCCTTGCATGGTATTGTAACAACCCTAAATTTTGATTAATGACTAAATTGATTTTTTAGTGAAATTTAGGGACTAATTTGTAATTTTAATGAAACTTAGGGACTTAATTGAGCTTTAATTAAAGCTTTATGGCCAAATTGGGATTTGTGGGATTCAATTGTGAAGTAGGAAAAGTTTGAGGTCTCAAGTGAAAAACTCTAATTTTTCTAGAACCTCTTCGCTTAAGTTACCCATTTTGCTTGGTATTTAAACTCCCTTTTCTTCTTTGGTCAAACCTTTCATCTTCTATTTTTTTTCTGTCTGTTTCCCTTAAGTCATTTCCTCTCTCTCTCTCTCTTTCTCAACTTTTTCAATAGTTCTCCGGCGTTCGTGCTCCCGCCGTCCGTGCACTACATCATCGCTACCACCATAGTGCTCCTCGTCGTCTTGCGAGCTGAACCCACCTCTTTTCTTCCCTCTCGTCCACCATACATCAGAAACGGTGCTAAAACCGTTTGGTTTTCTTCCCCATCATCGCCCTCCTTCATTGCTCCATCGTTGGCTGCCGTTCTCGATGTGGTGAGTTGAAGAAGTTCTCACTTCTTCCTTGTAAACTCGGTTGGGGGCCGTTCTAGGGCCATTTTCGTCCGTTTCCGATGAAGGGCGTATTGCTCTGTCTGGGACTAAGTACGACGTCGTCGGTAGGGTCTATAAACCCTAATTTTGTTACTACTTTGTGTGAGGGATTTGGGTCGTGTGAAGTAACACAACTAGAGGCCCAATGTATGACCCGAAGCATGAGCCAATGGAAGACCCAAACTTGACCTAATTTATGACCCGTCCTTGAAGCCCAAGTGTGAACCCAAACCAAAACTCAAAACCTTGACCCAATGCTTATGAGCCCAATCCAAATCTTGAGCTCAACCCGACTCGAGATCCGACAACTAGACCCGACTTGAGACTTGTGACCCGACCTGAGACCTATGACCCGACCCGTTGACTGTTAACCTTTAACTTTGACCTTTGACTTTGATCGTTAACTTTACATTTTTGACATCCTGATTTCGAACTCAAAACCTTGACCCAATGCTTATGAGCCCAATCCAAATCTTGAGCTCAACCCGACCCGAGATCCGACACTAGACCCGACTTGAGACTTGTGACCCGACCTGAGACTTACGACCCGACCCGTTGACCCGATCGTTGAATGTTGACCTTTGACTTTGATCGTTAACTTTACATTTTTGACATCCTGATTTCAAATTCGCAGTCTGTTTTGTCAAATTCGAACCTAGAAACCCCATTTTAACTATTTGCAATTATTTTTATACTTAGTAATTTCTAAGACAAATGAATAAAAGATGTGACTTGGGATATTCTGTGTGTAGGTGATTACGATTTTGAGAATGACGAGTTACCTCCTCCATCTGTACATATTGCCCCTGCACAAGCTCCGAGTGTTGCATGTGAGTATTTGTAATTCGGTTTAGTGATGTGTTTAGTAGGTGGCATACATGTGAGTATTTGTAATTCGGTTTAGTGATGTGTTTAGTAGGTGGCATAGTAGTAGTTTTAATGAAGAGTTATTATCGTAGGTTCTAATTTAGCTAGACTCGGAGTTAGAGCTGAACGTGAGAGGCATTCTCCACGATGTTAGAGCTTCTACTGCTTGAGGTGTGTCTCTATCCGTGTTATATGCTTGTTGTGTGTTTCCATCATGCTACATTATGATTTGTGATAAATGCTCTTTATTGAGTTATTTGTGTGATAATGTTATGAGATGCGTTATTGATATGATCTTGAGCTGTGTTAGGTTTTTGCATGTTAGTGTTGCATGCATATCTAACAGACTGTGGACATTTTTGAATGTTGTGTTTAATATACTGTGTACTCTGATTTATGTTATCATGAGATTGCGATTAAGATTGAGATTTGTGTGTTATCATACCATTTTGTGTTCATGGGTTGGGTTATATGATGGAAGACGTAGTAATCACCCCTTCAAACGGTTGATAGTAAAACCATTGCGATTGGTGACGATTGGATGGGGAGGGGTTCTAAGGAACCTCTCCACTGTGTTGGTGTGTTGGAGATTGGGTGCATTGCATTATGCTTGTGATTTTATTGCATCGAATTGTAACATGTTGTGTGGATATCTAAAATGCTTTGTGAAAATCACTATGATATTGTGTTTGTGGATGTATGCACTTTAGAGACACACAAGGTGTTTTTAGCTCATTCCCTCTTAGTTTCCCTTTCAGATTTAATTGGTCTTAGGTGACTTTGTACCCGGAGGATCTCACATTTTTTTTTATATTTTTATTTCATTATTCTGATTATTTTGTTATCAAATATTTGGGATTGAGTTTTAAGTTTAAATTTGGGACTTTACTATTTTGGATATTCCCTTTTGTTTGCATTTATAGATTTGTTTCAAATTATTTTAATGAACATTTTTATGTTCGAATATATAAACTTTTGAGAATCAATACAAAAATAGAAGTTGATTTGTTTTACTGATTATATTATTGTAATTTATAAAGTATTTATGTTTAAATGGTTTCATTGAGGATGAAATTACAATTGTGACCTTTTGAATTCGACCATATCTTCTAAGTCGAGTATAGGGGGTTACAGGTATAGATTTTGGTCTCATTTCTTAGTAAATTCTATGTTTTTGAACTCATATAAGCTTAATCTTTTTAACCCAAATGCTATAAGGAAAGAAGGACCATGAATGAATTTGTTATATTTATGAAATTAATTGCTAGATTGTAAGATTTTATAGTTGAGTATAAGAGTTTTGTAAAAAGATTTTCTTTTTAATTCTTAAAGTTAGAGATTTATTTGCAAAATGAATAAAAGAGAGGTTTTTCGATGAAATGTTGATTCAAGTGGACTGTTTATAGACTTTAGAAATGTGGTTAGCTTGGTTTAGTAACTGGAAAAAAATAGTGAATTGGGAAGGATTAGGTTAGTGGATTATGTTGAGTTGATATTGAATAGAAAAGGGTAAATTAGTAAATTTACTTAGAAATGGTTATTAGATGGTCTATATATATACTAAGTTATTTGAATAATTTAATGAATAAAAATATTCTTGTTTAGATCAAGAAACAAACCAACCAGACGTCAATCGCGGGAAGGCTAAAATAACGGAGTAGTCATCAGTCTTGTGTTGTCATCAACTTAGTTTCGGTAAGCTCTTTGTGAAGTTAATAATTAAATTATTATTGTTTCGTATTTGATCAATTATAATTTTAAGTTTTATTATAATTGAATCTATAATTAATAAAATGCTTTGACAACTGATGTCCTTTTTGGAACGTATAAGACCGTAGTTGAAAGATACTACGACATCGAACCAAATATGAGCAAGACCATAGTTGTGAGATATTGTGGCATTACAATGGCTTATATAATACCATCATTGAAAGATATTATGGCATTAAGTCGAGAATGAAATGTGTAAGACCGGGGTTGCAAGATACCATGACTTCATTCCTTATATGTATAAGATTGTAATTGGAAGACATTACAACATCATACACGATATGTTATAAGATCATAGCTGAGTGAAACTCTGGCACTATAACAAATATGGGCATGATCATTCGTTGATATGTAAGACCATTATTGAAAGATATAATGGCATTTCTCCGGTTGATGAAGGATTCATTTGATGATATATTGGTATAGAAACTTTAAAACTCGTGGCCAGCATCCACCCCCTTAATGGGCCTATAAAATGCGAAGGGTTAGTTATGAGCTCGATCCAGTAAGATACCTTGAGAAATAAAAAAAAATAGTCATGAAATTATCAGTTTTTATTGATTTTTCACAGAAGCTTATTAAACGAAAATGCTTACCATGTGTATTTCATTTTGTAGATTTTTGGGAAGATTTGTCACCGGGAATATTAAGTCGAAGCCTACACACTATCCTACATCTTTAGTAGATGTTTTAATATTTTGGACTTGGTTATACATATGGCATGTACTGAGAACCTTTAAGTATTTTACTTATTTACTACTTTGGTTAATTTTGTTAAACTTAAGTCATGAAGTTATAAGTTGCTTTACTATGATTGTTATGGAATGATCATCCGGATAGCGAAGTTAAGTACATTATGGGTGTATATATTTTCTTAAATTGGAGTGTAATGCTTTTGGGTGATATATCTTTTGTTCACTTTTTTATTGTAATAGATGTTTAGACTTTACCTTCAATACATATGTTTCATGATGGATGATTGAGTTATGAATATATATATATATATATAAATGAATGTTAGATTGGTATGATTTATGATGCCTATGAAAGGCATATTGATTAGGCCTTGGTTGTTGATGTTTTGACTTATATTAGATGTTTGAAATGCATATTAGAACTTAGAAAATTGTCCTATTTTAGTGTACCTTGTTAGGTAAGATTTGTTGAATAAATGCCTTGTGTTAGAAGCAAATTTAGCTGCACACGGTCTGTGACACGGGCTGTCACACGATCGTGTGACATTTGTAGATGCAGTGCAAGTAACACGGGCATACACACGAGCTAAGACACGGTCGTGTGGCTTAAATTCGTATATAAACACGGTCTGGCACATAGTCCCTTACACGGGCGTGTGCTGTAAAACAGTATTGGCACACGGCCTGTCACACGGTCTATGCACGACCGTGTGACAATTTTTCGTACACACACGGTCTGTTACACAGTTGAAGGCACAAGCGTGTGGATGTGGGCACACGAGTGTGTGTTTAAGACTCACGGCCGTGTGACCCCTATTTTGAGAAAAATATAAGCTTTCTTTTAAAAGTTCTTTTGTATTACAATTTGATCCCTGATTGCTTGTAATGCTTATATATGACCATGTATGCTTAATTGAATTAATATATGTAATTATTATCATGATTTAATATGTATTTTGTGAATGGTACATATATAGATATAATTGAAAATAACTTGTTGGAAGTGTGTTTATGATGATAAAATGTCTTGTAACACTCTGGTACCCTGGATCGTCAATGGTTACAAGATTAAGGTGTTACAATATAAACTCGTTTTTTATATCCAAAATAAAATTTTGTGAAAGTTGAATGACGAACTATATAATTTACTCTTTTATCATTATTTGAAGGCACTGAATTTCATGGGACGTAGTAGTTTTATTTGGCATAATTGTAAAAAAAGCCCCCAAACTTTGGGGGCTTTTGGAATATGCCCTTAACCTTTTTTTTTTTCTGATTTCAGCCCTCAATATTACAATTTTTTGTAAATCAACTCAATTTTAACGATCAAACGTGAGTTGACCGTTAAAAAAATTGCAGGTCAACATAATAATCATGTGGCATGCCACATAAGCGCATGACGGCATAAATGACGTCATTTATTTAAATTTTTTTCATTTTGTTTCATCTTCCTTCTTCTTCCCTCTTTCTCTCTTTCTCCCATTTTTTCTCTCATTTTCTCTCCTGCCAAACACCATTTTTCTTCTTCAAAACACCATTTATAAAAAAACCATGCTTTAATAATTTCTCTTTCTTTCTTTTTTCCATCTCCTTTCTTCTTCTTTCTTCTTCTCTCTTCCCCTCTAATTGATTTATCAGATTTTCTCAAATTTTCTCTCTTTCCAAACCCCATGACTTTTTATCTTCTCAGACTTTCCCTTCATTCCTTCATGAATTTCCTCAGACTTTCTCTCTTTCCAAACACCCATTTTCCTGAGAAAAAAAGGGGGACAAAGCTAATAACTATACTAAACCTAATATTCAATGCAAATCATCAAATCTAATCAAATCACATTTCTTTAACAACATTTTAAGCAAAATGAACAAACGAGAAGAACCCATTTCTCCAAAGACAAAATAAATAAACTACAACCTTCAAAGAAGATAAAATAAAATCCAATTCCAAGATAAAATAAAATCCTATTCCAAAAACAAGCTTCAAAATAAACAAAACAATGCAAAAGTGTTTCCTTTCTTTCTTCCCAAACTCACTCCCATACATACCCAGATTCGTTCCCTTGAGCATCAAAAACCCAAATTTCCCTCCACTGTCTGCATTGCATGCTCTTAAATTCGTGGCCAAAAGTGTTTTCTTTCTTCCTCATCACACCAACAATCGTTATGTTACAAAAGCATTTTCTTTTCCTTATCTTTTCCCTCTATTTCATTTCCATTTAATTCCCAAATTTTATTTTTCCTCTGTGTTAAAGATTGCATGATGGGTCGAGGTTATAAGGTGGATCTCGAAAAGATTTTAACTGAGGCTGGATTTAGGGTTTTTGCAATGAGCCTACAACTGAGCAGAGATAGGGAAACGCGTTTGAGTTTTTGACATTGATGAAACTTTGTTCTCCACTACGTCGAGCATGGTTATGGGTAAGGTTTTTTCATTTTTCATAATTTTGTTTGGTTTTTAAGAAAAGGCAGAAAACTAGAAGAAATATGGAATTCGAGTATCTTTTATGGGATGCTAGGATTTAGAATTTAGAGACATATACATTTCCTTAATAATCTTACTAATAAATTTATAAAAAGAAGAATCAAGTACTGTTCACATTTCACATGAAACAAATGGTTGATTTCAGCAACAAAGAAAATTGCTTGAAATTTATGAAGACTGTGAAATGAGAGAAAAAAAACAACATCCAATAGTGGGGGAAAGATTTTAAACTGAAAGTGTGGTGTGGGTTTACAAGCATGATTATAATCATGGTAATGAAAATTCTTGTAGGTTAAATGAGTCATCCATGTGTTTTAAAGAAAAGAAATGATGTTTTGCAAGAGAAAAAATGAGAGAAAAAAAATGGCAACAGGAAAAAAACAATGATTTTAAGTTGAAAGTGTGGTGTGGGTTTACAAAAATTACACAAAAGCATGACTATAATCATGGTAATGGAAATTCTTGTAGATGAAATGAGCCAACCAGGTGGCTTAAAATAAGAGAAAATGAGATTATTTGGGGATTTAGTGTTTTGTTTTATATTTATTAATTTTCTTTAATTTTTTTGTCACGTCAGCATTATTTTTTAAATTGATGCCACGTCATTCGATCACCTGGAACGCCACATGTACAACATACGTTGATCGGCTGTTGACTAACGGTCAGCTGACGGTTACCGTTTTCAACAGGGTCCGTTTTACAAAATTTTGTTACGTTGAGGGTCAAAATAAAAAAAAAAGTTAGGGGCATATATTAAAAAGCCCCTAAAGTTTGGGAGATTTTTTACAATTATGTCTTTTTATTTTCATATTTGCAAATTGGATTTTGTTGAAGCTAATTGGGTTTATTTTAATAGATTTAGGGTCCTTTTGAATGGGCGTTTATTTTTAGTGCGGTGTGTTTAATTTTTTTTTATACTGTAGCGTCGTTACGGTGTTTAATCTCATCGTCACATTTATTTTTACACTAATCACAAATAAATGCACTGCTCATTCAAAGGAGCTCTTAAGTTAACATTGGGCTTTTCATTTTTAGTTGAGCATTGGTTAATTTTTAAATAAATAAATATGGTATTTTGAGCCCACTTTTGTTTTAATAACCCAATTGGGTTTTTGGCCCAATTTTATTTATATAATAAATGTTTTATTACAATAAATATGAAAAATTATAAAAAGAATTTATTTTTTTAAGCTTTACAAATTAGTCCTCGTAATTGATTTAGGCGGTATTAGAGATATATATCAGTCAAGGAAGTCTAGTCAGCTAGGTAGTTAGTGTTGTTAATAGAATAGCAGTTGCTATCAGTTGAATTGTTAGTATCAGTTACTGAGATGTGAAAGTGTATAAATAGAGGTTCAGTTAAGGTTTAATATATATGAAGCTCTACAGATAAATTCTCTCAATGAAATCATTCTTTTCAGATTAGCTCTCTATTATTTTCTGTTGTTTAGAGTACTTTACATGGTATCAGTCGCCTGAGATCCTAGGACATTTCTTGTTTGTGCTGTGCAAATGATTGATTCCGTTGAGTTCACCACCGGCCCGGTTGCTCCGGCAGATCCACAAGCTACAGGGGTTCATGAGGAGTCTATTCTAGTGGCTGCCAATTTTAGTAAACAGAGGTTGATTCAAAGTTTTCCTAAGCATGAGATGAATAAATTGGATAAGAGTAATTACGTCCAATGGCTGTAGCATGTTCAACTAATTGTAGATCATTATGAGCTTACCGATTACCTAGATGGTACACTGATGTCTTCGACGAGGTTTGTCCCAAACGTTGATGGTAAATTAGTTTTGAATCCTGAGTTTTCTTTGTTTCAATAACAGGATAAGTTGTGGCCAGCATGGCTCTTGTCTACCATCAATCGGTCGCTTCTCTCGTGTTTCATTGGAGTCAAGTCGGTGAATGACATATGGAGCACGATGAATAAGCTGTTTGCCGCGATCACCGAAGCAAAGATCTCCAAGATCAAGCATGATTACACACGATCAAGAAAGGTAATCTTTCTGTCAAAGAGTATCTTTCGAAAATTAGCAATACCTGTGCATTGATAGAGGCAGGGATTCAAATTGCGATTGCGGTCGTGTTGCGTTTACTGCGGTTGCGGACATAACGGATGCTATTGCGGTTACTGCGGGTATCACGGTCGTGAATTTTTTTTAAATTTGCACAACTTATTGTAAAATATAATAATTATAATTATAATTATAAAAAATAACGTTTAATGATTGTTAGAGTGTTTTTCAACACTTCTAAACTTTTATTAATATGAAAACACAATTTTTATAATCATTAATTATTTTTATATTTATTTACGAATTTTTTAATAATATTATATTAACTAATAAGAAAGTAAAAAATAGTTATAGGAAGTATTAAATATTCATCATATTTTAATAAGTAGATAAAATAATTAAAAAATTTATAACATGAATAGAGGTCTTCAGTATTTTTTCACAACTCTGAAGATGGTGAATATATCAAAACATTCTATGCTGCAATCTGCAGAAAGAAAAAAAAACAATATATAATGTATAGATTCTCATCAATGATTTCTATCCTATCACTTATTCGTCACATTCTACTTTCATATATAGTTTAACATGCTTCAATTCTTAATTATGTTTTCATAAAATATATTTAAATCATTTATTTATAGATGTATTTTAAATATTTTAATATCATTAAAATTAAAAACATTAATAAAAGTTTTCTTTAAAAAAAAACATACCTTACAAATAGTGGTAGTGGAGTGGTACAATTTAGTTTTCACCAAGTAGTGGAATGACGAGGAAGATCAGATCCTTCACCTTCACTTTGAGAGGGTCTTGACTTGATTCTCGTGACCTTTGTCCAAAAATATATCCAAAAAAAAGTAACATTTTCACCTTGGTTTCCATATGTTTGATATGAAGGATATATTTGAGGAGGAGGATACATCGGTTGGTGGAAGTGGTGATACATTGGGGTGGAGGATGCATTTGAGGATGGTATGGCACACCATAATTAGGAAATGGTGGATAATAACGATATGGTTGTGGATAAGGATAACCATGTGAAGGCTGAAAATATGAAGGTTGTTCCGGTGGATAAAAACCTTGAGTGCTAGTAGATGAATCACTATACCAAGGTTATTAGAACTCGATCTCCTACCAGATGAAGAGCCTACAAAAGTATGCTTCTTGCCTTTTCCTTTTGATGGAGCTTTAGGTTCACTTCTATCTCTCCCTAAGTTCAGGAAACATATTTCCATCAAATTTTGATCTATCACGGAAATGTCCACTAGTGGTACCAACCCCATATTCTCCTCCATACCGACTAGAAGATCTAATTTCACCTCTATCACCACTATGTCCATCATCATCAATCATCAATTGGACTTAAACCATCACCATCGGGTCCATCACCACTCTGACTTGGCGTTGCACTAGAACTTGAATGAGACAAATTGTGTTGTTGAGATTGATCAACATTCATTTCATCATCAGAGGTATCTACAGGCAACACACCGGCATTTTCACCATCTAACATGGATTCTCTTTCTCTTGAAGCCATTCTGATAGTGGATCAACATCTTCAAATATATGATCAAGGCTGATAGGATTAAAACTAGCGTTTATATCATCAATGCTCATTCTTTTTTGATGCCTTATCTAAAGCCTCATGTTATATAGGTAAAACACTAGTTTCTCAAGTTTTTTGTACTTCAACCTATTTCTTGCCTTGGTGTGAATATAACTAAATGTGCTCCAATTTCGTTCGCAATTTGATGCAGAAGTTGTTTGACTAAGCACTTTAATTGCTAATCTTTGTAACTCAGGAACACATGTTCCATATATTATCCACCACTCAGCTGCATAATATTATTTAAATTTTAAAATAATTTCAAAATATTACAATATAATTAATAATATAAATTAAATTAAATAATTTAATTAACTATTACCCGGATTCATTTGCTTCCAAGCTCTTGTGCTTGTGGAGTACCGAATGTCTCATGTTTATCTCTAAATAGTAACAACTGCATAAATAAAAGATAGTGAAATTTAAAATATAATTTCATTTTAATTATGTAACTAATTAAGTTACAAATAATAGTACTTGATCTAACCTGATTAACCATTCTGACTTAAGTATCAAGAGAAGGTTCTAATCTTTCAATTACTGATCTTTACCTTCTAATGTTTCCATTAGTACATTCTCAGAATGCTCCACCCCAAATTGAAATTGAGGATTGAGAAAATAACCTAATCATAATTTTAAGAATATCATCAAATAATAATAATAATAATCTAAAAGCTTAAAATAATAAAATATAAAATAGTTCTTAATTATATAAACATTTTATCTTACCAGCTGAATGCAAGTCAGAATGCATAAAATTCCATCTATTGTCAATAATCTTTTCATACTCGGTAAAATATCGACAATTTTGTTGAATTGCTCGTTTAGCTCTATCAACAGCCTCATAAATAAAGCCCATAGTTGGTTTTCATCACCATCCATAAGTCTCAATACTTTTACTAAGGGCTCATAAACTTTTATGAGGTCATTGGCCTTTTTCCAAAAATCTTTTCCCAAAATAATTTTTTTGGCTTCATCAGCAGCCCTGACTTTTTGTCCCCATTTTGATTCTTTAAATTCCTAAATAATCATAAGAAAATTTTTTAAATAATATAATTTAAATTATTTGGAACTAATAAAATATTAAAGGTTCCTATATTTAAGTAATTACATTAACTAATTATAAAATACTGACCTTTGAATTAAACATTTCTCTCAGACCTTGCTTTTGTTTTGTTATCTCTTCAAGTTGAATGAAATGAGTTGCAAATCGAGTGAGAGAGGTCGAAGTATTTGCTTCCCATGTGTATACTTCTTCATCAAATCAACAGTCCAAATGTGATTGTATATGAAGCAAGTCACTTTCTTAGCCTCGTCTAACACTTTTGCTACACTAGACTTTTTCCCAATATCTTCAAGGCATAAATCTAAACAATGAGCTGCACATGAGGTCCAATATAGATGCTTTCTTTTCAACATTAATTTTTTTCCAGCAGCCTTCATTGCTGCCTCATTATCAGTCACTATTTGGACTATGTAATTTTCTCCCAATTTCTTCTACAACTGAATCTAACAAACTGTAGTAGAATTCAGCATCTCTACTACGAACACTCGAGACATCCACAGATTTCCAAAAAATAGTTCCTTTACTGCAATAAACAAGGAAATTAATGATGTGCATTTGATTCAAACTGTTGGTCCAACCATCACACATTAGAGTTGCACCCAATTCTTTCCAATGAGTTTTTAGTCCATTTACCCAATCACGAACTCGTTGATACTCCGATTCAAATACACATCTGAAACCTCATAAGGTGTTGGGAGCTTTACACCTTGTCCAAGTTCTATTGACACTTGAATTAGGTTATACAACCATGGAGAACTTGCTAATTGAAAAGGAAGTCGTTCATATATTAAAAATTTAGATACACTTCACCTATCTTCATGCGTAAAGTCTTTAAAAAAGAGCCACTGACCTTTGGTTGCTTTGAGCTTTGCTTCTAACCAATTCAAGTATAGCTCCCCTTAAGGTAAACTCAGACTCACTTGAGATGGATTTACCTGTTCTTTCTCCATGATATCCTCCAACTGATCCATGAGAAGATCGCCCTTCTTCATAAATGTTACTCCAACCACTAGTACTTCGTCTGAATTCTTTCCTTCTATGCCACTCGTGTTGTGATTGGATACTTTCTCGAGTTGCTTGCCTTATAGCAGAAATCTCATCAATGAATTCCTCGTGTTCATCCTCCTCTCCTCTTATTTGGGATAAGAATTCATTTGTTCTCCTCCTTTTGTCTGTTTTCTTTGTTGTTTTCTTTTAGTATATTCATCATACTTTCTCTAATGACACCTGTTAATAAAATAAAAATAATCCACACTTTTATATTATTATCAATTTATGTATAACCTTTAATCTTTATTGATAAATTTACAATAATATTTAAAATTAATAATAAAGGATTTACAATAATATTTAAAATTAATAATAAAGTATCACTATCACATACCAGTAACATTAGGGCATGGTGCAACATTGCCAGTTTTATGAGCAATGTGCTCTTTAAATCGTGTTATTCCTCCTTTCACAACTTTACCACAAAGTTTGCATATGACATTTCCTTTCATATTTGGCATTGGAGTTCCAAAGTGCCAACCTATATCATTACTTGGTGCACCCTCCAATCCTTTAGTCGGGAACTCTTCACGTGGCGACATGCTTTATTTTTATTTATATACAAGAAACATAAAATTATATTTAGAAATAAGTATTTCATTACTTATATTATCAATAATATAATACAAAAAAAAAGTAAACATCACTAATATTGAAAAATTAAATTTACTGCATAAGCTAATAAATAACAAAATACCAAATCTTATTTCACCTATATTTAATCATCTAATTTTAATATTCATCTCATTTAACCTTTATTCATCCAATAAATTTTTCTAATCAATTTCAATAAAAACTAAAATTAGTATATTATTATTCATAAAGTTAAAAAAATCAAATGTATTTTTAAATTTGAATTATTATTTAATTACACTAATTTATCATGATAATAAAAATAAACGTATTATAAAAATTAACAAATAAAAAATTTATAAAACACTAATCAGTTGTCAATGAATACATAGTAT
Source organism: Gossypioides kirkii (assembly GCA_005610355.1). Lineage (NCBI taxonomy): Eukaryota > Viridiplantae > Streptophyta > Magnoliopsida > Malvales > Malvaceae > Gossypioides > Gossypioides kirkii. The sequence continues at coordinate 38,014,901 of CP032248.1, forward strand.
ATGTATAGATATCCAAGTAAGATGTTAGGTGATAAAATAATTATTTAAAATTAATATCTCAAAATCATTTCATCAATAAAAAAAATTAAATATTGCATAAATATTAATCTAAAAAAATTATCTTAGTGGAAAATTGATTATCTTGTTGGAAACAGCTATTTCTATTTTACTAATTGAGCAAAGGAATCAATGACTTTTAGTTGTTCCAGATAATTCTTTTATTTTTTCAATTTTTATGTTATTAAATTCCTTTGATAAATAAATGCTGAAACACACTTAAATCATGTCCAATCAAATTTATTGATTCAAATTATCAATAAAAATATTTTAAAATCCAAAACAAACAGCATTATTAAATAAAAAAACAAACAAAAAAATTACAACCACCCATATGACCCTATCCCCAATACAAAATAATAAAATAATTAACAACTTATTTGCTAATAAATTAAAACACAAAACTAAAAGAAAAAATGAAAAGCCATTTTGGTTAGTAGATTTTTTAATTATGATTAAAAGTTACAGATTCCCAAATCATTTCTGATTGGGCATATTAGGCGGTGTACCGTCCAAAAATGAAAAGCCCACTGTTTTTGATCAGTTAATCTGATGTTTACTAAAAAAACTTTTGAAAAGCCACAATAATAAACCAAAACAGAGAAAGAAAAAACTCATCTCCTACCTTTGAACTTTGAAGGCTCTCTATCGTTCCGATGCTCTTCAAATCTCCCAAAAACAGTATGCTCTCCAAAGGAAGATTATTCTCCAAAATCCAAAGTTTTGAAGACTCGAAGTTCTTTTTTTTTTGTTTATTTTGAGATCAGAAGTTAAGATTTAGAATTGCTTTTTCTTTCTGATTAAGACCAATCGATTTGGACCTTGGTGAAGACTGAGGAGTGAAGAATATATTCTCTGGTAAGTACGAACTTTACTTTTTCTTTTTCTGTTTTCTTTTTCAGATTGATTATTTCTTTTAATGATTTTTTTTAAAGTTTAACGGTAGCGGAAAAAAACGAGAATAGCGGTCCGTTATTACCGCGATTGACCGTTACCCGTTAAATTGCGGCCGCTATCCATCGCTATTGGTGTGATTCCGCTTCACACCGTTATTTTTGACAATAGCGATTTCGGACGGTGGCGCTACCGCTATGTAATGGCCGCTATTTGAATCCCTGGATAGAGGCATCTGGCCACCAAATCTTGGAGTCGAAGGTTGTTAAGGTGGTTCTTGTTGGTCTCTCGACGAATTTTGATGCGGTGTTAACGCTTGCGTCGTGGTCATCTGAACCTCTGTCTTTGCGCAAATTGGTAGACATTCTCTTTGAGTATGAAAATAGACAGCAAAAAGTTGTCATTGAGAATATTTTTCAAATGAATCTGGTGGATGCTTCGCCAGATCTGAATGCTGCTGGTGCGATAAAAAATATTAGGGGTGGTCGAGTCTCATTTGGTCGTGGGCGTGCTGCCAAAGATAAATCTCAGTATCAAATATGTGGACGGTTGGGGCACCTTGCACAGAGGTGTTATTACAGGTTCGATCGCACCTTTGGGGATGCTTCGATAGTGCCAACAACGGCACAAGGGCAGTATCCGCATGAGGGACCTGTGACAGACTCTGATTGGGCTTTGACTTCGCGTGGTGTGTAGCACAGACCATCGTTCCGTAGAGGCGATGCTAGTTGTGGCTGGTCTTATAAAGGCCGTGGTTATGTGGCGTTTGATAAGTCTGCTTTGAACAGGGTTTTTACCCTAGTGTGCAGTTGGTAGAGGTAGATTATGGTTTGCCACGTCAGGTTTTTGGAGATTCACACATTTATGGTCAACAATTTAGTGGTGTCACAATTGACTGGAATGAAGTGGAGTAGCATAATGGGTCAAATAGGCTGATTATCAATAATGTACAAGTGGGCTCAAGAATGGAGTGGCATGGACAGTCTCCGTTTAGGCCAATTAGACCTCGATCTCGTGGTTTCCTTTTACAAAGCCTCGTGCTCGGATGGTTCACGACCCGAATTTTAATAAAGCTAGTTCATTTTTCTCGGTTATTTTGTGGATATGTCCCTGTACAAGTTTGAGCTCGATGCTTCAGATGATAGTGAGGCTCGTATTGCTATGGCTAATATCGATAATGTTACCTTATGTTCCTGTGTTGGTAGAGGAGCAAATTCTACCACTTGGTATCCAGACTCGAGACTTACACATCATGTTTGTAATAATGCTTCGGTTTTGAACGATCACGCTCCTTAAACAGGTAATGGTCCTCTTTTTATGGGTGATGAGACTTGGTCTAGGATTGCTTCTGTGGGTAATGCTATGTTAGGGACCTCTGTTATAATGTTACACTTGACTAATGTCTTATATGTTCCTAGTATTCATAAAAACTTATTGTTTGTATCGCAATTTGCTAGAGATAACGGTGTATATTTTGAGTTCCATCCTTTTCACTGCCTAATTAAAGACATCCAGACTCAAAAGGTTTTGATGAAGGTCCGCACGCATGACGGGTTATATAGATTTTCACAAGTTTCGCAGAATAAGGTTGGGTTCAATCCTACGACGAATGCCACTCACTTAGGCTCAAGCTCTGTGCCTGATGGTGATCTTGAGTTGTGCATAAAAGATTAGGACACTCGTCAATTCCTATAGTACAGAATATTTTACAAAGTTGTTATATCGTTGTAAATAAAAATTCTCTAGACTATGTTTGTGATGCATGTCAAAAGGCTAAGGCACATAAATTATCATTTCCTACTTCTACTACTAAGTATACAGTACCTTTTGAATTGGTTGTCTCAGATCTTTGGGGGCCTGTTGCTGTTGATTGTAATGGGAATTGGTATTATGTGTCGTTTATTGATATGTGTTCTCGTTTTACTTGGGTGTATATAATTCAACGCAAATCTCAAGTAGTTGATTGCTTTATTCAATTTCAGCGTTTGGTAAAAAATCAGTTTAACGCACATATTAAGCAATTTCAAAGCGATTAGGGTGTGAGTATCGCTCGTTCAAGGCGGTACTTGCATAGAGTGGTATTATGCATCGGGCTACATGTCCACACACTTCAGAGTAGAATGAGGTTGCTGAGCGGAAAACACCGTCACATTGTTGAGATAGGTCTCACACTTCTTGCTCAAGCAAATTTACCAATAAAATTTTGGGGTTTTACGTTTTCTTGTGCAATACATGTGATAAATAGGTTGCCTACATCAGATTTACAGAATAAGTCTCCATTTTTTGTGTTACTTGGGAAGGAGCCAATATATGATTATTTTCGGGTATTTGGTTGTTGTTTTCCTTATTTATACCCGTTTAATAAACATAAGTTAGAGTTTCGATCTCAACCGTGTACGTTTCTTAGGTATAGTACTCAACATAAGGGGTATTTGTGTCTCATGCCAGATGGAAAGGTTATTGTTTCTCGTCATATTATTTTTTATGAGAAACGCTTCTTATTTTTTGAGGTTTCTCCTTCCCCCACAGTAAATGAACCAGTTGTTACGTATGTTCCTGTTGTCCAGTTTCAGTCACCGTCATTTGTTTCGACTGATTGGGCAGGTCATGTTCGTGACTCTTCGACTGTTCGGTTGAGTCCTACAGACAATGCTGCAGACCATAGTCATGATACATCTGATGTTATGCCAGTAGTGTCGCGCTTTAATGGGATGTCTCCTCAATGTTTGAACCAACCGTCTGCACATTCGTCATCGCCTACACTGGAGTTTGTTGTTCTAGATGATGACCCACCACCACCTCCTCGAACTGAGAACACTCATTGTATGGTGACGAGGTTTAAAGCAGGGTGTTCAAAGCTAAAGTTCTAGCAGTTGAGGTTGCTGATCGTGAACCCCGCACAATTGATAAAGCTTTTGCAAGTGCTGAATGGCGATTGGCAGCTCAGGTTGAATATGATGCTTTAATATGAAACCAGACGTGGGAATTTGTTCCGTTACCGCCTGGTCGTAAGGCAATTGGTTGCAAATGGTTGTTCAAGACAAAGAAGAATCCTGATGGTACGGTTGTTTATCGTAAAGATCGTCTTATGGCGAAAGGGTGTTCTCAAGTCCCGGGCTGTGATTTTCGGGAAACTTTTAGTTCGATCGTCAAACCAACTACCATCCGGACGATTTTATCGATAGCTGTGTCTAAGAAGTGGCCTTTGCGCCAAGTTGATGTTAACAATGTGTTTTTAATGGCGATCTCTTTGAAGAAGTGTGCATGCAACAACCTCCCGAATATATTAAGTATGGGGTTGATGGGCAACCATTAGTGTGTCGATTGACCAAGGCCCTTTATGGCTTCGACAGGCACCTAGGGATTAGTTTGATAGACTCAAGTTTTTTCTTGCCTCAATTGGTTTTGTTCGAGCTCGGTTTGACACCTCTTATTTGTTCGAAAGACTAGTTCTTGTTGTTTGTCTATATTGGTGTATGTCGATGATATTATTATTACAGGTGATTCGTCATCCGACATTGATCGATTTGTTGCTCAGCTACATTCTGAGTTTTCGCTCAAAGATATGGGTGATCTTCACTATTACTTAGGTATTAAGGTTACTCGGTTGACAGATGGCTCTCTTCATCTCTGTTAACGCAAATACATTCTTGAATGCAAAAGGTGTTAATACGCCAATGGTTGGGTCTACTTATTTAATGAAGACAGTAGGTACACCTCTAGCTAATCTCAGTCATTTTCGTGGCCTTGCAGGTACGTTGCAATACGTGGTGCTTACAAGACCTAATGTTGCATATGCTGTAAATCGAATCTGTTAGTTTATGCATGCTCCTACAGATGAGCATTTAATAGCACTCAAGCGGATTTTGAGGTATTTGTGTAGTATTGCAGACTATAAGTCTGTAATTTCTCCATCTCAATGATTGTCAGTATTTGGCTATGTGGATGCGAATTGGGGATTGGACTTTGATGATAGGCACTCTACCTTAGGGTATTGTGTTTATTTTGGGGATAGCTTGGTGTCTTGGTGTTCTAAAAAGCGGCAGGTGGTGTCTCGTTCTACTGTTGAAGCTGAATATCGTGGTTTGGTAACTGTTACTAGTGATGTTATGTGGTTAGTGTCACTGTTGTCTGAGCTTCATTTTCAGTCTGCTAACATACCAATAATTTGGTGTGACAATTCAAGTGCTGTTGCTGCTAATCCGGTTCAGCATTATAAGTTTAAGCATGTCAAGTTGGATTTGTTTTTTGTTCGGGAAAAGATTAGTGCGGGTTCGTTGATTGTTGATGAAGTACCCGCTTGTGACCAAGTAGCTGATATTTTAACCAAACCATTGTCTGCTTCGTTGTTTTGTAAGTTTTGTCAATTTTTGAAAGTTTTGAAGGTTGGATAGGTAGGTGAATATTAGAGATATATATCAGTCAGGGAAGTCTAGTCAACTAGGTTGTTAGGCTGTTAACAGAATAGCAGTTGCTATCAGTTGAATTGTTAGTATCAATTACTGAGTTGTGAAAGTGTATAAATAGAGGTTCAATCAAGGTTCAATGTATGTGAAGTTTTACAGATAAATTCTCTCAATGAAATCATTCTTTTCAGATTAACTCTCTGTTATTTTCTGTTGTTTAGAGTACTTTACAGATGGTTGGTGGCCTCATAGTGGCTAGCCATTTCTACTAAAATATGTACCTTGTAATATCTCTCACCCATCTCGACGTACAACCAATAATTTTACATTCTAAAATGAGGTTACAGTGTTTGAATTTCAACATTTATTCCATCTTATAATCTCACATTATGGTAATCCTATAATATAGAATGAAATCTCATTAAACCTCTTTCTTAGATAATCTAAAATTACAATAGAATCTGAATTTTAAGACAAAATTATTATCTGTTTTTATCATATCTATTAATATAATCTATTTTATTGTTTTTAAGACAAAAATCAAAATATCTTCTTTTTTTCTTCTCTTTTTCCATAGTAAATTTAAAACCCAAATCTCTAGTCTTTTCCTCCTAAGTTTAACTCCACTCTTTTAGATATTCATTATCGTCTGTTGTTAGATAAGTTTAACATTTTCAATTTCTAGTTGTGTCTTCATATTGCTTTGTGATTTATTGCATTGACAGATTCTTTTATTTTTATTATTATTTTCTCAATATATGTTTTAGGCTTCTGTTTGTTGATTGTTGTAGAATTTTTTCTCAATTTACGTTATAAGCTTCATGTTTATTGAGTTCTTTGTTGTAAATTGTTATGGGTTTTTTCGTTTGGTTTTTAGTTCTCTCGACTATTATGAATCATTGTTTAATTTAATTAAAAAGAGTATATAAAGAGATAGGTAGAAGGAGGAGACCTTGTATGATAAACCACCATTACCATTTCTTCCTCTATATTGTATTGTTTGTAAGTTTTAATTAACTTTCAATTTTCAAATCCTAAATTTCTTTTTGTTATGAGTTTAATTTATTTTATTAAGAACAATTGTTAACATTTACTCGATTATTTAATATTAATGTTATAAATTGAAGTTTGAAGCTTATTTGCTTAGCCATTCGTGATTTAAATTGCCATTTTGATAGAAAATTTCACCTATGTCATAGCTTTCAATCAAATTCTTTTTTTATTTACAGGATTTTAGATTTTTTTTTCCAGCTATTAGATTATAAAATGATTGACAATTTGATGGATTAACTTGTTCTTTAATTCAATGACTGGATTAATTATTTGGTTAATGGCTCATATTTTACAACAAGGACAATATAATAAAATTTTCTTTTGAGTAATCTTATGTTCAATCAACCAAACACTTGAATCAACATCTCAACCAAATGAACCAAACAATATAATTTCCCATTCCACTCGTAACATTACATTTTCATACGCTAAGAAGTAATTAAACTGACATATGACAAAAGTTTTACACATAATATTATTTTTAAATGCTACAATTTTAATTTAGAACCTTTTATTTTGTATCTAAATAACACGATTAACGCGACTCAAACTCAAATCACACTTAAAACGATGAACATCCTAACCATCAAATCAACACACAAAATAAAGCATTAAATCTTTTTAATTCAATTAAAACTTCATTTATCTTTTAACATAAAATTTATAAATATATTTGTTATTAATTTTTTTTCCCACCACCATTATAGGTGGCCATAACCTAATACATGTTACAAGTGTGTAAATCTATACACTCATCGAACATGCTAACATCTCATTTAAAATACTCTTAAAAACAAATACAAATAATTATATATTTATCCATTAAATTTCTTAACATGCAACATCACATAATTTGCGTAAATTTATACTTAACTACATTATATAAAAACTATTTATAAATAGATTAATTATATAAAAACTATTTATAAATAGATTAATATTCGATACACTGATAAAAAATTTTATTCCACATACAATCTTAAAAAATTACAATATATATATATTTTCTAAATATTTTATTATACCCTATAAGATAATCAATCCCTAAACATATTTGTAGAGTATAAAAACTCCATTGATAGTGTACCAAATATTTTACTTTTATAAATAATATAAATATAAAAAAAAACACATAATTAACTACATAAAACAGTAAACAACAAAAAGTTCAACTCACTTCATTATTTTTAGTAGGTTATATTCAAAACACCAAGATAACCAGGATCCTATGCCATCCACATACATATATATACAGCTATTCGAAGTTACTTTGTTTTGTTGTTCCCATTCTAAGCGCAGCGGGCAATTAAGACTGATTGCAAGCAGTGAAAAGTGAAAAAAAAAAACATCACATTTCAGCAAACAGTTTCTCTGCCTTACCACCTTCAGCTAGTGAACCCTTGGTCCATCTTTTCATCATCTCTAAGGCTGCCTTGGGCTGGTCCATAGGCACCATGTGACCAGCATCGTGAACCTGTTAAAGATTATCATGCAGCTATATCAGCAACCAGCCAGCTGCAACTAGATTTAAAGACACAGGTAAATGTCGCTATAGAAGGACCAGACCTTAAGAAAACCAAGAGGTCCATGAGTTTTCAAGACTCCTGCTTCTGAGCCATTAACCACAAATGGAACCTCCGGCGATGCTACAAATTCTTTTCGACCAGACCATTGCATTGCATGAACCCATCTTGAATTGCCTGTTCCAAGTATAATATTGTGATCCTTAATTTACTAGATGTATCTGGTATAATTTGCCCCTCCCCCATCCATAAACAAAACAGAACATGCTTACCGAGCCAGTTGCAGATAAGATCATATTCCCCAGCATAGACAAGAAGCTTGATTCCGTCCTCGAGTAGAGCAGGAATGCCAACTTCAAGATTCCGCATCCAGTCAACCAGCATGGCCTGATACACTGTAGGGCTGCAGGAAACGAATTCTATATTCCCAACACCAAGAGCATCCCTAACAGATTTCTTGTTCAGAAATGTCTCCATGTTTGAGAAGTCATAGCAAAGACTCCCCTCACATTTCTTTCTAATATCATAGTACTGCAACAAGAAAACATTGGAGCATTTCGAATTTTATTCAAAGAATCATAAGATATCAGGCCAAAGATGACTCTCCTCTCAATAGCTTTTTTTTTTCCTTTGAAGTGTCATGTCTGATCTCTATGACCTTCTAAATACACGAAAAAACTTCTAAAAGAATCGAATATAACTATGTCAAACACATAACCATATCAGACACTCACAGTTGGATCTGAGTAATGTAAGTTATAAGTGGTTTAACAATAGGAAAAAATTCTAGGCATCCTTTGCTCATAAAATATCTTAAGAAAGAATGTCAATGATATTAAGACCAATTTCAGGCCCTACTCTATCATTCATTAACCATATTCATTTTCTTTTCTAATCAGGCAAATTACATTATTTGCACAAAAACTTTTCTCCAGATATTTTAGAAGAAGATAGTTTGGTAATGCTAGGAAAAGAAACACATTCTACTTTGCAGGATACTGCAGCAGAAACAAGAACAACTAGAACCAATTAAGCAAATAATTCATCAAATGTGTTTCTAAGCATTAAAAGATAACTGATCCCATGTAGTAAGCAAATAATTTATGTCTCTTACATTTATACCACCAGCACGTGCTATGATGCTAGCGAATATGGTATTGCAGACAAAATAGGAAGCCATGCAAGAGACTGTACCATCAGTGCCTAGAAAAATGGTTTTCCAAAAAGAAAGAAAAATAATCAAAAAGATAACCAACACTGATTCAATCTGTGATATAAACTTTTTTAAAGAAAATCTTATAATATAAAATGCAGAATTGGGGGGAAAATCAATTCTTTGAAGTTTGAAACATCGAGGTAAATATGTAGAGAATGATCATACAAAAGAGAGGAAGCCATTTCAGATGCAAAATTACCACAAAGCTTTATTGCAAATTCACAAACTGGAACCAGCTTGTTGATTAAACTATAGTCAGTCTTCTTAATTAACCCCATGTCTAAAGCATAATCGGGGTAAGCTTTATACTGGATTGCAGGGTCAGTCAGGCCATTTCCAATAGCAAATCCCTGTTAAACACATTGTACTTGAAGTAAGCAAACAAATGAATTGATTCAGACAAGTTAAAACTTCGGGAAATTAGTAAATAAAATCTAGAAGCTTGACGTCATATAACTAGTAACACACCTTCAGGTTTATATGAATTCCATCTTTAGCTTTGTTTCCTCGGTGGACTCGGGCAGCAAAAGCTGGAATGTAGTGCCCAGCATACGATTCTCCAGTTATATAAAAGTCATTCTTGGTGAACTCAGGGTGTTCAGCAAAGAATGCCTAACATAATAAAAAGAGCACAGTCAAAACAACAAATTTATTCATTTTTCTCTAACATATTGAATGAAGTTTATTCACTTCCACAATATTGACAATAATAGTTCAGTGGAGAGTAAAAAATTATGCTAAACTCCTTTTCTATAAGATCCAATGATAAACAGACTAACCTGTAAAAAGTCATAAAGATCATTGCTAACTTCATCTTCATTATGATGAATGTCCCTTCGGTCAGAGCTATAACTAAAGCCAGTACCAATAGGTTGGTCTACATATAGAAGGTTTGACACCTAAACACAAAACCGAGAAAGAGGAAAGATGAAAACATGTCCCTCATCATTTATATAAAGAACTTAAAACTTTTTAATATTAAGAACGGAGAATATTAAGAAAAATACCTTGTCCCAACCAAACTCATTCCAGACAAGAGACATGTTATCAGCAATGGAGAAAGGGCCATTTTCATAAAATAAAGCCAGTTCACTACTGCAACCTGGACCTCCAGTCAACCAGATTACAACAGGGTCCTCTTTGTTACTGCGTGATTCAAAGAAGAAATAGAACATTCTGCCAAAAAACAGAAAGAGTGAAACCAATTTGAAAAGGAAAATATAAGTAACATTTAAAGGGTAAAAAGCAGGAGAGAGAGATAGCAAGTAAGCTATTTGTAGATTTCGATAAACCCGCCATAGAGGTAATTAATCACTTCTATCCATTTCAGTTTTTTTTTTTTTTTGGGGGGGAGGGGGAAGTGAAAACAGAGGGAAAAATCATTGACTATATAAACTGACAATCAAGCATGAAATGAAGATTATATGTAAAGTTTATAAAGTTTAATTAATCTAGTAGCACGACAAGAAAGCTGCAATCTGGAAAATATGTTATTCTGTGATTGGATGATTTTAGGCTTGAGTCTTTTCCTCCTATCAAGAAAGCATTTAGTCTGCAATTCATTTTAAAAGACTTTAATAGATAGAGGCAAAAGATGAGCTCGCTCAGCTTCCTTTGTTTAATATATATTTTTTCTTGGAGTCCAATTCTCATCGGTACAAGCCAAGGGAATGGAAAGGTCCCGTAGCCTCTAATTTCTTGAAGAGGCAGATGATAACCATTCAAGCATTAACATTCACAAAACAAGCAAGATCATCATGAACTGCACAGACATTTATGCAAGACTAAATTGTTTGAGACAAACCTGTTAGGCTGTTACATATCTAGAGACTATGATATGAAGGAAACTGATTTAAGAAAATGTTAAAAGAAATATAAAAGATTCTGAATTTACAAGGCAACGGGAAATTTACACATTGAAATTCACCCAGAAACCAAATAAAATTCAGGGATTTTGCGATTAAACCCGAGAGGCAACTTAAGATTAATGAAAACCCACACACTGAAAATTACAAAAATAAGATTTATTTTAAAACCATGAATAACAAGAATCAAGCAAAAAAAAATAGTCATGGCCTTCTAATAACTAGAATTTGAAAATCCTATTCCAAATTTAAACATCGAAAATCTTCCTTAACAAATGAAATACTGATTTTCTCTAACTAAAATTATTTTAAGATTAAAAGAAAAAACCCTAATTCCAATTAAATCCAAACTTTCAACCATAAAAAAAACCAGAGAATAATCACCTCAATATCCAATTCGTGGGGTTTTAATTATTAAACCCCCAAAATCCTCAATGTTAACCCCCTTCACCAATTAAGTTACGATAACTACAATTTAAGGCTTGTAAACCCCCCCCCCTCCCCAACGAAGCTGAGCATTTAGCTCAGTGCTTGGGGCGTGATTCCTGTTCAAGAGCATGGTTCTCGAATCAAATTTAAAAAAAAAATCCTCCATCAAAATGAAAATTGAAAAAAACCCCACCAAATGAATATCCCAATTATAAAAAAAATACCTGGCATCATAAGAATTAGGAAGCTTGTAATAGCCAGCATGATGACCCAAATCGTCAACAGAAACCCCACCAAGGCTTCTTCCAAACCCGGAACTTGAACCGCTTTTCCACCAGCTTCGAATCCTGGGGTAACGAAACTCGGCCTTGATCGACCAGGTTAGCTTCCTCTTTAGGAAACAAATTCAACTCCCTTATCAATTTCTTTGCTTGCACCGACGGAAAACTCGATCCGGCAAAACGTAGGTCGTCTAAGACAGGGAATACGGCGGCCGAAGAGGAAACCAGAAAGAGATGGGAAAAGAATATTAGACTTAAAGATTTCATTTTCGCCATTTGTTTTCTCTAGAGGAAAATGAAAATTGTAAGAGCAACGAGTATTTATAACTAAAAAGAGAGAAATTATAACTGACAGTCTGGTTTCATGGGGAAGGGTAATTGGATATTTCTAAGGTATCTACTATTATTGAAGTGACCCATTGAGTCAATTTTCTTCCCATCCAAACAAAAAGTAAAAGCTATATTTTAACAAAACAATAAATATTAATTTAAGTATATTTTTATTTTTATATAAAATTAATTAAAAAATGCTTATGATATTTCTAAGTTAATTTTACCATTTTAACCAAAATTTATACCTATATATTTTTTGGTAAATTACGAGAGAATGACAAAATTTTAACACAACTCAATTAACGCAACTCAAATTTAGGTCACACTTGAGACGATGAACACCTTAACCATCAAGCTAACGTACAAGGTTCTATACCTATATATTAAAGTAAGGTTCAAAGAATTTTTCTCATGCTAGCACATGACACCCACCCACCATGCTGTTATTTTTATTATTTAACATCCTTGTGAACTCAAATAACGAATGTCACATTTATCACTTAACATCTATTTATGGCTTCAAACATTTTTAAATTGGACTTTTAACTATGATTTCAAGGCCATATTACACGTGTAGGAACATAATTAGACTATTAATAAAGACTAATTGCATATAAAAATTGTTTTGGCTCTATTTATTTCAAATACAAATTTTTAATTACAGATTTGTATGTCTCAAAACCAATGTATGCATGTCTCGAGACATAACCATTGTACTATAAAAGCTTAACTTCAATGTTGCCTTATCTCGAGACACTTGTCTCAAGACAAGTGAGTGCATGTATCGAGACAAAGAGGCTTATGTCTCAAGACAAAGTTTTTTATGTCTTGAAACGTGGCTCAATTATTGTGGATTTTTAACTTTGAAGTTTGTATGTCTTGAGACGTGCGACAAGAGATTTAAAAATTCTATTTTCAAACACATCCAAACCATACAGAAGTCATTCATACTCATTCCAAACACAAACCACAACTCATATACTAATTAATACCTTATATTTACTCACCAAAACGTATCAAACACAAGTGCGGGAATCAATTAGTTTCCTATTTACTTACATAAACATTCACCTAGATACATGTTAATACTTAAAACAAAATAGTGGAGATAGCATGCTGTAATCCAAGTTCTTGAGATATGAAGAGACTGATCCTCAACGAATCCTTATTTCACATCTTTACCTACGCATTAAAAATAACGTGATAAATTTATGAAAACTTAGTACTTACATTTATTAAATAAAAGAAAACATAATTTAATAGCATTATAAAAAAAAGTATGGAACTTCCTTACTGTAACTCAATCATATAGTTTCTTTCATTATCATTCCATCACAATCAGATAATCTTGTCATATTATTCTTCGCTTTAATTTTTATCTTTTATTATTTAACGGAAGCTCAACGTAAATTTAACAAAACACGTAGGATATACGAGAATAGTATAGAGATACATCGAAGTACAATAACATAAAGAGTAGCATCGGTGTGCCACGTCATAACAGAATAGCACCAAAGTGCTTAATCAAAACATAGAGACATCGAAGTGCGATATTAGAACAAAGAGCTCGCTAAGTATTTTCTAATGGCGTGCTATCTATATCCTACTAGCTCTCATCTTGTCTACTTGGAGAATTATATTAGAATAAACTTTAATTTCACATTTCAGAACAAAATTTAGATATTTTGAATTTATTTCAATTTAGTCCTTATTGTAACAACTCAATAAATAAAATAATCGAATTTCTTTGACACATGAAACATAACTCAGTATCTTATAAAATTTCCATATCCACTAATAAAATTTACGATAACTTTTCACATGTTACTTTTACATATTTTACAATTTAATCCTTTTTTTCACTTTTTCCATTTCAGTATAATAATTCACATAATAAATAAAATTTAATAATTTTTACTATCATTCACCATTAAATTTTAATTAAATAAAGCACATATATTATTAGTAAATAAAACCATGCAATAATTTTTCTATCTATTTAACTTACTATACAAACTTAAACTAAATAAGTAAAATTTTAGTTGTACTTACAATCAAAGGCTTGACAAAAGTTTTCTTCTTCTTCCTTCACTTAGGGCAGTAAATGAATCGAGTTTGAACGAGCAAACCTTTGTTCGTGTTCGTTTGTTTAATTTTGAAGTTATTCATGTTCTGTTCGTATTCATTAAAAATTTCAAATTTTTTGTTCATATTTGTTTATTTAAAATTATGTTCACGAACAATGTTAATGAATAATAAACAAACAAACAGTAAATAATACATACACGTATATTGTTTTAATATTTTTATAAGAAAATATCATTAATAAATAAACGAGCCAATAAACGAGCTTTTAAATGAGCTTGTTCGTGAACATAAACGAACCAAACACACCTCTGTTCGTGTTCGTTTGTTTATTAAATGAACATAAAAATTTTGTTCATACTCGTTTACTTAACTTAATAAACAAGCATAAACGAACGTTATACGAACGATTCACGAATAATTCATCGAACGTTCTGTTCATTTACACCTCTACTTTCACTCCTTGGTTATCTCTTTACCTTTATCACCAACGTGTTCACTTCTTTTCCCTTTTCTTAATTTCATGTAAATCAAACTCTAATTCTTATTTTCTCTTTCCTCCAAAACAATCGCGAAGACACTTCTCATGAAACTAACATAGCTACTAGACTTCTCTATTGATTTCACTAAAAATTTTTGAAAGAAATTGGAGGAATTGAGCTTGAAAGACTTTAGAAATGGTGAAAAGGGACTAAAACGAAAGAAACGAAAAGTTTGCTTTTTTCTTCTCTATGGTGGACTAAAACCCTACTTCTTGTTTATTTTTTTCTTTCATCCTATATTTTACCTACTTAACAATTAAGCAAAAATAATATAATATAATATATGATGGTTCTAAAATTATTCTAACCAATCAATATTTTCCACAATTTAATCCTTAATCATTACTCATACCATAATTATTTAATTTCTATATTGACCATTTAGTCCCTCAACTTTTTCTACAATACCATTCATGAGTCCACTTCCTTTTGGTAAAATTTCACCTCTAGTCCCTCTTTTTTCCAATTCAATTCAATCTAATCATTTTATGTCTTATTTTTTTCACTTTTCCCCAATACTTTTCACTCTCTTACAATTTAGTCAATACCCCGAATTTATTTCTCACAGCATATGAGCATTTTCAATTACCTTCAGTATCTATGTTCACCCTCTACTAACATTGAAAAATTTTTTTTATGATCTTTTCAAATTCTAACATATTTACTATCAATATAACACTATTCTCGACTCGAGTACAGAGGATGTTTCATTTACATTTTATAAAAGTGATTATAATTTTTAGTTTTGGTCTTTATAATATGCTTAAATTTGAGATTTAATCCTTAAACTTTAATTTTTAACATAATTTAGCCTTTATCTTTTAAAATGGTATTAATTAGTTTAATATTTTTATAATGTTATCAATTAAAATGTTACGTGGTTATATATAATTTGAAAGTAGATTTGTAAATCTGAAAAGTAGAGGATTAAAATTCTTGAAAATAAATTTAGGAGGATTGAATTCCAATTGTACGAAGTGTAGAGACTTAGAGTCATTGCTGTTTGAACCAGTCAGGGTATCGATCCGATAAGAGACATCAAACCAATTGACCTGCAAACCAATACAGATCGATTGAACCAAATTAAAAAACCAGTTGACTTTTAAATACTTTTTCCTTTCTAATGATTTATTCAATCGAACCATACAACCCATACAATTTGAAAACCATGCTTAAAGTATATTTTAAATTTCAAAATTTTACCTTATAATTTGGTATAAATAAATAATCAATCCAACGCGAAGCGTGAGTAAACCATATTAATAATATTTACTTTTTAATAAAAATATATACTGTAATATGGCCACATAATTTCTTTTTGACCAAAAATACACATTTTTTGAACAATCTCATTATAAGTTTTGATAATATCTGCTCTTTTTGACACAATGTATAAAACTACCAATAACCCCTCCCCAATCCATACATAGGAGTATAATTCGTTTCAATACATTTGAACTCACGTCCTCCTACATCTGTAACAATGTTCATATCATTTGAGTTTAAGGCTCAATTTTTTTTTGGCGAATTACATACAAAAGTTGGGCAAAGCCCTACCAGTAACGCAATTAACGCGATTCAAACCCAAGTTACACATATAACACCCTAACCATCATACCAACACGGGTTTCTCAAACTTGGCTATTTTACCTAAATGATCCAAAAAAATTAATATTTATAAAAATGACTTTGGTTTAAAAAAATCACTCAAATAACCTGAAATGAACAGTAAAATTAGGTGGGGGAATTTAATAGTTGACACTACATTGAGTTTTGATCCAATCATTGCCTGATGATTGTGTCAGAGCTTAAAAATGATTTTTTATTTTAGAATTTCAATGGCCGACATCAGTGTAATTTTTTCACACAACATCATACTAGTATATGTTTATACCAGTATTTGAAAAAAAAAATTGGGTGCTGGTTGTCGAAACCATTTTTGAAAAAAAAAAATAAATCTCGATTTATATTTTGAAAAATGAAAATTGAGTCGCTACCAATATTTTTTTAAAACAGGTATAATTGGATCACCTTTTGAGATTTTTTTAAAAAAATCATAAAAAATAATTTTGGTCTTTAAAACCATAAAATTAGTTCAGGAGTCATTTACGCATAAGAAAGATTAACACCCTTACATGCCCAAAATTGGTACCTAATCGATTATTCAAAATCTTATTTGTTGAAAGTTAAAAGTTCGAGAAAAATTTAAATTGCAATCTTTAAATGCATGAATATCAAATTTATTCTATTTTGAGAACAAATTTTGCTTCCGAATAAAGCTCGTTACTTCGATTTAATAGAGAAAAAATCACATCCAGTAAATTAGGACATAACAATTCAAATAATCGAAAATGATGAGCTTTTAAAAAAAAACCTTGTATTTAAATTTTAAAAACGATTTTTAATTATCCCGGTTCAAAGGAAAAAACGCACCCAATAAGTTAGAACACATCTTTTCAAATTCCCGAAATAATAACATTGTCTTAATCTTAAAAATTTTACTTTGTCGAAATCCGAATATTTTTTTAAAAAAAAGGTATGAGCATGATTGATATTTAATGATGGCACAAAAAAATGTCACAACAAAAAGCTCAATATAATTTTATAATGTGTATATGCGAATAAATAGGAGAAAAAACTCGAAATCCTACAAATTAAACGAATAAAATACAAACAATTAAAAAATATACCCATTGATGAAAAAGAGTAAATTAAAAAATATATACGTACTATATACAAAGTAAATTAGTAGTCAAATTAATATAATATACAGAATAATATATATATATAAACAATAAGCTATATATATATATACACATATAATTTAAAGAAACAGTGTGTATATGGCGAATATATACATACTATATATATGAAGAATAAACTATATATATACATATAATTTAAGGAAAGGATATGATGAATATATTCATACTATATATATATATATATAAGGAATAAACTATATATACAAGTAATAAATTACATACGTCTCTTACCTTTTGAGAGTTCTTTTGTCTGCTAGGGTTTGGCACCCCATTCTTTGTTTTTCGTTTTTTCTTCTTTCAAATTCTTCCTTCAATTAATTCTTCTTCTTTCTCCCATAAGATCGATCTTCTTTAAATCTTACGATTACTTCAAAAAGCATTAGAAGTAATCCAAGGTTGTTTTGTTCCTGTTACAAAGGAAAAAAAAACACTATCGTTAATTATTGAAGCAGATTTAGCCAAACTAAGTATCGATGACGAGGAAGAGGAAAACCCGGTACCGTGCGAAGGTAATCCTTCAATTGAAGAGGAGGATAAACAATATTGCCTAGTTGGAAGAGCATTAACGGATTGTGTCATCCACTTCCCATCTATGAGAAGAACTCTGGCAGATCTTTGGCATCCATTAGGGGGAATAATGATAACCGATCTAGGTGACAAAAGGTATCTATTCAAATTTTTTTACGAAGTTGATATTCAACGGGTTTTGAACGATATGCCTTGGTTGTTTAACAGACATTTAATATTGTTCCCTCGTCTCGATGTGGGAGAAGATCCTAAAATTATCCCTATTAATTTTTCTTTCTTTTGGATCCAAGTTCATAATTTACCATATGGGGTGGTATCCGAGAGGCTAGCAAAAAACCTTAGGGATTTCATAGGTTGATTTGTTCAATATGATGTTGCCTTAATCTCAAGGGGAGAACGTAGATATATGAGATTTAAGGTCAACTAGATGTCTGCTTACCTTTAAAAAGAAAAAAGAGATTATTGTTTGAAAGGGGCAAAAAGGTCTTGCATATTTCCAATACGAAAGACTAACTCTTTTGTTTTCTTTGCGGTAAATTGGGTCATGGAGTAGGCTTTTGCTTAGTTCGCAAAACAATTGGAGTTCGAGAAATCTCTTTTGGATGAGACCAATCTTCAAGGGCCCCTACAAAAAGAAGATTAAGAGCAAGTAGTAAGTGGTGGAAGGACGAAGGGATAAATAGGGCAAGATGGCGTTCAACGGTTAGAATGAACATTGACCACCATAGAAGGCTTGTTGATCAGGAAGATAATTCTGAACTTGATGATCTAGTAATCTGTCAGAGAGAGGACATGGTAAAAAAAGTCCAATTGACATGGAAGAAGAGAAAAAGAGGCAACGAACAAGATTTGCCCAAGCACACGAAGGAATCGTCGAAAGAGAAATAGTTCAAATTAATGAAAGATCGACAATCACTATTCAATGTGTCGATTGGACGCAATGAAAATAATAAGTTGAAAAGTTCATGAGTTGGGGCACTCACGAGCGGTAAATCGCCTTAAAAATAAGGTTAGATATAAACAATCCCAAATTTTGTTTCTAATTGAAACAAAGCTAGATCATTTAAGAATGGAGAAAGTTCGCAACAAAAGTGGTTTTATGACAACCCCGAAGAAAACAATAAACACGAGTCATGGGACCTTCTTAAATGGATGAATACTTTGTCGCATATGCCATAGATGGTTGTAGGCGATTTCAATGAAATAATGTTCTCTTTCGAAAAGAAGGGTGACCAGATCCATAGTGAGTGAAATATGGCAAGGTTAAGAGAAATTTTATCTGAATGTGATTTATCTGATGTCGGCTTCACAGGCAAATGATTTACATGAGAATGTGGTCATCTTCCATCAAATAATGTAAGGAAAAGATTAGACAAAGGAGTCGCTAATCAAGCTTGGTGAAGCTTTTTTCCGAAGCATTCACTTAAACACTTCACTCACGCAATATCGATCATTGCCCCATTCAGGTGGAGTTGGGAATTCGTGAAGAGGGGCACAAACAAAAGAAAGAATTTAAGTTCAATGCTAGTTGGGCTTTTGAAGAGGAATACGAACATCAAGTTCGGTATTTTTTGGAAAGAAATCATAAAGTGCTTTCGATTAAGGTTCAACAACTAGGCGGGTTTCTAGCAAAATAGATGAGTTAGTTGTCTTTACCCAAAAAAAAGAGAAGCAGATCGACTTGCAAAACATTTTGAATTTCTTTCTTCATCAATGTCGGATGAGGATTATTTGACTGAATTAGAAGAAATGAAAATTCTTTTGAACTTTAAAGCGGATAAAGAGGAGGCTGAATGGGATAAAAAAGCCAAGGCCAACTGGTTGAAATTTGGAAATCGCAATACGACTTTTTTCCACAGCTATACGACCAACCGAAAACAACAAAACAATGTTAAGAAACTAAAAGCAGCTAACGGATTGTGAAAGAGGATGAAACGGTAAACTAAATATCGCAATTGAGTATTTTAAAAAACTTTTTCAAACAATGACGCAGCAAAATGAAGAAAAGGTCCTTTCGGTCATTAACCAATGCATTTATGATTCTATGAATGAAAAATTGAAGAGGGAATTTTCTAGTGAAGAGATTAAGATGGCAATTAAAGGTATGACCCCTTTGAAGGCATCTGGTGATGATGGTTTGCCTGCATTATTTTTTCAAAAATATTGGCCAGTTATAACGGGATGAAGTGACACAATTTTGCCTTGACATTCTAAACAGAAAAAGATGGATTGATCGTATTAACAACACAAACATAGTGCTCCTCCCAAAGACTTCTCATCCAACAGATATGACTCAATTTCGATCAATTAGTTTTTGCAACATTCTATATAAAATTATTGCCAAAATACTAGTTAACCGTTTTAGTTCCTTGTTCAGGGGATGTATTGACGAAACTCAGGCTGCTTTTGTTCCAGGCAGACAAATCATAGACAACGTATTAATAGCTTACAAAGTTTTGCATTCCTTGAAAAGAAGGAAAAGTGGTCAACAAGGTCAATTTACCCTTAAGCTCGATATGAGTAAAACATATGATAGGATAGAGTGAGCTTTCATTGAAAAGATAGTGTTGAAATTAGGCTTCTTCCGGGATTGGGTTGAACTAATAATGAGCTACGTTCGCACAGTAAAGTATTTTGTTGTTTTGAATGGTATAAAAGGTGAACGATTTAACCAACTAGAGGGTTGAGGCAAGAGAATCCATTAAGCCCTTATTGATTTTTGTTATTGTTCAGAAGGTTTCTCCTCTCTACTACAGAACGAAAATAGATGGCAAGATTAAAGGGGTTCGAATAGGAAAAAGCAATTTGACCATCACGCATTTATTCTTTGCTGATGACAGCATAGTATTTGGTGATGCAAGTTTGGAAGGAGCAATAACTATGAAGGCAGTAATTAACGAATACAAAGGGTTTCAAGTCAGTTAATAAATTTTGACAAATCCCTAATCTACTTTAGTAATAACGTTCCAGATTTTAGCAAATTGATAATGCCCTTGGTGTTTGCATACCGTCCAATCCCTCGAAATACCTCGAAATACCAACGATGATTGGTAATAAAAAAGATAGAAGCTTTTGCTAGTCTTAATAGTAGATTTGTTCAACGCATTGAATGTAGGAGTACCAAGTTTCTATCTGTGGGGGTAAAGAAGTGTTCATTAAGTTAATATTACAGGCAATCCCAATCTACACAATGCAATGTTTTTTACTTCCAATTGCTTTATGTCGAGAGTTGGAAAAAATTATGTCGTTTTTGGTGGCGTAATTCAAAATCTGGTAAAGGCATACATTGGTGCGACTTGGATCAATTATGTCTTCCAAAAGCGCAAGATGGAATGGCGCGATTTAATTAAATTTAATATCACCCTATTGGCAAAACAAGATTGGAAACTGATTACGCAGCCGAATAGTTTGCTCGCTAGAGAATTAAGTGCCAAATATTATCCACATGGGGATTTTATGAGAGCAAAATTAAGTACTTACCTTTCATTTACCTGGAGGAGCATTCTAAGTGTGAGATCGCTACTGGAGGAAGGTTTGGGCTGGAGAGTAGGTAATGGCAGATCAATTAACATATGGAGTGCTGCTTGGCTCCCAAATTCTGAACAAGTAACAATTACAGGTCAGAATATTAATATCTCTTACTCATTAGTAGCTGACTTATTCAAAACAGAATACCTAGAATAGGAGAGCTTTGGAAGAATCATTTGATGATAACCAAATTAATAGGTTTCTGCAAATTCCAATTGCTAGCATTGATGTTGAAGACGTTCAAATCTGGAGAGGTGACAATTCCGGACTGTATTCGGCCAGAAGTGGGTACTGATGGCTCCTAAAGAATAAACTAACTCAGCCACCACTACTTATCAATTTTTACAACAGCTTATGCAATTTACAGGTTGCAAGCAAAATCAAAATAAACCTATGGAAGTATTTTCAGAATTACATCCCAACTTTTTCTAACTTACAAAACAGAAGATTACAAGTAATGAATGTGTGTCAATTATGCCACAATGCCGAAGAATCTGTCTTTCACCTCCTCGGAGAATGCTCGGTCACCAATCAAGTGTTTCATAATGTGAGGATTAAGTTGGAATAGTGCCACAACATGCAGGAATAGAAATCAAAATTAGCAGCTAGTTTTATCAATATGGATGAAAACTAAGAAAGCTTATTTTGCCATAGCATGCTGGGTCATTTGGTCATCAAGAAACAAAATATACCACCAAGGAGACAGACTTAGCATAGTGGGAATCACAGCATCTATCAGAGCTTTTAAGTTAGAAAATGATAGCTTGCTTCATGTCACTAGAAACTCTACAGGATCAGCAAAAATTGGTCTGCACCAGACCCAAACATAATCAAACGTAATTTTGATACAGCATATGATCGAAACTCCCAAGTATCAATCTCTGGAATCGTTTATAGCAATCATGAAGGGAAAACAATGGCTGCGGCTACTTACCGCAACTTGAACGTTGCCGATCCAGAAACAGCAGAAGCTAAAGTCGGGCTCCAAGCCATCACGACGGCGGCCGATTTAGGTTTTCGACATCTGGTATTGGAGGGAGATTGCCTATCAGTTAACAAGATTAAAAAAGCGATACCAGATCGTTCAAATATAGCAATGATTATCCAAGAAAAACAAAGATCCTCAGAATTTGAAAGTTTTTCCTGTTTATTTACATGCCGTCACGCAAATCAAGCGACACACAAGATGGCAATGGAAGGAAAAAGATGGCAGATTTCGATGGTATGGATCGAAGAAGCCCCTGATAATATCGAAATGATTATTGAAGAAGAGAGAAGGTTCGCATCTGAAGAAAGAAATGGGTTGGAGGAACGTGATTAAAAATAAAGACTCCGACGGTTTCTAAAGAACTACAAAATGATCATCAGAAAGCTTCATAGAGCGCCTCACTTTCGAATCAGTCTTCGAAAAGATGGTCAGTAGGTTCAAATTAGTGGTAATAAAGGCGATAGGCGGCTGGGTTTTCAGAAAATAGGAAGTAGGAAGAAGCGTCTTTTGATTTTACAAGAGTAGGGTTTTGAAAGAGGAATTTTGAACAACGATCCAAATCCCTCTCTTGCTTGAGAAGTCTGTTTTTTATTTTCATTTGTTTTATTTTCATTTATTTTCTCAGCTTTTTAGGTGATAATTAATCCCTCATCTTTTGAGAAAGGACAAGTGTCCCCCATGCAAGCCTTGTATCTAGAACATTTACCAGCTGTTATCCACTATTCATTTCTATTTAAAAAAAAGTAATAAATTACATATGTAGAATCTAAGGAAGTAACATGCACGAAAAAAAACAAATTATATAGAATTTGGACAATTTAAAAAAAAGGTAAAACACAAAATTAAAATAGAATTCCTATAAGCATAATGAAAATGATACGTAAAAGGGTTTTAATTGAACAAATTTCAAAGTGACAGAGCTAAAATTTTAAGAAAAGAAAAGCCAAATCTGAGTCAAGGACTAATATACAAACAATAACAAATTTACGGGCCAAATAAAAAATAGCATGAAAAGAAAAAAAAGATTAGATTAAAACAATTAAAAAATGGAAGGGTTAAACGTGCAATTAGCTCTTCCCTTTAAAAACACGCGTGTCACGGGTCACGGGTTGGGTCGTCATTGGGTTTAGTATAAAACACAAAATTTTTTTAAACTTCTCATTTTTTCCTTTTCACTTAAAAAAACCTAAAAAAAACTCTTTTTTTTCTCTTCCCCCTCCCTCAACGCCGACCACCATGGCCCAGTCGCGACCACCGCATGTCGGTGATGACAAACACCGTGCCTGTTGGTCAAAAACTTAAAAAAACCTCCTCTTGCTTCGTTATTTCATCCCCGAACCAGATCTGGGGTTTAAAACTTTTAAAATCTATCTTAATCTTTTCAAATCCCCCTTGGAAGTTTCTATCTTTGGATTTTTTTTAAAACACAAGATCTTCCCTTTTTTTTTTAAAACCAAACTCCTTCAACGATGCTAGCACGAGCGTCGAATGGCTCAAAGACCCCCTCGCGGCTTCGACGATGGCGTACAGCAACTATGGGTAAACCTTAGCTTTTAGTTTTTTATTTTTTATACTATTTGATTAATATTTATTCGAAAATAGAAATATATATATAAATATATATAAATATATCAAATAAATAAACAAGCACAAATAAATAGCCAACAGTATACTTTGAAGGAAAAAAAATCCCCTTCACTATCGTATTCATATTGCTTTTGATTATTGAAAATCTCTGTTTAGTTCTCGTATTTTTGCGTAAATCTCTGTATATTTCATCGTAAAAATTTACATATAATTTTTGCTTTTTTATAATACATTTGTACAACCAAAATTCAGGATTTTCCTGAGTGAAATCCAACAACGTGCGTGTGGTGGACTCTGGATACGAAGGTCACGGCGACGACGGCGGTGACACTGGTGTGGGCGAGGTTGCTGACGTGGCAGAGGCATGGGGGTAGAGGCGATTGAAGTTTCAAACCCTAGCAAATTAGGGTTAGGTTTTGGGGTTTGGATATTTTTTTAAGTATTGGGCTTGTAATGAATTTGAGATATTTTTGTATTGGATATTTTTAAATTAAACTAAATAAATTTAATTTTAAAAAAATATTTTATTTTGATTAGGTTTGGGCCCGATCAAAATTAGACTCCAACACTGACTATTAAATAGTCGACACCAACTTTTTAAATAAATTTTTTTAAGTGCTCGCCATTTAATGGCCGACACCAACATTAATTGTCTTTTCAAATCTTTTTCCTTTTTTAACTGACCATTTAATTAAACGTCTCACTTATTATTTTTTTAAATTTAAATCCTATTCATTTCCATTCTTTATTAACTTTAAACTTTTTTTTACTTTCCAATTTATTACTTTAATTTCACTTATCCTTTAATTAAAATCATTTAATTTCATTTATCCTTTAATTAAAATAATTTAACTTCATTTATTACTTTTAAATTTATTACTTGAATTTCATTTATTCCTTTAAATTAATTTATTCTTTAATTATTTAATTTTTAATTAAAATCGTATTTTTTAAAAAATGAATTTTTTAATAATAATACCATAGTTCAAACAATGATTTTTTATTTAATTTATCCTTTAATTATTCAAACAATGAAATGAAGTTGAAAGGGCATATTGTAAGTTTCCTGAACCAAAGTTTAATTTGTATATATTCAGCGTTTGCTCCCTTCTTTTTCTGAAGAATGATGTGATTGTCACCATTTTCTTCAAGAATGACTGGAGTTCGGTATGCCTACTCAACACCCACTTTTCTCATTTAACATTTATCTCACAAACCATTTTCAATCAACTGTCATATATATTTTACTCTTATATGTACACTTCACCTTATTCTGGAATTCAAAAATCTGCCATTGAAATTCGCCCTTCAATTATATTCTTTTATAAAAAATTGGACCTAAATTATTATTATTATCTTATTTCACTAAAAAATGTATGCTTGATGAAATTAATAGTTTAAATTCTATTTATGAAAAAAATAGTATAGTTTAAAGGTCATTTTGCATTTATTAAGGACATATAGGACAAGAGTACATTAGTTATGATTACGTCTTGCTGGTCGTCGACCATTGATATTCCTATCCATTTCTTTTTTTTTATTCAGTTTTTTTTCTTTTATATTTTGTTTTTTTCTAATTTTTATTTGTCTTTGTAGCACATTTTTCCTCTGCCTTGTGGCACTTTTCTACTTTATGGCACATTTTCGTCTACCTTTGTGGTAGATCTACGTTTGTGAATAGTTTTCTCACAACGCTCGGCTTTGATTTGCGGTTATCGATGGTCTTTTAGTGGTTTGGTCTCCTTTTGTGGTTCGTTTGCCGATGCAGTTAGATTTATTTTGTGAAACAACCTACAAGATTGTTGATTTCGTTCACCACTCCTACTTCGATCCTTAAGCGTGTAGGTGGATAGAGACAAGGAATTTTGTTTCCTGCTTCCTTTTCTTCAGTGTTTCATCTCATCCCTGTCGTTGCAGCTCACTAGACGTGTTTTGCTAGTATGATATTTTGTTATTTTTCAGCTACATTTTAATTTCGTTTGGAATATTTCTCGATTTTAATTTCTAATAAATTCAACCGGTATATTATTAAAAAAAAATTATGATTACGTCTTTAAAGTCCATTTTTTTTCTTAAAGTTGCTACACAAATACCTCTCTCAATTTGGCTAGCTGGAAGCGTATTCCTAGGAATCAAGAGGATTTGACTTTGCCAATTTTAAATTTGCATGGAAAAAGGAAATTGAATTTAATGGATGATGTGAAGGTTGCAAATTTTAATCTGGATAATGAAAGATCCAAAAAAATGAAACTATCCGATGGGAATAATGTTGAGATTGGTTTTTTGAAACAGAATTTGAATTCATTAGACCGTACTGATGGTTCCTAAGCTTTTAGATCAGCGGTTGCCAAGGGGCAAGTCGACCATGACCAATGAGGATTCTCAGTTGGAATGTTCGTGGTCTAGGAAAACCGCGGACAGTACGAAGACTTCGACATGTGATAAAGTCGAACAGTTCCCAAATTATCTTCTTTATAGAGACGAAGTTAGATGCAAATAGAATGGAACGGGCTCGACGGAAGTGCGGGTTCAATTGTGGTATTGACATTAGTGCTGAAAGGGCGTGGAGGCTTGTGTTTGGGTTGGGTTGGGTTCTTGATGTGGATGTTCCGCTATGGAGCTATTCAAAAAATCATATTGACGTCCTTATTAAAGAGGAGAATGGCACTAAAGTTTGGCGTTACATTGGCTTCTATGGTGAGCCTTGTGCTAACAGAAAGAGTAAGACGTAGAACTTATTGAGAAGGTTAGGGGCGAACAAGACTTATCCATTGCTTGTTAACGGGGACTTCAATTAGATTCTCTACTTTTTTGAGAAAGTAGGGGGTTCTTAGAGACAACGATAAATGCAAGCTTTTTGTGATGTTTTAGCCTATTGTGATTTATCAGATGTAGGATACATTAGTTCTTCGTATACACGGGAAAGAGGTAATCTGCCAGAAACCAATATTCTCAAACGTCTCGATCGAGGAGTCGCAACTGATGGTTGATTTAATTTCTTTTCGAATGGTAAAATTGGTCATTTGTCTGATACTTTTTCGGACCATTGTTCGCTTCTCATTGATATGGAGGGATGGAGGAAACCGATTGTAAATTCCACGTTCAAGTTTGAAGCTTGGTGGTTAATAGAGAGTTCTTTGGAAGATATTGTTGCGAAATCTTGGGAAGTGCCAACTGATTCCATTTTTGAGAAACTTGATAGATTGAGGGTGACTCTTATTACTGAGCCAAAGATATTAGAAGACAACGGGCTGAGCTAAAGTGTACTTGATGAGAAATTGGCTGACTTGCTGAATGGGGATAGAAATGATACAAATTTGGCAGATATAATTGAAACGAGAATTCAACTGAATCTTGAGATCGATAAAGATGAAGCCTATTAGGAACAACGAGCGAGAGCGAATTAGGTTTGACTGGGGGATAAGAATACTTCTTTTTTTTCACCGTTTTGCTTCTATGCGTAAGAAGAGGAATACGATTGATGTTTTGAGGCATGATGATGGTACTGAGACCAGTTTTGAGGAGGAAATTAGTGAGGAGGCTTCAAAATTTTTTCAAAATTTATTCACATCCAATAATTCTAGTGATGGAACTAACGTCCTTTCAGGGATTGATTCTATCATTTTCGATGAGGATAATGCGACACTTTTGGTGTGCAGTTCAAGGAAGATAAATTTTTGCTGCTCTCCAGTTGATGGACCCTATAAAGGCACTGGGGTTTTGTGGTTACCTAGTAACTTTTTCTAGAAATTTTGGAAGATTGTACAGGTTGATGTTATTCAATTCTGCTTGGATGCTCTAAACACTGGTAATTTTTTTCGCCATACTAATTGTTGAAACGTTTATTTTTCAAAAAAAAACAAATAGGTCTCGAACAATATTTGAAAATTAAAAAAAATAAGTATTATAAATAATCGAAAAAATAGGAGTCGCCACCAATCTTTTTATATGGTGTGTTGGATCACCACAAAACGTTTAAAATCCGTTTCGAAAAATATTTTGATCTTCGAAATCCAGAAAATAAGTTCGGGAGTCGTTACGCATGAGGAAGGATTAGCACCTTCATACGTCCAAAATTTGTACCACATTGATTATTTTCGGGTCTTGGTTTGTTAAACATTTGAAAACTTAAGTTTAATTTAAAATACGATATTTATTTTTAGAAAACTTTGCATGATTTCAAAAAAAAAATCCTATTTAAGAAAAATCATCCGTGTGTTTCAAATTTTTAGGAGAACTGGAAGTCGTGTCCAACACATTAGGGCACTACGTTCTCTGACTTTCGAAATTCAAAGACGTTTTGAAAAACTTTAAAGAGGATATTCGATCGCGTGAATTATACGAAAATCACACCTAGCACGTTAGGGCATGGTTTTTTCAAAGTTTTCCCACGAACGAACATTGCCTCGTTTTCGTTTTAAAATTATTTGTATATATATATATATATTTGAGAACTTGAAATTTCGCATTGAGTTTAAGATACGATCCTTGGACACACGACTTAAAAAGATTTGAAGAAAGAATGCCTGTTTGCTTCGACTTTCGCAGAGAATTGAAGTCGTGACCAACACGTTAGGACACGATGTTCTCGAAATCTCGAAGTTAAAAGGCATTTAAAAACTTGAAAAAGGATATTCGATTCGTGTGAGTTATACGAAAAATCACACCCGACACGTTAAGGCATGATTTCTCAAAGTTTCCACACAAAAAAGACATTGCCTCGATTTTAAAGGTTTATGAAAATAATTTTGAGAACAAATATGTAATTTTAAATATGAATGAGCAGTTAATAACGAAGATTTAAATAACATGAAACAAAATAATTAAGCAGATAAATAATATACAAAAATAAAAAATTAATAGAATATAAAATACGAAAGAATAATAATTAAAATCCAAATATGGATGTTGAAGAGAAAGGAAAAACAAAGCAGACGGGATAAAATGCAATTTTTGGATACCTGGGGTAAAATGGTAATTTTGGACACTTCGAGGGTAAAATAGTAATTCTTAGAGGTTCGGGGTCAGAAATGGAATTTTTAGACATCGGGGGTAAAATGATAATTTTTGAAAAGTTCGAGGTTAAAAATGAAATTTTGGAAGTTTGATGGTAAAATGATAATTTTTGGAGAATTCAAGGTTAAAAATGATTTTTGAAAATTCGAGGTAAAAATATAATTTTTGGAAGTTTAGGGGCAAAAAAGTAATTGTTGTGAAGTTTAAGGTCAAAATGTAATTTTTGAAAGTTCGAAGGTCAAAATATAATTTTTGAACAATTCAGAGACCTTGTAGGCAATAAAACCAAAAAAGATGACACACGAGGCAGCTTCTCAAGCATTCTAAAATCAAAAGACCAATTTGAAAATCATTTAAGATTGTTGGGCTAATTTATAATTAAAAAGGACCAAATGCATAAATAAACCAAAATGAGACACATGGCAGCCTCTCAGGTTTCCAGGAAGTCAAGGGATTAAATTGCAAAAGCATTGAAAATTATTAGACTAATTTAAAATAAATATAAAATAGCATTAAGAACGAAATTGAAACTATGAAAAATACGAAAGGACCAAAAGGATAAATATACCATTAAGCAAAAACACAAGGATCCTTGGTGTAGCGAGTCGGGTTGGATCGAGTTAACTTAAAATGGTACCGTTTTGTGACTTTTAAGCCAACTCCAAAACGACACCGTTTTGATTGACTATAAAAGGTCTCATTTCTTCAAAAAAATTTCATTTTCCCCCTTTCTTTAAAAAAAAAAAATTCTCTTCTTCTTTTTCTCTGAGGATCCAAGGCCGACCACTAAGGTCATCGTCGTCTCGCTATCTCCGTCGCAACTCATCATAGCGAGCTGCTGTCAAACGCCACCGTCCACGATCGCCGAAAAGGTGAAACGTCTTTTTATTTTCTTTTTTTTTTAAAACTGCAGATCTGAGTTTCGATCCACCTAGATCAAACCCAAGTTTTCCTAAAAAACAAACGTTTGTCTTCTCCTTTTTTATAAATATATACCTGTGTTCCATCTTTTGAAAATCCCCTTTTTTAAATTATTTTTTTATTTATTTATCTTCTGTTTTTCGTTTTAAAAAAGATCTCATTAATCTCTTGATTCCATATCTGCTTTGAAGCATGTTTTGTTTTGTTTCCAAAAACTGCACTAATACAACCTTTCTGGGTTTATCATGTTCGACGTGGTGATATCAGCGATATTCGAAGCTTGCAACGGTGACAGCTTGAAGGGTTCCGTCGACGACTCCAATGGTGGTGCAACAAGGGAGTGTCATTAATATTATTAATATTATTATTATTGATGTTATTTACTTAATACTAGAATTAATATGCATTCAAAACACGTTTAGAAATAATAAAAAATAATAAATAAATTGGTGTTAATAACTATGCACAAAGGATGCAAACAATTTGAAATTTAAAGGGTTAGTATTAATGAATAAATGCTTACTGAATACTGGCATCTTCTCTTATAAGTACACTGTTTCTGTTTTTGTATTAATCTCAAGCTTTTTTTAACTGCTGTTAATTTTTCTTGCCATTAAACTGCCTAAATTACAATCATACTACTTTGTTTCTTGCCATTAAACTGCTGTTAATTTTTCTTTGCAGGTGCGGCAGTGGTGGCTGGGGCAGAGGGCGGTGGCAGTGGTAAGTTGCTGGGCAGCAGTGCGTGCGTGGTAGCTGTGCGGCTGGTGCAATTGATGCTGACATGGCAGCCTTCGATTGGCTGGTAAGGAGGGCAACAGCAGTACAAGTGGTGGCAGCAAATCTGGAAAGCTTCTCATACAATTTTGGCCATTTGGGCTAAGACTTGAGTTTGTAATTGGGTAATGTATAGGGTTTTAATGTTTGGGCTTAGATTGAGGTTTGAGTCATTTGTATAGAAAATAAATTTAAACTTAAATAAATTAAAATTTTAAAAAAATCAAAAATTGGGCTTCAAGGTTGCAAAGTTGAGCCCGGACAAATTGGGCTTCAACACTAATACTACTGAAATTGTGCTTATCTCGAAAATTAAGAATCCCACTACTTTGGCTAATTTTAGACCTATCAGTTTGTGTTACGTTCTTTATAAACTGGTGGCTAAGGTCTTAGCTAATAGATTGCAAGCATTTTATTGGTAAATGTATTGATGGTGTGCAGAGCGCATTTTTTCCGAGGTGTTTAGTTACTGATAATGTACTGCTTGCTTATGAGATTCTGGATAGTTTTTTGAAAAAAGATGTGGGAGGAAAGGTTTGATAGCCGTTAAGTTAGACATGTGTAAGACCTACGACTTAGTAGAGTGGAACTTTCTCCGTAATGTTATGTTAAATATGGGTTTTACGATGGATTGGGTTGATAAAAATTATGGAATGCATTACTACCACTTCGTATTCGGTAAGGATCAATGGTCGATTAGGAAGTTTCAACCATCTAGGGGTTTGCATTAGGGAGACCCCCTTAGCCCCTTCCTTTTCCTTTTGTGTGCTGAAGGATTATCAGCTTTGATGAGGAAAGCAATCTCTAGAGGAGAGTTAAAGGGTGTAAAGCTAGCCGCAATGGACCAAGAGTGCCCTATTTGCTTTTTGCCGTTGACAATATTTTGTTTGGGGAGGCGACTACAAATGATGTGACTTCTTTTAAAGAGTTTGCCCAAAGAATACGAGGGCTGCTCGGGGCAAATGGTGAACTTTGAAAAATCTTCCATTATTTTCAATACAAATGTTTTAGAAGTAGAAAGAGCCCGAATAGCCAATTTATTGGGAATGAAAATTTCGACTCATCTGGAGAGTTATTTAGGACTCCAAATATGGTTGGTAGGAGGAAGGAGTCTTTTTGGTATTTGAAGGATAAAGTTGTCCAACGAATTAGAAATTGGAGAACTAAGATTTTGTCTCAAGGAGGAAAGGAGATTTTCATTAAGTCAGTGCTTCAAGCAGTACCGTAGATCTTGAAATTATATTTGCTAAATACTGGTGGCAAAGAAATGCAAGCAAAAAGGGGATACATTGGTGCAAATGGAAGTATATTTGTAGAGGAAAACTGGAAGGCGGATTGGGCTTTCAGAATACGAACAAAAATATTGTGATGCTGACCAAACAGGGATGGCGACTTATTGATAGTCCGAATTCTTTGATTGCTCGGATGTTAAAAGCGAAGCACTTTCCCGGAATTGATTTTTTGGCTGCCAACTTGGGCAAATAACCCATCTTATGTTTGGAAAAGCTTATGGGCCACTAAGGGGATTCTAAAGCAGGAGGCTTGCTAGAGGGTGAGAGGAGATCAAATCAAAGTGAATGAGGATTCGTGGATCCCAAGAAATTCAAATTTTAAAATTACCTTTCCTATTGTTAATTCACAGATTATTAAAGTTGACGATTTGATTGCAGTGTATAAACGTAAATAACGAAAGGAGGTTATCGAAACTACCTTCTCTGCGACTGATACAGCTCGTATTCTCCAGGTTCTGCTGGCCCAAGTTGCTCATAATGACTCTCTGGTTTGGGGGAGAGAAGCTTCCGGGGATTATTTTGTCTGCAGCGCTTACAAAATTTTACAAGGGAATGATTGGGATCCTAGTGCTTATGCATTACAGACCAGCACTATAAAATTCTACAAAGCCCTATGGGGTTTACAAATTCCCGAAAAAAAAAATTACAATGTGAAGATTTTGCAGGAACTACGTGCCCACTTTCGTTAATTTGCGGATGAAAAAATTGGTTGCCTCTTCCACTTGCCCTCAATGCGGGAGTGCAGATGAATCCACAGAGTACGTTGTTCGCAGTTGTCCCGAAACAATAGAGATATGGTCAGGGCTTAATTTTGCTCATATTCTCAATCCTCATGACTTGGATTTATTCCAGTGGTTTACCTGGATTTTCCAAATTAGTGATCCTCATCAACGTATGGTTTTCTGCTGCGCAATATGGGCATTTGGAAGGATAGAAATCTGCAAGTTCATGAGAAAAAGCTGGTTAGTAGTAAGGACACGATAAGTTTCATTATTAGCTATATTGTAGAACTGCAAGGCCTAGGAGAATCGAATATGCCTCGAAAGTCAGAACCTGTTTTTGGAAGATCCTTCCACCGTCGGTTGTCAATATCAACTTTGATTGCGCTTTTGATGCTTCTTCTTTTCGTACGGTGGCTGAAGTTGTGGCGAGGAATGATAGAGGCACGGTGCTTCGAGAAAGATGGGCTTTTCATGAGAATGTAGCCTCCGCCTTTGCTGCCGAGGCTTTGGCTTGTCAACTGGCGGTGAAATCGGGGTTGGAGGAAGGATAGGATAGCGGATGATCGTAGAAGACGATTCTCTATCAATAATAAGGAAACGTCAGTCAAAGAATACAGATAGATCTCAAATCAATCCTTTGATTTCTAACATCAAACATTTGGGTAGTTTCTATCAAGATCTTAATTTTTTCTATGTGCCTAAAGCGGGTAATGTTCTTGCGCATACCTTAGCTTGTAGTACGATGAAAGATTGGAAGCAAATGTACCTGGTCAGTCGCAATCCCTCGACGGTAGCCATCAATAGATAGTGCTGGGTTTTCCAGTATGTTCTTTAGAGAAAGGATGTGAGGGGTTGTGAGAGGAGGGAGAGATATCATTCATTAAGGTGTTTTGGCCGCTCCCTTGGTCTTGTGAATCGTCATCAGAAGAGCATTGATTAATGCCTTGGGATAGAGACACAGGCTTTCATTTGATTGGGTGTTGGTTCGGTGACTCTACACGTGCCTTCTTCATCAGATTTGTTTATGTTTTTTTGGGTTTTTCAAAACTTTTTCATTGGATTATTTAGATCTATTTTGGGCCTTGTTAGTCTTTTAATTTTTGAATTCTGTTTCTGTATTTTTTTCATATCTGATTGAAGAAATATAATAGTCCGATCGAATTTTATTCAAAAAAAAGATTTACTTTAAATTTCTCTAGTGTTTTGTTTTATAATAACACCATAATTCAAACAATGAAATTTGCAGTGTTTTATTTGACACTGTTTCATTGTTTGAATTATGGTATTATTACAAAAGGAATTAATTTTTTTAAAAATATGATTTTAATTAAAAATTAAATAATTAAAGGATAACTTAATTTAAAAAAATGAAATTCAAGTAATAAATTTAAAATTAATTAATTAAATTAAATGATTTTATTAAAGTAATAAATTGGAAAGTACAAGAAAAAGATTTAAAGTTAATAAAGAAGGTAAATGAATAGGATTTAAATTTAAGGTAAACTATTAAAATAGTTACTTTTATTTCTCTCAAGTTATATTTTAGTCACTTATGTTTGAAATATTACATTTTAGTCACTTACGTTATTGTGTTGTAACATTTTAGCCACTAAGCGTTAATTGTCGTTAACGGTATAACTGTAAATTGATGTGTCACGTTAAATCATTATTTCAAACGAAAATTTTAGGTTAAATTATACAATTGGTTTCTATATTTTTTCATTTTAAGCAATTTAATTTTTTTCTTTTACGTTAAAAGAGATGAAAAATGGAGGAAAATAGAGGGAGAAACAAAAAAAAATGAAAAAAAAGGAAAAAAAAGGAAAAGTTCAAAAACATAAAAGAAAAAAAATAAATTGCTCAAAAAAAATATGAGGATCAATTGTATAATTTAACTTAAAATTTTTTGTTTGAAATGATGATTTAACGTGCCACGTCAGCTTATCGTTATACTGTTAATGATAATTAAAGGTTCAGTGACTAAAATGTTACAACACGTTAACGTAAGTGACTAAAACGTAACATTTCAAACATAATAACTAAAATATAATATAAGAGAAACAAAATTGATTATTTTAATAATTTACCCTTAAATTTAAAAAAAAAAAAAAGAAAAAAAGACGGGACATTAAATGAGTTCAAACTTTTAATTAAATGGTCAGTTGAAAAAAAACTTGTAAAGACTATTAAATGTTGGCGCTGACTATTAAATGGTCAACATTCAAAAAAATACTTTATTTAAAAAATTGGTGTCGATAATTTAATTGGCAACACCTAATTTTTTCTTCAAATACTGATATAACTATATATCAATATGATATAGTATTAAAAAGTATCCTGATATTAATCATTAAAATCTCAAAACAAAAAAAATCAATTTTTAAGCTCTGACATAATAACCAAACAATGCCAAGGTCAAAATCTAATGTAGTGCTGACCATTAAAATTCCTCATCCATTAAAAAAATTATTTTTTAATCAAAATTATTTTTATAAATTTTTATTTTTTGAATATTTAGATAAAATAACCCTCAAAATCAAGCAAGCCAACAAGACCCCCACTCTCAGAAACAGTGAGAAAAGAACAAAAAAAAAAAAAACCTGTTCCAAAATGTGAATTTCAGAAGCCGAAAAACACTGGATATTGTTTTGTCAGAAAAAGGAAAATTAAAAGCTCTTTTATTTACATTCAATTAAGAGGTACAGAAAAGAAAACGGTGGCTGCAGTGAGACAGTGTGGAGCCTACCAACCCTTGCGGTCATGCCTCGTCAGATCCGTCCTTTCGGGCCCCACTTTTCACTCCTTCTTCAACGCTGCTTCTTCTTCTGCTGCTTCTGTTGGGTTTAAAAGGGAAAAAGAACTACAGACAAAACACACATTCAAAAACAAAATCTTCTTATACAGACCCAGAAAGGGTTGAGCTTTAGTGCTGTGTGTTTTTCCTGCCATTGCTGGATTCATTCTTTCTTTCAACTTTAAATAATAATAAGGTATGGGGGTGTTGATACAAACATTTACTTTGTTTAATCTGTTTTTGTGAAATGAGACTTTGCTTCAATTCTACACCGTGAGTGATTGTTTCTTTCATTTTCAATATGTATTATCAACTTTGCTATGAAAACTCCATTCTTTTGTATGTTTTTGGCTAATTTTGTATTGATAAAAATGCCCTTTTCCCCATTGTTTTGCAGTCTTGTAAAGTTGAGTTTGTTTTTGACTGGTTGGCACCCATACATAGATCTGAATTACAGTGGATATGTTATCTTATGCTACTAAATTGAGAAGTGGGTCTTTATATCTCAACTTTCTTTGTATTTTTAATTGCTTCTTTAGATCTGTCATGCTTTAGAGTTCAAGCTTTACTTATTGCCTGTATACCTTTTCTTTTTTTTTTAAGAAAATGGAGAAGTTGGGTCCACTTTGTTCTTTATGTATCATATGCTGGAATTTAGCTTTAATGGAGTATTGTATTTTTCATTTTTAGTTTTTAGGTTGTATTATACATTTTTTTTATTTTGAAATTCGTGGATTCTTTTTATTTTTAGTGATTCAAAGATTTGAAGTTTGATTTCTCAGTTTTGCTTTGGAAATATATGCTTTATTTTCTGCAATGGTTCTTCCATGGTTGATTGTTTGAGTTGCATTGATGTTTTCTTAATTAAAACATCATATCTGATATGAATGTGGCATTCAGTTTCAGATAAACTATGAACTACGTGTCCTTTTTGGTATTGACTTTCTTTATTGTTGTTGATTATTATTTCATTTCTTTGATCGCAGCGTGGGTTGTTGTGACATGATCGCATTTATGGGATCGTTTTAATGATAGGAAGTATCATAAATATGGATCTCCGAGAAGATAGCGTAAGGTTGGAGTCCCTGCAAGCAACCTCTAGAAATATGTCATCATCGTCGTCAGCATTCTTTTCTGCTAATCAATCATCATTCTTCTCTCCAAGATCATCAACTTGTCAATTATCCGAATCGACAAGGTCTGGTGATCAATGTAACAGTATTAATTCAAGTGCAGATCCTCCAAGTTCCAATTCTGGAATCCAGGTTCCAGAATGCCTTGCAGATGTCGGATTTTCTGGCTTCCAGAAATTTGGCCACGTGCCATCTACAACTCTTGTTGCAAGTGGCATCCGATCTAGTTATGATCATATGGGTGACAATGGTTATAACGGCCCTATAGCGAAGCACAGAAAGCATATGCGAAACCATGATATGCCATTTTCCCCTGTTCCTATATCATTGTCTTCTAACAGACGGAGGAGCTATGACGTATACATAGGTTTGCATGGCCGCAAACCTTCCTTAATGAGGTTCACGAACTGGCTCCGTGCTGAGCTGGAAGTTCAAGGGATGACTTGCTTTGTATCTGACAGAGCTCGATTCAGGAATTCTCGTAAGCATGAACTTATGGAAAGGGCAATGGATGTTTCTTCCTTTGGGGTTGTAATTCTAACAAGGAAGTCTTTGAGGAATCCGTATACTATTGAAGAGCTTAGATTTTTTTCAAGCAAGAAAAATTTGGTCCCTATCTATTTTGATTTGACGCCTGGTGATTGTCTTGTCCGAGATATAGTCGAGAAAAGGGGAGGGCTGTGGGAAAAACATGGTGGTGAATTATGGGTTCTTTATGGAGGATTGGAGAAAGAGTGGAAGGAAGCTGTTAATGGCCTGTTTCGAGTGGATGAATGGAAACTAGAAGCGCAGGACGGTAACTGGAGAAGCTGCATATTACAAGCTGTTACTGTTTTGGCGATGAAGTTAGGAAGGCGAAGCATTTTAGAGCGATTGACAAAGTGGAGAGACATGGTGGACAAAGAGGAATTCCTGTTTCCTCGAAATGAAAACTTTATTGGCAGGAAGAAAGAATTGTTGGAGCTGGAATTTATACTTTTTGGTGATATTACCGGAGAATCAGAAAGGGATTATTTTGAGCTCAAGGCTCGATCAAAGAGAAAGAATTTGACTGTTGGGTGGAGTAAGAGCAGTTTGGCGGAGGAAAGGCACCAGGTGAATGGCAGCCGGAAGGGTAAAGAACCAGTCATTTGGAAGGAGTCCGAAAAGGAGATTGAGATGCAAAGTTTTGAAAGGCAAAACTATCAAAGACCAAAAGGTGGACAGAATTCACGGAGAAAGAGAACAAAGAAAACTGTATATGGAAAGGGCGTTGCCTGTGTAACTGGGGACTCAGGAATAGGGAAGACTGAGCTTCTTCTGGAATTTGCCTACAGATTTCACCAGAGGTATAAGATGGTGCTATGGATAGGAGGGGAAAGCCAGTATATTAGGCAGAATTATTTAAATCTCCGGTCATTTTTAGAGGTTGATGTCGGGGTTGGAGACTCCATTGATAAAAGCAGGATTAACAGCTTTGAAGAGCAAGAAGAGGCTGCTATTTCTAGAGTCCGGAAAGAGCTAATGCGAAACATACCTTTTCTGGTGGTGATTGATAATTTAGAGAGTGAAATGTGAAAAGGATTGGTGGATCAGAAGCTTGTAATGGATCTTCTTCCTCGTTTTGGTGGTGAGACCCACATTTTGATATCCACTCGCTTTCCATGTGTGATGAACTTAGAACCGATAAAACTCTCGTACTTGACTGGAGTGGAGGCAATGTCATTAATGCAGGGAAGTATTAAAGACTATCCTATTGCAGAGATTGATGCACTTAGGATCATCGAGGAGAAAGTTGGAAGGCTAACTTTGGCCTTGGCAATTGTAGGCTCAATGCTGTCCGAGCTACCCATAAATCCGAGCAGGCTACTAGATACCATCAATAGGATGCCCTCGATAGACATTTTATGGAGTGGTAGGGAAGTTCATTTATTGAGGAAAAACACTTTCCTGCTGCAACTCTTTGAGGCATGTTTTTCGATATTCGATCATGCAGATGGACCAGGGAGCCTAGCAACGAGAATGGTCCTGGTGAGTGGTTGGTTTGCACCTGCTGCCATTCCAATTTCCCTGTTATCCTTAGCTGCTCACAAGGTACCCAAGAAACATAACGGAACCCAGTTTTGGAGAAAATTATTGCATTCCTTGACGTGTGGTTTTTCTTCATCATGCTCAAAGAGATCCGAAGTAGAAGCATCGTCCATGTTATTAAGGTTCAATCTTGCAAGAAGTAGCACCAAGGAAGGTTATTTCCATTTCAATGAGCTCCTCAAGGTTTACGCTCGGAAGAGAGGAGTTACCGGAGCTGCTAATGCCATGGTACAAGCTGTTGCTAGTCGCGGATCATTATCCCTTCATTTGGAACATGTATGGGCAGCATGTTTCTTGCTATTTGGATTCGGTAATAACCCTAAAGTCATTGAGCTCAGGGTGTCAGAACTGTTATGCCTTGTAAAACAAGTGATTTTGCCTCTTGCGATTTGGACATTCGTTACATTCTCTAGGTGCGGTGCTGCTCTCGAACTCCTCCGGGTATGCACCGATGCTTTGGAGGCAGCAGACCAGGCATTCCTTACCCCGGTTGAGAAATGGTTGGACAAATCACTATGTTGGAGGCCCATCCAAACTAATGCTCAATTGAATCCATATCTATGGGAGGAGTTAGCATTATCGAGAGCCACCGTGCTAGAAACCAGAGCCAAGTTAATGGAAAGAGGGGGACAATTCGACATCGGAGATGACCTGATTCGGAAAGCTATTTTTATTAGAACTTCAATCTGCGGTGAGGATCATCCGGATACCATAGCTGCTCGTGAAACACTGAGCAAACTTACCCGGCTTCTTGCAAATGTTGAGACTCATACTTCATCATAGATTCTATATTTGCTTGTTAGCAATTTTAACCTTAGATTATACAAAGTTTACAAATAACTACTCCTGTAAACAGTTCACAGAATTTCTTCTTAATTTTGCATTCTATCCGATTCAATGTGGAAACGAACTATTTTAACCATAGATTCCAATGACATTTTAACCATTTTAGTTTTCATCTTTTAAGGGTGGGTTTGGATGAGTGGTGGATGCGGTGCGTTTAGCTTACTTTTTGTCTCACGTTATAGTTTCATTACAATATCTAATCTCATCGTCACTGTTGTTTTTACATTAATTGTAGGTAAATGCACCGTCCATTCAAATTCACCCTAAATTTATATAACTTAAGCATCGAAGAGTGTTTTTTTATTTCTTGTCTTACTTATCATTTGAAACACCTATTTAACTCGCCTCAAGCTAACCCACAAAATTGATGTCAACAATAATAATTTATTCTTATAACAATGTACAATTTAATTAAAATTAAAATATTATGTGAATAATTAAAGCAAATTCAATGTTAATGGTGTGTAATTATACTATTAAAATTTATATATCATTTTATACATTAGATCAAAATTTATGTATAATTATAATATTTATCCCTTAACAATAATAATTCTCTACATAACTAGTCAAATAATAGCTTTAGATATTTAACTGGATAAATAACTTATAAACCGTAAGAGAGAGTTTAGTTAAAGTAATCTTATGTTTCTAAGATTTCAAAATAATATTTTCATTGTTGGATTTTAATGATTAACTTGAGTAATAATCTTACATTCCAATAGTGCTTATGGATCGGGTTGAGCTTGGTTCTAAAATATTTTTTAATCCCAGGCTCGTTTTTAAGTTGGCTCAATCTACCTAAAAAAATTATTTTATTATTTCAAAAATTAATAAAATATTAAAAAATATTTTTAGTTGATTTTATGTATTTTATAATTAAATTTTAATTTAAAAGTATTTTTTTATTTAAATTGAAATCAGAGTGAACTAGATGAAATGTAAAAAGTTTTGTTCAAGCCATGCCCTAGCGAGCTACTTGGTCCTTGGACTGGTCTAATAAGAACTAATGAATTAAATTTCTTGATTTTTTAATATATTTTTTAAATAACATTTCAACAATTATTATATGATATTTTGTCTATTTTATTATGGCCAAATATTACATTATAATAATTTTATCATTTTCTTTTCTTTTTATAATTTTAGTCGAATTTGCCCCTAAATCATAATAAATATATATTTTTTAAATGTATTATTTCTTTCCTTTTTCTTTCACTTTAATTTAAAAAAAAATCCTAATCAATTCTTTCTAAATTTAAATTTATTTGAAAAATGAGATATATTAAAACAATTTATTAGAGAAATGCATTTATTAAAAAATTAAAATACTATGAACTTAAATCATTGTGTATTAAAGAAAAAAAATATAAAAGAAAAATATGTTATTAGATAATCTTACATTTTCTCAACCATGACACCAAATTTACATTTCAATCAAATGATCCAAATAGAATAATGTAATATATTGTCACAGCTGGGTCAGAGAATATAGGACAGGCGGGTGAGATAGGTCAAGGGGAGCCACGTAAGAGCAGGAGGGAAAGAAGAATTCCAATGTCCCTAACAAATTTTGTCCTATCTTAGGGAATAGGCTATAAATAAGACGAGAATATGTACAGAGAAAGACAATTTTACTGCTTCTTTGAAATCTAAGCTTCTTTCTTCCTTATCCCATTTTCTCAATTTCTATACGTTTCTTTCCTTTTCAAGTCTAATCATAACAAATTGGTGCTTTCATTGACCTCTCCATGGTGAATCATTCTGAATCCATTAAAGCTCTTCAAGAGACAACAGGTCATTATGACAAAATTCTCGCCTCGTTACAAAACCACGTCATAAATCAGGAACAATGGAACGCAACTACCCAGCTCACACTTTAGGACATGGCCAATCAGTTACACGCTATCTTTGCCCAATTGGGAATCTTGGCGTCGACATCAAGAGGAGGCGACGTTACCATCGATAGCAGCATGATTCGGGGAAAGGCAAAGGTTCGCGCCGATTCAAATGATGTTTTTCCATTTGCTCCAAAGCCTGTTCAAGTAAAGCTTCCTTTGTTTACTGGAAAAGATCCAGAAGAATGGTTAGCATCGGCCCATGATTTCTTCGAGTTTTACGGCACGGAAGACCATCACCGCATCACCATGGCTTCTTTTCGAATGGATGGCCCGGCAAAGAAGTGGTTCCGATGGATGCAGCGCCAACTACAGTTGGCCGGGTGGAATCACTTGGTTGACTCGATTAGAAAGCGCTTTACTATCCTGGAAATTGAATCACCAGCTGGGAAATTATCAAAGTTGACCCAAACAACGACCGTGGAGGATTATCAATCTCGGTTCGAGGAT
The DNA here is from genome assembly GCA_005610355.1 of Gossypioides kirkii. Lineage (NCBI taxonomy): Eukaryota > Viridiplantae > Streptophyta > Magnoliopsida > Malvales > Malvaceae > Gossypioides > Gossypioides kirkii. The sequence continues at coordinate 38,056,900 of CP032248.1, forward strand.
TTAGCCTTGCGTACTCAGAACTTATCCGATGGACTGCTTTATTTCAAGCTTGCGGGCGGATATCAAGAATGAGGTACTAAGTCATCGCCCTTCATCTATGATTGAGGTTCAAGCATTAGCTCGATTTCAGAAAGCCTGTTTACACGATCGACGAAAAATGGGTTGGGCCTCTTCCAACAAACTGCCACCGTTATTACCCACTCCCAATCTGGATGTGACTGGACCTAAGTTTCAACCGGGCCGCCTACCTCTATTGGATCAACCCAATCCAACAGTTTTCACTATCCCAACCCCTCGTCATATTTCATCGGCTGAGGCTCAAGCACGCCGTGAAAAGGGCCTATGTTATTATTGTGATGCCAAGTATTTGCCTGGACATAAATGCAAGAACCCCCAACTATTTCTTCTTAATGATGAAGGCACAGCGGTTGCTCCACCACCGCCACAATCACCATCGAGTCTTGTTACCTCAGACGGCGATGACATTGATGAATCTGGTCAGGATCAATCTTTAGTGTCCCTTAATGCATTGGCAGGTGGGTTCTATCCTAATACTATACGAGTCGTAGGGACTATTTCTGGTCATCAGGTCCGGATTCTAATCGACTGCGGGAGTATGCATAATTTTATTCAATCTCGCGTAGCCAAGCATTTGAGACTTCCAATTACATCTACCCCCAATTTTAAAGTCATAGTAGGGAATGGTCAAAAACTGCAGAATGAAAGAGGTATCAAGGACCTTCGCTTACGAGTTCAAGGGACTGAAATTGTAACAAATTTCTATGTGCTTCCATTGGAAGGTACTGAACTGGTTCTTGGGGTCGCGTGGCTAGCTACTTTGGGTCCAATAACAATGAATTTCTCCAAATTATCGTTTCAATTCCGACAAAGCACCAGTGATATTCATTGGGTGGGTGAGCCTAGTGCTGGACCTCAACAGGTTCCGATGCAATCTCTTCGTCGGATGGCTGAAACAAACGCCATGGCCACGTATTATCTATTGCATCTTCAACAAACATCCTTGGTTGAGCCTTCGGTTGAGACGACCAACATGGTAGCTCTATTAGAGGAATTTGAGTCAGTGTTTATTTCTCCTCAAGGCCTTCCACCTACTCGACGAAATGACCATGCCATACATCTCCAACCTGATGCGAAGCCGGTTAACGTTCGTCCTTATCGTTACCCCTATTTCCAAAGCAGAGGTTGAACGACAAGTTCAACAGATGCTGGATCAGAACTTAATCCGTCGGAGCACTAGTCCATTTTCTTCCCCAATCCTCCTTGTCAAGAAAAAAAATGGTACGTGGCGATTTTGTGTGGATTATAGAGCGTTGAGCACCGTTACAATCAAAGACAAGTTCCCTATTCCGACAACTGATGAATTGTTTGACGAGTTGGGTAACTCTCAATTTTTCTCGAAGCTTGATTTACTTGCCGACTACCACCAAATTAGAGTTCAAGCTGCCGACGTTCATAAAAATTGCATTTCGCACACACGAAGGCCACTATGAATTTCCCGTCATGCCTTTTGGCTTGACCAATGCTCCGTCTACTTTTCAGGCTACGCTAAACGATATTTTTCGCCCCTTTTTACGCAAATTTGTATTGATATTTCTAGATGATGTACTCGTTTATAGTCGTTCTTGACAGGACCATTTGCAGCATGTTTGGCAAATCCTCTTACGATTAAAGGAAACTGGATTTGTTGCTAAGCGAAGCAAATGCACATTTGGGCAACCTACAGTCGAGTATTTAAGGTATATCATTTCAAGAGAGGGTATGGTTGTGGATCCAACCAAAATCGAGGCAATATGTGATTGGCCTACTCCTACAATAATACGGGAGGTTCGTAGCTTCCTCAGTATCGCAAGGTACTACCGACGCTTTATAAAAGGTTTCGCGTCCATTGCAGCACCGATCTTAGACTTGTTACGAAAGGATCTGCCTTTCGAGTGGACTCTTGCGGCTCAAACAGCACTAGTGCTCCTTAAAAAATGTCTTTGCTTCGCACCGGTACTGGGTCTGCCTCATTTTGATAAGGAATTTTAGGTTAAAACGGACGCGTCAAGTGTTGACATCGGGGCTGTTCTCACTTAAGAAGGTAAGCCCTTAGCTTATTTTAGTCGAAAATTATGCCCTCGTTTGCAGAATTCCTCGACATACTCTCGTGAGATGTACGCGATAACACAAGCGGTGGGCAAATGGCGCCAATATTTAGTAGGCCGTAAATTCAGTATTATTACGGACCAACGTGCTTTACGTGAATTAAACCAGCAAACCATACAAACCCCGGAGCAACAACGCTGGCTCTCCAAATTGGTGGGTTATGATTTCGACATCCACTATCGTCCGGGCAAACAAAATACAGTCGCGAATACCTTATCGCGTGAAACACTGGCTAGTTTCATGGCTCTCTCTCAACCTGTTTTGGGGATTATTGAAGCAATTCGGGCAGCAATACTCGTCGATGAGAAAATACAATTGCTTCGATCCAAGTTACAACAAGGTTCTACAGATTTAGTTGGATACGATGACAGAGACGGTTTGATTTTATTCCATGGACGTGTTCTAGTTCCCAACGAGACAACCTTGCGCACTTTGCTTTTGCGCGAATTTCATAATTCAATATTAGGGGGTCATGCCGAAATTACAAGAACCTTCCATCGTCTCGCTGCTGGGTTTTATTGGAAAGGAATGCGTCAGGATGTTTGCCGTTTTGTTCTCAATTGTCAAGAATGTCAACGTATGAAGAGTGATAGTTTATTGCCTGCAGGTTTACTTCAACCACTTCCTATTCCTACTTAAGTCTTTGAGGATATATCTATGGATTTCATTGTTAGGTTGCCTATATCTAACGGTAAAGAAGCTATTTTGGTGGTCGTGGATATATCTATGGATTTCATTGTTGGGTTGCCTCGAAATTTTGATAGTGCCCATATTGCTCATGTCTTTATGCAAGGAGTGGTTAAACTACACGGTATTCCACGAACCATTGTGAGTGACAGGGATCGCATTTTTCTGAGTGAATTCTAGACAGAATTGGCCAAATTACAAGGAATAGAGTTATGTTTCAGTTCTTCATACCACCCCCAGTCCGATGGGCAAACGGAAGCGTTAAATCGTTGCCTAGAAATGTATTTGCGTTGCATGACAGGGGATGATCTTAGTAAATGGGAGAAATTTTTAGCTTGGGCGGAGTATTGGTATAATACGGCATTTCTAACACCGGCAGGCATGACACCTTTTCAAGCGTTGTATAGTCGCGAACCTCCTACAATTCTTACATATTTGGAACGCAGTTCTCCCAACGGGCAGCTCGCTCAAGAACTCTTGGAAAGAGATGAACTTTTGCAACTCTTGAAACACAATTTGACAAAAGCTCAAACTCGTATGAAACTCCAGGCCGATAGACACCGTCGTGATCTTGAATTGGCTGTTGGCAGTTGGGCATTTGTGAAATTACAACCTTATCGACAATTATCTTTGTGACTGCAACGGCATCAAAAACTCAAGCCTCGCTTCTTTGATCCTTACCAGGTTCTACAACGCATTACGTCAATTGCTTATAAGCTTGACTTACCAGACTCGACAAAGATTCATCAAATATTCCATATCTCTCAACTCAAACCTTGCCTCAGAAGATCACTACAACAGATCACACCTTTGCCACTGATGCGTGAAAACATTTCGCTTACCTCTGGAATCTCAAACCTTGGGGACAAGGTTTCTTCTCCAGATAGGGGTAATGTCACAGCTGGGTCAGAGAATACAGGACAGGCGGGTGAGATAGGTCAAGGGGAGCCATGTAAGAGCAGGAGGAAAAGAAGAATTCCAACGTCCCTAACAGATTTTGTCCTATCTTAAGGAATAGGCTATAAATAAGACGAGAATATATACAGAAAAAGACGATTTTACTGCTTCTTTGAAATCTAAGCTTCTTTCTTCCTTATCCCATTTTCTCAATTTCTATACCGTTTCTTTCCTTTTCAAGTCTGATCATAACATATACTCGATAGTGTGCTAAACAATCTTATATTCTGATAATCTTATTATCATAATTAATCTTACATTCCATAAACTAAATGCAACTAAGTGTTGAATACCAAAACCAAACTATTTTAACCATGAGGGTTAGATGAGATAGTAAAAATCTTTCCTACCTTAACCAATAGTTAAGGGTTCGATCCTTGCTCTAAGTATGGAACAACTTTAAACTCATAACCAGCATCTAATCCCTTAATGACTTTAAAATTCATGGCTAATGTCTATCCCTTAATATGCTTTTTTCAATTATATTACAAAGAAAATAATACAATATAATACAAATAGCGTGGATCCCAAGTTTCTTGCTACCACTTTAACCTCATCCCTCCACTACATGCAAGCGTGCTTCACAATGATGTAGAAACAGAAACCCGAAATGTACTAATTATATTACAGATATGAAATAATTCATACGGCTTCATGTCGAACATCTTACTGCCATCTCACCCTGAAACATTGTGTTCGATTTCAGCATCTTCTTCGCCAAGTTACGAATATCTTCTCGGCTGGATTCCATTGATATCCGTTGGAGCTCTTTTAATCCTCCTCTGTATGTAAAGTCCTTGGCATTCTCCTCTGCAAGAGGCGTACATTATATTCTAAATACAAATATCGATGATGAAAAAGTTGGTTTATGATCCAACTCCAAGAATTATTAAGGCTTGATTTTTAGAGCTCAACACGCATAGTGGATTCAAGATTACTACACTCGGCATAATTCATGATGGAGTCGGATTTTACTAAGTACATGTTTGGTAGCAGATTTCACATTGGTTGGTTTCATGTTAGATACTTGACAAAATACGAGATTCTGGAAATTTATGTGTGTCAGAGGTCCAGAAAGAAAGAGAATTGTGATGTTCTCGAGTAACCTAGTCCAAAGCATCCAATACGCATTTCCGTAGGATCACGGAGAGTTTAAGGTTTCTGAAGTAGTTAGTCCAAAGTTTTTGAATATATATCAGAATCAAAATGCTGCAAATGCATAGAAATCTTAATCCCAAAACTTTGTTTACCGTTTTGTGCTAAATGACAAAGGGCCAACTCAACATGACGTCTGGTTGAAGTTGATGCAATGTTACAGTTTCCGATCAACCATTCAAGTGCATCTTCTTCCATTAGAAGTGATCGGCCTTTACGATATCCTGCAGCAACCAAAGTTCATTAGGATCATGAAGAGACATAATGACCTACATAGAATATACATACTTCATAAAAGGACGCTGATAAACCTTGAACAATTGCTCGGGATTCACATTTAGCAAAGTTAGCCATTCCTCTAGCAACCTGGGCAACAACATCACTGTTCGTGCATCTAATCATTCCCAATAATGCCTTGATGCCTCCGTCTTCTTTTAGCATCGTGTGTAATTTCTCTGTTGAGCAATAAAAACATGAACATAAACCCACCTGATGATTAACTTCCCCTTTTCGATAAGATCTGCTTTAATTTAATTCGGATATCAAGTATGTTGTGAAACATCCAAATCATGAAGCAATTACCAATGCTTAAGAAATAAAAGCATTTCATGATCAAAGCAGATGGATTCTACACAAAGTCAAAGTAACTAAAATTAAAACAAATGGATACTAAACCAGGTGGTACTGACCAACCAGTTAAACCCTCGGCTCTATACGCCGCCCCAATCCTTTGCCACCCTCCTAGAGGCCCTGAAATTGAAGCCTACCAGGGCCTGGAGAAAGTCTTACCATTTCCACATAAATTTGCAAGTGCACCAGCTACCATTCTTAGAGTTTGTGGATCATCAGTTTTGGAAGCAGTCTTTGCTAGTAACTGAGCACCTCCTCTGCTCATTATTAGGCTTTGATTCATCTCTGAAAACGATTTGAAAATAAATTAATATAGTGAGTCTCGGATACAGTATAGTCAAAAATGTTACTAGTTTTGGAAAACCTCATTCTTTTCAATTATATTGACATATTCTGATAATCGGGAACACATGTAACATCAAGTTAATTCCATTTTCTACGAAATGGAAATTTATACCCAGCCTTTGTTTAACTTAATCTCATAATCCGTGTAGTATATGTGGACAAACTCACTTAAATGAAAGAACACACCTGGGCTCTAGTACCATGTCTAGTATTTGACCTAAAACCAATAGGTAGTGGGTGCAGAGACTCAACCAGAATATATGATCATAGGAACGCACTACTTAATAGACGTGGAGGTTTGCATGTATTAGATATGTATGTGTACTAATTATTCATACAACAATGTGTTTTCATTTATAATTAGAAAAAATGTTAATTACCATTCATTGCTAAATTTGCCATGGCCCCCGAAGCTACTCTAAGTATAGTAGCATTTTCTGATGATCTCAACACAGTAAGCAGAACATCTAAACCACCTTCTTTGACAATATTCTCCTGGTTAACTTCTGCAGAATATAAAACTTTAATCAACACCTACTGTTCAACCTGAGGGAGATACTACGAACTTTCAAAGCAAAGGAGTGAAGGGTGTAGAGATGGAAAAGTGATAGGGAGTTTGCAGTTAAATTAATCTGAAAACACGAAATTTCAAGCCCAAACATAGCGGAAAAGAAAGCAACAATTTATTGAAATCCAATCAGAAGCCAAATTGGTCCCACCTTCAGCAGCAAGATTGGCTATCACTTTCACAGCATGGATTTGTACGTCCAAGTCTTCAGAAGTTAACAATCGTATTATCTTTTGGATCCCAACTGAATTTAAGAACCAAAATCATTTAAATCAAAGCTGCTTATTGATTAGGAGAAATATTTTGATAATATATGTTTTTAAAGCAAAGTCTTGCCTTCTTCACAGATCTTAGCAACTATAACCCTCTGAGCTGCAGATTTGTAACCCTTAATGGACTGGCCTTCTTGAGACTCGCTGAGGTTCCTAACACAGAATTTCCTCTGATATTTTCCTTCATATATGATTTCTCATCCTGTGAAACATGATATGATAAGACCATAAAACAATAATAATCAATGTCAAGTAGAAAACATACGAGCAACTTACCTCAAAATCTGTATCACCTTCAGGTGCACATTTTTTAAGCTTTTCCAGCTCATTTTCAATAGTCTTCCTCCGCTTCTCTTCTGCTGACAGTTTTTCTTGCACAGCATAAAGCTTTTCGGTAATTGATTCCTGTACACACCAATTTATTTTGAGAAAAAAAGCATTAAGGGTCAAACTTCAGGTAGCAATCAACATCAACATTTCTCTTGTTCGGAACTGTCAGATGCCTGTAATACATACAAACACTTGAACTAAAAACATTGCCTGTGCAGGCATGTGCATGCATACACAAGCATGCAAAACAATCATACCTTCTCTTCAATCTGATCTTTAAATTCCGCTTTCAGGGATTGTAGTTCATTTATAGTAGATTCGTGAAGTTGATACATTTCTTGTAACTCCGACCTCAGTTCACTCATTTCTTCCTGCTTCTGGATAACACAACAAAACAAGAGATGAAGAGAATGATGCATAAAAGAGTTGAGTAAGTGGATTACTTATAACAAATCCAGTAAATTGTCTGCAGCAGCCCAACGGAAGGAAAAGGTATTTCGGGATAACTGCTCAAAAACACTGTTTTGCTATGACTAATAATATGTAACAAGGACAATGAGATAAATCCCTGCAATTAACACAATTGGATGACGTCTGATCCTCTCAAAGGGCTAAAAATTTAAATTGGTATGGGTATCGATGTTGTCTAATACACAGCAACTTCTAAGTTTCATGTAAACACGGCTGACCAAACTGGTAACATATACAATATTTGGCAGTCTTCACTCTTTCAGCTTGACAACCTGGGATTCTCAATCTATAACTTCATAAAGATGGAAAATTTTCAGATCTAAACATGAGGGCCCTTATTGAAGTGCTCTAAAGTGGGGATGAAAAATAAGCTACTCTAAACAGATTGGAGATTTAAGAACGGGAGCAAACGAACAAAAAATCTGCCAGCTGTCTTTCTTGAGATTTTATATATTCAGAAACTGAGATCCTTATGTCCATATATATCAAATAGTTAAGATGCCACAGTTTTCCTAAATATATTATAGGTGGCTTGGAGATATCAATTTCATTATGTGACCATTTGCGTGTTACAAGGCAACTTCATGTCTTCATCAAATTGGCCCTTTCTTCTAAAAGTTCAGAATTTTTTTTTAATTATTTTCAAGAAGATGTTGTGTGTGGAAAAGGCTCATTCACATGGGAACTCAAGAATATCCCCTTAACTAATCCCCATTCCCCAAACATGCTCCCAAGGCCCAATATTTTAACTAGTCTGAAGGAAAGAGGAAAAAATCATACCAATATAAAGGATACCCAGCATCAAACATACACTCAACTTTTCACTTCCTATGCAAAACACTCTGGGTTCCCTTAAGTTTATGGATCATCAGATTGACTACAGTAATTGTTAAAAGGACCGCAATGACAATAAAATAAAATAAAATGAAACATAACCAGGCCTAGCAAGTGAAGAGAATAGAAAGAACTTCTTTTTTTGGTTTTAGCAAATGACCATAAGGCTTTGTAAGAGAAAGTTACCTGCATTGAATTTTGATAATCTGTTTGACGCTTGTTTGCCAAATGCAGTTGTTCTTGTACATGTTCAAACATGGTATGCTCATCTTCTAGTTGCTTAGTCAACTCCATTATTTTCTTTTCATAAATCCAAGTAGTGTCAACAAGAGCCTTCTGATGTTTAGAATTCAACATCTCGTGTTGCTATTGGCAATAAAAAATATAACTAAGATTCGCATATAATCTTAAAAAATAGAAATCCCAAGGAATCAGAGAAAAAAAATTATTAACACGAAGAAGAGATGAAACAGATGCGAGAACCAGGGACTTTTTCAAACAACCAGACGACAACTACTAACCTGAATTAACTTTTGATGGTCACCTGAGAGCGTTTTCATAGAATTTAACTGTTCTTCAGCAGTTTTGGACCGGGCACGTTCAACTTCTAGCTGCTTGATCAACTCAGCTATCTTTTTCTCGTACATCTCAGTGGTATCGGCCAGTAGTTTCTGATAGGTAGAGTTTTCAAGCTGGGTGTTGCTACTAACAATCAAAAGAACAGCATAAGCACTCTTGTTTTTTTAATAATTCTTTTTGTTTTGAGAAACAACATAGAAACCCATGTAGAGAGAACATAATGGGGATTGGGGGGGAAGGGGAGATAAACAGTTTTTTTGGTTTTTTATTTTAAAAGAAGCATTCATACATATAGAGAGGACAAAATGGAGGTGAGGGTTATATAGTTTTAACTAATAAAAATGAAATCAGATTCAAGAACTACATTAGCAATTTTTGAGAAGCTTTATTTAATTGCGAATTTGGATCCTTAAAAGTGATATAGAGCTAAAAGTTTGTCCATTTAAAAAGTTTCCAAATTCAGTCAACCATATTCCTCTATGGCTGAAGCGATTGCATAAAGTACTTCAAAGGTATAAAGCATAAATGTAGCTGAAACTTTATATTCTCATAGAGTTGGATTATCTTACAGACATGATAATTCGATCATATCTATAGTCTAAAAATGGAATAGATTTAAAAGTGGCATAAACCCCTTAATTCAGTTTCTTAGATAACCTACACCTTGTTATCTTTAAGAATTCTAGGACAATTTTTTTTCCCTGTAATCTTCCAATCTTCTTCTGGAAAGCATTTTATCTAACAAGAAAGAGATACAGTGAACCTATTTAGCAAGATTTTAATTTTTAGATAAATGCACAAAAGGTTCCTATAATATCCCAAATTTCCATAAGATAACTAGGAACACCGGTGATTAAAAAACATGTGACAAACCTACAACTATCTTGCGTATGCCCAAAGTGCCCACATTTGTAACAAATCGTTGGTAACCCCTCATACTCAATCCTCTGAAGGATCCCATCACTACAAACACAAGGGATGAACGGTTTCTTCACATCAATTATCACAACCACTCTCGCAAACCAACCCCTTTGCCCTATCGTATTATTATAATCCACCTTAACCGCTTCCCCAATAACTGAAGTAATAGCCCTCATTAGCTGTTTAGTGTAGTAGCAGTATGACAATCCGGTAAACATATCCAAGCAACAATCTTCAATGCATGGGTTTCCTTGGTCATAAAATCCCTACTCCAAGGTTGCACAACTAGGTAAGGACCATAAATCATCCATGGTCCACCTAACAAAACCATTCATAGTCCTCTAAAACGGAAAATTTAATAAAAAAATACTCGTTATCCAGATCAACTACCTGATATTTCCCACATGTTCATGATACAATTAACAAGTGCTCTATAACTGATACAGCGCCCAAGCAGCCCGGCAATAATTGTCTGACTCATGCTTATATCAATCAACTCATGCACACGTTTAGAGAAACTTATTTCAGGATATTGCCCCTCCATCGAGATCCTAACATCATCTTCTAGGAGAGAAATCTCACCATTCTCAACCTGACCCTCTTCTACATCAACTTCCTTTGTATTGCTCATAAGCATCTCCTTAAACGTAGCTTTCAAGTCATTCTCATTATTAACCTTCCTCGTCTCCTCAACCTTCATTCCATCCTCTTTATTTTTCACCCTTTTCGTAGCTCTTTCGAGATCCACCAGCAACGGTGATCCGTTCGTTCAAGGCTCCCGAGAGAATCCACATTAACCAAAGGTATTTAAGACTTAGAGATTCACCAGAATGTTATCAGCATGAAAACTTTTAGTTTATTAACCATGGTGGATGCTTAAATCATATAACCAAGAATACATACAAAAACAATCACAGCAATTTTTTATTAAAGAGAATTACCTTGCTCTTCTTTAACCTCATTTCTAAATCTGCAATTTTATCTTGCATCAAAGAATTGTGGTCTTTCTGGCAGTTCAATTCAGCTAAAACGTCCTCCATATCCAATTCCAAGCGAGAATTTTCCTTCTCCAGAAACTGCAAAAGAATATTAGATATTAGAAGATTAAAATGAAAAGAAAATCTACTTCAACATTAGGATGTATATCGAATGCAAACTGGATGGCATGATAATGTGACTTTAGAAGATAGAGTTAGAAAAGGCCAAGGAAACAAATTTCAGAGCAAGTATTAATTATGATTAGAAACCAAAAGCAGGAGCAAATTGTCAAGCATAGCTGTCAAATATCTTGTAGATATATATTTTCCTAAAATTAGATATGCTGTACAAGTGCTATATAATAGCAAGTTTAACTCAATGAAAAGACAGAATTCTCTTGTTTTGTTTATCTTGTTTTGTCACAAATTACCTCAGACCTTGTGACTAGAGTCTTTCTTGTCTCCTGAAAACAATCTTGACATTCCCGAAGTTGTTTTTCCAAACCAGACTTTTCACTCTGTCTCAGCTTCTGTTGCCTATCGATTTCAGCAGTAAGATGGTCTACTTGAGCCTCAAGCTTCCGGCATAAACTTTCATAATCAAACTCTTCTTTAAGCTTTACCACATTCACAATTTTCATTGCCTACAAAACAAGGTATTAGGCTGCCTCACGAAAAAGATAATATAGTGTAATATAAACACAGTAATTCCTCAATATTGCATGTAACTTTACATGATAATGTAATGTAATATAAAGATAGAGGTTGGTTGATAATTAAACAACAATATTGCATGTAATTTACAGGAGAATTCCTCAATTTTCGAATGTAATATTCTTCATAAACTCACCCTCTGCCCAAACATTATTGTGCTGGTGGTCTCTGCATGATGTCGTGAAGATGGCCCAATTGTTATTATAAGTGAAGTCCTAGCAGAGCCTAATCATTTACCGATGAATCTCATAAGAATTAGAAGATCAAACCAACAAGCATATAAAAGTAAAATGCCATGTGCTTACTTAGTCTAAACATAAGTGTCCTTTTGCTATGCACATTAGAAGACATAAATTAGAATACAAAGGAACACATCAAGGCATAAGCATATTAATTTAGAAAAGGTATATATACATATATACATATATGTGTGTGTAGACCATCAAAGAATTGTAGAAAATCATAGGAACCATGAATTTAGTGTGACAAATAGATTATCACTGATAGAGTGTATTCCAAAAAATTCATGTTCTGATAAAGGTATTATGAGAAACAAAAAGAAGAACCATAAAGGGAAGAGTTCGATACCTCCAAAAGAATCTCGAAGCAATCTTGTAAGTTTAGAATCCCTTGTAGGTATATGCGGACAGTTCTCAGCTAATGCATTTATGCATTTTCCCAGAGAAGTAAGAGATAGATTAATAAACTTAGCCTCTTCAAGCAATAGACCTTCACTGCCTACAATATTGGGAAACAGTTATGCAAGTTTTTGAAGGGTAATTTGATAAAACAATGCTCCTGTTTCAGTTGTTTAACACTCAAAGAAACAATAATACTTAGGAAACCAGTTAAATGAAACTTTTAGTGAAGTAAGAAAACATACAAAAGACAAAGCATAGGACACTGCAAAATAAAACAAAAAAGTTAAGGCAAGAAGCATTTTAAGTATGCATTTAATCCTCCTAAGTTAAAATATCAACCACCAAGAACATACCAGACTTGTCTAATCTCTCAGACCCCGCAAGATCAACAATCAGCAACTTGCTTTTCCTAACGATGGGGAAGTTGCCTTTTGTTATCTTATCTTGATAGCTAATATCATCTTCCACTTCTCCAGGGACAGACCTCCGGATATTAATCTACCAAATAAATGAGCTCAAGATCCTTTTAATACTTTTTTTAATCATTTTCAACTATTTTTGTTATTCACACTAAAAACATCATTTAAATAGTAACTGAAAAATTAAAGGCGAGCATTAATCAAGAGAGTACCAACTTCTAAGGCATGCCTACCATTAGAATTGCATGGCTACGTGAAGATTCTGTATTAAGCTTTGTGTTAGCTGCATGACGATTAGCCTCACCAATCTGCAGTATCTCTAGGAAATGATCTAAATCTCGAAGTTTAACTGTAATAGCACCAGGCAACGACACTTCTCCAGTCTTGGGGTCCTCATTAATAGGGATATTTGTCTTTTCGGGTGCAAGCAAATCTTGTATGGATTCCATATACAACTGAATTCAAAAAATAAAAAAAAGCCGATCATCCATCCAATAAATGATATTGGTATAACAGGAATGAACACACATTAAATAATAGTTCAAAGATTGGTCACCAATGAAAAAACCTAATGAATCACCATTTGGTAACATTATGATCTACAGTTAACATTTAGTCTGGGTAAAAGCTATGGAAGTATGCATACCCATGTCAGACTACTAAATGGAAAGTAAGCATTCGTGTGTGTCTCTGTCATTGAGTGCTAAAAGATAACGGGAAAATAAAGAGCTAATGCAGATACAAGCTTTTGATCCAAATGACATTAATCTCCAAAACTTCCAAGGAGAAGCATATTTTCCCACAAGCTTTGGCACTATAAATATGCCATTGTAATATAACCATAAAGGTGAATAAGGTATGATAGGATTTTCATCCAATTAGCTTTATTTTGATTGGCCAAGTTTTTCTGAGAGTTGAATTTTGGTAAACTTCACAGACTTTTTACTATATACTGAATTGTGTTTTCTAATGTAGATATTGTTCAACTTGCACACTCAATCTACCAACTATATGCTGTTTGGATCAACAAAAGGCACTTGAATGCAGTGGTTTTAAGTTTATGTGGAAAATTTATTGATATACAGAAAGAAATTAACAGAACTTTTAGAGTTCTTACCATTGACATTTAGGAGCCAAATGGGGTTCAAATTTTCTATTCCCATAAACTTAGTAAGACATTCTTTTACTACATTTTAGGGCTTTCAATTTTGAAGCTTGGTAGACAATTCTCAGTTAATAAGATCATGTTTCTCTCTATATCACTAGTATTTGTTTGCTTCATTCTGCATAACTTCCAACGGGCTAAATTCAACTCAAAAGTCAAAGCAAAAAAACTGAACCGTGGTCAAGGAGATAATAAAGCATCCAGTGATACATTTAGCTCAAACCAATATACAAGTAAAGGTTGAGGAGGAAAACATGCATCAATGGTAAATAACCTATAACCATGACATAAGTGCCTATGAACAAACAAAACGAAGTCACAAAAGAATGTAATATAAAATATTACCTGCAAATATGCGACTTCCACAGTGTCAAAAGCAATGGATATATTATCCATTATGTCCTCTAGAGATCTAACCATAATACCGCGTTCAGATGCATCATTTTTTACCAAGTCTGCCAAGTGTAAAGGTTTTGCCAGTTCCTGTTTGACCATAAGCCATAACCGTCCCATTATAACCACTCAGGACACTCTGCAAAAACATACAAAAGTCAACCGAAAAGATTAAATATCAAGTCTTACTTGAAAGCAAAAAATGATGGCTTTGAAATGACCAATTATAAACTGAAAACGCATTCATATACATACATAATAGAAGGAATAAGTCATATGCATGGAGCATTTAACAATGAACGTGCAACTAATATCAGTCAACATGATTTTATATCTTGTCAGGTCTCATAAGATATTTCTCATCACCTCGACTACAGGCTTTGCTACCACTTCATAGACACGCTTCTGAGAGGCAGTTTCTGTGAAGACTTCATCGAATCTGTAAGATTCAGAACTCCAGTTGTTTTTTCGCAACTTTAACCGCTTCAACTACATTGCATCAAAATGATAAAAAGGAACAATTTAGATTCCAGTGTAACTCCAGAACATTGCAAAAACAAGATAAATGTGTCAGGGTAATCCAACTTAATTATGACAAAACCGTGAAATCAAGCTATGAACCAGAAGAAAACATGCTTTGATAATTTACAACACCGATCAAAGAAGCCACTCGAATTTGTTAATTGACCAATAAGTTACCTCTGGCTGCAATTCAACACAGTCAGCAAAATCAGCATCTGAAAGAAGATCCTCAGCATTTCTTGGTCTAAGTCTAACAGCAACTCTCACCCTTCCAGAATCTGTAAACCAAGTTGAGAATCAAGGATTTTTAGAAGATTTTGACAAAAAAATTTTAATTTTTTTTTAAAATATATACTTCGATCAAATGAAAGTAAGAAACCAGAAAAAAGATAGCAGGATTCACTATACAATAGAAAAGAATTTTTTTCTATAAAGCACGTATCTTAAGGACCTCTTTGCTAATAATTTATCATGATTCAACAAATAATCATCTACAGATAATGCAATAAAAAAGGAAAATGAATGTTTTCCTATAATTCCAAGCCAATACCCCTAAAGGCGTTTTGAGAACTTGATTTTCAAGGTCTTTTCCTGACATATGCTAATTAAATCTCAAACTAAAAGCATTAAATTTTTCCTTTATTAAAGTCTCCAAACTCTAACCCCCCCCCCCCAACCCAAAAAGAAAAATCCTTGAATTGTTTGGACGAAACTGCATCTCTCCTTAAACTGAAACAAAATTTCTAAAATGGAGCATGATAACTAAGCATTAAATTGAAAACAAAAGTGAATAGTCAAATTTCACATTTTAGCCATGACAGCCTTTAAAATTCCATGTTGACATATAATGCAGGCCAAGAGAGAGAAGAAATAGCCCAACCACTCTGTGCATCATGATTTGACACTGAAACTTCGGTTATAAGACAAAGATCAAGATCAAGCAAGCATAAGAGCAACGTATTCAGTAAACACTAAACAATCATTATTATCACTCCACAATAGTCAAAATGAAACTCGATAATTAACCTTTGTACAAAACCAAGTAAAATAATACCAAGAAATGGAATTTTATTATACAAAAGAGTAGCAAAAATGAACAAAAAAGAAAGAGGGGAAGAAACCGTTGTCATCATCAAAGTCCCTGTAGAGAGAACTAGAAGTTGGAGTAACTGAACGTCTAGAAGAAGGAAGAGGTTTCGTGTCCTTTGAGCGAAGAGACTGTTGTCCATTGTTTAAACTTCTCGTTAATGAATTCCAGCCATGGCTAAGACCTTGTTGCTGTTGCATAATCCTTTGCTTTTCAGCCCTTTGTACTGGTCTCGAACCAGAACTTGTTGAAGCCATTTTCAGACTGACAAAAAAAATCTGACACTGGGTTTGGATTTAAAAGAGCTGGTTTTTTGAAGAGAGTAAGTAAATGGGTTATCTAAAAACAACAAATTCCAAAGCAGAACAGAGAGAGAGAGAGAGAGAAGACAGGGAAGCAGCAGTTGAGGGAGGCACGAAGAGAAATGGGGGGTTCCCGCGTCTGGGGGGTGGGTAGCTAAGCTTGAAAAGGTTGTAGAGTTTAGTTGTGAAAGGGTGTACGGAATAGGAGCCGGGAACGAAGGAAAAGCAAAGCACCCAGCAGATTCAAATGGCTTTTAAGGAAATGAAATCTTCCTTCTGTTCAAAAGTGTGTGTTATTTTCAGTTGTCACCATTGTAGTTTTCTTTATGAATCTTAAAAAGCTTTTACCTCTTGTATTGGCTATGTTATGTTGATTTAGACTCAATCCATTAAATATTTTATTATTTAAGCAAATAAGAAAAAATAATATATATATATATATATATATATATATAATGATATTTTAATCACAGCATATAAATATTTAAGCAACATTTCTTAAAAGAAAGTGCATTTGTGTTATTTAAGAAAAGAATTACACATCACAATAACATATAAAATTTTGAAAAGCTTGGATTGGGTGTAATTATTTCTAGTTAAATATGTGTGATATATTTAAATAATTATTGTAAGATATAGTGGTTTATTTGGGTTTTCTTATTTTGATAAAAAAAATTATTTTAGTTTTATTTTAAAAAAATTTTAGTTCTTGAATTTATGTTATTTGTCAACTCATTATAAAATGAATAAAAAATTTAATATTTGTTAACTCTGGTCAGTAATTAATTAAATTTAAAAGTGTATAAAAATCTCGAAAAATTCAAAAAATATAAAAATTATTCAAAAATTAAAATTATTAAAAAAAGCATAAAATCTATCAATTTTATTTAATAATAAAAATTATAATAATATTCCATAATTTTTAAATTTTTTTAAAAAAATTAATTAATTGTTGATGTAGCATACGCGTAAAGTACCACATTAACAAAGTTAATAAACATCAATTTTTTTCATTCATTTTAGGATGCTTTGACAAAAAAGTGTTATTTTAATAGCTAAACGAGACGAAAAATTAAATGAAAAATTAAAATATTTTTTTTTGTAAAATTAAAAAGTCAAACAAAACATTATGAGTTATTAATTAATAGATCTCATGAAATTGAAGCACCGCAATTACGCTCTCAAATTCTTAAGAAAATGGTGAGAATAGAGGAATTACATTAATATAAGCATTTACATTTAAATTCAATTACTTTATGACTTTACAAACACTCTTTAATATCAAATTTAGATAAATATGAATATTTAAATATATTTATATTATAATAAAATACACATATGTTGTAACATAAAAATAACACTAAAGTTTAGATTTTTATTTAAGAAAAGAAAAATGGAACATGTGAGTTGCCGTCTTCACCTCCTCTGCCTTCGCGAGCCTATGAACCCTCTCATAGAGGTCTACCAAATTTTATGCCTTGTTATCTATGAAAGAATATCAAACATGCTCAATTATTACCCCTATGATACAGGCATCAATAACCTACTGGTCCTCCAAGTTCTTCGTGTTTAAAGTGGTTGCATGAAAACGCTTGATGTACTCCTACAAGGACTCTTCTTCCTTTTGCTTAACTGACATTAAACCCATCGGAGTGCTCATTATCGTCTATGGGCACGAAACCTTCCCAGGAACATTTTCCCAAGTTGTGTAAAACTTCAAATAGATCCATACGATAGAGACATATATCAATCCTTTGCGCTTCCCCTCAAAGTCATGGAGAAGGCCTTACACCTTGCTACCACAGAAGCCCCTAGGACATTCATGTAATCGTTGTACTGCATCAGTGTGCCTACGACCCTCTTCTTCCCTCAAAAACCTCTTTTGACACCTTGAAATCTAGAGGCAAGCCCACAACCGTAATTTCCAAGGCTAAAGGATTATTAGAACAAAAAATCTAATCCATATCTTGCACATATGAGTGCAATGCCTGGACATCCCAACGCAAAATATTCACTTCCTACTGTCATGGCCTTGCATGCACACCGTAGCCCTCCTCCTGCAAGGGCACGATGTTGTTGTGGTGGTCATAATGGTTTTATTGCATTTTTCGCATAGTTTCTTCATTTTGCCTAAGTTGCTCCTAATGAAAAAGCTAATGTTTCTCGTACCTCACATTTTATTGCAACGTTTGTTCCTTTAACATGTGTACCTGGTCCTGCAAATTTGCAAGCTGCTGTTGGGAGGTCCCTTGGTTGGAAAAGTTAGGAGTTTCTTAATCTGAGGGGAAATTTAAGTTAAAAGCCTGATGGGTGTCTTGCTGACTCGAGTTGCCAAGGTTTTCTAGTCAGTTGGAAAACCAGTCGGCGAAAAAAAATCAAACTCTTGCGAGCAATCGTTGGTCTCATCTCTTGTGTTTTGGCGTGAAGATGGTTGGGTCAGGAATCTCTCATTTGGGCGAGTAATGTCGACTTTTTGCTTACTCTGATAATCGAAAAAATGTCTCCACGCTCACCGCACCAATTGTTGAAGGCTTTTTTCTCTGGTCTTCTTTTCATGGAAGTTATCTTCATATTTATAAGGCTTGGTTCCTTGATGGGATGTGCTAAGGGATAACTAGGTGCCATGCATAATGACACGTTACCCCTTTAGGTTTGACACGTAACCTCAAAGGTATCTTTGAAGGGGCCACCTCGCGAGTAGGCGAGCTGGGGAACAACGAGCTGGGAGGTGAAGCTGGAGAGTGGCGAACTAACTAGATGGTGAACAGGGAAGTAGCAAACCACGAATCAGCTACCTGGCTAACTAGCGAGCTGGGGAAGGTGGCGAGTTGTGAGCAGAGTGACGAGTTAGTGAAGTGGTACGAATAAGGAGATGATGAGATATGGCCATCAGGCGAACAAGGGAATGGTGAGCCGTGGACGCGGGGGAGGCGAGTTGTTATGGTTTCCAAGTTGGGTCGCCACTTGGATCGGATCGCAAGACATGTAGTGGTAACAAAACTCATTGCATGACCACAGATAAAACCAATAAATAAATCCATAACATTTTCTCCTTCTGTTTCTCCCTCTTTATATTTCTCACTTTTCTTAAAATTTCAAGTAGCACCACCCTTGCACGAGGCATCGTAAGAGAATCAAATCAGGTAAAAAAACAACAATAACTCTTAATCTCATTCCTATAAATTTGGTACTAAAAAAATGTCCTACTTGGGTTATCACCAAAGAATCTTTAACTAATCTAGGTTCCAATGATAGCATACAAGTTTGGCATTGGGTGCCTCCATTTTTGCTTTCTTCTTTTATTATTCTCTTTTCCGTCTAATTACATGAAAGAATGTTTCCCACTTACTTTAGGTTTTAGGATTTTAAATGCTAAAAAAGTAAACATTATAAAATTACAAATTTTAAAGTAAAAAAATAAATTACTTATGTGGCAATCACTAGGGACGAAGTGGGCCTGAGCCTCCTCTAAAAATGGAAAATTCCACTTTGGTTCTTTAACTTTTACAAGATTTTAATTTAGTAAAGGTAAAATTCCACTTTGGCCTCTCCTTAAAATGATAAAATTTTGATTTAATCCTTTAAAATTTATAAAGATATAAGCTATTAAAATTGTAAAATTGCACTTTAGCTATCATAAAAATATACAACTTAATTTCGGCCCCTTAAAAAAATTTCTTATTTTGCCCCTTGCAATGGCGTGGATTACACGTTGGCATTTAATGACAATATTTCTACCACGTAAGGTTTCTATCATGCCTTTAGCAGAAGGTAACAACTTAGTAACTAAAATATAATAAATCGATAAAATTAATTATCATTTTTGTAACAAATTAAAGTTTTGATGTCCAAAATATAATTAAAGCCATACATAAGTTTCTACTTCTATAGTTTATCTTATATGCATTTATTTTTAGTAAACTTGTGGTTGAAATTCCAACAAATATAATCCCACGATATTTTAGAATGCAACCTTTTTATATTGAAAAATAATTTACTCAATTGAAAAGAAAATTAACCCTCAATCCTGTTCATACTTTCTTAACCCTTTGACAACGCACACACACCTTGCACACACAGGTGCTCGAACCCGAGACCTCTAGGATGAACAATATCCTCTTTTTCACTAGAGCCACTTGTTAGGTTCATATTTTAAAGATTTTTAAAATGTTAGTATTTTAGAAGAATAATAATTATATTAAAATTTCATGAGTTAAAAAAAGGGTAAATTACACCAACAGTCACTTAACTTTGATATTGGGAAACAAACAGTCATCGAGTTTACATTTCAATCTCTCAAATTTGAAAATGTGACAAAATAGTCCTTTTTCACGTTTTCTGTCACAAACGTCACGGAACAATGACATGGTAGTTGACGGCGTCAGAGGAGTGTGGAAACATCCAGCTAGTCGGTTACATTTAACAAAACAGTCACTAAACTTTGAAAATGTGATAAAACAGTCACTAAAATTATCGAAAAATAACAAAATAATCCTCTACTTACTATTCAATTTTCTCTTTTTAATTTTCTCGAAAAATTTTGGTAAAAGCCTTATGAGATGTGAAAGGAAAGGGAAGTCTGGGTGTTGTTCTGTTTGACTCCAAAAATGGCTTCTTTGTACTGCAATAATCAAGTAAGAAATTCTTGTTTTACCAATGCACGCCATGGAAGATCATGTTCCAAAGTTCAAGCTTAACTCGAAAAGATTCTTCATTTAATTTCAAGCATCCCACCATCATGTGAAATTAACCCAAACCCTTTCAAGAAGAGAGGGCTCAATATTGATTTAAACTTGAGATTCGGCTCTTTTGTCAACGACCATGACGAGAACAAAGAAAAATCCGATTGTTTTGCTAAGAAAAGTTTCGATGAAGAGAAGAAAGCAGGTACAGGTGAAGCTACAGCGATAGATGTTTCTTCTGATGTTACAAATATTCAAAAAACCGAAGAGTTTAAGAGTAGCACTGAGGGTGAAGTTAAAGCTTCGACGGCGGTGTTTCATGATTCATTGGATTTGCTAATAGAAGCGGCAGAGATTATTTCAGCCAAAGATTTTTACCTGAATGAAAAGAAAAAGGAAGTCGAAGAGATTGAAAAGAGTGGTGGCGGCGGCAGAGGGAGTCAATGGAAATGGTTAAAGACGACACGGTTAATGTTATCGAAGAAGAGTTGGAGGAATTTGAAGATATAGCGTCGTCGGTGGTTCGATCAAAGAGAGGGCGGAGTCAGGTTTTGCCACTCAAGTTTAGAGACTCGGTTTTGGAGCCATGGAAGAAGCCAAGAGGACTGTTTTGTCACTTTTAAATAACTTTAGTGACTGTTTTGTCACATTTTCAAAGTTGAGTACTGTTTTGCTAAATGTAACCAGCCAGCTGGACATTTTCCACACTCCTCTGACCCCGTCAACTGCCATGTCACTATTCCGTGACGTCTATGATGGAAAACGTGAAAAAAGACTATTTTGTCACATTTTCAAAGTTGAAGGACTGAAATGTAAATCCAGTAACTGTTTGTTTCCCAATATCAAAGTTGAGTGAAGGTTGGTGTAATTTACCCTTAAAAAATAATTACAAAAGAAGAATAATTACATTAAAAAAAATGCAATAAAATTAAATAAAAATAATATTTGAAATTTAAGCTTTTATATTTTTTTAAACATTAATATCATTATAGGTTATTATCATATGTGTTCTTTTTTATACAATGCTTAAAATTATCAATAGCCCCTCCTCAACCCTTAAATAGGATAGTAATGCGTTTTAGCGCACTTGAACCCATGTCCTCCTGTACTGACAATAATACTGATATCAATCGAGTTAAGACTGAATCGACTAAGCTTTTATATCTTTAAATAAAATGAGAGTATCATAAATTTTGAAAAACAACTTCTTTAAATGGAATTTGAGTAAGAAATAAGAGGTACTCAAATCTCCTTTTAAAATTCATTACAAAATTTAATTCTTCAATTATTTCTACTTAAATAAATCAATTTAATGTAATTTTAAAAAGCTTCACAAAAATGAAAATCTAAATCCCTTTGTTTAATGATTATCGACTCTTGATATTTGCATTCTTTTTTTATAGGTTAGATTTGGATATATGGTACGGTGCGTTTAATTTACTTTTTATCTCACGTTATAATATTATTATAGTATATAATATCACCATCACCGTCGTTTTTACACTAACCACAAGTAAAACTCTTCGTCCATCCAAATTCACCCATAATCTAACAATCTAAGTTAGGAATAAACTAAAAAAAAAAGAAATTTTTGGACCAAAATAATGGCAACAAAGACAAAATAGTGAGTGGCCCCATTATTCCTTTGTGAACAAACCCCATGTGTTCTTTGCCATCATTTTTTGGAACCATCCATGTTATGTTTTTCTATCTTATCGGTATATAAGTTTTTAGTGGGGTCAGCTCATTTTCAAAATGAAAATCTACTGTCACAATTAAAATAATTTATATCATTATTTAAAATAGATTAAAATATACCTTAAGTTTCGTTTTTTTTTTTTAATTTGAAAATTAATTTTTATATTTTTATTTTTAGAAATTTAGTCATTTTGTTTTTAAATTTCAAAATTTATATTCAATTGTTAATATTATTAACATTATTTTGTTAAATTCAAATTTATTACAATGTCATTTTTTAGTATATGATTATTAAGTGAGTATTTTTTAAAATTTTAAAACATCACATCAATAAATTTAACAAAAAAAATTTAAAAATATTAATAATTGAACCTAAATTTTGAAATCTAAAAGCAGAGGGACTGAATTCTTAAAAATAAAAGTACAAAAATTAAAATCCAAATTTATGAAAAGTGCAGGAAGTTGTAACATGTTTTCAAAAATGTTAATATTTGATACACCAAAATGTGTACAATATTAGATACATTGTTGGTGAATCAAATTATGACATAACATTTAGTTTTCAAAAGGATTAATATGTGATTTGCCCCCTAAACTTGTCTAAAAGTATCTAGTTGGTACATAATTTTTTTGGACCTAGTTAGCATCTAAACTTGTATTTCATCACACATTTTGGTACATTCGCACTAATATTATTAATTTGTGATGATGTGAAAATGACAATCGATCACACTGTTAATTTGTGATGATATGATAATGACAACCGATCACATATTGACACGTAGTAATATCTTATTATGGCATGTAAAAAAATTAAGTAAAAGGTAAAAACTTTAAAATATATAAATTAAAAATATATTTTTCACATCAAGAATAAACTTAGAAAAATGATTGTCTAAGTTCATTTTATTGTGACAATAATCCAACTAGATTTATGCTAGATATATATATATATATATATATATTAATTTTGGATTTTTTATAGTATTATTTTGAAATTATATATATAAATATAAAAAATTAAAAATATACAAATTAATAAAAATACAAAACATTTTTCACATCAAGAATAAATCTGGACAATTAGTTGTTTAGATTCAGATAAATTTGGACAAACATTTCTCCAAATTCATTCCAGATGTATTTTTTAGTAATTTTTTTATAAAATATCAATTTTTTGTTGTTATTATTATTTTGAAAATATAATATTATAATAAATATATAAATTATAAATATATAAATTATAAATATATACAATTAAAATGTATTAAAAATGTAATATTTTGAAAAAGATATAAAAAATATATAATATAATATAATATATATATATTTGTAAATTTATAAAAATATATAAAGTTACTAAAAGAACATCTCTGGAATGAATTTGGACATAATTATGTCCAGATTCAATTTAATCTTGATAATCATAAACCTAAGTTCATTCTTGATCTGAATTTTTTATATATACTTTTTAAATATATTTATATATTTATTTAATTTTTTATTTTTATGTATTTTTAATTTTAAAATAATTATATAAATAATATGATATTTTAAAAAATTTAAAATATATAAATTACTAAAAACAAATCTAAAATGAATCTGAATAAATGGTTGTTTAAATTTGGATGAACTCGGACAATTATTTGACAAAAAGTTAATTTTTGATGTGATGAAAAATTATAATTTTTAATAATTTATATATATTCAAGGATTTTTTTATTTATTTTTGCCATATGTCATTATGAAAGGCTTCCGTGTGTTATCGTGTGATTAGCTATTATTGTCATGTGAACACAAACAAATGGCGTTAGTGTTGAGGTACCAAAAAGTCTGACGGATTATAAGTTTAGGTATTAACTAAGTTGAAAAAAAAATAGATACCAATTAAGTACTTTTTTATTTAAAAATGAATCGGCCTGGAACAGTTTTTTTATAAAAGTAACCCCTTTTTTTAAATTAATTATGTAAATAATTTATTTTTTGATTAAATATTAAAATAATCTAAAATCTATAGTGAAAGTTGATGGAGCCATATAATATGACGCCATCAACATGTCACGTCATCATCTGGAGTAAAAAATTAATTTTTTGGTGGAGCCATATAAAATGACGTCATCTATATAAATACTATGAAAATACTAAAAAAAATAAAAAATAAAAAGACTTGAAAGCAATATTACCTTTTTTAGTGGTGCCATATTAAATGGCGTCAATATTTTCTCAAAATCTGACAGCCTTCCTTTTTCATTATTTAATATTTATATTTTGGAAATTTAAATTTTTTTGATGGTGCCATATTAAATGGCGCCACTATTTTCCTTAAATTAATTTTTTAAATGATTTATTATTTATATTTTTAAAATAAATTTAAAAATTTTTTGGTAGTGCCATATTAAATGGCTCCACCAAATAAATAAATTTAAATTTTAAAAATTAAATAATAAACAAGTAATAAATAAATAATAAATTGTTTTAAAAAATTCATTTAAGAAAGGTGGTAGCACTATATAATATTGCACCACCAAAAAAATTTTAAATTTTTTTAAAAAATAAATAAGAATATTTAGGGAAAATGGTGGCACCATTTAATATGACACCACCAAAAAAATTTTAAATTTATTTTAAAAATATAAATAATAAATCGTTTAAAAAATTGATTTAAGAAAAGTGATGGCGCCATTTAATATGGCCCCACAAAAAAAATTTAAATTTCCAAAATATAAATATTAAATAATGAAAAAGGAAAGACGGTCAAATTTGGGGGAAAATGTTGGCGCCATTTAATATAGCACCACCGGAAAAGGGTAATATTGCTTTCAATTCTTTTTATTTTTTAAATTTTTTAGTATTTTCATGGTATTTATATAGGTAGCGCCATTTTATATGGCCCATCAAAAAAATTAATTTTTACTCCAGATCATGACGTGGCATGTTGGTGGCGCCATATTATATGGCTCCACTGATTTTTATTGTAAATTTTAAGTTATTTTCGTATTTAATCAAAAAACTAAATTATTTACGTAATTAATAAAAAAATGTTACTTTTATAAAAAAAAGCCGGCCTGGAACATTTATTAAAAGAAAACCAATGTGGAAACTGCCCACAATAAAGACAAAACATCCATTGTTTTTAGCCAACAAGGCTAGCAAAGACATAAATAAACAATTAAAAACAAAACCAACCAAAAGAAGGGCAACAAAACAAAGACCCTTCAGATGAACCAAGGCCGTTAGAGCTTCTTCAACATTCATCAGAAAATCACTTGAGCAACTACTGAAGCAAACCTATATAGTAATCTCAACCAATCTTTAAAATCTGTACAAGAAGTAAAACAATTCAAATGGGGTCAAAGCTGAAGACGCATCGCATCTGTCAACACCACATCTTGGATCGACTCTGGACCGTCCTCAACCCAAAAAAACGTCCCGCTTTCTAAGGTAACCTTCCCGAGCAAGAAGATGAGCTACTCAATTACCACCACGCTTGATATGCTGGAACTTTATCCTTTCAAAACTCACTGACAATGCCTTAACATCAAAGAGGTAAGCACAGACCACCGAGCGTCCAACACCTAATGTATTCAACTTTAAAATCACTAACGCACGGTCTCCTTCAACTTCCACCTGAAGGAATCCCATATCTTGAGCAAAACAGAGGGCATGCAGACAAGCCAGTGCCTCCGCCGCCTCAACTGACAATACATTTTCTCTCCATAGATAATCAGACCCCATAATCATTCCAAAATTGTTTCTAATGACGACACCAAGACTTGCAGCATTCATATTCGAATATAAACCAGCGTCAAAGTTCCAAAAGCCTCCACAGACCTATCACCCACTGTCGCCAGTTAACATAACTCCTGAAAATATCCAAGAACAAAAGAAACCAAAGATGGTAATGACTCCTGAAATCCTTCATGGACCAATTTATTTCTAGATGTCCATACTGCCCAAATAGCTAAAATGCAAAGTTGTGTGATTGCAGCGCCTTTCGCAAAAATCAAACAGACCCAAGTTTGAAAAGTATCCCCGTCAAGAAAAGCATCCGACTAACACACATTCAACCGCTCCCAAAACCCCACCAATAGAGGACAAGCCTTGCAAACGTAAAGGAGAGTCACCGACCCCATACCACACCTAGGACACATTCTATCAGAGCAAAGATGTCGTTGAAACAAATTTGATTTTGTAGGAACAAAGTTATGTAAAAACCTCCAGCAGTAATTTTCATTTTTTCTATCACAAAAGCAGACCAAAGTTGCTTCTAACACTGACGCATAACAGGATCAAAAGAAGCAAACATGTCTGTCTTTGAATTAGGAAAGCCACATAACAGCAAATAATACCCACTTCAAACTGTATAATTACCATCCTCCATAAGGCACCAATGCCAGCAATCTTGCATGCCACGTGTCGATAAAGGAATCGAAAGAATTTGACTCATCTCTACCCCCTAGAACAGACTACGCAAAAGGTCCACATTCCAACTTCTAGTATTCGCAAACAAACAAGTCAGAAACCTTATCATAGCCACTGACCCTTCCACTCTGAATCTTGCTAGGTTTTCCCCCGAAAGCCATGCATCATTCCAAGTGGAAATGGTAGAGCCATCTCCCACCAAGTGACTGCACCCCATATTCAACAATCCCTTACACACCCACAAGCTTCGCCACAGATAAGATGAATTATTTCCAAGAGATGCTTCCATAAAACTACTACTAGGATAGTACTTGGCCTTAAGAACACGAGCCACTAAAGAGTCAGGGTTGGTAAGCAAACGCCAGTCCTGCTTAGCCAGCAACGCAATATTCATCTTCGAGAAATCCCGAAAGCCTAATCCTCCTAACTCTTTTAGAGCACACAAACCCTCCCAAGCACACCAGTGTATGCGTCTTTGAAGATTTGATTTACCCCATCAATACCGACTAACCAATGATTCTAAATCTTTACAGAAAGATGAAGGAAATATGAAGCATGACATAGGATAAATTGGAACAGCTTGCAAAATAGACTTTATGAAAATAGCCTAACCACCAATAGAAAGGCACCGATTAAGCCACCTCCAATCCGTTCAAGAAATCGGTCTTTGATGGAACCAAACGCTCACTTTCTATTACGACCCACAACCACTGGAAGCCCCAAATACTTTCCCGGATCAATCGTGCTTCGTACCCCTAAAAGACCCTATAATTATACACGCAAAGGCTTAGAAACATTAACATTAAAGTAAAGCAAAGACTTGTTGAAATTAATTTTTTGCCCCGAACAACACTCATACTCTTCCAACACACGAACCACATTCCTCACTCCTTCAACCGATGCATCACCAAAAATTAAGCTGTCATCCTCAAAGAAAAAGTGTGTTATACGAGGCCCACCACGACTTGCTCGAACCCCTTGTAGCAAACCACAAGACGATGCCAACTTCAACAAAGAGGCGAACCCTTCACTGAACAAAAAAGGAATAATTTGGCCTCGAGCAGCTCCATTTACCACAACAGAATATCGTACTGTTTGAATGCAACGCATGATCAAATCCACCCAATTAACATCAAAGCCCATCTGAAGCATAACCTACCGAACCAAATGCCACTCTACTCGGTCATAAGCCTTGCTCCTGTCTAACTTGAGCGTAAAGTGACCCTTAAGACCAGTAGGTTTCTTTTTAAAGGAATGCAAAAGCTCAAAAGTAACCATCACGCTGTCTGTAATCAACCGACCAGGAACGAAAGCGCTTTGCGCTTCATCAATACAAAAAGGCATAACTTGCTGTAGTCGATTAACGATAGTCTTTGAAATAATTTTAAACAAAACAGTGTATAAACTGATGGGCCTAAAGTGTGTCATATCCTAAGGTTAACGAATATTTAGGATTAATACAATGTTCGTATCATTAATATCCCCTAAAGGAGCTCCATCATTAAGAATACTCAAACAAAAAACACTAACCTCAACTCCAACTATATGCCAAAAGCGTTGAAAAAATAATGCAGGCATCCTATCACTCCCTACAGCCTTAGTCGGCTACATTCCCCGAACGGCCTCCCAAACATCAGTCTCAGTGAACTTAGAGCGTAAAAGATTATTCATATCAACAGTAATATGAACCGAAATTCCAGATAACAAGTGACGTGAATCACCCTTCCCCTGTGATATGAACAACTCTGAAAAGTAATCACAAGCCACCACACCAATTTCATCATCATCCATAACAATTCGGCCCAAAGCGTCTTGTAAATTTGCAACACGATTAACTCTACGACGTTGAGTAGCAAATCTATGGAAAAACTATATGTTTCGGTCACCAAAACGTAACCAGTTAACCCGAGCACATTGCTTCTAATACCGCTCCTCCATATCCATTTCTAAATTCAAATGCAACTTGGTACTAATCATTTCTTCTAACACACCATCATTAGGATCCATGTCACCAAGAACACTAAGCTGCTTATGTAATCGAGAAATAGTTACCTTAGAGAGACCACGGACTGTCTTAGCCCACCGAGTCAGACCTTCACAAACCTCTCGAATGCGCATAGGGATAGAGGCATTCTACCCTTCTCACAACCTTTTTACTTCAAACTCACATCCCTCTTCAAGAAGCCAGCAAGATTCAAAGCGTCTCATCGAATGATCCCCACGAATAGAACTCGTTCTAACCCTCGTATCAAGCAATAAGGGACAATGATCAGAAATGGAAGTAGTACAATACAAGAGTTTACAATGCGGAAACATATCACACCAATCCAAATGCACAACCCCTCTATCGAGTTATTCACGAATATTGTTATGATGAAACCTGTCACGCTCCCACGTGTACCAAGGACCCTCATGCACAATATTCAATAAATTGGCATCAACTAGAGCAGCCCAAAACTCCTCCATTGCTCTTTCGGACTGAAGTGACCCCCTTGCTTTTCATGTAAAAATGCAATATCATTAAAATCTCCCATGACCAACAATGAGGATTCTATATCAGTACTTAAGTGTCGTAATAAATCCCAAGACTGATGACGTTGACTCGCAATTGAACACCCGTAAAAGCCTGTGAATCTCTACCGATTGCTATCAAAATCATCCTCTAACCAAACATCAATATGAGAACTCGAAAAACTACGAAGATGAACAATACAATTACTTTTCCAACACAGAGCTAACCCACTATGAGTGCCATCACTGCTTACCTCAATGCCACCAGATAAACCCTAACTTCTACGAATCCTTTCCATTCTACCATTATGTAGCTTCATCTAAATGAAAAAAGCCACATCCGGGGATAAATTCCTCAGCACATGTCGAAGACATCGTGTAGTTCGAGAACTCCCCAACCCTCGAACATTCCAACTTAGGAGCCTCATAATGCTCGGCTGCTCTGTCCTCTAGAGCCAGCTGATAAACTAGAAACGTGATCACCAAGACGATCGCCAAAATACTTACAGTATTACGAGGCCTCTTTTCCCCTCTCAAAATTCCATGGGCATATCTTCCTCAACATAATCCACATTAGGATCCACATTCTCCCCATCCACCCTATCGACCTTCTTACCTAATAAATTAAAGCTTAAATGGAGACCCAAATTATGCACTAACATATTATTACGGAAAACACCTTGAATATCCACCGGATTCTTATCATTAGGAGCACATGAAGAAGCACGAATAGCATCCATCTTAAAAACCTCTCCTTCCTCCCGAAGCCAACAGCTAGTCCCCGGTATAGCTCTTCTCGTATGAACTAAAACGATAAATCTCATTCCAACGGGAGCTCTTTTTTTACCATGGAGGATTTGGACAGGATAGAGTCCTTCAACATGACCTAACCGCCCACAAAGAAAGCAAAATAAAGAGAGCCTTTCATACTGAAATCTAGCATAAATACTCCTTGCCGGTGACAAAATAATTTTCTTTTACCGTTTCAATGACCCCCTGATATCCATAGACACTCGTATTCGCATGAAACCCCGAAAACCACAACTCACCATCTTAGCATCATAGTCCAAAAACCTTCCAATAAAATTCCCAAATTGATGCCTCATGGTTTTTGTAATTAACCCCGATAGAAGATCATATACTTATACCCCAAAAATCTACATTAACCAGTGGAACAGACATTGAATCCTCCTCCTCAGCTAAGCAATAAAATACAAGTAAATGCCCGTTAAACGTCCATAGACTACCCTGTAAAAACCTCTCAAAATCTATTTGGTAATAAAATCGAAACATGTACCTTTTATCCCCGAGGTTTGTAATCGTAACTCCACCGTGTGGCTACCACAAATTGGCTAACGTCGTCCGCATTGCTTGAAACTGTATGACACTCACCGTGAGAAAGGTTTCAACTGCACACAAAAGAGAAATCCTTAACCACCCCTTCCACCACCGCTTCCGCTTGTCACCCATCCTCCTCCTCCTCAGTAATGGACAATTCTACCAAATTCGCTTTAATACTTATATCCTCATTAGTAGCCTTCATGAAACAACAAGAAACACTGTCACCCAAACTCAAAAGACGGCGTCAAAACCAGAAAGAAACAAAAGAAAACCTAAGATGTGTCAAAAGACAAACAGAACCGTGTCAAAAGACAGACAACATATCAAGTAAATGTTAACTATTGTAGGCGAAGCTAGATCTTTTATGAATTAAATTACCCCAATTAAGTACTTTTGAATAAGTTCAAAAACTACATAATCCTTTAGAAAATAAATCTACTTAACTTTATTTTTGAATAATACGTCCACTAGCAAAATATAAAATTATATACTTTTAGTGTATTAACTATAAATTCATACTAATTTTTATTAATAAACAACAACTCAAATGAGGGTTTTTTTATCTCTATATATGAGTAGACCTGATCATATGAAAAGTGAAAGGGTTTAGGTAAAAATATAAGCCCGAAAAATAGATTATAGGCAAACCATACAATAAGGGGAAAAAAAGCAATAGGCTAAACCAATTAGGTTCAACGAAAAATAATGTAAAGTTAGCTTGAAAGGTTTAAACAATTTAATAAAAAATAATATGACATAGATCATTCACTATGATTTGTATCCACTTATATTCAGAGATAATAGAATTATGATTTTAGACATTATGACAAAATATTCAATAAAGTTCATTATTCATTTAGGGCTTATTAAAATCAAAGAAATCACAAATTCTTAATATGACAAAGAAAGTGCAAAGTGAAGCATCCAAAGTCCATCTACAATCTAACCATAGATATTTCAAGGGCTATTCTATGGAAAATACATGGCATACATTTCAAATCATATCTAATCACACTTACATCCTATTTACTTTG
This sequence comes from Gossypioides kirkii, assembly GCA_005610355.1. Classification (NCBI taxonomy): domain Eukaryota; kingdom Viridiplantae; phylum Streptophyta; class Magnoliopsida; order Malvales; family Malvaceae; genus Gossypioides; species Gossypioides kirkii. The sequence continues at coordinate 38,088,723 of CP032248.1, forward strand.
CAATCACATCCAATATCTTCAAATCAAAGAATTTTTTAAGTACATGCAAGTGTCACGGGATTATACTTTTCGTCTCAAAAATCACGTGACTTTAGGTGATTTGTTTGCTCCGAATATGCCTAAGTCAGCCTAACTCTCACAAAAGTGAGAATTCTTGCAGAAATTCTGTAAGAAACCTAAAATATAACAAAAGCACACTCGAAACAAAAGAGCAACGAAGAACTATAAACTCAAAGGAAAATAGCATGTTAAGTGTTTGAGTAAATGCTCTTAAATATATTCACAACTATGAATGGAATGATGAAGTAGTTACAAATGAAGGGGGAGGCCTCTATTTATAGTTGAGCTCCCTAGAACCAACGATACAGATTGAATTACATCGACGGTCAAGATTAGAGTCTATGTACAATTGAGAGTCCTAAGAGATTTAAAGTCTATACATTCTTATCCCTTTAGGATTTACCTTATTTACCCCGGTGGGTCTATTTTTACTGGAGTGTTTCACTAGGCCACCAAGGTTTTAAGTAGATGGGCTTCTCCACGAGTTCCATACATCGAGCCAGTTCATATGGGTCAAATGAGCCCCATTTCATCAATTGACCTCTATGGTTCTTTGTGCAATCGTCATGGGCTTTGACATGCGGTCCGTGACATTTCTCCTCCATTCTCGCAATGCCCTCATTGCGTCCTCAGAATGACACCAGTTTAACTCACCTCGAAACTTTATCAATGCCTCGATCGATTCTTGATTAGCCTCTCCATTAGGTAGTCCCACCTTTAGAAACACTTACCTTGACTTCTATCATCTTCTAACTCGAATTATTTTTCTATTTTTTGGTACATCTTGTTCGTAAAAGCTGACCACCTCCTCACGTACTCCCATTTAGAGTATACTTTGGGCTTCCGCAAGTATACGAGTCGAGTTGCAATATAGTTTACAATAAAGTAATGAGTACTCCAATGATCATACCCAAGGAAGGTGAAACATTAGTAACTCTAACTCTTGGATCAAAGAGATGTAATCAGTACTTCTTCTTAGAATTATAGTACGAAAGATTAAATAAATGATTTTTGGTTTTTTTATAACTAATAATAAATAATACTAAAATAGAAGAAATAAATAATAAAATCTTGAAAATGTGATGGGAGATTCGATAAACTGGATCATGAGGGATTAGCTCGCTTTTGGCATGATTTCATCAGCTGTTGGTTTAGGTTTTCCTTCAACCAATTAGTCATTACCCTAGTAGAATCTTTTGATCTTCCACTAACATAACGAGTCAACAAGAACTACTTATCTTCCGACCTTACAATTCATATTGGTTGGGGGTAAAGGTGTTCACGAATGGGCAATACCAATTTTTGGTTAATTCCTATCTAAATGGCTTATTGGGGTTGTCAGGCCTAGGGTTTGTTTCTTGTTCTTCCTTCTCCAAACAATTAATCCGTTAGAAATCCCTACACAATAATCAAATCACCATACCTCCACTCCTCAATCTCCCATAAAGGGAATTAGTTCCTCATGAGTTTTATAATCAAAATATATTTAATAAGTAGATGAAACAATATAAACGTATTGAGAATATTGTGAATAGAAAATCCTTAATTTGTATTGAAGATTAGAAAGAATTCCTTAAATGTCTATGCGCTCCTACAAATCACTTTTCCGAATAACAAAAGAGACAAATAACTAAAACCTAAGAAAAGAAATGACTAAACCTAAATTACAAAGAGAGAATTAAACTAGAGAGAATTAAACTAAGGAAAAAAGGTTTGTAAAACTAGGTGCTCAAGGGGCTTATTTATAGCATTTTGATGGTCGTTTTTCTTCACCCTAGGTTAGTTGCCATTCTTCGAGTTTAAGTTATGTTGTAAAGACCAAAAAGCCCCTCACTCGATGTATTTTCGCTTTCAGGAGTCGATGCCACGACACACAGGATATGTGTTGCAACATAGAAGGTAATATACTCCTTTGGTGTAATTTCCAAGCTTTGTCGCGGCATCCTATGCTTGTGTCACGACGAAGAAGACAACTTCAGGATTCTTTGGTTTTGGTCCTTATGTTGCGATATCTCTCATCCTGTGTCATGACATAGTGATCAACTTCGATTTAATTCATCTTCTAATGGTCTCTTGCACACTCACGAAGTTCATTAGCTAACCTTTAGGCCTCAATTGGCCCTAAAGTCAATAAAAGACTCTTTTTGCACCTTTAACACACTTTATTTACTTAAACTAAAACTGAAGAAAATCCTAAGCAAAACATGGTGAAAATGCCAAATTTCAAGCTCCTAAAGTGCGAAAACTAGTTTAATCTGCTTGGTCAAATTTTGGCATATCAAGAGCCCACTGCTCTCACTTGCCAACATTATGACTTGCTTTGATTCGGATCCCCTTGATCTACACAAATAGGCTTTGGTATGCCTATTGAACACCGGGTTAACCTTGAGTATTCTCGTTAACTCTAATTTATAAGCCCTTCGACTTACCTACTTAAAAACTTTAAAAGGTCCCCTATGTCCTTGCCAAGCCAACAAGCTAAAATTAAAAACACTACCAAAGTGTTTGAGATGTGCCTCACTCATTGCATTTACTCATCTCAGTTACCTAGTTTGTATCACCATTTCCCCTAAAGTGTGATGCACAACCCACCTTTCTTTTAAGTGTTAGCCTCACTAATAACTCAATAGGCTTCATATCAATTTGTTGCCCCTCTAGCATTTTCAAGGTGGTCTTTGTAGCACTCGTCCAATCTACCGAGTCAATGTTCCTTCCTTCATGAACATCCTCGGGTAGTTGGATTGCCAATAATACCTTCGTTCCGCCCTCATGTCTCGACTCACCAGTTTAACACATTGTTGTTGTAGAGTATCCAAGATACTTATATAGTCGGCAAAAGAAACTAGAAGAGAATTAATCTTATGAAGGAAATTTAAACCAAGAACAAAGTCGTAATTATCCAAGTGAATTATCTCGAAGTCTTCGTTGCCTTTCCATTAATTAATCTGTAGATCAACTCATTGTTCAACTCTCAAAGTTGGGATCTCCTTAGAATTAATAGTCTTGATCTTCTTAGTTTATTCTTTAATTGAGAGACCAAGTTTACCCATAACATTTTCTTATATGAACAGGTCTGATGCCCCTGTATCAATAAGAGCGCTCTTTCTCTAACTTGCAATATTAATGTCCACCTACATCAACTCTTGTTGTAACAGCACGTGTTACAGTGGTGTCGAAAATAGTGATTTCGGGATCACAAACCCGACAATAAAATTTTTATAATTAGTGTTTAAATTAAATATGTCAATGTTAATTATATATGGAATTTTGAATTGAGGAATTTTAATTATTGAATTAAAAAGTCAAGTGGTTTTAGAAAAAGATGTATCGGGACTCGTTTCTAAAATTAAGAGTCGTAAATATTTTTATTAAATATTTACAGAGTCTTATTATATGTAAATTGAAGTTTGGTTGGGTAATTTTGATGATTAATTGCTTAATTAAGGAAAAAAGAGTAAATTGTAAAAGAGGTAAAAGTTAATTGCTATTGATTAAATAAAAAAGACCAAGGTGATAATTAAACATTGGTCAAAAAGTCCAAGCGGTGGTGACATGATTACCATCCACTAACTTTTTAGTTATTAATTTAGTTAATCCTATTTAGTTTAAGACTAAATTGTAAACAAGTTTGTTTAATTGAAATTTAATTTAATTGAAGGACCAGTTATGAAATTGAACCCTATTTAAATGACCTAATAATAGAAATGATGTGAAACTCTTTAGATTTTGATAAATTGCAATTAAATCCTAAAAAAATAAGGATTTATTAATTAGTTATTTTTAGTGTGATTGGGAATGGTGGTTTCGAGGCCACAATTTTGATGTGTTAGACCGTAAATATTAATTATTTAATATTTATGAGGTCATTAGTATATTATTAAATTTTGGTTATGAAATTTTAACGTTTGGATAGTAAATTAAGTAAAAATGACTAAATTATAAAAGCTGCAGAAGTTGGAAATTAAAAGATGGAAGTGTTAAATGGTAATTTAAAAGGAAACGTAAAGTGCTTGGATGGTAATTAGACCATTGGTAGGTGAGTGAACAGTTTTGACTTATTTTTTGTTGGAATTTCATGTGAAATTAAAAGGGTAAATTAGTAATTATAAAAATTAAATCTAATTTAATAAAACAAAAAGGGATAAAAATTCATTTTCTTTCTTCATCTTCTTCTTCTTAGCCGAAACGCCATTTCTAAGAGGAGAGCAAGCTTTGGCTTAGCTAAAATCACATGTATCATAAGTGTTTGATGCCCGTTTTTAGTAATTTTTATTTTTTTGAGTTCGTATTAGCTTAATCTAGCTAACCCAAGGACTAATTTGTGAATCTGTTAAATGTTATAAATTTTGTCATTTGATGAATGAGTTGTTTCTTGAAAATTTATTAAAGTTTATTAAGCTTGGTTGTTGGATTTGATTATTTTGTAAAGTAGTTTTTGATGATTTTAATGTTTAAGCACTAAAATGTTAAAGTGATAAATTTGCAAGGACTTAAGTTGAAATAATGACAAAAGTAGGCCGTTGAAAGGCACATGGATATTCTGCTGGGCTGAAATTGGAATAAAAATGGGTATTTTGCATGTTTAAGGCTTAGGGACTAAATTGCATAAAAGTAAAATATTAAGGGTAATTTGTAAAATTGTCAAAAAGGGCTTAATTGCATAAAATAAGTTTATTTTACTATTGGAATTAGTTAATTAAATGGAATTATTATGTTAGATCAAGAATGCGTTGATAACAGAGGAGAAAATAAAGCAGCACAATAGTCCCTGTACTTTGACGATTGCTGCAAATCAGTCCGGTAAGTTCGTACAGTAAGATAATTGATTTAGTTTCTGTTTGTAAATTATTGAAATAATTTAAATATGTTGTATTTAAATTTGTTGCTTAGTAAATATTAAATTGATGAATTGAATTACATTAAAATGAAATTGTATTGATAAGCATGATTGAAAGTGACGAAATGATATAGTTGAAATCAGGTGACAAAGAAACGCTTAAATGATTAAGTGTTGTGTTAATTATTATTCATGTTACGAATGAATTAATTTGATTGATATATGAAAAATAATAAATTGAACTAAATGACATTGTTGGTTAATTCGATATTATGTTTGGTAAATAAGGATTATATGGATGTTTGCTCGAAATGGTATAACATGATGAAAGTTAATTTCAATGAACATAGTATATGAAACATATGAATCTCGTAAATAATTGGGACATAAAGGACATGCCATTAGAGGCTATACAGAATCGAGAGCTAGTCTTGGATGTCTTATTGACGGGTAGTCCTTGTACTTGAGCCGTTACTACAAATTAATCCTGTAAGTTTATATTGTTAAATTCCAATTTAAATTGCATATTTTGTACTTGTATACAATTGCTGTAAATTTGGAATGATGAACGGAAGTGAGGAAGATGAGAACAAATGAAAGGAAAAGATAACGTAAATGCAAAAGGTCCGATGACTTTGTGTCATCGTGAGTTATATGAATCTTTTACGAATTTCTGGGTCCGATGATTATGAGTCATCATGAGTATATGAATCCTTTACGGATTATAAGGTCTGATGACTATGTGTCATCGTGAGTATATGAATCTTTTACGGATTACGAGGTTCGATGACTATGTGTCATCATGAGTATATGAATCTTTGACGGATTATGAGGTCCGATGACTATGTGTCATCGTGAGTATTAAATGAAAAATGAATCCTATTACGGATTAAAGATCCGATGACTCCGTGTAATCATGAGTTACCAAATGCGAATTGAAACTAACATCAGATGAATACAGCTTACTCCTCTTGGTTAAATTTTAGATTGTACAGCTTTGAAGTTTGGTAAACCTATTTAACTCTATGAACTTGCTAAGCTATGAAAAGCTTACCTGTGAAATTGTTATTGTTTTGGATATTCTAATTTACTGCTTGAAGATCATATCGTCTCGAAGAATCACACTATCTCGGGAACTTGTTCGATAAACTTTAAATCATTTGGTTATATGGCATGTACTAGAATGGTGTTGTCCTTTATATTACTTATTTGGGATTGTTGGATTCCTTGATATGATCTTAATGAAATATTGTATGCTTGTTTAATGTGAAATATGAATTTTAAGTAATGTGATGTAATAACTTAGAAACTACGAGCAATGTGTTAGTTTAATGTGTTTTCTTGAAGATATGAAATGTTGAATGTTGATAAAATTGAATTTTGCATACTTGTTTCGGTAGAATCTCTGCATGTATCGGTAAAAGTACAGGGCAAGAGAGAGGTTGTTCACTAACTTGAGTTGTATCGATAGTTGCATAATAAGTATCGATAGTTCTACTCACAGGAGTATCAGTAGTTTATGTACTTGTATCGGTAGAAGCTGTAAGGTAGGACACCTTAGCTCTCTAGAGTTTTTAGTACCGGTAGAAACATGATTTGTTTCGATAGAAGCTTCACTTGTATCGGTAGAACTGTCATAGGTATTGATAGAAGTCTGCACTATTTCCTGAATTATTTATTGACTTGGTAACTATTGATATTTGTCCAACAGGTAGAGGTAGAAGTCTCCAAAATTATGAAAATGACATTTTTGCCTTTATTGAATTGTGTTGATATTCATTTAATGATTCATGTCATGCATGATGTACCATTTTATTAAATAAGATTAAAAGAATTAAATTTGAAGGATAAATTATGATAGATGATCGGAAGACTTCGAGACCCTAATCGACGACGGTGGGGTTTAGGTACTATACAGTGATAGTAAGAATGATTGATGTAGCTTGGATGATATTGTAATATTATGGTTGATATGGAATATAGATATCATGCTATGTGATATAATTATTGGTTCCTTCTTACAATGTAATGATGAGTATGTTGGGTTAAATTTTGGTTAGCTAGTGATGAAAGTTGTGTGTTTGAGTCACAGGGTCATGTGATCCTGATGGAAAATTTTCGTACGTGATCCTAAGTTCTTGTATGATTAAATTTGATTTCCTGATTGGTTGAAGTGTTGTAAATGAATGTGTAAGATTAAATTGAGTTAGTATTCTAAGTTGCAGGTTTGTAATTGTATAGATTGTGATTGATTTGTGAAAAAAAATTGTAAAGTTTTGTGAACCCCTGAGGCCCTAAACCGATGATGGTTACGAGTTTTGGGTGTTACACTTGTTGCTTACGATCTCTCTTCACTTTTGTAAAATTGAGTATCATTGACTGGAGCTTCAAAGCCTCACTCTTTAGCTCCGCTTTCACTTCTTTTCTGATTATGGAAGTCTTGGATCGCTCTAGATAGTCTCACATCCTATGTGAACTAAAACACAAAAGACATTTCACTAGCTTCTTCACATTTTCATTGCCCTTCTAAGCTTCGACCTCATGCACAATCGAATCAAGCCTCATCGAAGCTTTTTCTAGCTCATCATCCTCTCTGATGGCAGAAAACACGAATCATTTCAAACAGTCAGTCACCATATGCGGACCACAAAGGAAGCTTTTCAATGACCCTTTTTTCTTTTCCACCAACTTGTCAGTTTCCTCTTCCCATTTTTTGGTTTCCTATTACCATTATAGTCACCATTACCATTGCTAAACTCAACTTATCCATCTTCATCTTCCCCATCATTGTTATTCTCTTTAGGCTTGGAAGACACGAACTTGTCTTTCCTCAGAACAAGCTCGATTAAAGATTCTATCATGATCATGGCTTTCGACAATTCTTGGACCTCTTGACGTCCCAATTCCAACTTAACCTAAGGTTTCAAACCATCCATGAAAAAGAAGAATGTCTCATTCTCACTTAGATCCGTCATTTGAATAATCAGTTCAATGAACTCCTTCGCATACACTCGAATTTTGCCTTGTTACGAAAACTGAAGCAACTTAGCCCAAGCCTCCTTCTCGATATATTGAAGGTAAAACTGCTCCTTGAACTCTTTTTAAAACTCCTCCGAAGTTCCAATTGTGACCTGACCACATTTTTCATCTATGGACCTATGCCTCCACTAAATAAGAGCAAAATCAGTAAAATATCGAGCTTTAGCATCTTCATCCTTGATGCTCATGGCACAAAAGTATTGCTCTATCTCCCACAAGAAGTTGTCAATTTCCCTCGCGAACCTTTCCCCCTTATACTTCTTTGGTTTGAGGATATCAATCTCTCGGTTTAGTGTTTCACTGAACACCCCTTTACACACAACAGCTCTGCACACAATAAGCTTTACATCAAGCTCATCGATTTTTGCATGTCATCACTATGGCTTCATTTTCTTCCTTAATAGCCATCATCCCAACTTCAAGAGCATCATTTTTTCTGTCAACTTACCCACAACAGTATTGAGGAGCGCTTCCACTACGTCCATATTGGAACTAAGGGCCTCCGTCACATATTCCTTGAACTACTTTTTAATTAGGTTTAACTTATCAGTGTGTGTCTCCACTACCTTGAGTGTTTCATTCACTTCTTCCATGTATTCCTCGAGATGGACCACACGAATTTCCAAAGTCGACAACATACCGCTTGATCTTCTTTGTTTCTTGCCCCTCACAGCACGTGTTTTCATCGAGGCATTCTGCTCATCTACTCCTTTCGACATCCCAATAGTGCTTAAAACCCTGGCTTTGATATCAACTGTCACGAGGCTAGACTTTTTGTCTCGCAAACCGCGTGAGCTTAGGCAATTTCTTTGTTCCGAATCTGCCTAAGTCAGCCTAACTCTTGCAAAAGTGAGAATTCTCGCAAAAATTCTCTAAGGCATCGAAAATATAGAGGAAGCACACTCAAAACAAAAGAGTAACAAAGAACAGAAAAGGCAAAGGAAAATAGCACGCCAAGTGTTTGAGTAAATGCTCTGAAATATATTCACAATTATGAATAGAATGATGAAGTAATTACAAATGAAGGGGAAGACCTCTATTTATAGTTGAGCTCTCCCAGAACCAACATTACAGATTGAGTTACATCGACGGTCAAGATTAGAGCCCATCTACAATTGAGAATCCTAAAGGATTTAAATTCTATACAATCTTATCCTTTTAGGATTTACACTATTTACCTTGGTAACTCTAGTTTTACTGGAATGCTTCATTAGGCCATCAAGGCTTCAAGCAAATGGGCTTCTCCGCGAGTTCCACGAATCGGGTCAATTCATGTGGATCAAATGAGCTTTATTTCATCAATTGACCTATGTGGGAAGTTCTTTGCACAATTGTCACGGGCTTTGACCCGCGACCCGTGACATAAGACCTAGGTTGCAAGATTTTTTTTAATGATTTGTTTAAGAATAAAACTTTCAAATTATGCAATTAAGACATTTCTTACTAATGCTTATGAGTTTATTTCTCAAGCTTTAAGTGATCACTGTATGCTATATCGTTAATGCAAATAATTATTACAAAGTTTGTTGCTTAAACGTATAAAATGGTTTAGCAAAATAAATAATTAAATGCCTCCAATTAGTAGCTAAATCATATTTTTTTTAGAACACAATTTTTGAATATGTATAAGGATATGATATTTTATATGAATTGACACTTATATACATCATGTCAATAAGTTGTGATAAATACTCTCCATTACAATTAGTTTTTTGTCAGGAGTAAAATACAACTCATTTTTAGAATTTTTTAATATAGGATATAATTAAGTTGCTCAACCATAATGCACAAAATGAGTATTAAAAAAAATTGGAAATATACATTAGTTATGAGTCTCATTGTATTATTAAATGTATTAAATAAATGAGACATTCAATTATAACATGACTTGTGATTACTATTTGATTTGATAATTTTTCCAATATTATGGGGAGATAAATAATAGCTAGATAAATAAATTATTTGAAATCAATTATCATTATCTAGATCCTCATAGAAAGTAATTTGAACTAGAAGTTCAACAAAAATATCTTACTTTATTACAAGTTAACTACCAAATGTATTTACTGACTTAATGAGAATAATCAAGTTTTATAAACTAACTAATGTTTTAATTTGAATCAAAGTTCCATTAGGACAATTAGTTAGAATAAATGAAAGTAATGCATGCTTGAAGCATGGTAGATTGATCGGTTTCAAAGATGAAAATTTTCGTAAAAGAAAATAATAAACCTATATGCTCATATAGTGGAGGCAGGTGATCTAAAAAAAAACCCAATACATAACTAATTATTAAAACTCAAAAAAAAAAAATAGGTACTTGAAGATGGAATAAAGAAAATAAAGAGATCTTAATAAGTTATGCAACTACAAAAAATATGAAATCATGAAAATGTAAAGTTGTCGACAACGTTTTTGCAATGTTGAAATAATGAAAGAAAATGAGAGTCCTGAATAAATCTATTGATAAATATAGACATGAAATAGATTGATCAAAATAGAAAGACACAATTCAAGTAGAATAAAATTCATGAAATTTTTGGGCCAGTAGTCCAAACATCTAAACGCTAATGAGGGTACAATGAGTAGTTTTGTGAAATGAAATAAGAAAAATGAAATCTTTAACTAAGTCTTGGCATTGATTATGAAATGTATAATATTTTTTGTGATAGATGTAAGAATCTTTAGATATCTTATTAATTTGGCAATTCATGAAAGATTTAACATGCGTATTATGATATTAATCACCATATAATGAAGTTTATATTAAAATCTTTGAATAATTTAGAATGCTAGAAGAAAATAAAAATTCCCAAGAATTTGTTCAATATATTTGCATAAGTACTTATAAAATTGATTTGAACATATGTGATAAATTCAACTTAGTGGATAGTAGTTGAAAGAAATTATAAAATGATCCAAAATGCTAATGTATTTTTATAAAAGACCCATGATCAAAATTTGCTATGATTATTGTTAAAACCCTGATCAAAATATATTTCCCAAAAGTCTTCTTCACTCATGATTTTTAAAAGAATGATGATATGAGCGTTTATCAAACTCATTTAAGTGATTATTTGAAAGCTAGTATTCAATATTGGATACGTAGAATATGAGATGTTATGTGATATTGTCATGAGGGAGAGTAAATATACATTATACTTTTTTTTCCTTAATTAAAATTTTATCTTACTAGGTTTTCTTGATAAGGTTTTTAATAAGATTTTTATTTTAGTAAAGTTTTAACCAAGCACGTTATTTATCAATAGACATCCAAGAGAAATGTTATAAATATTTTATCATTAAGTAGATGTCCATTAAGGTCAAGATAAGCTTAATGTGCTTTAGCACTCTAATATTAATTAGAAGTAGAGTTCTATTTCATTTATTCGTCTTGTGTCTATAAATATAGACTTTAAAAAAGAATTGTAAACATTCATATTAATCAATAAAATACCTACTTCTGTTTTGCTCTCCGATTTTTTTGTTCTTTTTACTTTTTATCATTTATTTTATAACATATTTAATTTTAAAAAAATTAAATTTAATTAGTATTTAAATATTTAACTCAAAATTATTTTAAATTAAACCTTTTAAAATTACTTGTTACAATAATCATAATATTTGAGTTTATTTTAAAATATAAAAATGGCAAGAAATTAAAATATATTTGTTACTTATTTTAATAAAAATAAATATAGATAAATAAATTTTATTTATTATTTTCTAATTTTTAACAAGTAATTTAAATTTTTATGTTTAAAAATATAATTACATTTTTATTATTTTTTAAAATGACATGTTTTTAAATGTTATTTTGAATTTTTTGGGTAAAAAGCTATCTTCAGTCCCTCTCAATTTTAAAATTGAGCGATCTCTTTCAAAAAATTAAAGCAATTTAATTCGTATTAATTTCGAAAATGAGCAACTAAAAACAATTAATCACGACAGTAATACATTCTACCAAATGTACATAATTTTGATTTGGTATAACAATAAATTTAGCCTTCAATTTTACATATTTTACCATTTTGGCTTAATTCTAAAACATTTAACAAATTCAACCTCAACTTTTATACATTTACACAAATATTGCAAGATAAATTTGTTAAATTAGAACCAAATTGATAGAATGTATAGACTTTTAAATTTGTTATTATATCAATCAAAATCGTATACAATTGATAGAAAATATTATCATCGTATTTAATAGTCTAGTTGCTCATTTTCAAAATTGACAATGATTAGATTGTCATGTTTTCTTCAAAGGGATCAATTTGCTCTATTTTGAAATTGAGAAAGACAGAAGAAATCTTTCTACCAATTTTTTATATTTTAAAAATAATTACATTATCGTTTTTTATATATAAATTTTTAATGAAATTAACAGATGCCATGTGTCTAACAAGAAACATGTGAAACACATACTAACAGTGGTGGAGACAAAGGATTAACAAGAGCCCGACCCCTAAAATGAATTTTTTTTCATTTGGACTCTTTACAATTTATAAAATTTTAAATTAGCTTTGACCTTTCAAAAATGATAAAAATTTAATTTAATCTTTTAAAAATTATAAAGATATAAATTATTAAAATGATGAAATTACATTTTTATTATTGTAAAAATATACAATTTAATTCCGGCCACTCTAAACGTACTAAAATATCCAATGCTCAGGCTATGAGATAAGTAACTTAGGTGTAATCGATACTCACGCTCCTATTTGATTTTCGGGCTATGCAAAACGGCAGACAATTCAAAGTCTTCCCATGATCAAGAAAGGAAACGGGTAGGCTGCCTATGAAAATTGATAATCTAAACAAATGATTTAAATTTTGTATGAACCGGACAGCAAGCATGAACCCAGATATGTTAGAAATGCAGGGAAAAATTACTTTCATTACTTCAAGATAAAAGTATTTACCAATCTGAACCAGGAACAGGGGAACATGTTGCTACAAGTGTCTTGGGATCCAGCAGTCTTTATTAACGATGTAGAGCAAGCTTGACAAAATCAATCCCTCTTGCTCTGCTGAATGAACAAGTAGATGTATGTGCCTGTATAAAGACAAGAAAAAAAAACAACACATTAGAAATCGGAGACCCTTCAACTCCGAAAATCGCTTTGGTTGATTTCAACACCTAAAACAAAGTTAACAGAGACATCTCAGTAATATGGTACCTAAAACTTGTGAGAGTCTTTTACCGGATTGATGCATAGACTATATAATACTTACTACTGATGCTTCCCATCATGGAAATGTGCATTCTTAGAAGACTTGAAAGTTTCCAAAAATTCTTTAGCCTTCTGCATTTCTTCCTTCTGCCTTGACTTGTCCCAATTGTGCTCTGTAGCAAGTATTTCGATAATGCGTGGCAACGCATGGCTTGCTGCATCCGTGTCAAGGAAAGCAAGACGAGATCTCCTGGCAATGAAATCAACAGCAGATTCGCAATACTCATTTCGAGCACAGTATGCAACCTCCGCCTCCAGATAGGGGTATCCATGAGCAAGCCTCTTGCCCAAATTTTCATTCTAACAGTTGAAAGGCAGATGTGAAATTGTTAACCAACCATAAAGGAACTACAAATTGCATGTTCAGAGACATTAATTTTGACATTCAAATGATATAATACTTAAATATTCCCAAATCATTCACTGCTAGGTCACTACATTAGATGGTGGCACTTGGGACCAAAATTCAAGAGCATCATACTAAAACCATGTCCTAGAACTGGTTCTATTAAAGCCAACAAAGCTATTGCAGCTTTTGATTGATTACAAGGTTTTTATATCTATGCTGGCTCCAACTCTTCATTTCCCTTTAAGTATTTGTGTTTGACAACCATGTCTAACACATATATGGATATGAGTGTGGGGATATCACCTTTCAAAGATCCTCTAAATACATGAAAAACCTAGAAAAAAGATTAAACATATCCATGCTGGATGCATACTGTATTTGGGATTCTTACTGAAGACCAAGTGACATAGTCTTACATGACTACGAGGTCAATAATTAGTGCATATATTTATTATGTCAAGAAAAACTGAGGAATCAAGAATTGCTTGTCCTCTCCCTAGTAGCACCCAAGCTGGTCATTTAAATTTTAAACAGGTGTTGAGACCTGATGATCGAGAGTATTTTGACAAGCCATCTCCCACTGATAAGGAACATAATCTCATTTGATATTTCACAATATCATAAGTCATATATATTCAGTACACAAATAAAACTAATGCACGACTCCTAGAACTATCACCAGAAATAAATTATGAGAAGCACATGACATTTTAAGTTAAATTTGCATTTATTTACTCTCTCATCAAGTAATGTCATAAAAATGCCTAAGATTATAATTCCAAGCCTATTCCCAGTTATTATTATCCCTCTCAGAAGAACAAATCAATACCAGAATGAAGATCTCTGAAAGCTATTCAATTCACTAATTCTTAATACATTTGATTAATGAGGTGTTGATGGATAATTATACACTAAAATCCCCTAAATTTGTCTACACTCAAAGTCCAATGTGCAATAGACAGATGCACAATTACCTAATTACTACAGCCATTAAGACCCATAATTAACAGTTATATAATTATGAGAGCACCGAAAACCAACCTGAGCTATGGTGGCTACTCGTTCTGCTAAGGTGCCATATGCATGAGACAAATGCTTTGCAGCAGCGGTGTCCATCACCCCAGGAACAACTTTACCACCATCTGACTTCTTCATCCGTACATACTGTTGAGCAAGAACAGTAAAAAGTGAGGGTTCCCATCCATCTCCTCCAATCAGCCGCAGGTTGCTTGTTATACATTCATTGCTTGGGCTCAGTTTACCAGACTTGATAGCAACATTAACTGCATCTTCTGCCATACTGAAACTAGTTCTAGTAAGCAGAACAAATCATACTGTAAAGAACAAAGTGAGGGAAACAGAGGAGCACAAAAGAACAAGATACCAAGCTCCAAAATCAAGGAGTATGTTTATCACTAGATCTGTAATTCTATGGTTGAACCTACACTCCAAATTTTCACTTGATATTATAAGTTCAACAGTAGCCCATCAAGATAAACTCAGCTCTTGCAGTACAACTAATACTTGCAACCATGCATTGGAAAAAAAAAACCCCAGAATATATTGCTACTCCAAAAGAAAATTTAGCAAAACCAAAGTAAATATTACCTCCGATAAGTAGTCCACTTCCCACCAGTGATTGTCACCAAACCAGGATACTCCTCAGACACAACATGATCTCTAGAGATGCTTTCAGTGTTCTTTGCATTAGGATCCACCGCCAACGGACGGATACCACTCCAGGCAGAAAGAACATCTGTACGTCGTACCTAAAGTTTTCCACCATAAATTTAATAAAAAAATTAGACTGAATCATTTGCCAAAAAAGGTGATTGAAATGAGAAATAAAGTGAAAGAAAAAGTCAAAAACATTGAACATTGATAAATCCATGCTATACCTTGATGTTAAGGTAATCGCAGATTGCATCAAGTATAAATTGAATTTCATTCTCATTCGGTTCTGGGAGTGGAGTGATGGAAGTACTAGAATCTGTAGTGCCAGCTATAGTTCTCCCCAACCATGGTAGCATGAAGACAACACGTCCATCCTTAGTTTTAGGGACAATCAAGCCCATTCCATCTGGAGAATAATAATCTGGGAGAACAATATGTACACCACTGCTAGGACATATCATAGGCAGTGCATCTTTGTTAGCCATTTTCCTTACAGAGTCACAAAATGGTCCAGCCGCATTCACAACAACTTTTGCATAGGCATCAAACTCTTGGCCTGTTTATATGATAATGAGCAAAAGCATCAAACAGAAAACCAAGTAAGCTACCTAATTCCACCAATATTCATATGCCGAAACAAGGTTAATTTTGAAGGAAGAAAAGTAGAAAGCACATATTTAGTCCTTATGTGCTAACCCTTGTCCCTGCATGTAAACAAAAAAAATTCCTCTTTTCTTCTTGATTGATAATAGCTTAACAATAACAATAACAGTGACAACGGCAATGACAATAATAATAAGAATAACAATAATAAAAAAATGCTTCAATCTTGCAGGACATGAAATAAGCCAAAAATAAATAAATAAAATGTAGAAATGTTTAACTAGGATTGCAACTTATTTGAAATGTAAGGATTGAATAACATTCGGCCTAAACTGAAAAAAGAAAAACTAATTATTTCCAACAGAGCACCCTCATCTAAAGAAAGTTTGATATTTTAATATCAAAGCTCCGTGGCAAACTGGAAAGCCCTCAAGTTTGATAAAAAGGAAAGAAAAAGATCCTTTTAGGGGGCATTTAAGCCACTATCACACACCGGCATTATATTGGCAGTTGATTCTAAGAATAAGGATAAATTGAATTTTCACAATTTTCTCTCATTTTTGTCTAATTTTAAAACTTAGCTCTCAGTCTTACCATTTTATGAACAAGGAGAAAGCCTAGTGCAACACATTCAAGTGTTTAAAAGGTAGTTAATGCATTAAAGGCAAAACTAACTACAGCAAGTTAACTACATAGAGTTCAAATGGTGATAAAAACTAACTAGTACAGTCAACTACAAAGAATTCAAATAGAAGTCTCATTCAACTGCTTGGACAGAAAGCGGATTCATATGTTCAAACAATAGATATCAAATGCGTCTCAATTCATTGCTAGAATGTCACTAACAAGTACTTCAATAATCTATAGTCATTTGACTTCTCTTCTTCTTCTTCTTCTCTTTCTTTTTTTAAAATTTAAAACTTAAGGTTTCATGAAAAGGTACAGAACAGAAAATAAACAAATCAAGACAAATATGCAAAATTGTTGTATGGTTGAATTGGTTAATCATTTATGTGAACATTTTTCTGATGGGACATGTCTTTTGTACCTGACAGATTGTCACGAATTCTTGCACCGATTATCCGCTGAGTACCTTCATCTTTAAGAAAGGAAACAACTTCTGCATGGTTAAGCACTGCTGCCCCAGCAAGTGCAGCAGTGCAAGCTAATCCAACGTTTACGCGCGAGTCATTCATCTGACCATCATAGTACACAACTGTGCCCCTCAAGCTTTTACCTTTGCCCTTCCTTGCAAGTGTAGGGAAGAGTTCAACAGACTCTTGTGCAGAATAATATCTGGACAAATGTAAAAGACGTCTTCCAGCGACCAAATCGTACATTTTCAAGCCCATCCAGTAATATACTACCTCAAACCAGTCAAAACAGGGTGTCATGCATGGCAAGGCATGGCAGAGATGAGGAGCATTCTCAATAACTTGTTTACGCTCCTCAAGTGCATGGAAAACCAGTTTCAATTGCCCATAGTCAAGGCCAAAAACAGCTTTTTCCAAGTAGCGGACTCCTAGCATAATTGAACAAATGGATTTGCCGAAAAAACAAAACCAGCTTATCAAGAAGAAAAGGAGTTGGTCTCGTGTACATATTGCATGGAGTATAATTAAATGTCAATCCTAAAGGCAACAATAAAACTGACACATGACATTATAAATTGCTATCCATCCAAAACGTTTTATAAATTCAACTGAAAGGAAGATTTCTGACCTTAGCAAGAAAGACGAGGCAAGAAAGCTACTTCAAATTTCAAAAGAAAAAAAAAAGTTTGCTAATAAATTAACACAAGTATAATTGATACTTGTTGAGAGGAGGCCAACTCCATCCGGAGAAGTCCGTCAGTCCAGAGTCGACTGAGCTGCTGAAAGGAGTCGGCTTCCCTCAACAATGCTTAAATGGAGAATATGATATACTGAAGAAAATTTTTTAACAGAACTAATCGATGTTCATATATGTACTTAAAATCCACGCTCCCTTAGCAAAAATTAGAAAATTCAATATCTAATAACTTCTACACATAGAGTGAATTCCCAAGAATTTCCCCTTTTCTCTTTCAAAATTTCTAATCCTATGCGATCATCATGGTGGATTTGGCGTCATCGTCAACGATCAATGTTGAAAATCAGCAATTTTGAAACATTTAGATACGTCATATGTATAGCGAAGAGAATGCATCTATGACCGTGCAAATCAGCTTGAAGTTTCTTCGTTTTTTAATTTATTTACTAAAGCACATTTTCAAATCAATGGGAGAAATTACAGAAGACTTGAAAAAAAAAGAAAATAGTGATTCATTTTTTTATTTAGAAAAGGTTGAAATAACCGTTCATATACGCGTATACATACACATTTATATAAGAAGATTTATCCTTACCTCCATGGATTAGCTTCGTGGACCGCGAAGACGTTCCAGAGGAAAAATCCTCTCGCTCGACGAGGCCAACTCGGAGGCCTCTAGTAGCGGCGTCCAGTGCAACGCCGCAGCCAGTGGCACCACCGCCGACAACTAGAATGTCGAGTGGACCAGATTTAGAACCAATCAGAGCCGATTCCTGAAGAGTTCGGGACGGGACAACGGCGCTTGGGTCATTAATTATCTGCCTCTGGGACTCTACTGTAGGGTGGCCAATGGCGCGGTCATTGGAAGATACAGCAGGAGTTAAAAGAATTGCGCCACCGCATGCGGTAACTGCTACAGCCACGGAGGCAAGGCGTCGGAGGCGAGTGGCACTTGCGGACATGGTGGAAGTTACAGAGAAAAGTTAGAGAGTTAGTTGTGGGAATCGAAATGAAGAGGAAGATGTATGAATTCTTATATGATTTTACGAAATGCCACTCTCTTTAGCTATTCTTTTCCCTCATAAAATATATAATTAATTAATTCAAATAAATAAATAAAGAAAATTATCTATTGACATGCATATGTATTACGTTCCATTTTAAAGATCCAAATATTGTCATGCCAAATGTTTTTTGGTTGTGTCGGTTAAGTATGACAAGTAGCACTTATCTTATATGGTATTCATTAAATATAAAATTTATTTTTAATTGAGTTTTAATTTGATTTGTATGAATATTATTGTTAATACAAAAAAAAACCCAGATTTGAATAGGTTAAAACGTATTAATACTTATAATAAAAATATTGATACTTATTTCTTTGGTATTAATATTTAGTTGTAATGTTTTAAAATTTTTCAGTTTGGTCCATAATCATGCTTGAATCTTTTAAACTATGTTTGTATGCTCGATTTAGTCTCTGTGTGTTGGTCATAACTTATATTATGTAATTAGAAAATCTGATGATTTTAATTGAATTCGATGTCATAATTTACGTGTGAATATTTCGATATTTGTTGTAACATCCTGTAACTTGGGTCTAGTAATCGGACCGAGTGAAGGATGTTACATTTAATTTGATTGAGTCTTAAAAAAATAGATATGATTAGAACGTATAATTAGATTGTTTAAATAAAAAAATCGGTTGCATTTCCAATAACAATATCACTACTCAACTTGAGCCTTTTATTTTGGGCACCAAAAATAAAATATCATTAACAATCGTTTTTATTTTGGTCATTCCGTTAATTCAACTTTATTATACATTCATTTAAGTCATTCAACTTTAATAAAATTTCATTTTAATTCCTCATTTTATTTTTTTTAAATTAACGTTTTTCAATAAAACTCTTGGTTTTCTCCTTTTACGAGAAAAAAAAAAACTAAAATTAACTCTAAAAGTATAAACTTATTTTTTCAAAAAGATAAGATGAGGGGCTAAAATGAAAACTTATTAATGTTGGGTAATTAAGATTAGTCTAGAGTAACATTGAATTAACATTGAATTAACGGCATGTGATCAAAATGAAAACTTGTTAAAATTGGGTGAATAAAATTAAAACGAATGTTAACGAGTAGTGCTTAATTTGTATTTTTTTTTATTTTGGTGTCCAAAATAAAATTTAATAAAAGTTGGTCTCTAAAATAGACAATTTTACTAGTATTCATTCACTAAAACTACCCATAAATAAGAGGATAATATGCTTCAATGCACTCAAACCCAAGTCCTCTTATATTGAAAACAATGTTCATGTCAATTGAATTAAAACTCAATCCGCAATATTTTTTCATTTTCTAAATAAACTACTATTATTACAAATATTTTTGGCACATTGTGTAATAGAAATTATAAATTATTCTATGGAATAACAGACTTGTTCTTGATATTTTGGGCCTTAAGTAAATAATAAAATAAGATTTTAAGTTCTTTAAAGGTTGGAGAAATTTTTTTAAATTTCTTAACAGTTGGTAAAAATATTTTGGACCTTTAAAAACTAAAAAAAATTAAGACACTTAAAAACTAAAAAAAATATTTTGAATTCCTTTCAACTTTGAGCCTTGGGCGAACACACTTCCAGACGAACTTATGGCTGGTCATATGGAATAACATGAAGTAAAATAATTTACTTAAATGTAAAATAAAGCTAAAAATACTAAAACCTCATATTTTCATTTGTAGAAAAAATAAAACATCTCACTAATAAATAAAAAAAAGGAAAGGACATTGAGGTAATTTGGATGGCAAAGGGAAATGGGTGGGTCCTTGAAAAAGACACGTACTAAAAAGAATGCACGGGTGGCTCGTGAGTCACCACTTAAGTGGTAAAAGTACAACAAAACCCATTATACTATACTCAAGATTACATTTTAGCCCCTTATTGAAAAATGAGTAAATTAGTCTTTGTACGTTAGATGAATGGCCAAAATAGCTCCTCCATAAAAATTGCACCGTTAAATGTTTGTTTTGGTTTTTGGTAAGACCTATTCATGAGTCAGATTACTCATTCAAGCCTGAAGCCTAGCCCAAAATTTGGGAATTTGGACAAAAATATTGGCACGAAAAATAAATTTGGGCAAAAAAATTAGGCCCATTTAGAATATGGGCTAGGCTCGAGCCTTGAACATTCAAAGCCCAAGCCCAGCTCGACCCGACCCATTTTGAGTTTAATATTTTATATTATGTAATTTAGAACACATTAAAAAAATAAACATATATTAAATATATAATACTATTTTAATGTAAACATTAAAATAATGTTAAGATGACTCTATAAAAAATTTAATAAAAAATATATAAAATTATTAAATATTAAAATAATATAATATAAATATTTTTTAACAAAAATTTAAAAAATAATATAAGCAAGCCTAAAATAAGTTTGAGTTAGTCTTTTGCAAATATAAGGTTTGAGCAAAATTTTAGACTCAGATTTCGGGTCGAGCCGAGCTTAGAAAAGAATAAAGTATGTTAATATCATACTTAAACTCGACTCGAGCCATTAGCACATCTATTTTTGTGCTTTTTCATATTATGATTCCAGTAGAATGTGATTCATTGGGTACAACGTTTGATATACATTGGAAGATATTTGATTAAAATATCATGAAAGTTGCATTACCACGTCTGGTTCACTAAGTAATTTTCTAAGAATGTAATGTAATTTACAAATTTACCCTTTTTAAATAAAATAAAATATTCATGTATTTAATTTTTTATAATAAACTTTATTTTTAACAAATATTTGTATTAAATATTAAATATTAATTTTAATTGATAATTTTTACATTAATTTTTTCAAAGCCCAAGTATAACATGATTTACTTGAATATAATACATAACTGCTTTGAAATTTGATTAATCACTTGTTTTATCCATTCTACTTCTAAACGGGTTGCCAATCATTTGCTCATTCTCAAAAATTATTCCAGTAGAATTCTCAATCGGTCAATGTATCTAAGAGGTCCCTCTATCATTGGGATCTAATCAAATCAATCACCCTACTATTAAATAGATCATTTTAATCCTTGTACTATTAAAAATCAAATAATGCCAAATTGGAATAGAGTTAACATTTAATGTTAAACATAATTAATTGTTTAAATTTTTTATGGTTGTGTAAATGAAATGTTTATTTTTTTTTGGAATTGAATTGCAATTGAAAAAAAAATAATTTTCAAGATATTTTTTATATAGTAAATGTTAATTTTGATACAATTTGGATTCATTTGATTCTCTTTAATATTATAAGAATTAAATTGTTCCAATAGAGAGGCTAATTTGATCCAGTCCTATAATACAAGAGCCTCATAGGTATTTTAACTATTCTCAATCACATACAACAAACCATAATTCAAAAGTAAATCATGTAAAAAAAAGTTATAATCAAATCAATCTTACAGCTAAACCAAAACCTTAATTTTTATTTTTTGCTCGTAAAGGTTTATAAATGCTAGAATAAAATTGAATTTTCAATTAATATACCGAAAAGAAAAAGAAAAAAATAATAGATAATAAATATAAAATGTAAATGATATAATAAATTGAAGTAGCAGTGAAAATCAAGGAGGAAAGAGGCAATAGGTTCTTTTCTTCTCTTTTTTTACATTTATTAATAGGCTAATACCCTAAACTAATATAAAATAAGATTAATTTTATCTTTATTTTTTTAATTTTTCAATCTATGTGAAAAATAGTTAATTTTTTCATATTTTATCATGAGAATCACATTATCATGTTCATGGAAAAGTAACTCTCAAAAAAAAATAACTCTTAAGGAAAAGTAAATGAAAATTGATATAACAAACGATGAAATCACTTTTCAATTTATTAAATTCCAAGGAAAGTAAAAAATGACCACTTTTCATCCTACCAAATACTTTCATAAGGTATAATAACAAATTTAATCCTCATCCTTACTTATTTATTCAATTTAATTCCTACTATTTTATTGAAAGTAAATTAGAAATTTTTTAAATTAACAAGGCTAATGAGTCAAAAAAAACCTTCATAAATTTTAAAAAAAAAAAATCAGTTAAGCCCTTTTCAAATTTTAAAAATTATTAAAAAATTATAAAAATTATAAACAAAATTTATAAGAAAAAGTTATAATTTATATTTTTTATTAAAAATAACAATATTGACCTAATAAAGGAGTAGAGATAATTTTTTTTTAAATCTTATAACCACTAGATTTTAATGGATGGTGTTGTTATTTTTAATAAGAATTTTATAAATTTTGTTTATAATTTTTTAATAATTTTAAAATTATAATATGGCTTAATTGATTTTTTTTAATTTGTTACTAAGACTTAATTTACTTCTAATAAAAGAGTAGGAGTCAAGTTTATATTTTGGGTTGAGCTTTGACAACATAAAAAATATTAATATCATGCTTAAACTTGGTCCGATCTGATTTATGAACACCTCTAGCTTGCATAAACTTCTTACTAGACTTTTTGTTCAATAGGTTGGTGAATTTATTGTATTTGACATGTAAAGATCTGGTTTCCAGTGATGTCGGAAAAAGCAATTTTGGGAACTCATTTCTGTAAATTGAGTTCATAAATATTTAATATAGATATTTATGGGGTCATCATATTGATGAATTGAAATTTGGTTAAGTGATTTAACCAAAATTGTGAGTAACTATGGCTCAAAGACTAAATTGTAAAAGTTTAATCGCTTTAAATTTTTAATTAGATTAAGATTTGAGGACTTGAACAACAATTAACTAAATGACCAAAATAGCAAATGGACCTATTTTAATTATATGTTAGTGGACGGCATGATGTATGTTAATTAGTTTAAATAATCAAGGTTTAAATTAACTAAAACATAATCTAATTAAACTAATTAACTTATAATCAGCTATATATATGAAATAGTGGAAGGAGAGATGAATTTCATCTTCTCCAACAGTCCAAAATTTTGAAGCAAGATGGGAGGAAGCCATTGAAGGATTTTCAAGCTTTTTTGCTTTAATTTCATGTAAGTTCTTAGCCATTTTTCATTGATTTTCATGGAAAATGAATTATGGGAGCTTGATTTAGCTAGCCCATGTACTGATTTATAAAATTGTTAAAGTTTTTTAAAGTTTTCATGGTTGAGAATTGAATGATTTAGGTGTCAAATTGTTAGAAATTAAGCTTAGTATGTGAAAAGGATTAAATTATAAAGCTTAATTGTTAATTTCGCACATTAGAGACCAATTTGAATAAAATGAAGAACTATCAATAATTTTTGTGTAGGGATAGAAAATAGAGGTTCCCTAATGAGTTTTGGTGAAATTAGATTTTAATTCGAGGCCATGAATTGGAAGTTATGTTTGTCCCTATTTTAGGGACTAAATTGAATAATTTGTAAAATATGAAAGCTTTAGTATTTAATTCTGATTTGCCTGGAATTTGATACTGTAGTATTATTGAATTATTATTCGTAGCTAAAGATGATACAAGACGATCGAAAGGAAAAAAAAAAGGCGAGAGTTGACGACAAGTGACGCGAGCTTTCGATTTGTATCTCTATGACCCGATATCAATCTAATTATTGCATATTCATGACATTATGCATTATATAATGTCGAGTTGAGTTGTTAATGGTTAATGATTTTTAATGCTATGGTTGAAATTGAATATCGAGACAATGACACAATTGAATAGAATAGAAAGTTGTATGACTTAACTGATATAGGAAATTTGTATGGAATTGAGCTAAATTATTTTATAATATATGATGAATCGATGTTGAAATGAGAATCATGGAATGTGAATTGAGCTAAGTGATAAAATTGGAAATTGGTTACTCTATTAACTGTGCAGGTTTATGCTTCAGTTTAGACGATGATGCACTTATGTGTCAATATATTTGCTTTGATTTATCCGATGATGCACTTATGTGCTAAATTAATTGCTTTGGTATATCTGATGATGCACTTATGTGCCAACATGATTGCTTTGGTTTATCCGATGATGCGTTATGCGTGTCAGTATAATTGCTTCGATTCGTTCCATGATGCACCTCGTGTGCTAGTATATATAATTGCTTCGACTTGCCCGATGATGCACTATGTATGCTAGTATATTTCCTTTGGTATATTCGATGATGCACTGCAGTGCCAGATTGAGTTGTAGCTTGTATATTTTGTGTATCAATCTTGAAATTTGAGTTATATTAATAGGGGTCATTAATAATAAGTTTGGAAACTTATACCGAAATGAACTAATATGATGCTTGAGATTTTGAATATGTTCATATATGAATATGAAATGAGAAGTATGCATCTTATTATGTAAAGCAAATGGAATCAAGCCTTAAGGGTTGAAATGAATGTGAATGAGTCGATAGACTCCAAAAATGGATTGACTAGTAAGTATAAGGTAAGTAATGGAATAGGTCATGACAAGTTGATTAAAATAATGCCTTTGTTATGTATGAAATTCAAAGGTGAGTAGAAAAAGTATAACTTTGATGATAATGTTGAAATATTAAGCAAAGTGGCTTACCTAATGCGAGATGCACACTTTTATATATATATATATATATGTATGAACTTATACAAATTACAATCTGAGTTAACAGACTTATTGCCATGCATTTATATTAACTTATAATTTCTTGAATAATAAAAGTACCACTGAGTCCTATTGCTCAACGTACATTTTGTTTTTCTCCGTGCGCAAGTTTGGGTGATTCTCTAAACCTCATAACTTGACACTATCATCTAAAATATAATTTTAGACCCAACAATATTTGTATAAAGTGGTTCATTTTGACTCTTTGGCATGTACCTAGATATATTTTGGTTTAATGTCTCAAATGGGGTTAGGTTGTCAAGTTGTGATTTTATGTAAATGTTTAGAAAGCATACTTGAATATGTTTTCTAAAGTTGATTTGGAGCCTTAGAGTTAAAGGCCATGAAATTTTATGTGTTTGGTTGGTTTTTGGAAATATGAATGGTATAAATTAGATAAATTAATTGATGTTAGAAATTGGTAGTTTGATGGTACTCGGAAGTACTAATTTTTGCTTAAATTGTCTTGAATGCTTTGGTATGTGATTGATACGGTAGTATTGAATGTGTTTAAATATAATTTTAGGTCTTCTAAACTTGTACCAAGTTGACTCTTGTGAAAATAGTGAGTCACGTCACGACAATAAATCTTTGACATCGCAATGAGAAATAAAGCAAAATCCATGTGGCTATGTTATTGCTTCAAGGCCACGATGAGCACCAAACAGATAGTTGCGTTGCGACGAGGAACCGTTGGCGTCGCAGTGTCAATCCAAAATTTTAGAATCCTTACAATTTGATCCTATTTAGACCTCGGATTAACAAAAGAACTTTTGTAAGCTCGTATAAGACTTGAAAATGATTATGTATCGTTTTATACACTTATTTTAGTTACATTTGAATGTTTAACGGTTTGTAATTTGAATGTAATTTAACCATAATTGCTTTGACAACGAATGCGACCCTTGTAATTCGGACCTGACAATTGGATTGAGTAACGGGGTGTTACACGACAATTGTAGTTCTAGCCTCGTGTCAATTACTTTTTTAGATATGAAAATGTTGGTCCAATCACTAACTCTATTAAAGTTACTGAGTGGGAATTTGTAAACATTTTTAGCAAAAAATAAAATAAAATTTCCATCCCAGAAAATCTTGTTTTCTATTTAGACATTTTAAAATCGGGTAAACTACACCATAAGTCACTCAACTATGAGCTCGTTTCTTTTTTGGTCACCTAACTATGAATTCATTTAAATTGGTCACCCAATTAATTAGGTTTTGTTTTTTGGTCTTGGGAGAGTGAGGTGGCAACTTAAAAATTAGTATAATAATAAATTTAGCCCACAACTTTAATAGATTGTGTCAATTTAATCATAGTTTTAAAAAAATTAACCCTTAATATTGCAAATTATTTCAATTTGGTCTTAATTCTAAAAATATATATTTGAAAATTTTAGAAGTTGTTAAACATAGTTACTCGGATGACACAACATTAAATTTATTGTCACACAAATCTAAATGAACATCGATAAATTTATTGTCACATCTTCACCTTAAATTTTGAAGGACTTCAAGTTCATCCAAGTAAGCCAGCTTTGTCATATCATCAACTCCACATGATGGCATCTTTACGATATAAATTTCAAAGTTGTGAAATAAGCAAGTCAAATTAAGCAACAATTTTATCTTCCCAGAGAATTCCAATACTGGACTTGCATCACATGTAAAAGGGACAAGGAAGAAGATTTTAATATTGAGGATTAAATTGAGATAATTTTTAATGTTGAGGGTTAAAATTTTGAAATTATAACTAAATTGAAACAGAATGTATTATTACACCATCGAACCTCATATAACGGAAAAGGATTAGGTGGGAGAGTCACTCTCCCATCAAACCTCATTTAACCAATTTAAAAAGGTTTAATTCCAAATTTGGCCACTAACATTTACATATTTTGTCAAAATGACTATAATTGTATTTTTTAACTTTTTTACCATCAACCTTTATTCTTTTTTTCAAATTATTTTTTTTAACAAACTTGATGAAAGTACCATTAAAAAAATTAAAAAAATTAACGAGATGATGTGAAATATTTTTAAGGAGATATAATTTATTACTTAAATAACTCCATACAATAATTACAGGTGAAAAATAATAAAATGAATAAATAATTCATTAAGTTAAAAAAATAACTCATTTAAAAAAAATCATAGTTTCTGCTCCTTGTAAAGTAAGTCTCCAAACCCTCTAGAAACCTCAAGTAAAAACGTGGGATTAATTTTAAATTTCGAAAGAGTATAGGGACCTTGGTCATATTTAAACCATAATTTAACTATCTTTTTTACGAACTTATTTTCTGATTTTCTCCTCTGCAGAGAAAAGCAAAATAAATTTTTTTTTCTGCACTAAAATGGCTCAGATTCCAAATTTAGACAACTCTCCTCTGAATCTCAAGTCTCTCAGGTATGATATTCAATCGCTTAATTTCCTTATTTCCTTCAATTTCGTTTGAATTTGTAGTCACTGATTCTGATTTATTATTATAATTATTATTTTTCAGGGAACAGTCGCAGAAAGATCTTGTTAAAATCCTCAAAGATGTAATTTGTCATTTTTAAATTGATTAGCATTTCATCTTTTTTTTCCCCAACTTAACTACTGCTTGGTTGCCGAGAAAGCTCGGGAAAATTAAAATTAAAATGATTTTGTTGCATGAAGCTTAGTTTAGCGGACATTTCATTTGGATTTTATTGATTATTATTTTTGATGAAATTAGATTCGAGGAAAGAAGTGTTTGGTTATTGAACCGAAACTTGGTGGCTCCCTCTCTTTGATTATCCAAACATCTCTTCTCAAGGTAATTCACTTGTTTTTTCCTCTTGAAACTGTAAATGCTTAAAGATGCCACTGTTTCAGTTAAGTTCTATAAGAAAGTTGTACACTTCTTCTAAATTTCTGCCATTACAATATCTATTGAAGCAGTAAAGGTTGTTGTGATGAAAAAGTTCTATTTTCAGCTTGTTTCGATGCATAGCTAAATTTGAAAAGAAGATGATATGCCTGGATGATTCATTTTATACATAACTGAATAGTTATATGATTGGAAACGATGTACTGGTGTTACTAATTTTATGATTATGGATGTCTCGTTGACTATGTGCAGGAATATGGGATTGAATTGCGACATCTTTCAGCCGAGCCAGTTCAGACTGATTGCACCAAAGTGGTTTATCTCGTTCCTTCTCAGCTTGACTTGATGAAATCCATATCTTCTCATGTGCATGATGATATCTCGAAAGGACTTCAAAGAGAGTACTATATCTATTTTGTTCCTCGCCGTGAAATCAATGCGAGAGAGAGTAAGCATCCCTATTAAGCTCCTAATGTGTGTGTATTGTTTACCCAAACACCATAAATAATTTAGATCACTCTGCAGATCCTTGAGGAGGAAAAAGTGCATCACTTGATAACCATAGGGGAGTATCCATTGTATGTAGTTCCCGTGGATGAAGACATATTGTCATTTGAACTGGATCTTGCTTACAAAGTATGGAAAATATGCCTTCTTTTCCATCCACTATATTCATCTTGTGGTTCTAAAGAATTTGAACCAATTTTTATGTGTGTGTTTCTTCGTTGTAGCAATGTCAGGTTGATGGTGATACAGGCTCACTTTGGCATATTGCTAAAGCCATTCACAAGCTTGAGGTTAGGGCTACTCTAGTTATTTATTTGGGATAGATAAGGATGATGAGGTATCAATAATTTATAAAATAAGTTCATTAGCTTATCACATGATTAAGGATTTGCTAATTTCATAAAGCTCTACTTTTGAATTCAAAAATTCAAATTTTTTTCCTGAATTAATCTTAAAATTTGTACATATTGCAGTCTACTTTTGGAGTTATACCAAATGTGCGTGCAAAAGGCAAAGCATCTGTTCTTGTCTCAGATATTTTGGATCGCATGCATATAGAGGAGCCCATGAATTCATCTGATGTAATTATGAACCCCTTTAAAACCTTTTCTCCATCCAAATTAGCATTAATTCTTTTGCTTTCATGTATTTATGAATGACTTGTGGCCTCCTATTTCTTTTGGTTCTTCAGATGGCTTTATCAGAGATTAACACTCTCATCCTCATAGATAGGGAGGTGAGTTTTGCTTTTCAGTGCACTTAGTAACTTTGTTTTCTAGATTATTGTCATCAAGATGATGCAAAACAGCTACTAAGGCTGTTTTAAGGAGAGCTACAAATTTATTATTTGATTAAAACCTAAATGCTCAGCATACCGCTAATAATTTACTAAATCAAATTGTGAAATTCTTCATGTCAGCTCAAAGTATACATGGTTTGTGCCTTTTTCTCTCTCATTTGATAGTGAAGTTGACTGCAAAAATAAACAATAGTTGTTATAACTTTAAATTTTGTACTGCTTACTTACAGGTGGATATGGTTACTCCTATGTGTTCACAGCTAACATATGAAGGGCTACTTGATGAGGTAAGCTAATGCAAGTAGTGGCAGTATTACAGTTAAATATTGTTACGTATTTTCTTTGCAAAGCATCTTGTTCGTGTTTATCAGGCAGATCAGTCTATGTGTGGAGATTAAATTTGAAATTGAGTTGCTTTATGAAGTATCTATCCAAAGGGCTAGTGCTGTCTTTATTATAATATTTTTGCTAACTGCTAACTAGTTCAGTTAGTTTTTTCAAAAAAAATATTCTCATGAGGTGGCATGTTGGCGGCATAAATTGTCGGGAAAAGCAGGAATGCCAGTTATGCAACTAACAACTGGTCCTGGGAATGTAACTACAAAATTCAAGCTCTCATGGTCTTTGCTAAAACCTCTTCTACTTCCCATTCTGTTGGCTGTTTTTTGACTGTTTAGTATTAAAGGTCATGAGAGCTTGAACGGGCCCTGGGTATCTGAATAGGTTGGTTAGATAGGAATATAACTAACAAAAGAGGTTTTCTAATTGAAATTGTAATACTGAACTCTTTTAAGGCAATGAACATTTCTATTTTTCTTAGAGGAAAAGAACCATTATAAGATATTTTTTTTCTCTTAGTTGTATTTGGTAATGCTGTCTCTAATTTTTTCATTGCAGTTCTTGCGCATCAATAATGGTTCTGTGGAGCTGGATTCATCTATAATGGGTGTTCAACAAGAGGGAAAAAAGATGAAGGTCCCACTTAATTCAAGGTAAAGTTAGCCTCCACTTGATCTATTTAACTGATTAGTTATAATAGTACTCTGATTCTTATAAACATTGTGGTTTTGCCTGTTTTGATGTATGATCATGGTTGGATATGGCTTTTACTCTAAGGTTCTTATATCTGTGCCTTTGTTGCATTGGACAAGTAATTATGCCTTTGAGTGGGTAAAACAAACATGAATGTTTTAATTTGGTGGCTATTTGATTAAGGTTTCTATTCTCCTTTGTATTTGTCTTGAAGCATATTGAGAAAATTGACTCATATTGGCCTCAGTTAAAACTCTAATCTGTCTTCACAAATAAAAGAAAAAACCCTTTGAGCCAAATGTTAAGCATCCTTTTGTTTATTGCCTTCTTCTCCCTTGTTTTCCTCTTTCTGATGCTTATTTTAACTTTTAGTGACAAGCTGTTCAAGGAGATACGAGATCTCAATTTTGAAGTTGTTGTCCAGGTTGACCTATTTTAATCATTTTCACATTCTTTTTTCCAATTCTCGTTACCCCAAAGTTAACTTCACTTCCAAGTTTCTCTGCTTAGTTGCCATCTGACTGCAGGTTCTTAGGCAGAAAGCAACATCCATGAAACAGGATTACACTGAGATGACTACTACTGTAAGTGAATAAGGACCTGGACATTTGTCATGCCTCATATGTAATGCTTAATGTCAACCTGATTATGCGTCATAGTCAAAAGCCTAGTGAAAACTGTTTTTAGATCACTATTTAAGTTTCCTGTGATGATTTTAGAAAAGTCATATGTAAGTGGAAAGACTAGTTAAATGGTTAGTGGATGAGTAACTTATCTGTTGAGCTCTTATACATTGTCTTCACTTCTAATGTATCGTATTTTGTGGATGACTGAGTGGTTGAAATGGTTCCCTTGTCAGACAGTTGAACATTCTTAAGTTTGTATAATTCCTTTTTTAATTAGTTAAATGTGTACAGAACCAAACGGTTTCTGAGCTAAAGGATTTCGTCAAGAAGCTGAACTCATTACCTGAAATGACTGTAAGTAGGGTTCTTTGGTTTTTGCTTATTAGGAATTGCACTGGCTTCCTGGAAAGTGGTCTGGATGAGTTTTAGGTTGTAATTTACTGCTGATTATTGCTTCAGAGACACATAAATCTTGCACAACATCTGTCAACATTCACATCAAAGCCATCTTTTCTTGCAAAACTTGACATGGAGCACACAATTATTGAGGCCTCAAGCTATGACATGTAAGTCTGACATGCTTCACCTACTAATCTCATGAACTTAAAGTGTCCTTGCAGTTTTTTGTTATGTAATGCAACTATTACTGCTTGTTCATAGCATTTTGAGGTGAATAAAGTTATTCTCCATTATTCTTAGCAAATTGCAGCTGCCTGATTCATTCTCTTGAAAAACAGTATCAAACTTTGAGTCTGCCCCGTCCCCAGTTTCTAAGCATTTGTTTCTGGTCTATTATTGCAGTTGCTTTGATTACATTGAAGAAATGATCCATAAGCAGGAGCCTCTTGTCAACGTCTTGCGTCTTCTCATCCTATTTTCTGTTACAAATTCAGGGCTGCCCAAAAAGCATTTTGACTATTTGAGGCAAGCAGGGTTTACTCCGTAGAAGTATCTTTTAGTGTTGTTTTTCTTCTTTTATGTTGATTCTGTATGCTAGTTTTTGACTCTTTACTTTTTTACAAATTAACAGCTTATTTCTTTTCTGACATATTGATTTGGTTATTTAATATTTTTTGAATTCATGGTTTAGGAGGGAGCTTCTCCACAGTTATGGATTTGAGCATATGGCTACATTAAATAATTTAGAAAAGGCTGGATTGTTGAAGAAGCAGGTATAGAACAAGAGTGCATAGTCAGTCATTTCCTTCAGTTTGTGTACTAGTCTATGACTACAAGTTCTGTTGACACTTATTTTAGTCAATTGTTTTACATTTGACTCTTGCAGGAGTCAAAAAGCAATTGGCTGACAGTCAAACGTGCTTTGCAACTTGTAGTTGAGGATACTGACACTGCAAAGTATTTTCTTCTCACTGATGCAACCTTTTCTCATAATTGAACTGTATAATAATTGCTACGTACTCATTTCAATGTTAGAGGTTAGGTACTGCACCTAGTGAGCCTTGATTGATATTAGTTACCTTATCATCTGTATGTCCCCCCCCCCCCCCCAAACAAAAGAAGAAGAAGAAGAAGAAAGAGAGATAGATGAATTTTTATTTTTATCAAGAAATTCTGTGTTATTGTTGTTAGTATTTTCTTGTTTTCACGATTCATTTTTTTCTCTATAATGTTTGCTGTATATTTATTTCAGTGTTAGAGGTTAGTTATTGCTCGTGTCTAGCTGAGCCTTGATTGATATCTGTCACCATCATCTGTATGTTAATTATGGTCAATTTTTAATTCTATCACCCTCACCCTCACCCTCACCCTCACCCTCACCCTCACCCTCACCCTCCTCCCCCAACCCCCTCAAGAAAAGGAGATGGATGAGTTTGTATCTTTTATAAAGAAATTGTGTCTTCTTTTCCCTTTTCTTCTTTGTACAATTGCCTTTGTATCTTTCTCTTTTCCTTCTGTCCAAAAAAACTTTGCAAGAGCTACTTGTAGCATGATATGATAGATTTTATTGTATGTCCCATATCAACATTTTAATCTCAAGCATACTGTTGTACTTTGAAGCAGTTAATCATTCTCTTTCGCTTCCTAATTAAGAAGTTATTTTTTGATGCAACAGTCCTAATGACATAGCCTATGTCTTTTCTGGATATGCACCTCTTAGTATTCGCCTTGTGCAGCATGCAGTTCGATCTGGATGGTGAGTTAAATCTATTGAGTTTCATTGTAATTATTGTATGTGATCTAGATATGGAATGCTGTCCATTTGCTTTCTCAGTGAGAACAAATTTGATTTTAGTTCTTTCCTGTTGGCTATAGCTTGTTCTAAATGGAAAAGGTTGACTTAAATTAGGAGGCTCAAGGTCAATTCCTTTTTTAGTTCCCAGCCCAAGTCAAGCAATGTTATAGCTGGGCGATAAGGATGAAGCAGTTTGAGGCCTTAGGTCCAGATCTGGGAAGTTTAATGAGATTGAATCGTTGGCCTTAGGATCCGAGTTTAATTGGATAGGGGGCATGTATAGTTATCAGTGTCAATGCTTTTATTCTTACATATGCCAGTCCTTTTTGTGTTTATGCAAAAGAATTTTATCCTTATCTCTTTCATCTGCAAAGATGTGGTAGTCTCTTTGAAGTGGTCTCCCTATCTTCTATCTTTAAGCTCTAGTTAATTTTATGACTTTCTCAAGCATTCTCTCACTTTACAAAAAGAGCAGTTTTGTCTACCCTTTTTTTTTGGTGTGCAATGATGTCTTAAGATTTTACACAATCCTGCTCTGCTCTTTGTAATCATTAGGAAGTTGTAATGCAGAGCAAATTTATATAAATTAGGCCTTAAATCAATAGTAGATAAGTTGATAAGTATATAAAAAGTAGGCCATAAATCCAATAGCAGACTAAATAGGTCCTAAGCGATAGCAGACTAATTAATGAAACAGCCCCGAGGGAAAGATGCTTTTTATTGTTTATTGCCTGAATTTCTTTTGTTATTTTGGTTTACCAGCCAAGTGGTTTAACTAGGCAGGAATGTTAATCAAACCCCTGCTGCCATCTATTTCTGAATTTATATATATTAATAATATGGCCTTACAGGCGTGCTATGGAAGAAATTTTGAAGCTGTTGCCTGGGCCGCAAACAGAAACAAAAAGGGTCAGTAGACTTCTGGGAGTAGTTTATTTTACTTTCTACTTTTTTGTTTGTTCTTTTTATCTGATGTTTTGCTGTTTCAAATATGGGACGACATTACTCTGGAATTCTCTTAAGAATCACCCTTGACTTCTGTGCATCAAAACTTGACTCTCGAAGTTTATTGTTCTTTGGATATTTTTTACTTACTATGATAGCATGTTTATTTTTATAGCTTGGCTTTGCTACCAGTCCCTCATTTGCCACATTGCAGGGTGCTTCAAATGGCTTAGACAAGTAAGTAATTTTTCTCCTTTTGTATGTCTCATAATTTGAGTGCCATACAAACCATTAAATAATTTCACTCAGATGTTTGTGTTGGAATTTATTTTGGTAAAGAGACTTCTTCCTCAGTTAATTGTCCAAACAACCAGAATAACCAGGTTAAATGATGACAGAAGGCAATGACAGTGGCTAGGGCAGTAAAATTGTGACTTTTCCTTTTTAGTTTAGAAAATTGCTATTCATCCTAGGAGACCCGGGTTCGAGCACCTGTGTGTGTAAGGTGTGTGTGCGTTGTTAAAGGGTTAAGAAAGTATGAACAGATATTATCATGTAATAA
The DNA here is from genome assembly GCA_005610355.1 of Gossypioides kirkii. Taxonomy (NCBI): domain Eukaryota; kingdom Viridiplantae; phylum Streptophyta; class Magnoliopsida; order Malvales; family Malvaceae; genus Gossypioides; species Gossypioides kirkii. Next base: position 38,123,465 of record CP032248.1, read on the forward strand.
CACCAGTATATTCAAAAAAAAAAAAAAGAAAATTGCTGTAATGATAGGTAGAGATGGTCATTTCCGTAGTTACTGAAAGCTCCACTGCACAGACCATTTATGCTGTATTTCTTATTGACACCTATAAATAGGGAATAGCAATCTTATTCTTTTTGTTTACAGAAAAGCTTATGTTTCTTTGCTGACTCCTTGAGTTATTGCAGAATAGCAGACGGGAGGCGCTCCCTGGTACTTGTTGTCTTTGTTGGAGGGGTAACATTTGCAGAAATTGCTGCTCTCAGATTTCTCAGTGCCCAGGTATGTTGCTTCTTTTGTGTATATGGTATGTTCACTGTTGTACAGGTTTTGCTAATATATTAAACGGTAATTACCTACTCTCACCATGATTGTATGTGTCGGACACGGGTAGTTCAAAATTTTAAGCTTTTTCATGGATTTGGAGTCTTTGGTCATATCTTCGTACCCATGCCCTACTTTGTATCAAACATGGGTATAGGACACATACTTAAATAAAGCTAAAGAATCTGATCAAGATAGGTTGTTACTTCGTTGAAAGGAATAATTTTCAGGTACAGTGGGAAGCAGTTGAGTGTAATTTTGGATTTTTGGCATGGGAGTCTCTGGGGATATACTCATTTTTCTTTTCTTCTGCATAGGATTGGGAGATAGCGTTTCTAAGGAATTTAAGAAAAAAAACAACATTGATCAACCACATTTCATTATTTCTTATTTGCTGACATTAGTTATTATTAAAAATATTCCATCTTTCGGATTTCTATCTTGTTAAAGTAGGTTTATTGATCCAACCAGTTCTCTGATCTTGTCCATTTCACCTTATTGTAAGTTAGTTCCCTTCATATCGGTACCTCTCTGCTGCAGGAAGGAATGGCATACGATCTGATTATTGGGACGACAAAAATGGTCAATGGTCATTCATTGGTTGAAACATTCTTTGAGACAACTGGTTAACTCGTTCGAATGTGTGTTGGCTTTTATGAGGTGTTTCTTTCCCAACAACCACGGAAAATCATAATTATGGCGTACTGGGCAGTGAGGCTGAAAATGTGAAGTGCTTGGTCAGACGAAAATTCTTGTGCACTGCCAGTGTATCTAATTCATCTATTTTGTATTTATTTGATTTTATAGCCGGGACCATTCAGTGGAGATGATTGTTTTTGGTGTCATGAGAGTGATTTGGGGATAGTATGGTTGTCGACAAGGTAAGTATGTACCCTAAACAAACTTAAGCTGAAAATTGAAGACTATGCTTTAATCTGTCGAGGATTATTCAAAGAGAAAAATATGATGGAAGACCATATTGTTGAGTGTTGAGGCTTAGGGTTTCTGTTCAAACGTCTTAGACTGATGGAAGTTTGTCTATATTTGATTCATTAAACTGAATCTTAGTGAATCAGCTTTATATTTGTTTGGTTTTGAGATCATTCTCCGCTGATAGAACAGACCCAAGCCGGAGTCGAAAACTCACCTGTATCGATTCGAGCTTATAATGATTTGAATCTGATGAGAAAATCTGAGCTCGAGCTAATCGGAGCTTGAGAAAGCTCGAGCACAAAAAATTTGAGTTCGAGACCGATGTGAGCTTAAGCTCATAAAGATCTAAGTTTGAGATTAGTCTGAGCTTGAGCTCAAGATAATTTCAGTTCAAAATTTGAAAAACTCGAGTTTATAACTAAAAAGATATTAATAATAAATGTAACTATATGATAATGTTTAATAAAAATAAAGGGATAAATATTAGATTTATATGTAACTTTGGTTCACACTTTGATTTGGTGTAATTATACATATAAAAATTTAATTGTGATTTACATGTATACATGAAATTTTGATTTTGATTTAATTTTATGCATTTAAGTAGCGTTTGAAAGCTTTTTAATAATAGGATTTGAGTGTAATTGTTTGTAATTACATAAGAGAAACATGTTTAGTTAACCACCATAATTAGTGGATTTTACTAAATTGGATGTAATTGAAGCAATTTAATTACAGTAACTAATTTTAGGAAGAGGGTGAGAATTGAAGTAATTACATAGGTATTTACACCCAAATCCAATTACATTGACTTTTCAAACACTCATACATGATTTAACTTTAACAATTGTTTGCTAAAAAAAAAACTTTAACAATTATTTTTATTGTATAGGTTTTATGAAAATCATATTATAAGTATAAATACATATGAGTATTTTATAAATCTTATAAATCTTAAAAGATTATATTATAAAAATATTAATTTATGTATATTTTATAAAGTTATAACAAAAAATAATATTATTTAACTCTTAATTTTTTTTAAAATTATAATAAAAAAATAATATTAAAAAATTATTTATCTTATATATGTTATGATATACTTATTTATAAAAAAAATTATAAAAAAAATATAAACACAACTTATTTACGTGTCTATATTATACATTATAAAAACCAATATACATTCATAGAAAGTGTTAACAGTTTTTTAAATTATGACAAAAAATAAAAATATTAAAAAAAGTGTTATGAAAATTATTCTATCACTTTATAAAATTTTTGGACTGATCTCTATGCATAACATATTTTGTTTAATAAAAAAAATTGGATATAAAAAGAATGCTAACCATACAAGATATTATATTTTAAACTAAAAATTAAAAAATTTAAATAAACAATGACTTGGATTGAATTTGAATTTGACTAAATAAAATAATTTTAGTATACCCTTCCCTGAATGTCAAAATCTAAATACAATAAATCAAATTTATTTGATAATTTTGCAAAATTCTTGTTTTGTCTGTAAATGTGTAAATCTTCAGGTGAATTGTTGGTCACGGTTTATTCAATAGTATTTTTATTTTTAATTTAATTTATGGTATGATTTTTTCCTTTTTTTTATGATTTTATTTTGTTCACTCTATTTTTTAAAAAAAATAGTAATAGTTTTATTTTAATTTTAGCGTTCATATATCAAACTTTTTTATAACGTTCTCAGAAAGTTTTATTATGATAAAGCACAGTGATAGTGTTAATATTTATAAAATTGGAATCTAAGATGATAAGTCATCTAAGATTAGGTTTTTTATGCATCAATGATGGAGTGAATCTTTTAGGGCTTTCAACAGTAGTTTCTTGATTAACCAAAGTTTATTATTAGGTTGATACGATGATGGCAAAATTAAGATACAAATTTCAACTGTTCGATTAATGTGATACATCTCTGATTAGTTTATGAATTCTTTCAGTGTTGTAGTTACTATTAGTTTATCTTTCTCCTCTCTTTTAAGATTATTTTGCAATCATGACATTTGAGTATCAATTTGTAATATCTTATTTATGTACTATACTATGTGACATATCTTTATATTATTATTGTTCATAGTCCCTATTAATAATAATATTTTCTTTAAAAATATATAAACAAATAATAGATTTAATTTCAAAATCCATTATTCAATCTGCAAATAAAATTATATTTTTCGTACCCAAATATTATCCATCAAACCTCATTCAAACCTCCCGAGACCCAAGGTCACCATGACCTCTTAAAATGATAAAAATTTGATTTAATCTTTCAAAAATTATAAAAATACCTATTAAAATGATAAAATTACATTTTTATTATCATAAAAATATACAATTTATTTTCGATCACCCTAAAGTTTTCTAACTCCGGGACTACCCAAAAAAAAAAAAAATCAAATAATTACAAATTTGCAAATCTGCAGTAACTATTTCCATCCCTAGTTACATTCCGTGATAATGGAACCAATAGCACACTAATGCTATCTTCATCAATCATTTAAAAAGCATCCAAATAAAGCTTATTGGTTGATATATTCTTCTCTTCCTTATCTTACAATTTTAAAACAATTAATTATAGGAATATCATAAATAATTAGTAATTTTGATTGAATTGAGTGTGTTTTTTAACTCATAAATAAATAAATAAATAGTAATATTACACAATAGATTCCAAAATCACTCCCATCTAGAAAGGAAAAAGTCCTAACAAGCCACATTTAGAACAAAAGTCATGATTCCTCTTCACTTGCTTCAGCAGCAGCAATCTCAGAATCCAATTTGTTTATTAGCTGTTCACTTACATGTTTTGCTACAGAAATCATGTCAAGAATAATACTCGGATCCAGGCCGACACCCCCACGTTTTGTGAGCCCACAGATGTGTCCTTTTCGGTTAACAGAAATCGAAACAGCCGAGCTCATTTGTGATTCCTCTTCAGATGTAGCATCAACGATATAGTGCCTCCCCACCTAATCAATGCAATGAGATAGTATAATAGTTTTAAACAGTTGACGACAATTATGAGATTGGAATTACCTTTGTTAGAGTAACTATGACAGGGATTCCAGATGTGTCAAACTGTAGAAACTCTTCATCGCTTATGTTGACTTCAGGTTGTTCATCACTTCTTGTCTCCGCTGCAACATCGACCTTAGGGATGCCGGTATTGCTTAAAGCAGCCTTTGCAAAAAAAAAAAAACAAAATTGAGTAGTTCATTTCAAGTTTCAAGAATCAGTACAATCACAATATGCTTCAAGGTACACTAACCAAAAGTGCGAAAGAACTTTCATGAAGCACTTATGTAAACCCAGCACATATTGAGTACACGGCTCATGGAAATTTTACATGAAACCATGAGTTGATGTAAAAATGGACACCCCAGCATGCCATATACCAATACATATAGGACACATGTAATCGAAAAGGTTTTCTTTCATAAAAAAAGAAAATCAGGTAATTCAAGATAATCATTAGGAGTTGATTATCAAGCAGATTTTCACTGTATTTGACAACATAACTAGAGAAGACAGACTCAAATTGAGCATGAATGATTCCGAACCCATTTCCTCTAATAAAATGTAAAATTGCTTTTCAATGCTAGTGGTTAATTTGATAATTAAACCCAAGTCACAACCAAATCAAGAGAAGAATACAATGCCTAATAAGTAAAATACCTTAATGGCAGCAGCAAGGGCATCTAGCAAATTCCCGTCTGAACTAATAACGAGACCATCAATATAGAGATCCCAACACACTTTTCCTTCCACAACCACCAGAGATGTGGGATCAATTCCAGCTCCTGGAATATATGGATTTAGATAATTACTTTCTCAAATTAAAGAGAAATAACAATCAAGTACAGCAGATTAACCATTTGTGAGAATGTCTACCTGCTCCACTTTTACCACCCAAGAGGCACCGTTGCAAGGCAACTGATAGCTCGGTTGACAACTCCTCACCCCCTCTACCCTGTGCGAAATGAAATATGAGAATTTAACACAGAAAATGAAGTGAGTAATGGATTATGAATAACATAATGGAGGATTCAAGACAGACAAATACGGCTAAGTCATGTCTACATAGTAGCCTGTACATAGAGGAAAAGGAAGAACATAAAGACTAGAACAATGTTGGTCTTCTACATTACAGATACCCATATTCTTTTAACCAAAGACAACAGGGAACTCACTCACCCACACACCAAAAGTGAGATTCATATTTCAAAAGTCAAACTGTCCAACAAAGAGAGAGTAGCATTTAACATATAACCACTGCAAAAGTGCATGCAACTAGCCATTTACAACTCTTCATAAAGATCATGTTCTCCAAGGAAGATGGTTAATAATTGAATACATGGATGTTTAAGCAAGCATAGTCATGAAACTAGAAATTTTTTTCACTCTTCTACCCATTATTACTGTGTAAACAAATCCACAATTATATCTTAACTAACATCAGCAAGGAAACTCTTTAAAAAAATATATTATTAATAAGGAAATCAAATGAAGAAATATGAAAGTATTCATGTGAATTCAACCAATAGAATCAACAAAAGGAAGGATTTCGAGAGTAAAGCAAAAACCACCTCAAACATTGGTGCTGCAGTTGGACTACAATCAACATATATAGCAATCTTCCCTTTGTCAGGTTGCAATGCACTTGGTTTTCCAAGTTCAGCCTGCAAAAACATAAAATAGTAAAATCATATTACCATACAACAAAGACAAGAAGGAAACAAGGGGAAAAATTCAGCATTTAATGAAGAAATACCTTGACACTGGCAATAACATCAGTTGCACCAAGCCTAACTCTAGCCGAACCATGTGCCTGTCACAATACCCTTCAATGAAAATTCATATAAAAGCAGAAATACTGTTGATGGGGTTGAAAGTAATTAGAAGAAGATTCCACACCTGAGGAATAACTCCAGTTTCAACATATATGGGTCGGTAAGTTAGCCTTTTTCGACCATCTGAACGAAGGTCTTGAGCTATTCCACCATGTATGAAATGCTTTTCTCCAACAGAAAGCCCCACCATTGCTGTAAATCCCCAGAGCAACACAAAAATAATAAATACTTTAACTCACTCACTCGGTTTCACTTCCACAGCGAAGAATTCGATAGAAATATAATTTTCTCTTTAAGAGGGCTTGCCAATTTTTAGCCAATTGTAAGAACTGTTTCTTATTAGGGTTTTAGGATTTATTATTAATTAGGGCTAAACTACAAATTGGGACCTAAACTATATTTATTTTCTTCAATTGGTCCCTGAATTTGTTTTGACACAAGTGGTACCTAAACTATATTCATTTTCTTCAATTGGTCCCTTAGCCAATCATTTTGTTGCATGTGGCAATTTAACTAAAAAAATAAAAAAAATTAAATATTATTTCATTAAAAAAAAGTTTATAAACATATTTATTTCTTTTGTTTTTCACCAAAAAATTTTGGTGACGAAAAATTCAAAAACTCATTTAAATCCAATTTTCAGCTATAAATTCTTAATTCCAATAACCATTATGTGATTATATATAATTTGATTACCTAAAAAACATAGAGACTGACATGTGACTTCCATTTCTTTGTGGCTTGCGTTTTTTTTTTTACATTATAAGACAAATAATCAAATTTCAATTTTGACTTTTAGATTATGTTGAAACTTACGAGTGAGCAATTGATTGGGTTGGTCGGTTTGTTGTAGAAAAACTAAAACCCACTTAATTGACTTCCCCCTTTTTAAGGAACCTAACCCAAACCGAGTTTGGTGGAGAATTGAGATTGGGTTTGGAATTTGGGATTTGGGCCTTGATCGATTGGGTATTTGGGCTTGGGATTGAGATTGAGATTAGGTTTGATTTATAAATGAGTTATGAGTACGGATGTCAATGGGGCGGGTTTCGCGAGGCCTGTCTCACTTCGCACCCAATTGGACGGAGATAGGTGTAGGTTTCGCGGGTGGTGGGGCGAGGATGGAGACAAAAATTAGACCCGTCATGGGCGGTGGGGCAGGCGTGGATATGACCTTGTACCCACTCCATCCCCACCTGCCTCATCCTATCCTCGCCCGCCCCACCACATCTAATTCCACCCCGCATAATATAATAAACATATTTTAAAATAAACATTTATAAAAATTTAATTTAATAATTATCTTAATAGTATTTTATTAATTTAATATTAAAGTGATTATCTTAATATTAAATTAAATTTAATGTTTATCTTACATATAAATATTTTATTAATTTAATAATATTTAATATTAATTTAATATAATATTAATATAAGAAAAAGAGAAAAAGTATTGCTAGAAAAATACAAGTATTGTATTCCATTAACTTAATGGTCTAATAGGTATGGCGAAATATTTGATTTAAGATACAAAATGACCTTTATTCGCTTTTATGTTAAAAAAAATTTGATCATCATGAAGCTAAGAGAGAGGTTAGTAGAATTAGTACATTTCTTTGTCAGTTGGTGGATGAATATGAGTCTAAGAATGGTAGGGTTCAAGCTACTAGTTCTCAAGCACCTAATGACATTGGTAACATTGGAGGAGATGCGTATATGCAAGAATTTGCACAATTTATGGAGCAAGATAAAAGTCAAAGTTATGAAAAATCATATTTAGAAAAATATTAGGAAGCTTCTAATGTACCACTTTGTGATGATTTTGATATCCTTACCTGGTGGAAGACAAATGGAAGTACATATCCAATTCTTCAACAAATAGCTATGGATATTTCAAGCATTTTTGTTTCTACAGTCCCTTCGAAGTCTACTTTCAATACTAGTGATTGAGTACTTGATCTTTATCGTAGTCGATTTCTATCGGAAACTATTGAGCCTCAAAATTGGATTTGGATTGATTTTAAAGGTAGTTTATGATATTTTTTATTTTGAATTTATTTATAAAATAGTAACATATTATTCTTTTACGTTGAATTTATTTATCAAATAGAAGTGCAAGTTACTTATAAAGAAGCTTACATGTGCAGGTTGAGGTGAAGTTAAAAGGGATACAATGCTCACAATTGATAAAAGAATTAGAAGATGAATACAGAAGCAACAAGAGTGACATGTATTGATTAATTTTGGAATTTTTGCACTTATGTTGCATTTGAAGACATTTATAATATATTTGAGACATCATTTGTATTTGGATATTATGTAAGCACTTTATTTTCTGAATTTTTTAAACTCGTGTTGAAGTTATATTTTATTTACCAATTAAAGGGTCGCGAAAATTTAACTTTTTTAAATGGTGATAGTTGAAATAATGTTATATATGTTGTGAGAGTCCGCAGGACAAGTATTTCATACTATTTTCATAAAAAATTAGTTTATATTTATTTAATTGATACTTATATATTATATGAAATGGGTTGCGAGGTGAGCATAGCAGTAATTAGGTGAGTTTAGAGACCCACACAAGTGGTGGGACGATGAGGATTTTAATCTTGTGAATCGTGAGACAAGGATGATTTTGGGTTTTGTACTTGCAACGAGTCACAAGACGAGGATAAGGATGAAAATTCTTGGCGAGGATGAGTGCAGGAGTGCGAAAAGAGCACCCCGCGCCCAACCCGCCCAATTAACATCCCTAGTTATTTAATAAATATATTAATCCGATTAAACGGTTTTGGAATTTAAAACTGAAAGTGGCTCAAGGACACTGAATTAACCGTTATTACAAATTGACATTAAACCGTCCAAACTAAATTGGGCAAATTCAATCGATTTGGGCAATTTCAACTAGCTTTTACACAGCCTTAAAATTTTAAATTTAATCTATATATTTGAATTCTCCACATAATTAAATCTATCCACTTTTATAATTCATTAGTTAATGTTTGTTGAAACCAAATTTTTCAAAAACTCTATTGTAAGAAGACGAAATATATTCTCATGACGATTTCAAATATATTCTCTTGCCAATTGGTCCGACAGCTATGTTTGCATTTGTTCTTGCATCTCTTTCTGTAATTGTTCCAATCTTTCTATCCTTTGATCCATTTTTTTTGATTTCGTGCGGGTGTAATAATGATGAGGGTTCTCAATGGTTTAGAAATAACTGTTTCAAATTTTAATTAATTAGAGTTGTTGTGTTAAAATATGAAAATGCAATGCGAATGAATGCATGTATGCAATGTAAGAGAAGGCATTGATTCTGAATTCAATTCCACTAGATCAACTTTACTAGAAGACAAATTTCTTTACATAGAGCGAGTTACATAAATGGCTTTGCCCTAGTGCCTAAAGCCTTAACTTTCCTAAGAAGTCCAGCTAGTTTTTGTCCTCGTGTTGACTTTGATTCATATTGCATGCTTAGTTCATCAGCTTCAACGGCTAACATTTGCACGTGATCAGCCACTTCTCGCATTCGTGTGAGCGCTTCACCTATGACATAATCTCTTTCTCTAACTTGCCTCTGAGTTTGTTTAGTGTGCCATTCACTTGCTTCTAAATTCCTTTCAAGAATCTCGATTCGTATCTTGTTATTCTGGAATGAAGCTTCAAGCTCTTGCACTCTTTTCCTCAACTCCTTACTTTGGGCCCGACTTGCCTTAAGTTCTATGACAGAATTTTGACTACGGTGTCTATGCAAAGATTCCTCTAGTTCAACGATTCTAGCTTCTAGCTCGATTATTTGAGCTTTCAATTCAGCCTTCTCAACTTGGTTTTTCAACAATTCTCCTTTTATGGCATTTTCTCGAGCTTGACCATCTTGGAAATTCCTTTTCCATTGCTCTGCTCAATCTTCTTATTCCCGAATCTTTTGTTGCCATTGTTCATATGTTTTGCCAAGACCAGCATTCCTCATGGATTGACGAAGTTTCTTGTAATGTTTCTTCAAATCTTCCAAGTCTTCTTTGGCTTTATTCTTTCCTTTTCTTAACTTTTCAGCCTCTAACTTGTGAATGTCTACATCCAACCCTAACTTCATCTTATCCTCTTCTAAGACTTTTATCCTTTTCCCAAATTTCGAGTTTTTTCTTTCAAAATCTTGTTTTATAATGTCCAATTCTGATGGAACCACTTGCAAATACTCTTCTATTGGCCTGGCATCATCAGGGTTTGGTACTGGAGTATTATCATTAACTCTATTGCTTCTCTACCAATCATATTCCAGAGTCGTCATCGGGTTTGCAGCAAACACCATCATTTTCACTTGCTTCCATGCACTTGTTATTTCTTTGATCCTTTTCTTGTAGTTATCTCCTTTGTATGCGAACTCACATTGGGCCAAACCTTGTGTTACCTGGATAAACTGCCTTATCTTGTATTGCCTTAACACAAGTAGAGGGGCGTATCCTACAGCTCCCCACACTCCGAGAAAGGGAACCCAATCGAAACTGCCGCAACGGTAAAGAATCTCTTCGATGATAAAAAAAATATTTGATCATGATGAAGCTAAGAGAGAGACTAGTAGAATTAGTACTTTTCTTTGCCAGTTGGTGGATGAATATGAGTCTAAGAATGGTAGGGTTCAAGCTACTAGTTCTCGAGCACCTAATGACATTGGTAACATTGGAGGAGATGCGTATATGCAAGAATTTGCACAATTTATGGAGCAAGATTAGAGTCAAAGTTATGAAAAATCATATTTAGAAAAATATTAGGAAGCTTCTAATGTACCGCTTTGTGATGATTTTGATATTCTCACCTGGTGGAAGACAAATGGAAGTACATATCCAATTCTTCAACAAATAGCTACGGATATTTTAAGCTTTTTTGTTTCTACAGTCCCTTCGGAGTCTACTTTCAATACTAGTGGTTGAGTAGTTGATCTTTATCGTAGTCGACTTCTATCGGAAACTATTGAGGCTTTGATGTATGCTCAAAATTGGATTCAGATTGATTTTAAAAGTAGTTTATGTTAATTTTTTATTTTGAATTTATTTATAAAATAGTAACATATTATTTTTTTACGTTGAATTTATTTATCAAATAGAAGTGCGAGTTACTTATAAAGAAGCTTACATGTGCCGGTTAAGGTGAAGTTAAAAGAGATACAATACTCACAATTGATAAAAGAATTAGAAGATGAATATGATACAGAAGCAACAAGAGTGACATGTAATGATTAATTTTTGGAATTTTTGCACTTATGTTGCATTTGAAGACATTTATGATATATTTGAGACATCATTTGTATTTGGATATTATGTAAGCACTTTATTTTCTGAATTTTTTAAACTCGTGTTGAAGTTATATTTTATTTACCAATTAAAGGATCGCGAATATTTAACTTTTTTAAATGGTGATAGTTGAAATAATGTTACATATGTTGTGAGAGTCCGCAGGACAAGTATTTCATACTATTTTCATAAAAAATTAGTTTATATTTATTTAATTGATACTTATATATTATATGAAATGGGTTGCGAGGCGAGCATAGCAGTAATTAGGTGGGTTTAGAGACCCACACAAGTGGTGGGACGATGAGGATTTTAATCTTGTGGATCGTGAGACGAGGATGATTTTGGGTTTTGTACTTGCAACGAGTCACAAGACGAGGATAAGGATGAAAATTCTTGGCGAGGATGAGTGCAGGAGTGCGAAAAGAGCACCCCGCGCCCAACCCGCCCAATTAACATCCCTAGTTATTTAATAAATATATTAATCCGATTAAACGGTTTTGGAATTTAAAACTGAAAGTGGCTCAAGGACACTGAATTAACCGTTATTACAAATTGACATTAAACCGTCCAAACTAAATTGGGCAAATTCAATCGATTTGGGCAATTTCAACTAGCTTTTACACAGCCTTAAAATTTTAAATTTAATCTATATATTTGAATTCTCCACATAATTAAATCTATCCACTTTTATAATTCATTAGTTAATGTTTGTTGAAACCAAATTTTTCAAAAACTCTATTGTAAGAAGACGAAATATATTCTCATGACGATTTCAAATAATTATTTAAGAAAAACTTAATCAATATTTTTAACATTATTTTTATTGCTACATAATTATTAAATTAACTTTTTTTAATTTCAAAATATTATATCAAAAAATTTAATAAAAAAATTAATAAGGGTAACAATTAAATCCGAAATTTTAAATCTAAAAGTAAAAGAACTAAATTACTAAAAGTAAAAATTGGAAGACAAAATTTCAAAATATGCAAAATGTATAAAGACTTGCGAAATATTTTAACATTTAAATTTTTACACTGTAATTTGATACTAACATACTAGTAGTAGTAGTAGTAGTAAGAAGAACAGAAGAAGAAAAAAAATGTCAATCATCTATCGAAAACCAAAAAGTTCCCAAAGCCTAAATATTTAGGAAATCTGACGGCCAAAATCACCCAACTGTTCCAGCAATAAAAAGCCTTGCTATGAGTTGTTCAACAAAGGTTTCAGAATCAGAAATAATCTCCATATTCATCTCAACTAGTTTTAACATATATTATGTCACAACTGAACATAGTGAATCACAATGCTAACAAGAGTTTATATGAAAGTTAGCCATCGTACTCCCTCTCTGCAAACTTGGTCTCCGGATAGTAGACAGCAATCACTTGATTCCCACCAAATTTCCGACCATTCATAGCCGTTTGGGCTTTTTTGGAACCTTCAACATCTGAGTACTCCAGAAATACCTAATAACACCAGAGAACTACAGTCAGGAACATCGGGGGCCAGAATATAAGTGCGACTAGTGACCGAGATAATAGTCACTTGCAACTACAAAATACATAGGATGAAAACAAGACAATGGGTAACAAAAAATGAACAACACTGACCTTCCCTACGCCTGGGGATGGTTCTCCACTTGGATTTGGGCGTGGAATGACAACATTCACTAAGTCACCTGCATATGAACTTATGAGTAGAAATTGGGAATCCACCAAAAATATTATTTAAAAAAATCCCTGAAAAGAATAAAGATGCGAGTAAAATTAGGTAGAGGGCTAGCAAGTCCTTTTTCTGTATGTTGGGCTTGATTTTATAGCAGAATGAGGAACAATAAACGGATGTAAAACAAGAGACATAAAACTAAAAGGGAAAACAAACAAAATTAGCAAAAGCATACGAGACTTGTATTTAAAAAGAGGGCAAGATAATGGGGGGGGGGGGGGAATGCACCAGGTAGTTTAAGAAGAATTTTACCATATTTTCCACCCTCTTGCCTCATGTCTTCCACAATGTCTTCATACTCCTCATCATCTGTGAGATCATCTACATTAAGTGCTTGAGTCAAGCAAACAACCTTCGTAGGCACCCCTTGTGGTTGCAAAATAAGCCTCTGAAAGGAAATGCAAATTTAGCCTAAAAACCGTTCTAAACTCCACTGGACACAAATATATAAAACTGATGTGTAAAAGACGTATAGATATGTATATTTAATCTAACCTGCAAAGCAATCTGCTGTTGTGCGTGCTGGAGTATACTCTCTTGCTCAGGTTTAGGCTGGGTAGCACCCTGGTTTGCTCGCCTAACAGTGAGAGTTTTATCACCCATTTTAATTCCATTTAGAGCAGCACAAGCTATATCTGTAACTGACAGGTCTTGATAAACACAAAAGGCATAGCCTTTCGAGTTTCCAGTTTCTCTATCTTTTACCAGATCAAATCCTCGAAGAGGCCCAAAGGACTCCAACAGCTCGCGGATCTGTGCTTCTGTGAAGTAATAAGGAAGCCCACCAACAAATATGCGGTCTGGACCCTCAAGTCCACCAGAAGAGCCCTGAGTTAGACCCACAGCAGCTAGATTAAGATTGGGACTGGGCTGGCTTGGGCCAAGAGTTGCAGCAAGCGAGGGATTGTAATCACTAGGTCTCCTCACCTTCACAGGTGCTCCCTGAAAGTGCAAACAGGTCAATTCAACTTATTGCACTTAAATGATCTCAGCATAAAATCCCAAAGAAAATTTAAGTACCTCGAATATTATCCCATCCAAAGCCATTGCATTACTGGCCTCCTCAACAGATCTCATCTCTACAAAAGCAAACTTCTTTTCATGGTTTATGTAGACGTTAACAACAGCATCACCTGAACAAACCATAAAAGGATGAGCAAATACAGAAGAAATAAGGTGGGCAGTTCAGCCATATAAACAACATATATTATATAAAAGAAGAAAACTCAGTATACCTGGACCAGCAGTGTTTCCACCGGTTGCAGCCATGACTTGGCTGAAGAATGTCGCAACAGACTGTCATATATTAAGGGTCAGTACAGGATTCGTATGCAAGCAAAACAACAATAATGGTGAAATAGTGGAGAGTAGAACCTGTTCATTGGCTGTAGGAGAAAGCCCTCCAACATAGACCCGACGAGCATGCCTAGTAGCCTGGAATTACAAAATTTATTCCATTAACTTCTGCAATATAAGAAAATAGTTTTCTAAAAAAACATACAGACTACAACGTATGCATGATCATCCCAACCTGCTGAGTCATCGCCTGAACTGGCATAACAGGGAGAGCACCAAAAGGCTGCAGCAAACCGAAGTTAAACAATGTTATAGCAGATACAGCAAGCTAAAAAATAATCAGGTGCTAAGAGAAATATATACCTGACTGGTTGCAAGAGGAAAGATGCTAGGGAACACTCCAGGTAAGGTCGGGCTAGTCCCAGGAATCTGACCTGAAAGGAAATTAGATTTCATATGAGACATAATTACAAATCAAAGTCATATTTTTATAGCAGTTGATTTAGCATAAGGATTTTATCCCCATTTCCTGTATATCCAAACCTCTGATGGTTGTAGAGATATTAAAAAAAAAAACTTCATCACATGCTACTTCTGGAGGAAATATTTAGCAATACTAACGAAACAGGCTATAGTTCCCAGTTTAAGACGTACAATACCATCAAAACTGGTGCATCGTTTCCTCCTTGTACATAAAAGCTACAGAAGTCGGCTCACGCCATTGCCTTCTTACAACAAAGACAGACATAGAAACAAACAAAACAAACACCAAACACAAGACAAAACCAATTTTCTCAGTTCCAGAATTATATCACCAAGTAAAAAAATTAAATAATATTATAGCCCTTCCACAAAATCGCTCAAAGGTGATATATATACAATATAGAAGAAAAAAATATAGCTTACCAAAACCACACCAGTATTTTGATACGAACTTTCCGCACTAAATCATCCAAAAACAAAAATGGCAGTTAACAAAGTATAACAATCTTAATTTTTGGGGGGAAGGCATATCATACCTGCAGTAGCAGCTGCTGCAGCACCAGCAGCTAACATTGCTGAAGCTGGAGGAGCCATGTCAAAGCCACTAACTCTTTTGCTGCAAAAGAAGATTAAGTTAGCATCCCAGGAACTAGAATATATAGTTGATACCATCATATTTTCACCAGTGATCAAGTTCTTTATGATCTACCTCTTTGAGCGTGAGCGTGAGCGTGAGCGTGAGCGTGAGCGAGAAGGAGATATTGACTTTGATCTGTGTTCAGATCTAGCCCTCGAACGGGATCGGGACCTGCGCCCATGCCTGTCCTTCCTGTCTCTGTCATAATCTCTTCTTCTATAAATGACATCACACAAAATATAAGTCATTAGCAAGTAATCATTAGCGACAATAAGAGAGACATTTGAAATGATTAATTTACCTGTCATAGTCTCGACTATGATAATAATCATCATCATCCCTGTCTCTTCCCCGATCCCTCCTCTCACTACGCTCCGTAATACAAACCCTATGACGATCTCTGCGATGTCGGTCCCGATCACGATCCTTTTCTCGGTCCGTATCCCTATCCCTATGGCGATCACGATCCTTTTCCCTTTCCTTGACACACACTTTCTCTCTCTCCTTTTCCCTACTTCTACAGGACTCTCTCTCATAATCCCGAGATCCATGCTGCAAATTGTTAAGTCACATTTTATTTATACAACTAAAACTCGAATGCAAAGCACAAACAAAAACCCACATTTAAGAAGACAATTTTGCAATAAAAAAAATCTTCCCATGATAAAGAATAAACATGGACAGAAATGTAACTTTGGTTCACCAATTTTTTCCATTGAATCAGAACTCAATCAAGTAGAATCATTTAATTAATTCACATTTTCTATAATTAATTCGATTGAAAAGAATACTTCTCAAACGAGCCATATTTTGTGAGACAAAATATAACTTAACACCTAAACATGTGCGCATATCAAAAGCTGGGTTCTAACCCTCCCCCCAACCTTTTTTTCTAAGATTTTCTAATGCTTAGTGTAGATTAAAACCAAGCACTAAATATAATTAAAAAGGCTACTTGTTAAATTAGAAGAGTTTCGAGATGCAAAATCTAACTCAAAGAAAAAATTATAGGGCTCCAATTTATTGTTATCTTGCTGCAATTTTCATTTTCTATGTGCATCTTCAAAAGTTGTGTAAAAGTAAACAGCCAATAATACAAACTAAAATCATAAAGCATTTAAAAAAAAAAAAAGAACAACAAAAGACTAACATGTATCGCTAATTCTAACGTAATTCTTCACTGTAACTAAAAAATTATACAGTCTTTGCTTAATTCTTCAACAATAATATATTTCCTTCTTAGACAATTACAATTTTTTCCTCTGGGTTTTCGCTCACAACCAAACTATACCTTGAAATTTCAACAGAAAAAAGACAATATTTCTTTAAATTTCTTCCGAACAAAAACTAAAAGAGAGGAAATTAAGCTAAACTTTAAGTGATATAACCTGAGATTTAGAATCGTTTTGATCGTCAGAACGAGGCTGAGGAGAAGACCCTCCGCCGTAACTGTTTTCGAGGTTATCGCCGTTTCCTTGGTGCAGCGTTTCTTCGAAATCAGTCATTTAAAAAAAAAAAGAAGGAAAAAGAAAGTTTTATGTTTTCAAGCTTAGACTGTAAATTTGAAACTTCGAATCTCAATCGCGAAAATCCCAAATCCCAAACTTATTTGTTGAAGATGAAAATTTATAATTCTCTTCTATTGAAGTGTGTAAAAAATTAACCTAAAACTCTATTTATATAGGGGGAGAGTCTAGAAAATTTAATTCAATTATGATTAAATTTAATTATTTTAATAATATTAATAAAACCATGTTTATCAATAAAATAAATATTAAATTAAATTAAATATTAAATCCTATTAAAATAATACAATATTTATTTACAATATAACTATTTCAAAAATAATATTATTTTAATAAGATAAATATTAAATTTAATTTAATATTAAATATTAAAATAATACAACATTTATCTATAATATTAACTATTTCAAAAATAATATTATTTTAATAAGATAAACATTAAATTTAATTTAATATTAAATCTTATTAAATAATATAATATTTATCTATAAAATAAACATTAATTAAATTAAAGTTAGATTAATATAATATTTTAATAAGATAAATATTAAACTTAATTAATATTAAATCTTATTAAAATAATACAATATTTATCTACAATATTAACTATTTCAAAATAATATTATTTTAATAAAATTTAATTTTAAATTTAATATTAAATATTTTAAAATAATATAATATTTATAAACATTAAATTATTAAAATAATATTATTTTTGAAATAATTAATATGAAATCAAATTCTCTAGTAGAGTCTTAGTAGGAGTGTAACTCTTCCACTGTTCAACCACCGAAGATTAATAGCCGTCGGCCATCGACCACCGGCTATTGAAATGTCGTCATCGCAATCGTCAGCACCATCGTGTCCGATGATGCAGGTGAGACACCCTTACGGCACTCTGAGCTGGTTCGGCTATTGTCGATTTGATTCGAGTCAGTGACGACCCAATCGATCCGATTTAGCTACCGATTGGATCATCAGCTCGATTTCACATAACGAGCCCGATTCGATCAGTTTTTGAGTCTTGATCTCGATTGTGGGTTCCCGAGCCCAATTTACGATCTCAAGTCCAATTTTCAAGTTCAATTACTCATTGGAAAAATTGTCTGAATTGAAAATTAATTTCCAAAAATATCATATTAATTTTAATTAATTTGATTAATTTAATGTTACTTATCAAAATTAATTTTCCAAAACTCACTTAAATTTTCAAATTAATTTTTCAAGAAAATTTTTTAATCAAATTCTCTAGTTGAATATTTCTTACGATTACTTAATTTAATTCCACATCGAATAAATCAACTCAATTAAATTATTTTCAAAGTTATAAAATTTTTTTTGATTCAATGCAACCTGATTGATTTTTTGTTGAGCTAGCAGAGAGACCAATCAGACATATACAATTAAGCTCTAGTAATTGCAACTATGTTCAGAAGCATCATTTCGATAATTCACAATTATTTAATTATGGAATCAGCCACAAGAAGTACCATGATTGAAACTTCTTATTGTATACTTTTACGAAAGCAATTCATCCAACTACTTTGTCTAATGACCTCGTCATGTGTGTTACCCTCATATGATATTCTTGATTTCTTTGAATTAAATCATTCACTCAATGCAATCCTATTTTATCTCATTGTCACCATTGTTTCTTCTTAATGATTAATATGATCACTGTCAACAAATGACTGTGATAAATTGCTCGTTCTGAACAAGCAATCTGTGACCACGTTCCATATTTATCAATCCACACAATACCAATGAGAAGATATCATTAGCTCTTTAATTGAGCTATGAATTCCATTGTTGCTAGTAAAGTCATGCCATACACAAGTCATGTACCCAACATACCGGCTATGGGCTCGATCATCTTTAGAGCATAAGCCTCCACTTATATCAAAGCACATGAGTTGTATACGCATAGTCAGTAACTAACTTAAGATTTAAGTAAATCACACCATGAACATATAAGTGAATTAATTGACAAACAGATTCAGAATTAATTCATTTTGGGTCCAATCCAATGTATCATTCTACCAATGAATACATCTATGTCTCTACCCGTGGAGTCAACTACTTCGATAACCATCTATCCAATTGGAATTGTAAACGACATAATAATCCTTCTCAGTATTTGCATGAAACGCTCACTTTGATTCTTTTACGGGATTACGGATTCATTTAGATTATCTTTTGATGTAAGTTGTCTTTCTCGCAATGTAAACATTCTTACAATATCACTTATCTTCAGTTTGAGCTTACACAATCAATGAGCTAATATTTGTTTGTCACAATTTCGCTATGCATGCAAAATATGAAAGTCAGAAAATACAAAAAACATAATAGTGAAATTTGAAATTAATTTTATTTGTTTATTCATCGTTCAAATAAATAGAAAACAATTATATCTTTACTACCATATGGACACATTTCCCAACATTAGAAACACTGACGTGAGTTAATCTTCTACTTATTTAATTTGATTAATTTTGATTGTTAATTTTTTTTAATTCTATTTAATTTATGTTATTTCAATTACTTAATTTCAATTTGGTTTTCGTACTATAGTTTTAAGTTATTGCTGTTTAGCCCTGTTAGTGTAGAAAATGAATTTTAATTTAATTCAATCTCCCTTGGGTACAATCCTCAGAATACTTTCTAAAGTGTTTCGTTGTAACACTTTACTATATTACATTTGACCCGTACACTTGCGGATACCGATACCACTGTTTTATTAATTATCTTTTTGTTGTAGTATTTCCAGTCTAGATGCTCGCACGTTTGGCGATGGTCAAGTTATTAACGCGTTGTCGGGGAAGTTTCGACATTTAATTAAAATTTTATTTTTTGAAATTTAATAGGATAAATAGGAAAATTTAAAATTATAGATACAAATTTTAATTTTATTTAATTTAATGTTAAGTCACTAATTTTATTTTAATTTCTTTGACGTTAATGCATAACTCAAAGTGAAACCATCCCAATTGAGCCAAAATCTTGAATCGGAGAGAATTGAGACGCACCTGTCAAAACCATTTTTTGAAAAAATAAGTTTCGAAAATATTTTAAAATTGAAAATGAGAGTCGCCACTAATCTTTTTAATTTAGGTGTGATTGGATCACCTAAAATGTTTGAATTTGTTTGTAAGAAACATTTGGTCTTCAAAATCCAAAAAATAGGTTCGGGAGTCGGTTACGTGCAAGGAAATGTTAGCACCCTTACACGCCCAAAATTGATACCTAGTCGATTATTTAGTGTCTTAATTGTTGAAAGTCGAAAATTCGAGTAGAAATTAAAAAATGCCATTCATGAATTACACGTTAAAATGAAATATTCAATTATTTAGGTTCAAAAGAAAATCACACCCAACACGTTAGGGCACAATTTTTGAATCCCCTAAAACAATAGAATATCGAACAATTATCGATTTTGAGTAAGATACTCGATTATTTAGGTTCAAAGAAAAATCACACCCAACACATTAGGGCACGATCTCTCAACTCCCCTTAAATAAAAGAGCATTGCTTTTTAATTTGAAACAATTTACATGTCTTGAAAAATGATGTACATTTTATTTTCAAAAAATGATCTTGTAAAAGGATGGGTAAAAATGTATAATTTTTACGAATAGAATAATCATTATCGATTTTAAATAGGTCATTCGATTTTTTAAGTTCAAAAGAAAATAACACCTAACACATTAGGACATTACCTTCCAAAATTCCCCAAAATAAAAAACTTTGCCCTAAAAGAATAGTTTATGTATTTCAAAACACAAATTAAGTTAAACTTTTTTACAAAGAATATTTGAATGAACATGCACTCCATTTCAAATTAATGATGTAAAAATCAATAAAGCATGAAAAAATTATCAATTTCGTAGAACATCATTCATGAAGATAAAGATAAGTAATATAATACAAATAAATATATATAGATTAAACCCTAAAATAAAATAAATGAATAAAAAGTGTTTGTAATTTTTTAGAAAAATTACAATTCGAAACGAATAAAAAAAAGGAATGCAAGATTTAATTATTTTTAAAAAAATGGATTAGATAAAAGAGGTTTTAGTATGTAAAAATAAACAATAAAATAATAAAGATCTCATTTTTATAAAAGGTTTCAGTTTTAAAGAAAAAAAATAATTTGTATTAAATTAAAAAGAAAGAAAAATAATTGAGGTTAAAAACATAAAAAAGGGAGAAAGTCGGGCTTGATTTTCGAATTTTGAAAAGATCCAGGGACCAAATGGGTAATAAACTCAAGCTTGCACACGTGTCGCTCTCGTGTACACCCAAGGTCAGAGGACCTGAGTGTAAAATGGGGTAAATTTTAGGGTAAATTTGAAATAAACCTAAAAATATAAAAAAAGGGACGAGATTGAAAATGTTGAAAATGCGAAAGGACCGAAAAAATAAATAAGTCATTTTAAAAAAAAAACGCGGATCCTCAGCAAACGGGTCGGGTCCAACACGGGTCAACGCTAAACGACATCGATTTAGTCTATGAACAGAAAGTCAAAAACGACGTCGTATGGTGTCCTTTTATAAAAAAAAAAACCTTAAAAATTTTCATTTTAAAACCTAATTTTTTTTTAAAAAAAAATAGTTTTCAAATCCTCTCAACCCTCCATGCTCCGGTCGTCCCTCTAATCGTGAGGGTTCTCATCAGCCGCCGTGAGTTGTCAACCTCCGATGTCGGCGACGGTCGTGCACGGTGGTCGGAGCATCGAAAAGATTATTTTTTATCCCTTTTTATATTTTGTTAAAAATCTTAAATCGTACTTTAAAATCTCATATTTGAACCAAAAAAGGGTAAAAGATTTTGTTTTTTTTTAGTTTTTTCTTTCGAAAATCTCAAATCTGAGTTTTGAATTATTTTTTTAAAAAAAAGGGGGTTTGATTTCTTATTCTTTCTCTTTTTTAAAAATGTCTCATTCTTTTGTTGATATTTCCTGTTATTATATTTTTAAAATAAACACAGATCTAAAAAAAAATTAAAACAGAAGAATGGTTTTCGAATGTGTTTTTTTTATTTTCTTTATTTGAAATCCTTTTTTATTTTTTTATATATTTTAAAGCACTTAAAGTTTAATCCTCCTTTATATTTGATTGGGTTTTGAAAGAACTTCGTTTTTATGTTTTCCCTTGAGATGTCCTTGACGAATATTATTTATTCGAAGGATTTTCGTTCAGAAAACGAGCCATCCTTCATCGGGGATGGTGGCCTCGGACGTTCACGATGACAGCGGCGCCGTAGAGATAGATAAACCCTAATCCCTTTTATATATTTTTTTCGTTTATTTATTTTTTACATCTATATTTCGAAAGCAATAGAATGAAACCGAATATGATACCTTTGAAATTCTCTGAATCTCTACTGCTTGATTCGATTGCTTTGTGCTTTTTTGTATTGATTTTTTGTGTGTAAATTTACAAATTCAAAGTAATGGCTTTTATAGCCAGAAAAAAATTACATTGTTTACTGTTCTTTTTGCTTTGTTTCTGCCTTTTCTTTTGCAGGTTATGTTTTCGTACTAGTGGTAGAGGCGTCGTCGGGGTCAACGGCGTTGAAAGGAACACCCTTTTCATTTCGGTGCAAAGGGGCGGCAAAGATAGTGCTTTGGGAAGAGGAACGGCCTCGAGTGTCGAAAAGTCAAAAGCCCGAGGGTCAAAAGTCGGAGGGTCGGCAGTCGAGGGTTTAAAACAGAAGGGTCACGTGGCTGACGTGTTTTGTTCTGACGTGGCAGTAGTGGCTGAAGATGGACTTTAAGGTTTTTAGGGTGTTAATTTTTTGTTGATATTTTGGGTCAGTTGGGCTTTGTAAACTTGGGTTAAATTTGGGTTTTATATTTTGTAAATGGACTTTAATATTTTAATAAATAAAATTTTTATTTTTATTTGGTTTTATTTCTGTCAAACCACTTTGAAAACGGAGTTTCAAAAAATTATTTTAAAATTTTGGAAAAATGGGAGTCGCCACTAATCTTTTATTTGGGTGTGATTGGATCACCACAAAATGTTTTAAAAAGTTGGTCTTCGAAATCCAAAAAAAACAGGTTCGGGAGTCGGTTACGCATGAGGAAGGATTAGCACCCCCATACGCCCAAAATGGTAGCACATGATTACTTTCGGGTCTTGATTTGTGAAAACATTGAAAACTCGAGTAATATTTTAGAATGAGAACTTTGTTTTAGAAAGTTTTGTGTAATTTCAAAGGAAACCCTTTTTTTTAAAAAAAAAAACTCGTCCCCGTGTTTCGAATCTCTATGAGAACTAGAAGTCGTGTCCAACACGTTAAGGCACTATGTTCTCGGAGTTTCAAAATTGAAGGACATTTTGAAAAATTTTGAAGAGGATATTCTATTGTGTGAATTATACAAAAATCGCACCCAGCACATTAGGGCATGGTGTTTCGAGGTCTTCACACGAAAGGACGCCTCGTTTTGTTTTGAAAATCCTTTGTATATAGATACATAAAATTGAAGGTTGTTTTGAAAGCTTTGGAAGAGGATATCCAATTTACGTGAATTATGAAAATCACACTCAGTACGTTAGAGCGCGATTTTTCGAGGTTTTCCCATGAAAGGACATTGCCTCGTTTTAAAATCCTTTGTATATATATATAGAAAATTGAGAACTTGAAAATTTCGTATTGAATTTAAAATGCAATCCTCGGACATATGACTTGGAAAATTTGCATATAGAATGCCTGTTTACTTCGATTTTCACAAAAAATTAAAGTCGTGACCAACACGTTAGGATACGACATTCTCAGAATCTCGAAGTTAACAGGCATAAAAGAACTTAGACAAGGATGTTTGATTCGTGCGAGTTGTGCGAAAAATCACACCCGACATGTTAGGGCATGATTCCCCTAAGTTTTCACACGAGAAGAATATTGCCTTGGTTTTAAAATAACTTTGAAAATGGACATGTAAGTTTAAGATATCAAACAACAATTAAAAGAGAAATTAAATACGAAGCAAGATAATAAGCAGATAAATAGTATGCAAAAATGTAAAATACAGGTGCATAATGATTAAAATAAATGCGAGTATTGACGAGGAAGAAAAAGATGCAATTGGGGTTGAAAACGAGACTTTTTGGATACTCGAGGGTAAAATGGTAATTTTAGATTCTCGGGGGACAAAAATAGCAATTTTGGGAAAATTTAGGGATAAAAATGATATTTTGATCATTCGAGGGTAAAACGATAATCTTTAGAAAAATCTGGATAAAAAACGGAGTTTTTTGGACATCTGGGGATCAAAACGTAATTTTGGGAAGTTTCGGGGTCAAAAATATAATTTTCGGAAGTTCTAGTGTAGAAATGTAATTTTGGGAAGTTTTAGGGTCAAAAATATAATTTTTGGAAGTTTCGGGATCAAAATACAATTTCTGAACAGTTTAAGGACCTATAGGGCAATAAAACCAAAAATAGGTGACACGTGGCAACCCCACAGGCATCCTGAAGTCAAAGGACTAATTTGAAAATAATGAAAAAAATTTGGGCCAATTTTGTAATTAAACAGAATTTGATTTAGGGACTAAATTAAAACAAATTAAAAATAAGAGAGACTAATTGCATAAATAAGCCAAAATAGTGACACGTGGCAGCTTCTGGTGCATTCAAAAAGTCAAGAGATTAAATTGAAAAGTAAGGAAAATTACTGGGCCAAATTAAAAATAATTAAAAGTATAAAAGGACTAAATTGAAATAATAAAAAAATACGGAGGGACCAAATGCATAAATAACCCATTTTTCAAAAACACGCGGATCCTGAGGTTGGGTCGGGTCGACCAATTGGGCTAGGATGAAACGTCGTCGTTTTTGGTGGTTTGGCCACACCCAAAATAACGCCGTTTTAATAACCCTATAAACCCACTTTTTTGTTAAAATTTCATTTGCTTTCTTTTTTAAAACAAAAAAAAGAACCCAACCCCTTTTTCTCTCAAATTCCTCCAAACCAAACCCAGAAACCAACCAAACTTCGGCTAAGGCTGACCACTGGCCGCCGTGTTCCAGCCGTCGCACGCGCCTTTTCGACCGTCGCACCTAGTCACCGCGAACCAACACGCATCGATCTTTGCGCGCACGCACTGTCGGCTCCCCACCCGCTGCCGTCATCGGGTAAGTTTTCTTATTTTTTCTTCTATTTCGTTCTTTATTTTTTTGTTAAAACCAGATCTGGTTAACTAGATCTGGAGAACTCCAAACCTTTATTCCCTTTTCCAAATCTTTGTTCTTTCTTTTCTTTTATTTTAAAAAAGGGTTTGATTTTTATGCCTTAAAAACCAGTCTCTGTTTCGAAATCAACTTTTGATTTTGGTTTAGATCCATTTCATACCCTCTCTTTCTTTCACAACAAACTGTTTTTAATCTTTGTTTTCCTCTTTGTTTTGCAGGTTTACGTACAGAAATGCGCGGTCATCATCCGGCGGTGACTTCACGACGGTGGACGGTGACGGCGCGATCAGGCGGTCCGATGGAAGCAGATAAGTTTCTGACCTTTCGTGTATTTTATTATTAATAATTAATAATATTATTATAAAACATTTATTAATATTATTAAAACGTTTGTTATTATTATCAAAACTTTAATGTTGCTTTAAGAAATTAAATTCATATATATATTTATTACATTTGGAAATAGGTAGATAACAATAAAGAGGGGTTGCAGTGTATTTAATACTAATTTCGAAACTGATGATGGGGGTTAGTAATGTGCATCATAAATGGGAATGAACATACATTGAAACTATACCTTGATACTTTAATGCACTACAGCTTCAAACTCCTGACTTGAATCTGCGATTATTGTCTTTTCCCTACCTTGAATGTTTCTGTTTTGCTATCAACGATTCCTGTTTTTAGGATTTGTGAAGGTTTGATGTATTGTTTTAAGGCTATTTTTGTTATTGATTTCTCAAAAGGGTTCGTGTATTGGCTTTTTCAAAGAAAAGTCCATTACAATGAATTCAATTTGGCTTTTATAGCCAATAATACAATCATGTTGTTTTGTTTTACACAACTAAATGCATTTCTTTTCATCTTTTTGCAGGTTCGGCTATTGCAGCAGATGCAGCAGTGGCGGTTGAAGCAAGTTGAAGCTAAGGATGGTGGCAAAGGCTGATGACGTGGTGGCCTCCAATTGGTTGAGAGGTGGTGCCAATTAGTACAAGTGGGATTTTGGATTTTGGGCTTTGGGCCTTTTGGGTCAATTGTAATTGGGTTTTAGGAATTGTATTTATGCTTGGGCCTCAATTTGGGCTTGTAAATTTGGATCCCTTTTGGACATGTAAATGGACTTTGGGTTTGTATTTTTTGGACTTTTAATATTTAAATCATTTTAATTCAAAATAAATTCAAATTTAACATAAATTTAAATTTAAAATAAATTAAGATTTCAAAATTAAAAGTTGGGTTTAATGTTGGGCCCGGTCAAAATTGGGCTCCAACAGCTGCCCCTCTTTGCTCGTTGCTGTGTAACAGGAACAGAGCAAAGACCCAAAAGGATGCCCAATTTTGATGCTTTTCCTTCAACCAGCTCGCCTTTCGTTCTGTCAGTCGTTCAATCTTCACTGCATCCATCTTTCCACTTCTTTGACGTGGTGGTTCCATCCTGCTTTAAAGGTAATCTTCATAAAGACAAAATTTGCTACTATAAGTTCACCCCATTCTCTTGAAATTTCAAGGAAACTGGAATTCATTATCGTAGCCTTTGAGTCTGGTTTTATTGATTTGGCCTTCTTCTCAGTGTCTCATCAGGAAGATAACCGCATCACTTGCTTCAATTCACTTCTCTGTGTCTCATCAGGAAGACGAATTTGGTCCACTTCTTAGTATCTCTTCAGGAAGCTAACCATTTTATTGCTCCAACCTGCTTCTCAGTATCTCATCAGGAAGCTGGGGTTCGAAGATTTGCTCATATTGAGCTTGGGTTTGATTTGTTCTTCTTCTCAGTGTCTCATCAGGAAGATGACCGCATCACTTGTTTCAATTCGCTTCTCTGGATATCCTCAGGAAGACGAATTTGGTCCGCTTCTCAGTATCTCATCAAGAAGCTAACCATTTTATTACTTCGACCTGCTTCTCAGTATCTTATCAAGAAGCTGGGGTTCGAAGATTTGCTCACATCGAGCGTCGAGTTGGCATACTTCTCTGTATCTCATCAGGAAGATGACCGCCTCATTTGTTTCAATTCGCTTCTCTAGATCTCCTCAGGAAGATGAATTTGGTCCGCTTCTCAGTATCTCATCAGGAAGCTAACCGTTTATTGCTTCGACCTGCTTCTCTGTGTCTCATCAGGAAGCTGGGTTCGAAGGTTTGCTCGCATGAACTTTGAGTTGGCATACTTCTCTGTATCTCATCAGGAAGATGACCGTCTCAATGTTTGTGTATAACCGCAAACTACTCTCGTGATGAAGTAGGGTTGATTGATGTGATCTGCCCCAAACTTGAGGTTAAGATCAAATGAATATAATTTGCCCCGAATTTGGGGACGAAATAGTTGTCAATAACTTCCTTCATTCCATTCCACTGCAACTCTAGGGAGCATGGGATCCGTCGTGGATTCGTTTTTTTTCGTCATGTTTCTAAAAGTATTGGGTTCGCCATTGCGACTTGAACCTCTCCTCTTCAAATCTTCGTAGTACTAGATTTGCCGTTGCGGCTTAAATTTTTCCCGTCATATCTTCATGGTACTAGATTTACCGTTATGGCTTAAATCTTTCCCTTATTGTCTTCTGAGGTACAAGGTCTGCCGTTGCGACTTAGACCTTTCCCTTTTGTATCTTGTGGTACTGGATCCGCCGTTGCAGTCTTAGATCTTTCCATCCATGTCTTTATGATACTGAATTCACCGTTGCGGCTTAAATCTTTCTCTTCTTGTCTTCGTGGTACTGGATCTGCCGTTGTGGTCTTAGATCTTTCCCTGTCAAACCTGTAGATTGCTTTCATGGACCTCTATGTAGGCCAAATTGTTAGGATGCCATTATCAAGATGAATCAAATGCTCCTAAGCAGGTGAGTATGAATGCAAAATGTCATCTTTGAGAAATTATTTTATTTTAGTCCTTAGGTTGACATTTGTTCGTCGTTTGTCTAAGTCTTATCTCTAATGTGTTACCATGTTTTATGTACGTGTATCTTCCTAAAGAGATAGTCATATTTGCTTCAAAACTCTTCTATCCCTCGATTTTGTGTTATTTCCAACTAGTGGTCCTGTTTCAGGTCTTTGTACCATTTAGGAATTTTCCAGACAATATGCAGCAATCCTTGTATTCCTTATATTTGTTGACCACTATCCGTTATTTCAAATGCAAAGATGCTTGAATCAATGGTATAAACGGATGAAATTGAATTTGATAACAAACAAAGGTCGTATGAATGAAAAGATCGTTTGGTTCATTAATTATTATTTCAATGCGAATTCCACTTGAGCATGGTCGCAAGGCGAATGAAATTTTATTGGAGGTAAAGCTCACATAAATGGAAATATTAAAAGTGACCCATATTGGTCAAAGGATGCCAAATATAAAGTGGGCAAAGAGTTAGGTGGATCATTAATCCACTGGCTGTCACGCAAACGTACTTGAACATGGTCACAAAATGGATGAAGTTGAATTTGATTAAAGGTTAGAGTTTGCATGAATGAAAAGGTCATTGGTTCGTTGATCATTATTTTGATGCAGAAATGCTTTGACATGATCGCAAGGTGAATGAATTTCATGGAGGCAAAGCTCACAAAAGGTTTAAAAATGACATGTATTGGTCAAAAGTTGCAAAACCTAAGGTGAACAAAGAATGAGGTTAGGTGAATGAATTTTATTGGAGGCAAAGCTCACATGAATGAAATATTAAAAGTGACCCATATTGGTTAAAGGATGCCAAACATAAAGTGAGCAAAGAATTGGGTTAGGTGCCCCATATATCAAAGTATGAGCTTCAATGAGCAAACTTGGCGAAGACCATTTTGAGCTTGACATGTGTTCATAAAACTGAGAGTACTTTGTCAATGCCTCAAGGTGTAAAGTTTCTCCACATTGCTACTTTTGAGAGAGAGGACCACTTCATGCCCTTTTTCTCTTATTCGAGTTTGAGCCGCCTTTTTAGTTTTCAACTCAAATCTCCTTAGGTTTCAAGATGCTCTTTACGAGTTTTCAGCTCGACCTCTCCTTTTCTTTTTCTCTCTTTTTTTTCTTTTTTTTTTTTTGCTTTCTTCTTCTTCTTTTTTCTTTTCTTTTTATTCATTGAATTCGAGTTCACAAGTTGGGCATGTCTTTGTCACTCATTTAAAATCAAAGCTTCTTCAAAAAGTCTTTTCCTCATCTTATGGGGTCTTTCCCAATTTGACATCCTTTTTCTTCGAAAGTCTTTTGTAATCAAGGTCCTTTTCAAAACTACGGCTCTTTCATGGGGTTCTATAAAGTGGATCCTTCTTTGACGTAAACCCTTGTCATCTGGTCATGACTTTTAGGATTTCAGTTGACTGTATCTGGATTAGATCCATTTTACTTCATTAGTTCTAACAAAATCTGGAGGGAAAGAAAACTTGCCTTCAATTGGAAGGACGACTTTCGTTCTAGTGAGAAAAATTTTACCTCGGTGGATATTTTGATAGAAGCTCTGATGGTGAGTTTTCATATCGAGCCTTTGTAAGTCTCTACTTTGAATTCAATCAATCTTTTGTTGTCTTTGTTGGTTCTCTGCCAGTGCCCCATTTTTGGCGATGTGGTGCTTGAGTCGTGATGTTTGTTCTTGAATTGACTTTTGTTATCGTGCTATTGCTCAAGTTCAAGTCATCGTTGGATATGATCCTTTCTTGGCATTCCATACCGGCACATAATCTCTCATCTTCAATAATCCACTTAACCGCCCACTAACCTGGGAAGTAATAATCAATGATCATGAAGTTGGTTCGATGGTGTTCATGCTTCACATAGAAAGAGGCCACATCATAGAAGAATGATAAATTTTCAAGATGCCCTTTGTGGGTTTTCATCTTGACTTTTCCTTCCTTTTCTTTCTTTCTCTCTTTTTTCCTTTTTTATTGAGTTTTAAATGCCGTTTTGCGGATTTTTGACCCATCTTTTCCTTTTTTCTCTTTTTTTTATATAACACGTCGAGCCTCAATTTTTCAAGTTTCTGTTGAATTGGATTATATTCTTCCTTGATAGAGAGTCTATGTGTCACGACATCAGTTCCTTAAATCTGGCATGCTTTGATAGGATCATGCAAAAGACTTTTTGGATTTTCGAGGCAGCTTGCCTTGTTTTTACAAAGACTCATGTCTTGATCCTTACTTAAAATCACAACTCTTCAAGATGATGTCCATTTTGTATCTTGCTCATCCTATCCGTAGCAGATCGGGAGACAAGTAACATTCTTGATCATTTTCAAAGTCTCGGAGTTTTTTGATACATATCTTAAGTCAACAGCAGTGTTGCTCATATCCTTGATATCAAGGGCCCCAGCACAGAGGCAAAAAAAGTGGGCCAAAAATAATTAAACTAAAGAATAATTAATTGTGGTATGAACGAATGAAAGGAATTGGTAAGGTATTTGCCAATTAGGACAAAACAATGCATCATTTTTATTGAATAAAAGGTAGTGGTCATTTGCCCTTTAAAAAGGATCCCTTTTACTCTCGAGCTTAGAGTGATAAGTGCGTCCTAAACATTTACATGGAAAAGGCCTAAAAACTACAGGAAGCTCCTTCGTAGTCTAGTTGTCCAATCGTTTCCAAGGGTGCGGGGACGAACTCTCAATAGGTTTCATTCTTCACCTGACTCTTTTCTCGATTTTCTTATCATTTCTTATCATGTTGTCTCTCAGCCTTTATTTTTAGGGTAAATGACTCTCTCACACACGAGGGTTTCAAATATGTGAAATCTTATTAAGATTCGATGCAGGAAATGCTAATGCACATGAAATGATAAAATGCATGCAACAAGGGCGTTGATTCTTGGTTCCATTCTATTAGACAACTTTACTAGAAAGCAAATTCCTTTACATTAGCCAGAAGCATGTATGGTCGTGCTTTAATATTCAAAGTCCTAATTTTTGCTCTGGTTTGCCCCTGATTTCGAGTTCAAAACATTAGTCTTGAATGGCTAAAGTTTACAAGCAATTAGTCATTATCTCACATTTGGGTCAAGTTTTTGCTTGCAACATAGTCCCTATCTCAGATTTGCCCCTAGACGTGTTGAAATCATTTCTCGTTTATTCCCATTGTCTTTGGCAATGTCGTCTTGTCTTTTGAACAGTCACAAATTCCGTCAACAGAGAGTAATCTTCAGAGAATTCTCAATAAGACTTTTTTAACTTTTCAAACAACCACGGGACAAAGGTCGTAAATCAATACACCTTTTTCTCCCCTTCTTCGACAGTGCTTGTGGCTGAGATTGCTAGGACATGAGTGATTCTTTTGTCAAGCCGATAAAATGAATTTGCAATCGTGTCATCTACGTGCCCCAATACTCTAGGGAAGACTATCAAATTATGCATGTTTGAGGTGAACGTTTTTCATCTGAGTGTTTGTCTTGTACGTTTTCCAAAGTAAAGTACTTTGTTCTCTCTTCTCTTCCCTTGATCAGGATTGCGACCTAATGCTCGTTTGTCTAGGGTAGACCTTATCAACTTGAGTTCTTGGGCAATGTAATGTGTTCTTCTATAGTATGTCCATGTTTCTGAAGGTGAAGTAACTAAGTTGAATCCCAATACTGTGATGTACTCTTTCATCGCGGGTATCATGTCCTTCAGGTGTGAAACCATTAGAAGTTGGACTACAATACTAAGTGAGAGTCCAGGACCGATGCCTATTCCTTTTAACATCAAGTAAGTCAAAATATTCTTGATTAGACATCTGCCTTGTTTGGTCTTCCATATTTCATTGAACTCTAGCTTTTATGTACGTGAGAGTCCAGGACCGATGCCTATTCCTTTTAACATCAAGTAAGTCAAAATATTCTTGATTAGACATCTGCCTTGTTTGGTCTTCCATATTTCATTCAACTCTAGCTTTTATGTACTTGGGTGCAATCTTGAATCCTTAATATGCATACCTTTGACAGGTCATCACCTTTATCCACAACTACGTTGACTTCTACCTCATCAAGGAATTCATTTTCTTATGACGAGTTCTCTATTTGGTAATAGAACATGAATCAACACCTTTTTTATGAGAATGCAATGCAAATAGATTCAAAATATATTGCAATTAAAAGCAAAAATATAACCGTGCCTTTTGCCTTGCTAGAGTAACCACTGAAGGTTTGGCACAAACTCACTCAAGGTAGGCTTGTATAGAATTACATAAGTTAATAAAATGTGCTGCTTATGAATGCATGAATGCATGAATGCGCAAGAAAGGTATTGACTTATAATTCTTTTTCCATTTAGAAAACTTAATTTGGATAACAAGTTTCTTAATATAAAGCAAATTACATAAATGGTTTTGCTTTGGTGCCGAGAGCCTTGACTTTCTTGAGAAGTCCTGCTAGCTTTTGACCTCGTTCCGTCTCCGTCTCGTTTTGTTGCTTAACTCTTCTGCTTCAACTGCCAGAGTTTGCACACATTCGGCTACTCCGCAAATTTGATTTAAGGCTTCACCCATAACATAATCACTTTCTCTGACTTCTTTCTGAGCTTGTTGAAGATGCCCATTATTTGTCTTCAAAGTCCTTTCCAAAATCTCAGTTCGTATTTCACTATTCTGCAAAGAAGCTTCTAACTCTTCCACCCTCTTATTCAGTTTCTCGACCTCAACTAGGCTTGCCTTTAACTCCATTACTGAATTTCGACTACGATGCCTATACAAGGATTCCTCCAGTTCTCGTATTCGAGCCTTTAATTCATTTACCTCAGCTTGGCTTTCCAGAAGACTACTCTTCATAGCACTTTCCTGAACCTGGGTATCTTGAAATTTGTTTTTCCAGTGACTTATTTTATTTTTCTCTTCGTCGATTTCCTGCTGCCACTACTCTAATGTCTTACTTAAATCGCAGTCCTCATTAATAAGCGAAGCTTCTTGTAGTCCTTTTCAGACTGCTGAGATCTTCTTCCAGCCTTATTCTTTCCTTTCTCAATTTCTCTCCTTCTAGCTTCTGAGCATCAACGTCCAATCCTAAAAGCACCTTTTATTATTCAAACTTTTCTATCATTTTTTTTATCTCAGCATTCTTCCTCTCGAAATCTTGTTTAATTATCTCTAGTTCAGTCGGGATAATCTCCGGGTTTGGCACAGGAATGTTGTCGTTAATCCTTCTATTTCTCCACCATTCATATTTCGCAGTTATCATGGGATTGGCACCGAATGCTTTCATTCTTCGAACCTGGTTCCATGCGTTTTGATTTCTCAAATTCTTTTCTTACTATTTTCTCTTCGGTATGCGATTTCACACTGAGCCAACCCCTAAGTCGCGGGTATGAACTATCTCGATCTGTATTATCTTGAAACCATCAAAGGTGTACATCCTGTTGCTCCTCATATTCCTGCTAACGGGACCCAGTCGAAGTCTCCGCATCGATACAGTATTTCATCAAGAGCGAACTACGGTGCTCGCCGTTCTATATCTTCGTCTTTAAGGCTTTGGAGTATGGCCATCCACTTTTCTTCTGAGAAATTTTCTTATTTTTTGCGAAGTTACGAAATCTTTCAGCGAGGAGTAATCCTTAAACAAGTACTGATAGGAGACCTTTTCGATTTTTCAGAAGTGACAATGAGATCATACCATCAGCAGCGGTGCGCAAGCAATAAATCGTCCTTCTCCCTCCATTCTGCACACATTTAAGGACCTGAAAGTTTCAGCCAATATAGTTGGGATGGGTGTAACTCTTTTACTCAACTGACTAAACAAGTCTATCACCGCGTCTCCTATATGCCCCAAAGCTTTTGGAAAATTGACCAACCCATAGATACTTAGGGCCAGGATATCGATTTTCTTGTTTGCATCTGGATGAGTCAGTATCAAATCCCGTAGACTTTTCCACGTGATGCACTTGTTGTCGCCTTTGACCTTAACTCGAGCTACAACCCACTGTTCGCTCATGCCTGTGATGTTTATCAATCTTTTGACAATGGTCGGGGAATTTGGAGCTCTGGAGTAGGCTTTATCCACTGAGATTTTCGGATAACTGTAGGCTAGGTTCCAATACTGTGTTAATGCTCGAAGGAGGAATTTGTCTACCTTAACCTCGAACAAGTATGGAAAATCTCCATATTCTTGGTAAAAGGTCTGCTTCATGTTGTTATCCCAGTTGTCCCATATCTCTTTCAATTCTAGCACATTGTTTTGAGCCGTACTGATCTTGATATAATCCCAAAGTTCTGACTCGTATCCTTCCACTAAGTTGTCTCCCTTTTGGCATTGAGTCTCTTCCGACCACATGCGCACGACCACATTATCCCTTACTTCATCTAGGTACTTGTTTTCCATGATTGATTCTCTTATTGGTAACTGAACTTTTAGTCTATACCTTTCCTTTATATGATGATGAAATGCAAGAAAGAAGATAAACTGAAAGAGTTAGCAAAACACAATAATATCACTACACAAGTATAGAGCACAGAACCTAAGAAATTGTCTCAGGTAAATGCTAAAAGGCTCGGCAATACTCCGTCTAGGGCGAGTACTTACGGCTCACTATATGTGGTTTTTGGTTCTAAAGTAAAGGGTATCCAAACCAGCAGATTCCTCGATCCTCACCCATTATAAGCTCATACGGATGAGTTCGAT
Source organism: Gossypioides kirkii (assembly GCA_005610355.1). NCBI lineage: Eukaryota > Viridiplantae > Streptophyta > Magnoliopsida > Malvales > Malvaceae > Gossypioides > Gossypioides kirkii. Next base: position 38,158,328 of record CP032248.1, read on the forward strand.
TTAGGGGGACGCATTTCCCGCATGTTTGCACGAAAGTGAAAACTTCACGAAAATAAGGGTACTTTGTAATCCCAAAAGCGATTCACTATCGTGCACGGAGGTGAAAACCTCACGAAGGAGTAGTTTCCCTCTTCCACTTAAAAGGGTAATAGCACAATGCATATGGATGCAAAATTACACTAGCAATATCATACAGTAAAATACCACACCAAGATGTCGAGGATCACATATTAAATAAAACCGAAGCTTAAAAGTTCTCAAAAAAAAGACCCAAAAATAATTAATTTTGCCTTGACTCTCGTTTATTTTAAAAATTCCCCAGTGGAGTCGCCAGCTGTCAAACCATTTTGAAAACGGAGTTTCTAAAAATTATTTTAAAATTTTAGAAAAATGGGAGTCACCACCAATCTTTTATTTGGGTGTGATTGGATGACCACAAAACGTTTTAAAAAGTTGGTCTTCGAAATCCAGAAAAATAGGTTCGGGAGTCGGTTAAGCTTGAGGAAGGATTAGCACCTCCATACGCCCAAAATTGGTACCACAAGATTACTTTCGGGTCTTGATTTGTGAAAACATTGAAAATTCGAGTAATATTTTAGAATGCGATCTTTGTTTTAGAAAGTTTTGTGTAATTTCAAAGGAAACCCTTTTTTAAAAAAAAACTCGTCCTCGTGTTTCGAATCTCTATGAGAACTAGAAGTCATGTCTAACACATTAGGGCACTATGTTCTCGGATTTTCAAAATTGAAGGACGTTTTGAAAAATTTTGAAGAGGATATTCTATTGTGTGAATTATACAAAAATCGCACCCAGCACATTAGGGCATGGTGTTTCGAGGTCTTCACACGAAAGGACATTGCCTCGTTTTGTTTTAAAAATCCTTTGTATATAGATACATAAAATTGAAGGTTGTTTTGAAAGCTTTGGAAGAGGACATCCAATTTACGTGAATTACGAAAATCACACTCAGCAAGTTAGAGCGTAATTTTTCAAGGTTTTCCCACGAAATGACATTACATTACCACGTTTAAAATCGTTTGTATATATATATAAAAAATTGAGAACTTAAAAATTTCGTATTGAATTTAAAATGCAATCCTCGGACATATGGCTTGGAAAATTTGCATATAGAATGTCCGTTTACTTCTTCGATTTTCGCAAAGAATTAAAGTCGTAACCAACACATTAGGATACGACATTCTCGGAATCTTGAAGTTAACAGGCATAAAAGAACTTAGAAAATAATGTTCGATTCGTGCGAGTTGTACGAAAAATCACACCCGACATGTTAGGGCATGATTTCCCAAAGTTTCCACACGAGAAGAACATTTCCTCGGTTTTTAAATAAACTTTTAAAATGAACATGTAAGTTTAAGATACCAAACAGCAATTAATAAGAGAAATTAAATACGAAGCAAAATAATAAGCAGATAAATAGTATGCAAAAATGTAAAATGCAGGTGTATAATGATTAAAATAAATGTAAATATTGACGAGGAAGAAAAAGATGCAATCGGGGTTGAAAATAAGACTTTTTGAATACTCAGGGGTAAAGTGGTAATTTTGGACTCTTGGGGGGGCAAAAATAGCAATTTTGGGAAATTTTGGGGCTATAAATGATATTTTTAACATTCGGGGGTAAAAATATAATCTTTAGAAAAATCTGGATCAAAAACGGAGTTTTTGGACATCCGGGGGTTAAAACGTAATTTTGAGAAGTTTCAAGGTTAAAATGTAATTTTGGGAAGTTTCAAGGTAAAAAATATAATTTTCAAAAGTTTTGGGATTGAAATGTAATTTTGGGAAGGTTTAGGGTCAAAAATATAATTTTCGAAAGTTTCAAGTTCAAAATATAATTTCTGAACAGTTTAAGGACCTCTAGGATAATAAAGCCAAAAACAGGTAACACGTGACAGTCCTACAGACATCTTGAAGTCAAAGGAGTAATTTGAAAATCATGAAAAAATTTTGGGCCAATTTTGTAACTAAATTGAAATAATAAAAAATACAGAGGGATCAAATGCATAAATAACCCATTTTTCAAAAACACGCGGATCCTGAGGTTGGGTCGAGTCGGATCGGGTCAGCCAATTGGGCTAGGATGAAACGACGTCGTTTTGTGGTGGTTTGGCCACACCCAAAACGACGCCGTTTTAATAACCCTATAAAACCCACTTTTTAGTTAAAATTTCATTTGCTTTCTTCTTTAAAACAAAAACAAGAACACCAACCCCTTTTTTCTCTCAAATTCCTCCAAACCAAACCCAGAAACTGGCCAAACTTCGACCAAGGTTGACCACCGACCACCGAGCTCCAGCCGCCGCACGTGACTTTTCGACCGTCGCACCCAGTCGTCGCGAACCAACACGCATCGATCTTTGCGCGCACGCGCCGTCGGCTCCCCATGCGCTGTCGTCATCGGGTAAGTTTTCTTATTTTTTCTTCTATTTCGTTCTTTATTTTTCTGTTAAAACCAGATCTGGTTAACCGGATCTGGAGAACTTCAAACCTTTATTCCCTTTTCCAAATCTTTGTTCTTTCTTTTCTTTTATTTTAAAAAAGGGTTTTATTTTTATGCCTTAAAAACCAGTCTCTGTTTCGAAATCAACTTTTGATTTTGGTTTAGATCCATTTCATACCCTCTCTTTCTTTCACAACAAACTGTTTTTAATCTTTGCTTTCCTCTTTGTTTTGCAGGTTTGCGTACAGAAATACGCGGTCATCATCCGGCGATGACTTCACGGCGGTGGAAGGCGACGGCGCGGCCAGGCGGTCTGATAGAAGCAGATAAGTTTCTGACCTTTCATGTATTTTATTATTAATAATTAATATTATTATTATAAAACATTTATTAATATTATTAAAACGTTTGTTATTATTATCAAAACATTAATGCTGCTTTAAGAAATTAAATTCATATATATAATATATATATAATATATTTATTTATTTATTACATTTGGAAATAGGTAGATAATAATAAAGAGGGGCTGCAGTGTATTTAATACTAATTTCGAAACTGATGGGGTTAGTAATGTGCATCATAAATGGGAATGAACATACATTGAAACTATACCTTGATACTTTAATGCACTACAGCTTCAAACTCTTGACTTTAATATGGGATTATTGTCTTTTCCCTACCTTGAATGTTTCTATTTTGCTATCAACGATTCCTGTTTTTAGGATTTGTGAAGGTTTGATGTATTGTTTTAAGGCTATTTTTGTTATTGATTTCTCAAAAGGGTTCGTGTATTGGCTTTTTCAAAGAAAAGTCCATTATAATGAATTCAATTTGGCTTTTATAGCCAATAATACAATCATGTTGTTTTGTTTTACACAACTAAATGCATTTCTTTTCATCTTTTTACAGGTTCGGCTATTGCAGTAGATGTAGCAGTGGCGATTGAAGCAAGTTGAAGCTGAGGATGGTGGCAGAGGCTGATGACGTGGCGGCCTCCAATTGGTTGAGGTTGAGGCAATCAGTACAAGTGGGATTTTGGATTTGGGCCCTTTTGGGTCAATTGTAATTGGGTTTTAGGAATTGTATTTATGCTTGGCCCCAATTTGGGCTTGTAAATTTGGATCCCTTTTCGACATGTAAATGGACTTTGGGTTTGTATTGTTTAGACTTTTAATATTTAAATCATTTTAATTCAAAATAAATTCATATTTAACATAAATTTAAATTCTAAATGAATTTAAATTTAAAAAAATTAAGATTTAAAAATTAAAAGTTGGGTTTAATGGCCCGGTCAAAATTGGGCTCCAATAATTTCTATTGGGCTTTTGGGCCGGATAAATTGGGTTTCTACAGCTGCCCCTTTTTACTCATTTTCGTGTAACAGGAATGAAGCAAAGACTTGAAGGAAGACCAATTTCATCCGGTCCCACTAGATTTGGTCTTTTTTGCCCTTCTTTTTCAAGTAAGCTACTCTTGGCTTCACTGATCGTTTAATTCTACTGCATTCACTTCTCTGCAATTTTGGGAAGATTGGAATTGATTTTGTCCCACAGCAACTTAAAATTTGTTGTTATAGCTTCTCTCCATTCCACTGCTACTTTAGGGAGATTGAGATTTGCTATTTGTTTTTAATCCAACTTCACTGCAACTTCAGGAAGATAGGATTTGATGTCGAAGCTTCATCTTGCTCTTACTACAACTTCGGAGAGATAAAGACTTGCTATCATAGTTTTAATCTGGTCACTATAACTTCAAGGTAGAAGATTCACCGTTGCAATTTTAATTTGTTCCTCTTCGGCTTTAGGGTATAAGATTCGTTGTTACGGTCTTCAATCTTTCCCGTCATGTTTCTAAGGTGTTAGGTTCGCTGTTATGACCTTAACCTTTCCCTTCATATCTTCATGGTGCAGGGTTCGCCATTGCGGCCTCAATCCTTCCCATCATATCTTCTAAGGTATCGGGTTCACCATTATGGCCTCAACCCTTCCTATCATATCTTCTGAGGTACTGGGTTCGCCGTTGCGGCTTCAACCTTTCCCTTCAAATCTCTAGGGTACTAGATTCACCGTTGCGGCCTCAATCTTCCCCATCAACTTTCATGGTACCGGATTTGTCGTTGCGGCCTCAGGCTTTCCTATTATATCTTCTAAGGTACTGGGTTTGCCGTTGTGGCTTCAACTTCTCCCTTCATATCTTTATGGTACCGAATTCTCCGTTGTGGCCTAAATCCTTCCCATAACATCTTCTGAGGTATCGGGTTCGTTATTACGACCTCAACCTTTCCCTCTATATCTTCGTGGTACCATATTCATCGTTCTGGCTTCAACCCTTCCCATCATATGTTCTAAGGTATTGGGTTCGCCATTGCAGCTTCAACCTTTCCCTCCAAATCTCTAGGGTACTAGAGTCGTCATTGCGGCCTTAATCTTCCCCATCAACTTTCATGGTACCGAATTTATCGTTACGGCCTCAATCCTTCCCATTATATCTTTTAAGGTATTGGGTTCCCCGTTGTGACTTCAACCTCCCCCTTCATATCTTCATGGTATCGGATTCGCCATTGCGTCCTCAATCCTTCCAATCACATCTTTTGAGGTATCGGGTTCGCCACCGCGGCCTCAACCTTTCCCTCCATATCTTTGTGGTACCAGATTCGCTGTTGTAACTTCAATCTTTCCCAGCATGTTTCTGAGGTACAATGTTCACCGTGTGACTTCAACCTTTCCCTCTAAACCTGTAGAATATGCTTTCATGGACCTCTACACAGGCCAGATTATTAGGATGTCATGATCAGAATGAGTCAAATGCCCCTAACTAAATGAGTGTGCATGATTGATGTCAGTTTCAAAATTGATTTCTTTTTCTTTTAATTGTTCTGAGATTGTCATGGTTTGTCACTTGTTGCAGTTTTATTAATAATGTACCATCCTATATTTTCTCAAATCTACGACGAGATCTGGTAAAGTAGTCTTAATTCGAATTACTTGTTTCAAGTTTAGTTCTTTTAACTGGTGGTCCTATTTAAAGTCCCTATATCATTTAGAAAATTTCTAGAATAACACACGTAGATCCTTGTATACCTTGTGATATTAGTCCATTATCCATTATCTTAGTATGAAAATGCTTGGGCAAGGTTATGAAAGAATAGATTGTATTAGAGTCAAAGCTCAAAGAATTTGAAAAACATTTGCCAAAGAACAATTGCCAAGTAAAACAAATAATTCAAAGAAATAATATTAGATGCCTCAGATATCATAATACGAGCTTCTTTGATCTAACTTGATGAGGATCATTTTGTGCTCGATACGTGTCTAGAAAACCTAGAGTTCTTTATCGATGCCCCAAGATGTAAATTTGATTTGTTTTTCGCGTTTGAGGAAACAATTGGAACCCATTTTTGCTTTACATTTGAGCTGCCCTTTTCGGGTTTTCAACTCAAAACCCCTTTGGTTTCAAGATGCCCTTTACGGATTTTCATCTTGACCTCTCTATTTTTTTAGGAGAAATATTTCTTCACCAAGTCTGAATTTACTGGGTTGTATAGCTCTTTGTCATCCATTTCAGTCAAAATAAGAGCTCCTCCAAAGAAGGCTTTCTTCACCACATATGGTCCTTCCCAATTAGGCGTCCATTTTTCTCTAGAGTCTTTGTGTATGGGGAGTATTTTTTTTCAGAACTAGATCTCCCTCGTGGAATTCTCTAGGGCGGACCTATAATAGCCCGTTTTTCAGTGGTGTCGAAAATAGTAGTTTCGGGACCACAAACCCTACGGGAAAATTTATATAATGAGTGATTAAATTAAATAAGTCAATTTTAATTTTATATAGAATTTTGAATTGGAGAATTTTAATTATTAAATTAAAAGTTAGTATAAATGGTTTGATTCAAAAGTCAAATAGTTTTAAAAAAATAAGGTATCGAGACCCCGTCTCAAAATTTAAGGGCCGTAAATAATTTTATTAAATATTTAAAGAGTCTTATTATATGTGAATTGAAGTTCGGTGGGGTAATTTTGATGATTACTTCCTTAATTAATGAAAAAGGATTAAATTGAAAAGGGTTAAAAGTTAATTGCTATTGATTAAAAATAAAAGGGATCAAAGTGATAATTACACCATGGTCAAAAAGTCCAAGCGGTGGAGGATACGATTACCTTCCACTAACTTTTAGGTTATTTATTCATTTAGTCCTTTTAGTTTAAGGCTAAATTATAAATAAGTTTGTTTAATCGAAATTTAATACAATTGAAGGACCAATTATGAAATTTGACCCTCATTAAATGGATTAATAATAGAAATGAAGTGTAATTCTTTAGATTTTGGTAAATTGCTATTAAATCCTAATTAAATAAGGATTTACTAATTAGTTTATTTTTCCTATATGATCGGGAATGATGATTTTGAGGTCACGACTTTGATATGTCAAACCATAAGTATTAATTATTAATATTTACGAGGTCATTAGTATTATATTAGAATTTGGTTATAAAATTTAATTGTTTAAATAGTTAATTAAAAATGAAAATGATTAAATCATAAAAGGTTTAAAAGTTTAATTAAAAGTATTAGGTGTCAATTAGAGGTTTAGTTGAAGCACCTAAATGGTAATTAGACCACCAATGAAAGTAGTGGATGGTTTTGGAGTTGGAAATGCTGAGATTCAATGTTATAATTAAGGGTAAAAGAGTAAATTACAAAATTAAAGTAATTAAACTAAAGAAAGGTGAGAAAATCCTTTTTTTTTCTTCTTCTTCTTCAATCTTTGGCTGAAAGAAAACCTTGGAGAACCCCAAGCACATTCGGCTAGTGTTGAGCTCTAATTTGGTGAGTGGAATCTCGCCCGTTTTTAGTGACTTTTATGTTTTTGAGTTCGTATTAGCTTGATCTAGCTAACCCAAAGACTAATTTGTGATTTTTCAAATGTTATAAATTTTGCCATTGATGAATAAGCCTGTTCTTGAAAGTTTATGTGAGATTTATAAGCTTGGTTGTTAGATTTGATTATTTTGTAAAGTAGTTTTCGATGATTTTATTGTTTTAAGGACTAAAATGTTAAAGTGATAAATTTGCAAGGACTTAAGGTGAAATAATTGTAAAAGTAGGCTGTATTGAAGTACTATAGTATTCGGCTGAACCTGATTCTGTTTAAAAATGGTTAAATTTGCAAGTTTGAGCTAAAGGACTATATTGAATAAAATGAAAGTTTAGGGAACTTTTGTAAAAATACAAAAAATGCTTAATTGCATCAAATGATTAAAAATTCATGTTGATTTAAATAATTTAATGAAATTATTGTAATAGATCAAGAGCGTGTCTCAATCGTGGAAAAAAGAAAATTACGAATTTGCCCCTAAAGTTCACTTTAACTGCAATTTCGTCTGGTAAGTTCGTACAGTAAATAGTTGATTCAATTTCTGTTTGTAAATTATTGAAATGATTTAAGTATGTTGTATTTAAATTTATTTGTTTAGTAAATATTAAATTGAGATATTGAATTAAATTGAAATGAAATTGTATTGAGGAGTATGATTAAAAGTAATAAAATGATATAGTTGAAATCAGGGGACAACGAAACGTTTAAATAATTATGTGTTGTGTTTGTTGTTATTCATGTTACGAATGAATTAATTTGGTTGATATATGACAAATAGAAGAACTAAATGACATTGTTAGTTAATCCAATATCTTGTCTGATAAATAAGGATTACACGGATGTTGCTGGAAAAGGTATAATGTGATGAAAGTTAATTGAATTAGATATGGTATATGACACATATGAACTTCGTGAATATTTGGGACACAAAGGACATGTCATTAGGGGCTATACAATTTCGGGAGCTAAATTTGGATGTTTTACTAGCGGATAGTTCTTGTACTTGAGCCGATACTATAAATCAATCCGGTAAGTTCATATGGTTAAATTCTAGTTTGAAATTCATGTTTTGTATTTTAAACCATTGTAGTGAATTGGAATGGTGATCGAGAGATGGAAGACGAGAATAAAGAAAATGAAAGGCAACGGGCTTTGAGTCGTAAATGAAAAAGGGTCCGATAACTATGTGTCATCGTGAGTATTTGAATCCTTTACGGATTATGAGGTTCGATGGCTATGTGTCATCATGAGTATATGAACCCTTTACGGATTATGAGGTCCGATGGCTATGTGTCATCATGAGTATATGAACCCTTTACGAATTATGAGGTCCGATAGCTATGTGTCATTGTGAGTATATGAATCTTTTACGGATTATGAGGTCCGATGGCTATGTGTCATCGTGAGTATATGAATCCTTTACGAATTATGAGGTTCGATGGCTATGTGTCATCGTGAGTATATGAATCTTTTACGGATTATGAGGTCCGGTTGCAATGTGTCATTGTGAGTATATGAATGAAATGAAATCCATTGTGGATTAAAGATCCGATGACTCTGTGTCATTGTGAGTATCAAATGCGAATCAAAACTTACCCGAATGTATACAATTTACTCAATGCAGTTGATTAGATTTTTCAACTCTTGAAGTTTGGTAAATCTATTTAACTTTATGAAGTTACTAAGCTATGAAGTGCTTACTTGTGAAATTGCAGTTGTTTTGTAGATTCAATTTTTCTGTTCGGGGATTGGATCAACATGGAGCATCATATTATCCCGGAGTTGTTCAGTAGTTATTTCATCACTTGGTTATATGGCATGTACGAAGATGATATTAACTTGAGATTGAACTAAAAGATGTTGAAATCCTTCTATTTCAATTGTGTAAATGGCATGAAGTATGACTTAGATGCTCAAGCTTATAATGCTTGTTAGACTTAGAAGTTATGTATGTTATGTGATATTTTAATGCATAACTTATACTAGTTGTGTTTGAGATATTAAACTTGTATCTTGGTATTACTCTTGAGATCCTGCATACTTGTTTCGATAGAACTTATGCATGTATCGGTAGAAGTGTAGGCTAGGAGAGAGTAGTTCTCTAACTTGGGTTGTATCGGTAGTTAAGATACAATTATCAGTAGTTCATGATATTGATGTATCGGTAGTAAGAATGATTGTATTGGTAGAAGTTGCAGGATAAGGATTTTTGCTCTCTAGAGTTTTTGGTATCGGTAGTTGCATGAATTATTTCGGTAGTTGTGTCACATGTATCGATAGAATCATCTCGAGTATCGGTACAACTCTGCAATATTTCTGAACTATTTTCTAACTTGACAACTATCGGTGCATGTTCATCAAGTACCGGTAGAAGTGTCCAAAAATCATGGAAATGACCTTTTTGCTCTTTTTAAGTTGTGATTTTTAATCGATTGATGATTTATGATATGTTAACTGCACATCTTTATTAAAATAAGACTGATTGAAATGAAAATAAAAGATAAACAATGATAGATGGTAGTACACCAAGACCTTAATCAACGACGGTTTTGAGTTTTGGGTTTACATTTAGTGGTATCAGAGCCATGATTTAGTCGATTCTCAGACTAAGTGTAGTGTGAATAAAGTTTAGAAAGTACATGCCATATAAACTTGTGATAGTGTGATAATGATTGATCCGATCTAACACCTGTTTTATTGCAGATTTTTAAGATGTTATCTGAATCTGGTCGTGATAAAATTAATGAAGTTAATAGTAATATTCTGACTACTGATTCTGGTATCAGTCATAATACATTGGTTTCATAAATATTTGAAAACGAAGAGGTGAGTCAAAGTTTATCAGTTTTACAAATGTCTGATGGTTAAGTCAAATGTCTTTTGGATTTATTGAAACAGTGATTTATAGAAATTGTGCAAGCCAATTTAGTAGCTTCGCGATTGTTATCCCTGAGTATAGGTAAACAAAGTGAGATCGAGGACATAATGATAGACTTGAAGTTATAGTGCTCGATATTATTTCTGGTATGTTCTATTCTCTTGGTATTATTTATTGTGAAAGCACTGATTGCGATGGGGTTACTTATTCTCACATTGCATTGTATTAATAAGGAAAAAGAGTTTATTTCCTAACAAATGAGATTAATAATTGAATCATAATCTGATAGGCTAGAGCTGGTATGTCAAAACTATCTGTTGAAAAGTATGACTGTGATTTTTCCTGATGATCTGATGTTATTATTAAATCATGAATTTGATATTATTCCGAGAATAGATTGACTGAAGTTATATGATACTATAGTGAATTATAGTCTGAAATGAAATGACTTAAATGGCGGACTGGTGTATTTTTATGATTGAGTCTGGTAAATCAGATAATATAAATCAGAGTTATTCAGATGACTTTGTACAGGAAATGACCTAAAATGATTGAAAAAAAAAATTTATCTCTCATACAGTGAACTTGTTCAATAAGTTAAAAAGACGTAACAGTGTATCTGAAAGTTAATAAAGATTCATGAATATAATGAATCAGATTGTTCAATCTTATCTAGATATTTGGATACAAACGTACTATGATTATTGATGATATTTTGATAGATCTCAAATAGAATCTGTGCATGCATAATATGCGAGAAATGTATTATAGACTATATGTGAGAAATAATTTATGTGAAATTATCAACGGTGAGTTTTGATTTAGTGAGGTTGATTTTCTTGATCAGGTAAAGTTGACAGATAGGTTTGAGTGAGCTTGGGTAAAAGATTTTTCTATTGCTATATGAAAACTTCAGAATAAACAGGAACTACTAAATTAAATTTTGAGGACGAAATTTCCTAAAGGGGGGAGAGTTGTAACAACCCGTTTTTCAGTGGTGTCGAAAATAGTGGTTTCGGGACTACAAACCCGACGAAAAAATTTTATAATGAGTGATTAAATTAAATAAGTCAATTTTAATTTTATATAGAATTTTGAATTGGAGAATTTTAATTATTAAATTAAAAGTTAGTATAAATGGTTTGGTTCAAAAGTCAAGTGGTTTTAAAAAAATGAGGTATCAAGACCCCGTCTCTGAAATTAAGGGCCGTAAATATTTTTATTAAATATTTAAATAGTCTTATTATATGTGAATTGAAGTTCGGTGGGGTAATTTTGATGATTACTTAATTAATGAAAAAGGATTCAATTGAAAAGGGTTAAAAGTTAATTACTATTGATTAAAAATAAAAGGGACTAAAGTGGTAATTACACTATGGTCAAAAAGTCCAAGCGGTGGAGGATACGATTACTTTCCACTAACTTTTGGGTTATTTATTCATTTAGTCCTTTTTAGTTTAAAGCTAAATTGTAAATAAGTTTGTTTAATCAAAATTTAATACAATTGAAGGACCAATTATGAAATTTGACTCTCATTAAATGGCTTAATAATAGAAATGAAGTGTAATTCTCTAGATTTTGGTAAATTGCTATTAAATCCTAATTAAATAAGGATTTACTAATTAGTTTATTTTTCCTATATGATTGAGAATGATGATTTTAAGGTCACGACTTTGATATGTCAGGCTGTAAATATTAATTATTAATATTTGCAAGGTCATTAGTATTGTATTAGAGTTTGGTTATAAAATTTAATTGTTTAAATAGTTAATTAAATGAAAAGGATTAAATCATAAAAGGTTCAAAAGTTTAATTAAAAGTATTAGGTTCAATTAGAGGTTTAGTTGAAGCACCTAAATGGTAATTAGACCACCAGTGAAAGTAGTGGATGGTTTTGGAGTTGGAAATGTTGAGATTCAATGTTATATTTAAGGGTAAAAGAGTAAATTATAAAATTTAAGTAATTAAACTAAAGAAAGGTGAGAAAATCCTTATTTATCTTCTTCTTCTTCAATCTTTGGCCGAAAGAAAACCTTGGAGAACACCAAGCACATTCGGCTAGTTTTGAGCTCTAATTTGGTGAGTGGAATCTCGCCCGTTTTTAGTGATTTTTATGTTTTTTAGTTCGTATTAGCTTGATCTAGCTAACCCAAGGACTAATTTGTGATTTGTCTAATGTTATAAATTTTGCCATTGATGAATAAGCCTGTTCTTGAAAGTTTATGTGAGATTTATAAGCTTGGTTGTTAGATTTGATTATTTTGTAAAGTAGTTTTCGATGATTTTATTGTTTAAGGACTAAAATGTTAAAGTGATAAATTTGCAAGGACTTAAGGTGAAATAATTGCAAAAGTGGGCTGTATTGAAGTACTATAGTATTCATCTAAACTTGATTCTGTTTGAAAATGGTTAAATTTGCAAGTTTGAGCTAAAGGACTAAATTGAATAAAAATAAAAAGTTAAGGGAAATTTTGTAAAAATTCAAAAAATGCTTAATTGCATCAAATGATTAAAAATTCATGTTGATTTAAATAATTTAATGAAATTATTGTAATAGATCAAGATCGTGTCTTGATCGTGGAAAAAGGAAAATTACGAATTTGCCCTTGAAGTTCACTTAACTGCAATTTCGTCTGGTAAGTTCGTACAGTAAATAGTTGATTCAATTTCTGTTTGTAAATTATTGAAATGATTTAAGTATGTTGTATTTAAATTTATTTGTTTAGTAAATATTAAATTCAGATATTGAATTAAAATGAAATGAAATTGTATTGAGGAGTATGATTAAAAGTAATAAAATGATATAGTTAAAATCAAGTGACAATAAAACGCTTAAATAATTATGTGTTGTGTTTGTTGTTATTCATGTTACGAATGAATTAATTTGGTTGATATATGACAAATAGAAATTGAACTAAATGACATGGTTAGTTAATTCGATATCTTATCTGACAAATAAGGATTATACGGATGTTTGCTGGAAAAGGTATAATGTGATGAAAGTTAATTGAATTAGACATGGTATATGACACATATGAACTTTGTGAATATTTGGGACACAAAGGACATGTCATTAGGGGCTATACAATTTCGGGAGCTAGACTTGGATGTTTTACTAGCGGATAGTTCTTATACTTGAGCCGATACTACAAATCAATCCGGTAAGTTCGTATGGTTAAATTCTAGTTTGAATTTCATATTTTGTATTTGAAACCATTGTAGTGGATTGAAACGAGAGATGGAAGATGAGAATAAAGAAAACGAAAGGCAACGGGCTTTGAGCCGTAAATGAAAAAGGGTCTGATGACTATGTGTCATAGTGAGTATATGAATCCTTTACGGATTATAAGGTCCGATGGCTATGTGTCATCGTGAGTATATGAATCCTTTACTGATTGTGAGGTCCGGTGGCTATGTGTCATCGTGAGTATATGAATGAAATGAAATCCATTTCGGATTAAAGATCCGATGATTCTGTGTCATCGTGAGTATCAAATGCGAATCGAAACTTATTCGAATGTATACAGTTTAGTCAATGCAATTGATTAGATTTTTCAACTCTTGAAGTTTGGTAAATCTATTTAACTTTATGAACTTACTAAGCTATAAAGTGCTTACTTGTGAAATTGCTGTTGTTTTGTAGATTTAATTTTTCTGTTCGGGGATCGGATCAACATGGAGCATCACACTATCCCGGAGTTGTTCGGTAGCTATTTCATCACTTGGTTATATGGCATGTACTAGGATGATATTAACTTGAGATTGAACTAAAAGATGTTGAAATCCTTCTATTTCTATTGTGTAAATGGTATGAAGTATGACTTAGATGCTCAAGCTTATAATTCTTGTAAGACTTAGAAGTTAAGTATGTTATGTGATATTTTAATGCATAACTTATAATGGTTGTGTTTGAGATATTAAACTTGTATCTTGGGATTACACTTGAGATCCTGAATACTTGTTTCGATAGAACTTATGCATGTATCGGTAGAAGTCTAGGGTAGGAGAGAGGTTGTTCTCTGACCTGGGTTGTATCGGTAGTTAAGATACAAGTATCGGTAGTTTATGGTATTGATGTATCAGTAATAAAAATGATTGTATCGGTAGAAGTTGCAGGATAAGGATTTTTGCTCTCTGGAGTTTTTGGTATCGGTAGTTGCATGAATTGTTTCGGCAGTTGTGTCACATGTATTGGTAAAATCATCTCGAGTATCAGTATAACTCTGTAATATTTTTGAACTATTTTCTAACTTGACAACTATCGGTACATGTTCATCAGGAGGTACCGGTAGAAGTGTCCAAAAATCATGGAAATGACCTTTTTACCCTTGTTAAGTTGTGATTTTTAATCGATTAATTATTTATGATATGTTAAGTGCACATATTTATTAAAATAAGACTGATTGAAATGAAAATAAAAGACGAACAATGATAGATGAATAGTAGGACACCAAGACCTTAATCAACGACGATTTCAGGTTTTGGGTGTTACAGGACCTTTTTGTTGTATGCTCGAATCGTTCGTTTTTAGTACATCTGACCATGACGGGTAACTCTTAATTTCTTTTCTTCAATCAAGTTCAACTGATCATATCTGGCTTGGATCCATTCTGCCTCATCCAAATTTAGCTCTGACAAGACTCGGATAGAAGGAATTTCATCCTCGATAGGTAAAATGGCTTCTATTCCATATACAACTGAGAACAGTGTTGCTCTAGTAGAAGTTCTGACTGAGGTCCTATAAGCAAAAAGGGCAATTGTAACTTCTCATGCCAATCTTTGTATGTTTCTGTCATCTTTGCAACGATCTTCTTGATGTTTTTATTTGCTGCCTCCTCCACTATTCCATTCATTTTTGCGCGATATGGAGATGAATTATGATGTTTGATCTTGAATTACTCGTAAACCTCCGATATCGTGCTGTTATTCAAGTTCAATGCATTGTCCGATATGATCCTTTCTGGCATCCTATACCGACATATGATTTCCTTTTTTAAGAACTTGCTAACTGTCGACTTTGTGATGTTGACGTAGGAAGCATCTTTTACCCACTTGGTAAAGTAGTCGATGACCACAAAGATGAATCTATGTCTATTAGAAGCCTTTGGCGAGATTGGTCCAATGACATCCATGCCCCACATGGAAAAAGACCATGGAGAAGTCATGACATGAAGGTGCGACGGAGGCACATGGTTTTTGTCTCCATATATTTGACATTTATGACATCTCTTAGCATAATTGGTGCAGTCACCCTCCATAGTGGACCAGTAGTATCCGAATCTCATGATTTGCCTAGTTATTTTGAATCCATTGGCGTGTGTTCCGCAAATGCCTTCGTGGACTTTTTTTAGGATTTTTCTGGCTTCGATTGCATCGACACATCTTAACAACACCTGATCTTTCCTTTTATACAAAATCTCCCAATCTAGGACATACTCATTTGCGAGCCTTCTCAATGTCCTTTTATCATTTTCAATAGCTTGCTCGGGGTATTTATGATCTTTTACGTACTGAAGGATATCTGGGTACCAAGGATGGTCATCTCTTTCTTTTTCTACTTTCTCTTCCTCGATTTCATAGCAATGGGCTGGTGCCTCATAGATGTTCATTTGAATGAGTTTTATATCCTTTAGCTTGTTTACTTTGATCATCGAGTCCAGAGTAGCTAGAGCATCGGCCATCTGATTTTCTTCTTGTGGGAGGTAATGGAATGTGAAATCATCAAATTCTTTAATTAACTCAAGAACTAACTTTCGGTAATCAACCAGCTTGGAATCTCTCGTTTCCCATTCTTCATATACCTCCAGAATCTTGATCCCTCGTTCTACGGTTGCTTGAATTCCCATAATGCATGCTTCATACTCTGCCATATTGTTTGTGCAATCAAAGTTGAGTTTACTGGTGAAGGGATAATGGTCTCCTTCTGGTGATACTAAAACTGCCCAATTCCATTGCCCGTGACATTTGAAGCAACATCAAAATTTAATCGCCAAGGATGCTCTAACGCGGTCCCCTCTTCAGTGGTTGCAACATACATTAAGTCTTCATTTGGGAAGTCAAAATTTATTGGCTCATAATCCTCTAAAGCTTTACTGGCTAGGAAGTCTACTATTGCGCTCCCCTTTACTGCCTTTTGGTTTACATAGACTATGTCGAACTCTAAAAGTAGGATTTTCCACCTAGCCATTCTTCCATGCAACGCGATCGACTCTATCATGTATTTGAGATGATCTAATTTCGAGATTAGTCAAGTTGTGTGGTACAGCATGTACTGTTTTAACCTTCGAGTAGTCTAAACTAAAGCGCAGCATATTTTTTCAATTGGTGAGTACCTCGATTCACAATCGGTGAACTTCTTGCTAAGGTAATATATTGCTCTTTCTTTCTTCCCGAACTCATCATGTTGGCCTAGTACACATTCCATGGAGTTTCCAAAAATTACCAAGTATAAGATCAATGGTTTGTTAGGATTTGGTGGCACTAGAACTGGAGCATCGAATAAATAATGCTTTACCTTGTCAAAAGTTCTCTGGCATTCATTGTCCCACACACCTGGATTGTGTTTTCTAAGAAGACAAAAGATAAGGTCACATTTCTCAATTAACTGTGAGATAAACCGAGCGATATAATTTAATCTTCCCAGGAAACCTCAAACTTCTTTTTGTGTACAGGGTGGTGGTAACTCTTGTATGGCTTTGACCTTATCTGGATCGATTTCAATCCCCTTTTTGCTAACCACGAAACCTAACAACTTGCCCGAAGTAGCTCCAAAAGTGCATTTGGCTGGGTTTAACTTTAGTTGGAACTTTCTTAATCTCAAGAACAACTTCCTCAAAACCTTTACATGTTCTTCCGCTGTTCGAGACTTTGCAATCATATCATCGACATAGACCTCAATTTCCTTGTGCATCATATCATGAAACAACATCACTATGGCTCTTTGATATGTTTCCCCTACGTTTTTAAGTCCAAATGACATCACCTTATAATAGAATGTCCCCCACATTGTGACGAATGTAGTTTTCTCCATATCTTTAGGGTCCATTTTATTTGGTTATACCCAGAGAAACCGTCCATGAAAGAGAATAGTGAATGATCTATCGTGTTATCTACCAGGGTGTCAATGTGAGGTAGTGGGAAATTATCTTTTGGGCTAGCTTCGTTCAAGTCTCGATAGTCTAAACACATACGTACTTTTCGATCGTATTCTGAATATTGACTACTTGGAGGAAACTCACATCAAACTGCTTTTGAACCTCTTCTTTTATTTTTAACAATACATCCGGTCGCATCCTTCAAATCTTTTGCTGGACAGGCTTGTATTCCTTCTTTATAGAGAGCTTATGGACCACAATATCGGTGTTTAACCCAGGCATATCTTGGTAAGACCATGCGAAGACATCCTTCAATTCTCGAAGCAACTTAATAAGATCTTTTCTTGTTTCTACCGAGATACTGGTTCTAATTTTCACCTCTTTCTTTTCATCTTCGTTCCCTATGCTCACGGTTTTGACTCACTCTTTATGGGGCAAGATTTGCTTTTCCTCTTATTCCATCATTCACAGCAAATCTGAAGACAAGTTACTGGCTTGATCATCTTCAAAGTCCTGAGGCTCTTTGGGACACATATCTTGCTTAAAATGAGGCTTAGAGTCAGTAACAGCGTTGCTCATATCATTGATATCAAATAATTTAAGAATGATTAATTGTATAAATTGAGTGTAGACAAATTGTCTGAATGGAATGAAAGAATAAATAAAGGGATGTTTGCCGAGATAAAAATGCATTTTCATTAAAATAGTGGATAATAGTCAAATGCCCTTTACAAAGGATCCATATCGCTCTCGGGCCTAGAGTAACAGGTGTGTGTTGAGATTTACTCTAAAGAGATCCTAAAGGTTACAAGGAGCTCCTCTTCAGTCCAGTTACCTAGAACGCTTCTTGGTGTGTATGAAAAATTCGTGATAAGCTCCCTCCTTCGTCTTCTTCAGAGATAACATTAATGTTCAGGTCTATCATGACTCTTCCAATCTTCTTTTCTTTTTCGATCCTCATTCCTCCAGAAACGAAAGTATTTGATATATGGGAAAAGATTATTGGTTCACACTTGATCTCTTCCTCGGCCAGTCATGCTTTTCTCTTTTCTTACTTCTTTTTCAGCTCTTTTTTCTTTTCCTTCATATTTGGCTTGTACCCCAGACCAAACGATCCCATTTTCATACCGATGCCGATGTATTGATTGCCCATTGCAAAAATTTCCTAAGCCATTTTTCCTGATAATGCCCCTTTTCCAATTGTTAATCGTAGACCCATCTTCGTAGTCGATGACAACCTTGGTTCAGGGACTTTGCTCCCTTCGATAATGAATGTTACGTTAACGAATTTCAATGATCGAAAGGAGCATTTCATAACCTCTTCATCTCTCCTTACATATGGGGCGTCACTTGTCACAGACGCGATGATATCCTCTTCTGCATTTATTGTAACCAATCTTCTTTCGGTTATCAACTTAAACTTTTGGTGTAGTGAGGATGGTGTCGCCCCCGTCGAGTGGATCTAGGGTCTTCCCAACAAATAATTTTATGTGGGCTTGATGCCCATTACCAAGAAATCTACCTCGTATGTATTTGGGCCGATCTGCAGTGGTATTTCAATTCTGCCCATCACCTTTCTTTCCATCCCGTCGAAAGCACTAACTATGTTGTGACATGTTTTCATATAGGAGCTGTCGACTGGTAGCCTCTCCATGGTAGCCAGTGGTAAACACGTTTAAAGTTGAGCCATTATCAATGAGTACTCCGGGCAAAGTATACCCCTTGCAGTGAGTAGTAATGTGGAAGGCCTTTGTCGATCCCATTCCTTCAGATGGGATTTCGTCGTAACTGAAGAAAATAAAATTGTCAGCGCTAACATTATTGATTAGGCGATCCAACTTGCACACGGATATGTCGTTAGCCACATATGTCTCATTGAGTACTCTCATTAGTGCATTACGGTGGGCTTCTGAACTTAGAAATAGGGCTAAGATTGATATACGTGCTAGTTATTTTTGTAACTGCTCCATCACACTACACTCACTGTGTTTTTAGAAATTTCAATAATTCTTTTGCCTCTTTTTCTGTTATTGGCTCATTTACTAACTTGAGTCTGCTGGTTTCTTTCTCTCTTAGTTCAATCATCAAGGCCTTTCCTTTAGCTGCTTTTTTTTCTTCCATTTTTAGGTCACATAATTTCCCGCTACGGGTAACAAGGCTTACATCCTTTGGGTCGTTCCTCTTCTGGCATTATTATATTCCACCCATAATTTCAAGGGACCCTCTTGCTATCCTCATACCAGAATGCCACAGGTTTTGTATAATGACACGAGGTACCATTTGCTTTCTCATTTCGGTGCTCCTAGATGCAGAAATAATTATCACAAGGGTGAACAAACTTGTTTGTCCATTTCTCTTCAGAGGCACAGACGTCCATCGCCTCTTCTTCTTCAAAAAAAAGTCCAGTTCCTTATTGTCCATCAGGTCTTGTATCAAAGCTCTGAACTTTATGCAATTTTGAATCTTATGCCCTTTAGCGGCATGGAACTCACAATAGTTATTGGCTCTTATTATCGTATCCTCAACACCTCGTGCGATTAACCCTCTATCAATCATCTAATGCCAAACCCATTTTAATGACCTCTCCAACATTGATCTTAACCTTTTTTTCCTTTTACTTTCGCGATTATTTACATTTATTCACTCTGATCAGGATGAGTGAGTAAAAGGTTTCCAGCCACATCGGGTCTAGATGACTCATCGAATCTTATAACTTTTCTCTAATTAGTCTATCCACTAGCTTTTTGAAGGCAAAACAGTTTTTGATGGAGTGTCCAACTACCCCATCATGGTACTCGAACTGAGCGTTTGCATCATACTATTTTGGGAACGGGGGGTGGTACTAGATTTGTGTAATATGGAGCCACTACATGTTGATCATATAGCTTCTGGTAAAGCTCTTTATATGTCACCGGGATGGGCGTGAACTGAATTCTTTCGGTATTTTTCGTCGAGCTTGATTCCAACTTTGGAGGATTTTGGTAATTATTTATAGGGGCCTTGGATTGCGTCATCATGACTGGTTTTGCATAGTTTGGCCTATACATGCCTGCATTATTTTTCTTAGCATCCTTTCTTCTAGGGGCTGTTCTCTTTGTGCTTTCCCCAGCATCGATCTTTTCACTTTTGATCGCACTCTCAATCATCTCTCCAGACATAACCATATCTGAGAAACTCTCTTGTAGCTGATCCTAGCAAGTGGTTGAGGTAAGGTACTTTCAAAGTGTGGATAAAGAGCATAATTGTCTCTTTTTCTATCAATGACGATTGTACTTGGGTGGTTATATCCCTCCATTGCTGGGCATATTGCCTGAAGCTCTCACTCGATCTCTTTTCCATGTTTTGCAAAGTAATTCTGTTTGGAGCTATGTCAGTGACGTGGTCATATTATTTCATGAAAGCCTGGGCCAAGTCCTTCCATGAACTAATCCTCGCACGACTTAATTGATTGTATCATTTTGTCGCAGATCCTACCAAACTGTCTTGAAAATAATGAATCAGTAATTGGCCATGGTGGATGTATCCCATCATTTTCCGACAAAACATGGTGATGTGAGCCTCCGAGCAGCTCGTCCCATTATACTTTTCGAACTCTGGAGCTTCAAATTTAGGGGAAGTACCAGGTTTGGGACTAGACTCAATTCCTTAGCATCCATCCCACATCAGGTTTCAGCTCCTTCCATCGCCTCGACCTTGTCTTTTCGCCACTTGCAATGCTCTTCTATCTGTTTGGAAAGCTCCAATTTTTTCTTTTCTATCTCCATGATCTCATCAAAATCAAGAACGATAGGATTCGCAACATTTTCCCCTGGTTAGATCCTGATCCAATCAGATAATTAGCTTGGCCTGAGGTACCAATAGGATGTTGCTGTGTTCTTATGAAGATTAGAGCTCCTCGTTAGTGTGTTTTCGGTGGAATTTGATTATGTACGAGAGTAGAGCCTAGAGGTATCTAGGTCTTCATTCACTCTCCTCCCTTGGGCCTACTGTAGGGTTTTTTTCCTTTATTCGTTTCTTGTAATAGTTGAGTCAATCGACTGATTATATTTCCCTAAGACTCAATGATTTGGTCTCTCATATCTTGTTGGACTCTTGCCAATTGGTCCGACAGCTATGTTTGCATTTGTTCTTGCATCTCTTTCTGTAATTGTTCCAATCTTTCTATCCTTTGATCCATTTTTTTGATTTCGTGCGGGTGTAATAATGATGAGGGTTCTCAATGGTTTAGAAATAACTGTTTCAAATTTTAATTAATTAGAGTTGTTGTGTTAAAATATGAAAATGCAATGCGAATGAATGCATGTATGCAATGTAAGAGAAGGCATTGATTCTGAATTCAATTCCACTAGATCAACTTTACTAGAAGACAAATTTCTTTACATAGAGCGAGTTACATAAATGGCTTTGCCCTAGTGCCTAAAGCCTTAACTTTCCTAAGAAGTCCAGCTAGTTTTTGTCCTCGTGTTGACTTTGATTCATATTGCATGCTTAGTTCATCAGCTTCAACGGCTAACATTTGCACGTGATCAGCCACTTCTCGCATTCGTGTGAGCGCTTCACCTATGACATAATCTCTTTCTCTAACTTGCCTCTGAGTTTGTTTAGTGTGCCATTCACTTGCTTCTAAATTCCTTTCAAGAATCTCGATTCGTATCTTGTTATTCTGGAATGAAGCTTCAAGCTCTTGCACTCTTTTCCTCAACTCCTTACTTTGGGCCCGACTTGCCTTAAGTTCTATGACAGAATTTTGACTACGGTGTCTATGCAAAGATTCCTCTAGTTCAACGATTCTAGCTTCTAGCTCGATTATTTGAGCTTTCAATTCAGCCTTCTCAACTTGGTTTTTCAACAATTCTCCTTTTATGGCATTTTCTCGAGCTTGACCATCTTGGAAATTCCTTTTCCATTGCTCTGCTCAATCTTCTTATTCCCGAATCTTTTGTTACCATTGTTCATATGTTTTGCCAAGACCAGCATTCCTCATGGATTGACGAAGTTTCTTGTAATGTTTCTTCAAATCTTCCAAGTCTTCTTTGGCTTTATTCTTTCCTTTCTTAACTTTTCAGCCTCTAACTTGTGAATGTCTACATCCAACCCTAACTTCATCTTATCCTCTTCTAAGACTTTTATCCTTTTCCCAAATTTCGAGTTTTTTCTTTCAAAATCTTGTTTTATAATGTCCAATTCTGATGGAACCACTTGCAAATACTCTTCTATTGGCCTGGCATCATCAGGGTTTGGTACTGGAGTATTATCATTAACTCTATTGCTTCTCTACCAATCATATTCCAGAGTCGTCATCGGGTTTGCAGCAAACACCATCATTTTCACTTGCTTCCATGCACTTGTTATTTCTTTGATCCTTTTCTTGTAGTTATCTCCTTTGTATGCGAACTCACATTGGGCCAAACCTTGTGTTACCTGGATAAACTGCCTTATCTTGTATTGCCTTAACACAAGTAGAGGGGCGTATCCTACAGCTCCCCACACTCCGAGAAAGGGAACCCAATCGAAACTCTGCCGCAACGGTAAAGAATCTCTTCGATGATAAAAAAAAATTTGATCATGATGAAGCTAAGAGAGAGACTAGTAGAATTAGTACTTTTCTTTGCCAGTTGGTGGATGAATATGAGTCTAAGAATGGTAGGGTTCAAGCTACTAGTTCTCGAGCACCTAATGACATTGGTAACATTGGAGGAGATGCATATATGCAAGAATTTGCACAATTTATGGAGCAAGATTAGAGTCAAAGTTATGAAAAATCATATTTAGAAAATATTAGGAAGCTTCTAATGTACCGCTTTGTGATGATTTTGATATTCTCACCTGGTGGAAGACAAATGGAAGTACATATCCAATTCTTCAACAAATAGCTACGGATATTTTAAGCTTTTTTGTTTCTACAGTCCCTTCGGAGTCTACTTTCAATACTAGTGGTTGAGTACTTGATCTTTATCGTAGTCGACTTCTATCGGAAACTATTGAGGCTTTGATGTATGCTCAAAATTGGATTCAGATTGATTTTAAAAGTAGTTTATGTTAATTTTTTATTTTGAATTTATTTATAAAATAGTAACATATTATTTTTTTACGTTGAATTTATTTATCAAATAGAAGTGCGAGTTACTTATAAAGAAGCTTACATGTGCCGGTTAAGGTGAAGTTAAAAGAGATACAATACTCACAATTGATAAAAGAATTAGAAGATGAATATGATACAGAAGCAACAAGAGTGACATGTAATGATTAATTTTTGGAATTTTTGCACTTATGTTGCATTTGAAGACATTTATGATATATTTGAGACATCATTTGTATTTGGATATTATGTAAGCACTTTATTTTCTGAATTTTTTAAACTCGTGTTGAAGTTATATTTTATTTACCAATTAAAGGATCGCGAATATTTAACTTTTTTAAATGGTGATAGTTGAAATAATGTTACATATGTTGTGAGAGTCCGCAGGACAAGTATTTCATACTATTTTCATAAAAAATTAGTTTATATTTATTTAATTGATACTTATATATTATATGAAATGGGTTGCGAGGCGAGCATAGCAGTAATTAGGTGGGTTTAGAGACCCACACAAGTGGTGGGACGATGAGGATTTTAATCTTGTGGATCGTGAGACGAGGGATTTGATTTGGTTTTGTACTTGCAACGAGTCACAAGACGAGGATAAGGATGAAAATTCTTGGCGAGGATGAGTGCAGGAGTGCGAAAAGAGCACCCCGCGCCCAACCCGCCCAATTAACATCCCTAGTTATTTAATAAATATATTAATCCGATTAAACGGTTTTGGAATTTAAAACTGAAAGTGGCTCAAGGACACTGAATTAACCGTTATTACAAATTGACATTAAACCGTCCAAACTAAATTGGGCAAATTCAATCGATTTGGGCAATTTCAACTAGCTTTTACACAGCCTTAAAATTTTAAATTTTAATTATATTTAATCTATATATTTGAATTCTCCACATAATTAAATCTATCCACTTTTATAATTCATTAGTTAATGTTTGTTGAAACCAAATTTTTCAAAAACTCTATTGTAAGAAGACGAAATATATTCTCATGACGATTTCAAATAATTATTTAAGAAAAACTTAATCAATATTTTTAACATTATTTTTATTGCTACATAATTTATTAAATTAACTTTTTTTAATTTCAAAATATTATCAAAAAATTTAATAAAAAAATTAATAAGGGTAACAATTAAATCCGAAATTTTAAATCTAAAAGTAAAAGAACTAAATTACTAAAAGTAAAAATTGGAAGACAAAATTTCAAAATATGCAAAATGTATAAAGACTTGCGAAATATTTTAACATTTAAATTTTTACACTGTAATTTGATACTAACATACTAGTAGTAGTAGTAGTAAGAAGAACAGAAGAAGAAAAAAAATGTCAATCATCTATCGA